>JAVGWX010000007.1:42251234-42851234 GCA_036924085.1 Ariolimax columbianus
CGTTCTCTGGACTACATTGTGCTACGTAAGCCTTTTCAGGGTTTGGTAGCGGGAAATTGAGAACGAACGAAGAAGTAGAAGAAGAAGGAGAAGAAGAAGAATGAGATGGTGATGTCCAAGAAAGCCAGACGGCGGTCTGCAAATGTCACCTGACTGGGGGGGGGGGGGGTAGGGGGAGGGGAGGTGTGTGCGGCGGGGGTCTGGCTCCGAATATAATCTACCTATTGTCGCAGATGGATTCATATTTACGTGAATTTTACATGAAACCGTCAACGCAAACAAAGAAAGCAGCCATCTTGCTGGGCGCCGGAAGTGCATTATTATTTTTAACATGACCCTAACAAACATGTCCGATCAGTATATTTTACCTGACCTTGACTAACATGTTCGATCAGCATATTTCCCCTAACCATGACTAATATGTCTGGTCAGTATAATTTACCTGACCTTAACTAACATGTCTGATCAGTATATTTCACTTGACCTTGATGAAAACACAATCGAGCAGCATATGCTACCTGACCTTGACAAACGTGTCCGATCAGTATTTTTACCTGACCTTGACTAAAATATCCAATCAGTATGTTTTGCCCGAACAGACATTTGTCTCCGTCTCCGACGCTGATGATAGAAAGATAATAAGAAAACACATCATATAAACCAAATTGGCGAAACAAATACAGTTGCAAGAGAAATATGTTAAAACATGTTTCTGAATGTGGTAAAATAATGAGAGTTGTTAGTAGCAAGGAGCAAAGTGGACGAAACCGTCCACAGTGTTTTGATATCGCTGGTTGCATAGAAGCGTTATCAAGGCTCGTGGGTGATTTACTACAGACCTGCAGACAAGTCCATCTGTCCTGTGGCATGCCTGCCTCTCTTTGTTTTAGTTCGTGATTTTTAATTCTTTTGAGTGCTTCCCTCTTTTGTCTTACTATCCATTGTGTATCATTTGTTGTTTTAAATTGTATGTCTATGTGTTTCTTGTTTTATTTCTGCCATTATGTGTCCACCAATTGACAGAGGAACTGACTGAACGTAACATAATCATGTCCGCAGTGTTATTTATCAATTAATGTTGTTGACTGTCGCATATATTACACGAGAAGTTGTACGGAAGTGTACAGAGCCTTAAGTCGACTGATGCCTTCCGTTAGAACCATTCAAGGCGAGGTCTGAAGACGAACGAGAAAGATATACATATATGGATGTTTTAAGCTGTCAAGTATTGTCTCTGTTTTTTGTCCTGTGTGTATTCTTTCACATCATTATTATTATCATGGCGCCTCAGTATCTGTAGACATTGCGCGTGGCGCCTTGTGAGTTTTGTCCAGATCTGTTATGTGTATTTCGACAATCTGATATGACTGTAAAAGCCGATCAGTAATTGACAGTCCCTGCCGCAGATCGTACAGCCTTACTAAGGAGGCTGGCTTGCAGGGTGTTCTTCGGTCTCTTCAATTGTTCCTTTTTCTCTGCAGCCAGATAGTCTCTACGAGCATAAGTAGCTACTATACCCATTCAACCAATTGTCTCAATCTTTTAAAATAGTATAGTTTAAAACAATTGAATGTCAATTTCACAATAAACCTGCAATGGAGCAACCAGAACAAAGAATTCAAGGCAAAAAATGCCAACATAGCAGCACAGCATTACGTTGGTCGAAGAAGAAGAAGAAGAAGAAGAAGAAGAAGAAGAAAAAGAAGAAGAAGAAGAAGAAGAAGAAGAAGAAGAAGAAGAAGAAGAAAAAGAAGAAGAAGATGAAGAAGAAAACGAAGAAGAAGAAGAGGACGAAGAAGAGGAAAAAGAAGAAGAAGACGACGATAGAGAAGAAGAAGACGACAATGAAGGAGAAGACGAAGAACAGGAAGAAAATGGAGATGAAGAGAACAAAACAATGTGGATCTTATGGTATGTTCGCGATAAATCTTGACGTGTGATGAAAAAAATGGTTTAAGGAAAGTCTATTGTGAAAATGGTCGTATAAATGCGGTATAGTTGTTTGTTGAAAAGTTGTTCTTGCTGTGGACATTCCCATTGATGAGTTTAAACCCGGATGATTATTGTGCTTAAGAAAAGTGACCGCTTCCCTATACACCCGACGCACAAGGTGCAGGTTCTGTTGTAATTTTGTTAGTTCCGAAAGAAATGAACATATTTTAGCAGTGTTCTGAACCTTTGTCGTCTTGATCAAGACAACTGTCTGGAGATCTCTAATGTTGAGCACAATAAACTACTTGCCATGCAATATACTTGCACTGTCCAGGCTACATTGTTATTTCACTTTCAGTGAGGATAATAGAATCCCTTTAGTCGTGAGCTAATAGGTTCCTACAGTCGAATGCCTCTCGGACGAAAGCACAAGTCGCCCTTGGTTGTTGTGGTGATGTAAGCTGGGCCCTTGGTTGTCGTGGTGATGTAAGCTGGGCCCTTGGTTGTTGTGGTGATGTAAGCTGGGCCCTTGGTTGTTGTGGTGAAGTAAGCTGGGCACTTGGTTGTTGTTGTAGATGTAAGCTGGGCCCTTGGTTGGTGTGGTGATGTAAGCTGGGCTCTTGGTTGTTGTGGTGATGTAAGCTGGGGGGATGCATGGTGGTTCCGTTGTTGTCTTACACGAATCTCGATTTCCAAAAGGGGGGAGAGGGGACTGACATGGACGCATCTTTCGAGTATTCTGGAAAGGAGGTAATCCAGTGTGTTGGTGTCCCAGGATCGTCACGTTTTCTCACATACATCTCATTCAACAAGCTCATTCCTCTTCAGTCAGTTGTGACAGTCCTTCTGCTGTGATGGTATATCCGGCATTCTCCGCCCCGTGCCAGATTGTCACAAGACTACACAGACTCTACTTATCCATCAGACATGTGCACCTGTGTCTCTACAGATGGTTCAGCTACGAATACCAAACGTGACAGAGAACGAGGAGTGGTAACCAGACAGAAAACGCGGAAAAGAAATCCGTTCCATATCAACCAAATCAAAAACATCTTCAGAACCGAAATTGAAGCTCTTAAGATTGCAGCAGAAAGTCATCTACAACACATAAGCCACCTACACGGGACAATGGTGATACTGATGCACAGTCAGCAATAAAGTCACTAAAATTCCACAGAAATACTGACATGAATTGAAGTCAGCCTCTGTATCAGATGTTCCAGAAAGAAGTGATACAGAGGATATCAGCAGGGTCCTATCTAGACAACAATGATTTGTGTCAGAAGAGATAGAATCGCAAATATGAATATTCGGTGGAAGGTTGGAACAATTCCTTGCCTAAAGTACATCGAGCAACAGAGAATGAAATGGTTTGACCCCATTGTGAGGATGCAACACGACCGCATTATTCATGCAACTTTTTCCAGGAGAACACCAGGAAGAAGGATGAGAGGTAGACCAAGGAAAAGGTGGACAGACAGCGTAAACGAAACCTGCTGTAAAGGGTGGATAGTGTCACTCGGGACACGAGAGAGGCGAAATACAAATACATACCACGACACTGGGCTACAACTCGATAGGAAGCGAGACGACAAAAGAAGAAGACGTGCCTTTTTACTTATTCCGTCTCTCACAAAGGTCTTCATGTGACGATTCGTTGGTGCTATCTCTGCAAGTATTCTTATGCAAACTCACAATGGCGGCCCAAGATGTAGCAGTAAATGAGCTTATAACAGCCAAATTCTCATAGCACGCTGCTCTCATCAGAGACAGTGACCCATAACTGACCAAGACCATATTGTGCCTCCAAATAGAGGCCCCTGAATCAGACTGCAGCCATGCAGCCTGATAAAGAGATTAGGGGTCAAACAGGGAAGACAAACCTGTCCAGAAAATGCCCTACTGATTTTGGATGTGTGTCGGACCAAAAGGCGCAGATATCACAGCCTCGTTGTCAGATTCGACACAACGTCACGAACATCCTTTTCATGACAAGTGCCGAAGAAGATGATTATAGTAAGCGTCTACTAATTGCGAGGTTGTGTCGATTTTTCCTTGCTATCCTTTTGCTAACAATATACGAGTACCCATTTACAGCTGTGAACTGGTGCGTGCAAATAACGAAACTAACTTACATACTTTTCGTGCCCAAGCACCAGGTCTTATAGCATTCATCCAGTATTCAGCGACATGGATTGCCCTGTCATGCCTCCAGCATGTCGCGTCTATTGCATGTTTCTTTACGGTTGGAGCAGGTCATCAGGTGGTCTACGTCCTGTATTGCGCCACAGTACCATGTGCCATCATCTGTGTGTATCCCCCTTCTTCATGTGCTTCTTGCACCGCCATACACCAGCTATCGTAGCTTCGCTGTAAACTGCGACACAGCATCACAAAGGTCCTTTTAAGTACGAAGGAAGAAAAAGAAGAAGAAGAATCATTTTAAAATAACTTGCTCTTCTTGGAAATACGACGTTGTAACGACAATGATAATGATGCTGGTGATTGCCGCGATGGAGGCAAATATCATCACTTTTGCAGCTTCTACCATCCCTGCTCAAGCAACTGATCATTATGCAAATTTGTTTGCACACAACGGAAGGACGGGGGAACATCCTGGAAATCTGAGGACAGATCGATAACCGTTGATCGGATATTGCGTGCAAGAAACCAAACAAAAAGTCTGGAACAGACCTTCCGTAACTAAAAGCTGCCCAACACGTTGTCTTTGGCGAGCAAACAAACAGGGATTGCGTGTACTGTAAATACAACTATGGAGACCAACTGTGGGAGACTATTATGGGCCTAATTGCACGAGCAATTAACGGTCTAGGCACGCGCTAAGCCGTGCATTAACCTGATGCACGAGCGAAGCACCCCTTGATCTGAAGTCCACCAGGAACAGAGTCCTTTTTGTCGATTCGCCCAGAGTAAACAGGTTTCGTGTTTGCCTGGGCCAGATTTGAGAACTCACCAAATAGTTATACAATTTCCATTGTTGCCGGATCTTCATCGAGTAACTTTAGCCATTTTTTTATCTTGTGTCGGCTTTCTTTTGGGTTGAACAGTGGGGAAGGAAAAGAGACAATTGGGCAAGGATGAGTTAAAAATTGAGTGTTCGAACAGGCAGAAAATGAGAGAGTTAAAAACAGAGATAATAGAAGAAAATGGGAAGGCAGCGAATTATATATGTATAAAGTGAACAAAATTGAAGTGAAAACATAACATGATAGAGGGAATTTCAGTGTAGTTGAATAGTTTATGACATAGATAGACAGACAGACATACAGAGTGATCGATATATTAGATGGATGAATAGGTGGATGGAGGGAAAGATAGATTTATAAATAGATAGATAGACAGATAAACGGACATATATAATGACAGGCAGATTGGGAGTCATGCAGACAGAGAGGCGGGCGGGCGGATAGACGGATGGACGGACAGACGGATAGATGTATAGATAGATAGATAGATAGATAGATAGATAGATAGATAGATAGATAGATAGATAGATAGATAGATAGATAGATAGGTATCTAGATAGATAGATAGATAGATAGATAGATAGATAGATAGATGGATAGATAGATAGATAGATAGATAGATAGATAGATAGATAGATAGATAGATAGATAGATAGATAGATAAATAGATAGATAGATAGATAGATAGATAGATAGATAGATAGATAGATAGATAGATAGATAGATAGATAGATAGATAACAAATGTAAACTAATGAGAGATAATAGGGCAAAGAGTTAGAACAGGGCATCTTAGGGAGATTGTTGGACATTGCAAAAGTCTCAAACAAGTAACATCAGACAGAGCTGTTAAAGAACCCTCAGGGAAAATGGGGCAATGTAATCACAGACTACACGGGGAAGACATATTGTGACGATGAACTAACATTGTGGAAAAACACGGAAGAGCTGGATAAAATAAAACTGCCAAGGTCATAGAGATAATTGGTTGATGGTCTTAGCATTAAAAACTGATAAGGCCAGCAAGAAGAAGAAGAAGAAGAAAAACAACGAGGGAAAAAAAATTAAATCAAGAAGATAAAGAAGAAGAAGAGGAAAAGAAAAAGAAGAAGACGATAATGAAGAAGATGCAGAAGAAGAAGAAGAAGAAGAAGAAGAAGAAGACGAAGAAGAAGAAGAAATAGAGGAAGAAGGGGAAGAAAGAGAAGAAGAAGAAAAAGAAGAAGAAAAAAAGAAAATGAAGAAGTAGAAGAAAAAAGATGTAGAAGAAGAAGTGTTCAAGGGTTCAATTCCCTTGTGCATTAATATATTCGTATTTACTGTTAAGGCATTAACTTTCACAAAGCTCACCAAGGCACAGAAACAATTTATCATAAAAAACGTTGACGGAATAAAATGACCAAAAAAATCCATTCAAATCAAACTTTTAAAAAGTCAAATTCATAACAGAGATATTACAAGATGAATGCAAATATCGTGGACAGGAAACAGATCTGCTGTTTGTTTAATTAAGAGCATTGAGTGCTTCGCGTTAAGTTCAGTTAAAAGCTTACTTAAAAACTCTTTACGGTAAAACTTGCCAGAATACCAGGTGAGTATTTGTTTTACCTGTGTGACAAAGGCTGACACGGGCGTTCCCGATGCCACTTTTTATTTAAAATTGGGGCCCTTCTGTTGATTTTGTGTCCCACATGCAGTAAACAATACCACGTGATGGACTGAAAAATGAGGGGTCAGAGGCATAGAAGGTTCGTGCCTGTTTTAGGTTCTTCGTGTTTTTCGAAATATAGATTTACATATTGACAAAGAACATGGCTGAGTGAACTCGGTGAGTGTGAGTTCGCTAACTGGGCATGTGGTTTCGACGATTCAACAGCAGCCATGTTCATTATTCCGACTTTTTTTTGTGAAGAATAGGGTAACCACTACAACTGCCAGTTTACGGGAAGTCTGTATACAAGCCCTTGCTGTAGTGTTATTTTCTTATTTTTCGTTCTCAAACTCCCGCTACCAAGACGTGAAATGGGCTTTGCGAGTAGCAGGATGTGGTCCGGAGAAAGGTGTGCGCTGTGTCGGAGTTTACATATTGAGTGCGATATTTGCACTTTTCAGACTGACACATCCGACTTCAGCAGGTATGTGTGTATACGGGGTTAGCCTTCCCTCTTCGACCACGTCGCCTTAGCCAGCCTGCTCTATTATCCAGGATCACCACGTGGAGGTGGAGAAGCGTCTTAGTACGAGTAGTGTTCAAATGAAACCGGACCAAACTGCAACAAGTGAACATACGTACGATGCGCATGATGACATCATTTCTGGTGTAAACAGCACATACCAAACGACAAGTTTGCCAAATGGCATTATCCACTGACACATAGTTTCCTCAGCAGACCGTTGAAAACATGGCGGGTGTGATACGGAATCCGTCCAGAGTTGATTAGCGAGCGGTGATTCGGTTTCTAATAGCTGAAGGATGTCGACCAGTTGACATTCATCGTAGAATACAACAGGCAGTGTATGGTGAAAATTGAGTTTCGAAGACAACAGTGAAGAACTGGACAACGATGTTTAAAGAAGGACGTGAGCTAACGCAACAATATGCGTCTGACCTGGTCTCGGAAGTTAACGCAACAATATGCGTCTGACCTGGTCTCGGACGTGAGTTAACGCAACAATATGCGTCTGACCTGGTCTCGGACGTGAGCTAACGCAACAATATGCGTCTGACTTGGTCTCGGAAAATCTTTCATTAACTCACGTCCTTCTCTAACCACTAGTCCCGTTCGGGTGAACGCGGTCGTTATTCCTTCAAATTGGTTACAGAGTCATTGCTGCAGTTCGTATGCAGGATCTCTTCACCATAGCGTGTATATGCTCTTCTTGCATTAATGTCCATTGCACTTGATGGGACATATATTGATACAAAAAGAGGTGTGAGACAGAGGTGTATACAGTCACCTTGTCTATTTATCATCTACAGAGAAAATTTTCAGACAGATTAAAGGGAACAACTCAAGAAAAATCAACAACGTGAGATATGCTGATACACAGTATTGTTGGCTGAAAGTTAGCAAGAGTTGCAGGAACTGGCAAAGACACAACAACATAAGTAAAGAATATAGATTGGACATCAAGATTAGAAGAAAAAAACATTATGATAATTAGCAAAACAGAGATGAAGCCTACAGAAGACAACATTTTAAACAGTGAGACACTGGAACAAGAGAAATTGTTATTTGAACCTAGGACAGATAATACCATGTTTCTGTTGATGTGAAAGGTGAGTGTAGAAAAAATTAGGAACGTCCACAAAAAAAAAACATTTAACAGCATGAGAGATATATTGAGATCCGAGCAAATAATAAGTTCACTAAAACGAGAGCCATCAGGTGTTATATACGAGGGGGCTTCACATGAAAGCCTTAAATATATTTGTTGGGTAAATGTATTCTGAAAAAGTGAAACAACGGTAATATTCTTCTACGTAGTCACCATTGCATTTGATATGTCCACGAGGGCCTGTAGAGAACTTTGATTACTGTAGAGACAAATAAATGCTCTTGGTCGCCTGTGTAACCACTCTGCACCATCTGATGGACCTCTTCATCGGATCTGAAAGTCTTTCCTCTTGCCTCTTTTAGTTGACCAAAGACGTGGAAATCAATTGGAGATAGGTGTGGTGAGTATGGCGGATGTGGTAGATCCTACAAGAGGAGGTCCTTGATGGTTGCAACCGTTGCACTGGTAGTATGGGATCGAGCTTTAACATGTTACAAAATGACACTTTTACTTAGAAGTTCACGTCGTTTGGATTTGATTGTGGGTCGAAGTTGATTCCTGAGAAGATCTGTACACATGACACTGGTGACAGTGTTCCCCCTTGGCATGTAGTACTCTAAAATAACGCTTCGGTCATCCCACAAGAGAGTCATCATAATCTGCCACGCGCTGGGTGCTAACCTTCTTCGGTTTGGGTGAGGAGAGTTGGCTCATTGCTCGCTGTCTTCGTTTCAGGCTCGTGGTAGTGAACCCATGTTTAATTTCCACATAATAATCCTTACTAATCTCCAGTAAAAATCTTTGCTCATCTCCAGTAACATTTCTTGCTAATCTCCAGTAACAATTCTTGGTAATCTCCAGTAACATTTCTTTATAATCTCCAGTAACAATTCTTGGTAATCCTCAGTAACATTTCTTGCTAATCTCCAGTAACATTTCTTGCTAATCTCCAGTAACAATTCTTGGTAATCCTCAGAAACGTTTATTGCTAATCTCCAGTAACATTTCTTGCTAATCTCCAGTAACAATTCTTTGTAATCTCCAGTAACATTTCTTGCTAATCTTCAGTAACAATTCTTGGTAATCCTCAGTAACATTTCTTGCTAGTCTCCAGTAACATTTCTTGCTAGTCTCCAGTAACATTTCTTGCTAATCTTCAGTAACAATTCTTGGTAATCCTCAGTAACATTTCTTGCTAGTCTCCAGTAACATTTCTTACTAATCTCCAGTAACATTTCTTGCTAATCTTCAGTACCAATTCTTGGTAATCCTCAGTAACATTTCTTGCTACTCTCCAGTAATATTTCTTACTAGTCTCCAGTAACATTTCTTGCTAATCTCCAGTAACAATTCTTGGTAATCCTCAGTAACATTTCTTGCTAATCTCCCGTAACATTTCTTGCTAATCTCTAGTAACATTTCTTGGTAATCCTCAGTAACATTTCTTGCTAATCTCCAGTAACATTTCTTGCTAATCTCCAGTAACATTTCTTGCTAATCTCCAGTAACATTTCTTGCTAATCTCCAGTAACATTTCTTGCTAGGAACCATGACTTTCTCCTTCAGATACTAATAATAATTTTGGCGTAGCCGTCAAAGGCCCGTTGAGTCGAACGATCACTACCATGTCCAACTGCTGAGGCTGTTTTTATGCGTAGTGTGTCGACCGAAATCCCTACAGACTCCCCGGTTGGAGCCGTGTACTCCGCTGCCTTAGTATGAGGGCCGCAAAGAGTGCATTAAACCAATGTTTGTGTCAAGCTTTCCGTGTCTGTCCGTGTCAAACTATGTTTTAGAGATGGGCTAAAAATATAGTCTGTCGAAGTGTATCATCAAGGCAAGAGACAGAGAAGTCGAAGTGTATCATCAAGGCAAGAGACAGAGAATGACGGAGACGGTACTTGACATCATGAGCATTTATGGAACGTTTGCTCCAGTGGTTTCCAGCTAGGCTCTGTGTGCGGCAGAGATGAGAAAAACACGAGTGGCACACAGACGGCAGGAGGTAAGAATCCACTAACAGTGTGGTTTAACATCTCTCATTTCATCATCATTATCTGGTCGGTCAGTCCTAAGACTGGTTGAAAGATTGTTTGAGCATGTCTCTTCACTGGATCCAATCTTCTGGTCTTACAGTCCTAAGACTGGTTGAAAGATTGTTTGAGCATGTCTCTTCACTGGATCCAATCTTCTGGTCTTACAGTCCTAAGACTGGTTGAAATATTGTCTGAGCATGTCTCTCCTCTGGATCCAATCTTCTGGTCTTACAGTCCTAAGACTGGTTGAAAGATTGTCTGAGCATGTCTCTTCACTGGATCCAATCTTCTGGTCTTACAGTCCTAAGACTGGTTGAAATATTGTCTGAGCATGTCTCTTCACTGGATCCAATCTTCTGGTCTTACAGTCCTAAGACTGGTTGAAATATTGTCTGAGCATGTCTCTTCACTGGATCCAATCTTCTGGTCTTACAGTCCTAAGACTAGTTGAAAGATTGTCTGAGCATGTCTCTTCACTGGATCCAATCTTCTGGTCTTACAGTCCTAAGACTGGTTGAAAGATTGTCTGAGCATGTCTTTCCTCTGGATCCAATCTTCTGGTCTTACAGTCCTAAGACTGGTTGAAAGATTGTCTGAGCATGTCTCTTCACTGGATCCAATCTTCTGGTCTTACAGTCCTAAGACTGGTTGAAAGATTGTCTGAGCATGTCTCTCCTCTGGATCCAATCTTCTGGTCTTACAGTGCTAAGACTGGTTGAAAGATTGTCTGAGCATGTCTTTCCTCTGGATCCAATCTTCTGGTCTTACAGTGCTAAGACTGGTTGAAAGATTGTCTGAGCATGTCTTTCCTCTGGATCCAATCTTCTGGTCTTACAGTCCTAAGACTGGTTGAAAGATTGTCTGAGCATGTCTCTCCTCTGGATCCCATACTCTGCAGGTCTCTCCAATTCAGCATAGGTTTGCCTGAGATGGGAAGCTGAGTTTTGGTCTCCCCGTTCCTCTTTTCCCTTGAATGTTGCCTTCTAGAATAATTTGTAGAAAACTTTGATGTCGCATATTGTGCCCCAGGCAACTCAATCTTCGTTTCTGTATCATTTTCAACACTTGTCTTTGTGCGTCTACGCCATCGTCATTGGATCTTATTTCTATCCAACCATGCTACGATAGCATCGCATTTCAAACTGTTTGCAACCTTCTGTGCCATAGTCCACGTTTCAGCCCCACACAGTTGCAATACATGAGCAGTGATTATTCTTTTTCTCAGTTCTATGCCAATATTCCAAAAAGTTAGCAATTTATGTGATTCAATTTATACACTACCACTGAGTTCTTTTATATCGCAATTGTGTGAGCTACGCAGTGTCTCGACAACAGGAGTCCACCTGCAGTTTTCAAACCCTTTTCGTCCGCTCTGAAGTCAGTAGAAAAGTTCTCGGCTTCCACAGATCACTTTCTATTGATCCAGTGTTCAGGAAGAATCATCGATCTCTCTGCTATATTTGATAGGTTGTTGATCCATCTGTAAAGACATGGGCTCAGCTGTTGATCGAAGGGTGAAGCTCTATGTATTTTACATTAATGGCTCTTCTTTCTATATCTGTCTGATTCTTCTTTTTGACAGTACCAGGAATAGTTCTACGAGCTCTGAGACACACTGACATTTCATGTGCGAAACAAGTGTGTAGTATGGATCAGTTTTATTTGTGATGTGCCTTTGCAGAATATGCTCCCATTTCGTATTTACCGACGCCACAAAGTTGCCTCATTCTTCCTGTTCGAGTCCATTTATTCTCTGGTACATTGAATGCTGAATGAGCCTTATGCATATTTCACCTATTGTTCGGCCTTGATATCCCGGCTGTGTTCCTTTTATACGAGTCTTTATTTAACTGAACATCACCATTGTCCGTTTGCACGTACTTCTATTTCTCCTATTTTAACCAACTTTCCCATAGCCTAGAGAGCTGACATTTTGTACACAGCCTTTTTTTATGAGACTTGTTAATCTAGCAATTGTGACGGTTCTTGAAATGACGTGTCAAGGATCAGTTACAGGACGGTACCGTAAATAAAGTAAACATTTAAAAAAAAAGGTCCTTGTGACGTCATGTAGTTTACTGCAAGGCTATGACACCTGCTCCTTTGGACACAACGTATCCGATTTCAGCACTGCATTTTTGGGGATCGTGTTTCATGCTCTCTTAGATTCCAAATATCTCTTAGCCAGACTACACGGATGCAGTCTGTTTCTAGGGCCACCACTTGGAGGTGGAATAGCGTATTGGTGACTACTGGGTCACTGAACCTGATGCAACAATCAGATACGAGTCCCTGGCTGCTGTCTTGGTGACTTATGGGTCACTGAACCTGATGCAACAATCAGATAAGAGTACCTGGCTGCTGTCAGATCATATCCTGTTGTATTTTAGATCCCCAAAAGCATGTCTTAATATAAACTGGTGCTCTTTTACCTTGTTATACCTGGCGCCCATTTTTTATTGCTTTGGTGATAGTAAATTATCCTACCGCCCACTAAAATATAAATTGCCGAAGATGTCGCCATTGTCAACTGAGCCTGTGTATGTTGCATATAGCATGTTGTTTGGAGAACGTCGCTCTCATGCCAGCCCGGTCTGAAAGAAACTATCTCTTGCCAAATGTCCAGCCTGTCCCCGATCATTCCCAAGCATTTCTTGACATCCTAATGCCATCACATTCTTGGTCTGCCTTTGTCTCTCTTGCCCGGCAACATACTCTCTATTACCGTTCTTTCAAGACCGTTGTGTCTTTTGATGTGGTCAAAATATTTCAATTTTCTGTTCATTTTGGGATTTGTAAACCAGTTCTCCTCTATGCCCAACTCTTGTCAAATGTCTGCATTCTTCTTTTATCGGTCCACGGTATTCAGAGTATCTTTCTATAACATTTAAACTCGAAGTTTGGGTAACTGTTCATGTTTCACAATCGTATGCTGCCACTGTAAAAACACAGCTTCTCGAAATGTGCACTTTTATTGGTTTGTTGGCATCCTGTGATAGTTGTGTATTAATACAGCATGTCATTATTCTGCTAACTAGTGACAGGGGGGGGGGGGGCGTAAGCGCCCAGGTTATGAACCCCTGCTATGAACACAAGTTTGTACAGAAAAAGGCAGCTCCCTTGAGAGTCAAGACAAAAAATAACAGAACCTCTTCTCTCAAATCTCCTCTTCACTAATGACGCTGAACTCCTGGCACAGCGAGCTACCCTGCAGTCCTTAATTAAAAATATGACCAAGGCTGGTGATCTGTCCTGCCTGACAATAAGTGATACGAAGACTCTAGTTCTCAGTCAATCAACTACTACCCCAACAAGTATCACTTCAAACGACAACCTAATTGCTCAAACACAACAATGATGCTAAATGTAACAGTCACCCTGTCACTTGACGAAGAAATCAGTACAAGAATAGGAAAGGCAGCTGCTACATTTGGCAGATTATCCAAAAAGGTGTGGACAAATAATAAATTAGCGACCCAAACGCAGACTCAGATACATCGGGCTTGCGGGCTTAGTACAGCGACCCAAACGGAGACTCGGATATATCCGGCCTGCGTGCTTAGTACAGCGAAACAAACGGAGACTCGGATATATCCGGCCTGCGCGCTTAGCACCTTATTGTACGGTTCCGAAGCGTGGACCACTTACTCTAGATAGGAGAGGAGACTCAACATCTTTCATCTTCGTTGTCCACACAAAATAATGAACATCAAGTGGTTGGGCAAAATTACCACCACGGAGGTACTGCATCAAGCCAAACTGGAATTGATCATGGGGACACACATACTGGGTTGACTGGGACATGTGAGAAGAATGGAAAACAACCGTATACCCAAACAGGTGCTTTTCGATGAACTTTCGGAGGGGAGGAGGCATGTAAGTAGACCAATGTTAAGATACAAAGATGTATGTAAGACCTCAATGAAGTGGGAGAAGATGGCTGATGATAGAGCTACATGAGGGGAAAAAAACATGACATGGAGGCGTAGAGACTTTTGAGGAAACGTTAAAAAAAACACGCTGGAAAGCAAATGACAGAAGTGCAGAAGTAAATGTAACCAATGAAATCGGCAAAACAAGACATGAAAAGAACTCCCAGATGATACTTTTACCTGCTTGAAACCGTCTGTAAAGACTAAAAGAGCCATGCACCGAAAAATGTCGTTTTTTATACCTAATTGTTTGTACCTTATTCATGTTTTCTAGTTCTAAAACATGTTATGATTTTCAATGCTTAGTTCTGGACTCTATTGTATTTGACTTGTTTATGTTAATTCCTTCCTTGATCAGGGCACATTTTATGTTGAAATCTTCTATTATCGTGTACAATTACATTTTAGAAATTGCTTTTATTTTGGACCTTCTAAAGTAGATCTGAACACATGTATCGGAGCAAGATGCTCTCGTTCTGTGTGTTTTTACGTGTACTGTGACACATAACTAATATTTGGGTGGCCCTCTTGTTTGCTGTGGCCCGCATTCTCTTCCACCCACGCTTCCTCGCCTCACTGTAGCTACATTGAACGCGTTCACTCCGGATTCAGTGAACCCAGTGGGAAGCACAAAGAACAATTTCTAGCTGCTGGACACGGACAAAATAAAATGGAGACATTTCTCAGCTTTTCAGATGGCGGTGAAAGACCAGCTAAGGGTCTATCGCTGGAGAAGTGTTGACGAGTGAAGAGTAATGGCCCGTACATTTTTAAAATGGCGTTACAGTGTTGTTATCGTCCACAATGTAGAAGAGTATTGTTCTGCGTCCCTTGTTTACTTGGGGATGTCTAAATACGGTTCCGTCGGGATGCCCTTTATTTGCTGCTCTGTTAGACCAAGGCTGTGGACCTTGGAGTTAGCTAAGGGTGTCAGTTTATATACTAATTGGACATGTCCATCAAGGTCAGATCAAATATAGTGGCTAAGAAATACCGCGTAACTCCCACGCAGGTTTTCCTGGAAACAGCCCTTTTTAAATTTTTGGCTGGCTTAAGAAGGGGGAGGGGGGGGTGGATGTGATCCCCTTAATAGCGAGCGATACGCAGAAGAATCCAAGCGTTACACAACCGCATGACACTCCTTCGTTGACCTTCATCGGCACGCTCGGGATGTGAGAAAAGTTACTGCAATCCACGGGGAACAGAGACGCTAGCCCGGTCAGACACAACATACTGACCAGGAGGTCGCGTCAGGGTCAGATACAATATGTTGATCAAGACCTCTATCGATCCTCCACGTAGCGGGTTCTGGAAACATGCTGTGTTCAAGACAATCTGGCTGACAAGATGTGGATAGATTAATCTTGCAACAACATTCAGAGACAATGTGGAAAATCGGGCGTAAAGTATCAGCAATGTTATTTAAGTTGATTCTACTGAACATAAAATACGTTTCTTTTTTATTACTTTTTAAATTTAATTTGTGATGAATTTTTTCAGTTTCTAATTTATAATTTATATTTTGTAATTGTTTTGATAACTGGTATGACCTAAGACCTAAGTTAAAAAATATAACGATATAAATGGAGAATGGTGAGTATAGAAGAATTCAGTCAAGAGTAATGTGACATGCTGGTATTTAAAGAGATAAATCATAAATTGAAAATGAGAATTGGCAGGTGTAATGTTGACGTCACTACTTTATGTATACTCGTCACTATTTTATGTTTACTCGTCACTACTTTATGTATAATCGTCACTACTTTATGTATACTCGTCACTATTTTATGTATACTCGTCACTATTGTATGTATACTCGTCACTACTTTATGTATACTCGTCACTAATTTATGTATACTCGTCACTTATTTATGTATACTCGCCATTACTTTACGTATACTCGTCACTATTTTATGTATACTCGTCACTACTTTATGTATACTCGTCACTAATTTATGTATAATCGTCACTATTTTATGTATACTCGTCACTACTTTATGTATACTCGTCACTAATTTATGTATACTCGTCACTAATTTATGTATACTCGTCATTACTTTACGTATACTCGTCACTATTATATGTATACTCGTCACTACTTTATGGCGCAGAAACATGAATAAAATACAAAGCCTTCAAAATGTGAGCATAAAGAGGATTACGAAGCATTTTTGAGAAAGAGAAGAAAATAAATGTGGAGGTATTGAAACATTGGGCGTGACAAGAGGAATAGTGAACGATATCTATGTTAGACAGCTAAGACATGTTGTTTCTGTAACAATGCATTTCTTTTCGAATAGGGTATAGTGGAAGGCAGTCGTTAAAGAGGTAGATAACGTAAGAGGGTGGATAACATCAGGAGATGGACTGGAAAAAGACTGTCCGATTGTACCATTACGACAATAGTTAGAGTAGACTGGAGATACATTGCAGCCGACCTTCGATGCAGAGATGGCACTTAACTGAACTTTTTTTGTCACTTCATGTCCAAACTGCCTGGGCATGTCGGGGATTTTCTCGGTATGACCGCTTCTACGCGCACAGAAAGGAATGGCAAAACTGCTGCACTGCAAAGCAGCCATAGTTGAATACGCACAACACACAACAGCACATTACTGCAAACAGATACACGCAGGCATACATACACTGGCCAATATGTCCTGATTTACTAAAATAAATGGACTACGGTCTGGGTTTCTTCTTCGTCCGCTGTCAGTCGTCAATTTGAATTTGTTCAAAGAAAGCAGCGGTCATCCTGAGGCTGTCGACACTGCCATAGAGCTTGTCTAGTGTTGGCACTGGGGATGGCCACGTGTGCTTTCTCTGGTCCTCGGATGTCGGGCAATTTTGCAGCAGATGTTCAGTGGTCATTTTCCCTGTACCACAGGTGCATTTGCCAGTACCACCTATCTTCAGTTTATTGACAAGATGGTACCTCAGTCTGTTGTGGCCTGTGCGGAGTCTGAAGACACGACCTGCTCTCTTCTGTTCAACTGGTAATAGGCATAATTGTTTGTATAGCCAGTATGCTCTGTTTCCCCTTTGGCAATGTATCTGGCCCTAATAAACCTTTTGGACTCTTCGTAGGTCACACTAGAATCTGGTTGTGGTAACCTTGCACCTTCTTTTGCCAGTCTGTCTGCCTCCTTGAATGTTACAGTGGGATGGAAACCACTGTACCACTACTCTTGTTGGTGCGGACTGCTGGCATAGTTGACAGAGCAATGCTCTTAAATCATTAAGTTCTGTATTTTTCCGGCTTTTTAGTGCTGTAACCACGGACAGGGCATCTGTAAACAGGACTATATGGCTTTCATTGCTTTCGCCTGTCAGCATTGCTTCTACTGCAGCCTTCAATGCCTCTGCCTTCGTTCTGAAATTGCTTGAGAACGGTCTGGGTTTGAAAGGAGCGTGCCTTCGCTAGTAGAATCCAGAAAAAATCGGATCTTTAAACCAATCAAAACAAAATAAATTATTTCGCACACTTATGTTTCGATACGCAGATGCCAATTGTAATGAAATGAATTTCTTCTTCTTCTTTGTTCGTTCTCAATCTTCCGCTACCAAGCCCTGAAAAAAGCTTTGCAAGTAGCGGAATGTAGTCCAGAGAACGGAATGCGTTGTGTCGTGATTTACAGTTTGACTGCGATATTTGCACCTTTCGGACCAACACATCCGACTTCAGGAAGCATTTTTGAGTACCGGGATGCCCTCCATCTTCGATCCCTTCTACTTAGCCCGTCTGCTCTGTTGCAGCTTGTTATCCAGGATCACCGGGTGGAGGTATAGAAGGGTCTTGGCAGCTCTGGTTCACTGGCCCTGACGCTAGCAGTCAGCTATGGGTAGCTGACCGCTGCAGTTTATGAGCTGCTCAGTGTCTTAATCCCGAAATGAATTTGAATTAGATACCAAGCATAAACAACATGCACAAAAACACTTGGAAACAAAATGTGCACATGTACCTAATTGTCTTTAATGGGGATTTTGCGGGCGGTCTGTTTCTGCTACAAGTAATGGTATATCAACGGTGACATTTATAGTGACAATCTTCAGCAAATGTATCAGAGTCATCTGAGAGAGAGCTTCTCTAGTTGTTGCCCCTTTCAGCCATGACTTACTTAGAGGATGATACGACTTGGAGTTGTAAAGGAAAAGATTTACTTATCTGTTTTATTTGTTTTATTTTTCCTTAGAGCGTTGTTGTTTCACTTCTGCGGGTTGCAAGAGCTTTTCTCTAACAAGCTTGAGGTGGTCCTTCAGGGTACATCTCAACTTGAATCGGTCTGCACCTTCATCTTCTCAGGATGTCACTCATGTCCAGTGTGTTCATGAGAGACATCTTACAGACATTTTTAAACCTTAACGGTGGACGACCGACTGTTCTCATGTTATCTGACAGCCGTTCATAAAGGATATCTTTGGGAATGCGACGCCCTCCATGCGCCTATCATGACCAAGAGATCATATTGCTGTCTAATGTTTTAGCAATTGCGAGTTGAATATGATATTTTGGTTTGGGATTCCGAGTGGACAATAATATTTAGTTTTCGGATCGGAAGCTGGATATGATATTTAGTTTTGTGATTGCAAGTGTGATATGATATTTAGTTTTGTGATTGCAAGTGTGTTATGATATTTAGTTTTGTGATTGCAAGTGTGATATGATATTTAGTTTTGTGATTGCAAGTGTGATATGATATTTAGTACTGAAAATTGTCGATTGGCATGACGAGCTATGTCAGCAGGCAGCTGGTTGCCGACCTCTTCCACACAGCCTCTAACGAGGTCTGTATCCACTTCATCTCCGTCATTAATGTTTGCTATACAACGATCTTTACCCTTTTGTTAACATTCTTCCCCCGACACCAATTCGCCACTTTTATTGTTAATAACATGACCTGTGAAAGGGTTACAAGAAGAAAGATTGCATGTAATCTGTACCAGGAGAGCCATTACTCTCTCGCTTAATTGGCAGTATATCTGTCCGTTTCGCTGCTCCCCTAGATGAAATGTGGCCCTAATCTAGCCACTTTCATCACCAGACGCGTGCCGACTTCATAACGGGCTTTGTCAACAACCTTGGTAAAGACTGCCCGTTCACCTTGCCAGTACCAGATAAAAGAGCAACGCCAATCAACTTCGCGCTATGGACACAGTTTCTGACCAAATCTCTGTCAACGTGTCAGGATTCGTCTAAGCATTATCCAGGCTTCTTTTTCTTTTCCTATGAATCATTTCTAACCGTAAGATATACGAGGCGTGTTCAAATGAAACCGGACCTGACTGCACCGAGTGAACATACGTACGATACACACGATGACGTCACTTCTGATATAAACAGCACTTATCAACCGTCAAGTTTGCAAAATTTCATTATATCCCGACTCATTGTTTCCACGTTAAGTGCTGGGTTGTAGTAGCTTTCATCACATCCCCCGCGAGCTGATGAAGGTGGACTTTCACTACTATGTGGATCACGTCGATCCCTCACCCCCGTTGGGCAGACTGCAATGAAAACAGCTCGTTTCCGGGGAGGGATACTAGGAAATCGGAGTGAGCATATATTTTGCCTGACCCTGACTATCATGTGTGATCAGTATATTGTGCATGAACGACGCTAGTGTTCCTCCCCATGCGGAGCGGTAAAAATGGGAAACATTTGAAGAAAGTTAAAAGTGTTTTATTTGTTTGTCTCTCTATATAGTAGGGATTCAAATTATACAACAACAAACACACACACACTTCCAAAATACCATAACAGAATATTAGCAGATAAATTAACCTCTGAAACGTGTCTATCAATTTTAGAATAACCTAATTTACTCGTGTATATGTACACGTATATATATATATATATATATATATATATATATATATATATATATATATATATATATATATATATGTATATATATATGTGTGTGTGTGTGTGTGTGTATGTGTGTGTACGAGGAGCGTTTAGAACGTAATGCAGAACATCGTTTTTCTCAGCTAATAATAAAAATAGAAGCATGCAATTTAGTAAACTTCAAATATGGCATGTGCTGAATGTGTGTACCAAATTGCACAGTAATCGGTCAAATAATCGGACTGCACTAAACCGTTGAAATTGAGCATGTTAGCAACTTGCGTTATAAGCAGCGAATTGTGGCATTATTTCTTGTTATAGAGAAGGAAACGGTGGTGAACATTCACAAGCGTATATGTGATGTGTACGAAAGTTTTGTAGTCGACAGGAGTACAGTTAGTCGCTGGGTTCAGAGAATCAAAGAATCGGGAAGTGTAGATACGGAGCTGCTTGATTGGCCGCGCAGTGGACGTCCTATCGCAGCCACCGATGCAGAAAAGTCCAAATGCGCCAACGACATTATTCTTACTGATAGGTGAATCACTACTCAACAGCTGGCCTTACAGCTGTCAATCAGCATTGGTGTTGCAGTTATAGAAACTCTCTGTTTTTTAAGGTTTGCGCAAGATGTATTCCTCAAAGTTTCACAAATGACCACCGATTGCAAAGGAAAACAATTTCTTCTTAATTGTTAGAGCGTTTCAATGCTGATGGAGAAAACGCGTGGGCTAATATCGTTACAGGTGACGAAATCTGGGCACATCATCTTGAACCCGAGACAAAAAAGACAGCCCATGGAGTGGCATCACCCGCAATCACTACGAAGAAATAATTCAAGACAACTCCTTCAGCTGGAAAGGTCATGATCACGGTCTTTTGGGACATTGAAGGTGGGAATCTTGTGGATTCGATGCGAAGAGGAGATACATTCAATTCGCAAGCTTACATTAAGACATTGAAAGAACTCCATCGAGGTTTCCGCAGAGTTCGACCGCACACGAATCCAGCAGACCTGCTTCTCCTTCACGACAATGCGCGACCTCACACAAGTCTGGCAACACGGGAAGCAATCACCAAATTGGGTTAGACTGTACTAACCCATCCACCCATAGTCCCGATTTGGCCCCCTCTGATCTAATCTGTTTTTGTCCACTCAAAGATGCACTCTGTGGGACAAGGTTTGAAAATGTTGAAGAAGTTATTCATGCAGCCAAGAAATGGCTACATGATCAAGACAAAATCTGGTACAGGCTAGGAATACGTGCACTTGTTTTGCACTGGCATAAAGCTGTACAAATTGATGGGGATTATGTTGAATAATACAGAAGTTTACATGGCATATCCATGTATATTGTGTAGAAATGTCATGCCTTTTGAATAAACAGCTCCTAAGAAAAACAAATATGGTGCATTACTTTCTGGATATAATATATATATATATATATATATATATATATATATATATATATATATGTATATATATATATATATATATATATATATATATAATATTTATATATATATATATATATATATATATATATATATATATATATATATATATATATATATATTTATATATGTATATATACATATAAATGACGGATATTTCTAGGCATCCCCATCTTCCTGACTGACTTTGATCAACAAACACCTCAAATGAGCTTTTGTGATCGTAAAGTACGGATACTTATGTTGCTGACGTCATTTCAGTTGGAAATGAGTCAGTCAGAGCTTAGATGACATCAAGTAGACCCCACAGTGTGTGGCTGTGTGGCTTTAAGCTGCAATTACTTGTTCGCGGACCGGCAAGACATTTCTGAGGATCGGCATCGGTCCGGCGACCAGAGGTTGGGAAACACTGATTTTTTTTGTTTTCCTTAAATGTTTGCCTCTCTGAATTTTACAAGCGGAGGCACGTCGCTTTCCACCCCAGATCGTAGCCCTTTAGACCATATCAGAACGTATTAGCCAGTGCTTGGATGTGTGTGTCTGCATATACCTATGATTGTGTTTCAGTGATGCATGTGTGTATGTATGTACCGATGATTGTGTTTCAGTGATGCATGTGTGTCTGCATGTACCTATGATTGTGTTTCAGTGATGCACGTGTGTCTGCATGTACCGATGATTGTGTTTCAGTGATGCATGTGTGTCTGCATGTACCTATGATTGTGTTTCAGTGATGCATGTGTGTCTGCATGTACCTATGATTGTGTTTCAGTGATGCATGTGTGTCTGCATGTACCTATGATTGTGTTTCAGTGATGCATGTGTGTCTGCATGTACCTATGATTGTGTTTCAGTGATGCATGTGTGTCTGCATGTACCTATGATTGTGTTTCAGTGATGCATGTGTGTCTGTATGTACCGATGATTGTGTTTCAGTGATGCATGTGTGTCTGTATGTACCTATGATAGTGTTTCAGTGATGTATGTGTGTCTGTATGTACCTTTACTAGTGTTTCAGTGATGCAAGTTGTTTATGTGTGGCTCAAACCAGACAGAATGTTCTTGCTCACTGAAGTATGGTTCCTAAATGTGTGTGTGTGATGTGTGCGTGTGTGTGTGTGTGTGTGGTGAGATGTGTGTGTGGTGTGTGTGTGGTGTGTGTGTGTGTGTGTGTGGGGTGCGTGTGTGTGGTGTGTGCGTAGTGTGTGTGGTGTGTGTGTGTGTGTGGTGTGTGTGTGTGGTGTGTGTGTGTGTGTGTGGTGTGTGTGTGGGGTGTGTGTGTTTGGGGTGCGCTGTGTGTGTGTGTGTTTGGGGTGTGGTGTGTGTGTGTGTGGTGTGTGGTGTGTGTGGAGTGTGTGTGTGTGGGGTGTGTGTGGGGGGTGTGTGTATGGGGTGTGTGTGTGTGTGGTGTGTGTGGGGTGTGTGTGTGGTGTGGTGTGTGTGTGGGGTGTGTGTGTGGGATGCGGTGTGGGGTGTGTGTGTGTGGGGTGTGTGTGTGGTGTGGTGTGTGTGTGGGGTGTGTGTGTGGGGTGTGGTGTGTGTGTGTGTTTGGGGTGTAGTGTGTGTGTGTTTGGGGTGTGGTATGTGTGTGTGGTGTGGTGTATGTGTGTGGGGTGTGTGTGTGTGTGGTGTGTGTTTGGGGTGTGTGGTGGGGTGTGTGTGTGGTGTATGTGTGTGGGGTGTGTCTATGTGGGGTGTGTGTGTGGGGGGGTGTGTGTAGATGATGTTTGTGTGAGGTGTGTGTGTGAGGTGTGTGTGTGTGTGGGGTGTGTATGTGTGTTGAATGTGTGTGTGTGTGGGGTGTGTGTGGGGTGTGTGTGTGGGGTGTGTGTGGGGTGTGTGTGTGGGGTGTGTGTGTGTGTGGTGTGTGTGTGTTTGGTGTGTGTGTGATGTGTGTGTGGTGTGTGTGTGTGCGTGTGTGTGTGAGCGTGTGTGTGTGTGTGCGTGCGAGCATGTGTGTGTGTGTGTGGGTGGGTGGTGTGTGTGGTGTGTGTGTGTGTGCGTGTGTGGGTGTGTGTGTGTGCGTGTGTGTGTGTGTGTGGGTGGGTGTGTGTGGTGTGTGTGGGGTGTGTGTGGTGTGTGTGTGGTGTGTGTGTGGTGTGGTGTGTGTGTGTGTGAGCGTGTACGTGTGCGTGTGTGTGTGAGCGTGTGTGTGTGTGTGTGCGTGCGAGTGTGTGTGGGTGGGTGGGTGTTGTGTGTGTGTGTGGTGTGTGTGGTGTGTGTGTGGTGTGAGTGTGGTGTGTGTGTGTGGTGTGTGTGTGTATGGTGTGTGTTGTGTTTGGGGGGTGTGTGTGTGTGGTGTGTGTGTGTTGTGTGTGGGTGTGTGTTGTGTGTGGGTGTGTGTGGGCGTGTGTGTGTGTGTGTGGTGTGTGTGTGGGTGGGTGGGTGCGGTCGTGTGTTTGCGTGTGTGGGTGTGTGTGTGTGGTGTGTGTGCGTGCGTGCGTGTGTGTGTGTGTGTGAAAGTGTGAAAGGTTATTGACCACTTGAGATACTTCAACTGATTTAAAGATCGGCTAAACTGAATGATTATCCATCATATGATTATGTAACGATTTATTCAAATATAAAAGAATGTGGATATTTAAATGAATTTGTTGCGAGCCATAGACAGGATTACACACATCTTTTAAAAATTAAATAACTGCGGATCAAATAAGGGCCTAACGACATGGATCCATAGCAGAGAAATAACAAGAAACGAAATAAGATAACGTCTTGCAGAATTACCTCCCCCATTCAATACTGCGTATCAGGCGTGAACAATCGCGTGCCGTAAATTAGTTTAAATACGACTTCTACAAAGGTGATGATTAATCACCTTTGTAGTCCCTGGTACTTGGCTGGACGTATCGAAAATGGTTGCAAATCGTGGCAGGTTAGTGCAATAACAACGACCTTGACTTATGTCTTTGCGCTTAGACACTAAAGTCCCTACTTAGCCGGTAATCTTTGACGCCCCGCTGCTGTGTAATACAGGAATTCTTAATATCCCGTTGCATACCTTTATATCACGTTTGATTTTGTGAATGCCAAAGCTCAATGGGAGTTTGAACATACGATAGGGATGTGTGTTAACAGAAGAAAGACAAATATTGCAAATGATAGAACATAGAAGATTGAGTTGGCTGGGACACAATATGCAACGTGAAAGTCCTCTACAGAGGATACTTGAGGGCACAATGCAAGGGGAAAGAGGAAAGGGCGATTAAGACTCATATTTACATCTCAAGCCTCCAGAAACATTAACGGAAGAACCTATTGAGAAATGATTACGGCTGCAGATGGCCTAATGAAGAGACATGATCAGACAATCTTACAACCAGTCTTATGTCTGACCAGCCAGAGGATAGGGTCAAATAAAGAGACATGATCAGACAATCTTACAACCAGTTTTAGGTCTGACCAACCAGAGGATAGGGTCAAATGGAGAGAAATGTTCAGACAACCATGCAATCAGTCTTAAGACTGTTAAATCAGAGGATATGCAAACATGTCCACTGCACCAAGACTCCCGTTAGAAGACCTGACCCGAGGAGATAAACATACAAGACAAACTGTGGGGAACCATTGAGGACCTGCGACTGACGTGTGACTTCACGGATGCAGCCCATCTGGTGGCATAAAACGAGCATACGAAACCGAACGCAAAGACGAAGAAGAAGAAATCAGAGGATAGGATCAAATTGACAACTTTACAACCAGTGTTAAGACTGATCAACCAGAGGATAGGGTCAAATGGACTACTTTACATCCAGAAGACTGATCAACCAGAGGATAAGGTCAAATGGACTACTTTACATCCAGAAGACTGATCAACCAGAGGATAGGGTCAAATTGACAACTTTACAACCAGTCTGATGACTGATCAAGCAGATGATGCTGAGCAGAATTCGCCATTTGCTTCCTCGGCAGTATCGTTTGTTGGTACAAATAATAATATTATGGAGATGCTGGTAAAGCTCATTCGCAGTCTCGACTATGTCAGTATATTGTTTTTCGGCTTCCATTCTAACAATGTTCTCTCCATTCAAACAATGTTCTCTCCATTCTAATAATGTTCTCTCCGTCCTAACAAACGTTCGAACCAGGAGAAAAAGGATTACAACGTTTAGCCTGCCCCCTTAAAGAGGAATATGGATTATGGGATGCGGGATTGTGTAGCAACACAAGAACCAATCCACCTACAGATCTGCCCAAACCTTCTGGAAACATGCAATATGGATAACATGTTTAGAGGGAACGATAAGGCAATCCACGTGGCTGAACTTTGGAAAAATGTCTGACGGGGAAGTAAGTAAATTAGCTGCCCCATGGCCCCGCAAACTTGTCCAGCTTGGCAAAACTTGCTAGGCGTGAAACTTCCGCGGGCATAACTCTGGGAGTTGTCAAGATACCCAAGCTGAAAATCCTCGATACGGTTAAGGCGCTTGTGTTGGCAGTGTCGATATCTGCCTTGCAAGAAACTACAATTGGTTTTTAATCTTTATCGCTATATTGAATCAACTTGTTCCCCCAGTAAGCTTACACCGTTATCTGCACGTTTTTTTTTTGCCTTGCAACTGGGGAAACCCAGGCAAATCAGGTCACGACAGTGGAAATCCCGTTAAGCACATGATAGGAGAACTGTACCGCCCCAATTATGTCATTAAAGGAAACCAAAACAAAGATGTGTATGCGGGCTATCAAACTCATCATGTCAGACGGATGTCTACGTAATACAGGCTCTGTAAGATCGCACGAAGCACTTTGGCGCAGGTTTCCTAAATGGACCAGCTGAAATGGTGGTATAATGTCTTGCAACAAGCATATATATTTTCTTAAATATGTCTTAATTTATCATCATCATCATTATCATCATCATCAGTTCCGGAACCTGAAAGGTCATGGGGGCATCAATGTTACAGATTGTTGGATCAGTTCCCACCCCTCCACTCGGTTTTGTGCCAGGATATCGAATCTTCCGTCTGGACGAAGTAACCCCCGTGGTATGATTGTCATTGTTGTGTATTGAGACAGCTGGCCGGTGTGGCTTGGGCCACTTTGCACCTGGCCAGTCAATCCCTCTGCAGGTTTTTGATTTACACTAACACATTTTTGTTTTGTTTTCAGGACCACAGGTGGGCAATTGTTTTGTTATCGTTGTGTTACTTTGGTGAAATGGTGTACTGGCGTTTTCTAATCTAGTGGTGTATTGATTTTTTAAATGAAGTTTCTTAAATTCATCTGTATCATCACTTGATCACGTATATTTCTCGTAATGAAATTGAAGACATCAAGTTGGTCATCATTTATTGCCGGCTTGAATATTTCAAAGCGTTCATCGTTCATGTCGATTTCTGTCGCGAGATGTGAACGAGATTAGTAGTACAGCTGTCTATATATAGATATATGGTTAGTTAGTTACCCATCGCAAGCGACGATAACGACATCATCAGACGATTTTGCCTTGATGATGTAACTTGTGATGTATTTGGATGTGGAGGAGCCTGCGCTGGCCATCAACCTCACTCTCTTGTCCCAGGCTACCTTGAACCAGCGGCATGACATGTCAAGACGATTGGGGGTAACTCCTGACGCCGGCACTCGGCTCCCACCATCCGCGAGACTAGATATCGTTTGAAACTTGCGGGATTCGACCGCCAACCGTTTCCGTTCATCGTTTTGAGAGGCGAATGCCCTTCCTCACGACCACAACGATTTCAATCTATCTATTAGTCTTACTCGTGGGCACACTAACTCTTTCTCCTTGCGCCACAATTATGTATCTGTCTACCTATATCCACAGGCTCATGTACCTATCTTCCTCTCGAGAATTATTCTTCAATCGGCTCTAAGAGACGTTGATATCAGGTGATATTAAGCCGTGAGATACAAAACGTAATTAACCTGCTGTCAAGATAAGTCCTGATCTGCACTGCTTCTTAAGCCAAATTCCTAGAGTATAACCAGCACATATTGGGCAATAATTGCAAGGTAATCTGATGTCATTTTTATTTCCGGTAACTTTGAGATAATTTGGTTGGAATTCCCAACTAAATGCCAGCGATTCTTAATGCTGTTAAACCGTAACGGAACAGAGAGATAGGTATTTTGTTACTCAAATGTGTGACTACAGATACGTTGATTTTCATTCATCACGATTCTGTTTAGTCAGCGAAAAACATTCTTTCATATTTGTTACTGAGGTATGTCTGTCGGTTGGTGGTGGCACGATTTTGTTACTGAGGTATGTCAGTCTGTTGTTGATGGCACGATTTTTTTTACTGAGGTATGTATGTCTGTTGGTGGTGGCACGATTTTGTTACTGATGTATGTCTGTCTGTTGGCTGTGGCACGATTTCGTTACTGAGGTATGTCTGTCTGTTGGTGATGACCTGATTTTGTTACTGAGGTATGTCTGTCTGTTGGTTGTGGCACGATTTTGTTACTGAGGTATGTTTGTCTGTTGGTGGTGGCACGATTTTGTTACCGAGGTATGTCTGTCTGTTGATGGTGGCAAGATTTTGTTACTGAGGTATGTCTGTCTGTTGGTGGTGGCACGGTTTTGTTACTGAGGTATGTCTGTCTGTTGGGGGTGGCACGACTTCAGACGCTCATTTTTATCAGTGAATAACAGCATTGATCAGGTCGGTGGATGTGAAGAGTATCAAATCAGCGACGCATAGCTTGATTGACGATTGATTGAATCACGTTCTGTACAATGATTTGTGATTGATTGAACCACATCATATATTCTGATTGGTGATTGATGAAAGAAAATCATATATTATGATTGATGATTGATAGAAAGACATCATATATTCTGATTGATGATTCATTGAACAACATCATATATCCTGATTGATTATTGATTGATCATTATCCCATTTGCTGATTGATTATTGATAAAATAGCATCTTATATCCTGACTGATTGTTGATTGAACACCATCCTATATCCTGCCTGATGATTGATTGAAGGGCTATATGCGTACAGTGGAATTTCTTCAGTTTGCATACTCAAGAGCTGGTAAAACGGTCTTATTTTCTATTACGTTCTGAAACTCATGCAGATTTTAAAAAGTCTGACATGGCATCAGTAGTAGATGCAACATATGGACGCCGGACATGGACATTAAACAAAGACGTTACAAGAAGAGATATCATTTTTCGAAATGAAGTGTTATAGAAGGAAAAAAAGCCTGGACAGAGAAAAAATCAAAAAGAGAAAGTTTGCAACAACTAGACACAGAGGAAAACTGGCTTAAATAACATCACATGGAAGAAGTTAGGTTATTTTTTGGTCATATGGAAGAAGTTAGGTTATTTTTTGGTCACATGGAAGAAGTTAGGTTATTGTTTGGCATATGGAAGAAGTTAGGTTATTGTTTGGTCACATGGAAGAAGTTAGGTTATTGTTTGGTCACATGGAAGAAGTTAGGTTATTTTTTGGTCATATGGAAAAGACACAATGGCGTGGAGAGGTTGTTGCTCACTCTTTTGTGCACCCTGAAGAGGACGTTAAATGGCAGGTATTCGTAGCTTTCCTCACATCCCGAGCGTGCTGATGCAGGCGGTTGTGCTATGCTTGGCTTCATCTGCGTGGCACTCACTACTACGGGGTTGATCCCTATCACATCCCACTTGACAAGCACCTGAACAGAATCCAACCGCTAGATACTCATGAGTGTCAGCTCATACAAAACTGTTGATCATCATCTCTTTGAGTGCTGGGCACTCAACGATGTTATCAAAATGTTTCGATCGCTCACCTCGTTAGCTAGGTTGCAATGAACACAGCCCGTTTCCATGGAGGGCTTCTATGAAGCCGAGGTGAGGGTCTTGGCAATTATGTTTTGCCTGTTCCTAACATGTCTAATCAGTATATTTTGCCTGAGCAGAAGTTAGTCTTCCTCCCTGTTTGGATACGTAGATAATGGGAGTCACAGGGCATGGGAAAAGAGGAAGATGGTATCAGGACATGACTCAGTTTCAAGATGGTCGTGTGTGAAGCGGATCGCCTTGCTAGAAATCGAGATGTGTTCAGGGCTGCTGTAACGGAGACTATGTTCTGGAAAGAATTTGTCACTTGGCATTTCGTGACATGACATGCTATATATTCAGCACAAGAAGCATTTCTCGCCATATTGCCAATGTCACCCATTTCTTATTATATGTTTCCTGTTGACATTGATGTTATTTACTGAACAGATGGGCCACGGGAAACACAGGGAGGGATGTCTACAGACTCTTAGAGAACTTATACATATGACAGTATCAATCAACTCACAACGAAGAATGAGAGCACAGTTTTCCGGCTGAGAATCCAACACATTCAACTTAACAAGCACCTGAAGAGAATCCTACCACAACAGACTCCAGAGCACCCACACAAAACCGTTGATCATCATATCCTAGAGTGCTGGGGGTTCAACAATGTTATAAAAATGCTTATTCCTCCGAGGTACGATAAATGGAACACTTTGTATGGCACAACTGACAAACACGTACAGATATCATTACATGACATTGGGTTGAAGGGCGAGAGCCCGGATGTAACCAGAACATAAACATCAGACATTTCATTACACACTTTGTCCTTTTCCTCTCCTGTGTCTTGGTTATATGAGGACGACGTCTGATACTGGTAGCAAATAGTTGGTATAAATGTACCAGTTAGCAATTGTCACTGTGCAACCAAACTAATGTTCATTTAGTCATGGTGACATTTGACAAACCAAGACAGAGATTGTTGTGAATTGTGCATTTAATTTCATTTTCTCTAACAAGCCTTCCATCGCCTATTAAAATGCATCCCATTTATTTTAACTCCTGAACCTGCTAAAGAAGTGAGCCTGGTGTTCTGTCAATCATTTCCGTCAGGGTCAGGGAGAAAATACTGACCAGGACCTCACCTCACACCAGTGTCAGAGGGAAAATACTGACAGACTTCACCTCATGCCAGGGTCAGAAGAAACATACTGACCAAGACCTCACCTCACGCCAGGGTCAAGGTGTGTTTCTGTGTGTGTGTATGTATGCGTGTGTGTATCTGTTTCTGTGTGTATGTATGCGTGTGTGTATCTGTTTGTGTGTGCTTTTATCACTATCATGTTCTAATGTGACCTGCAAAGAGTCTAAAAGGTTTATTAGAACCAGATACATGGACAAATGGGAAACATAGAATATTGGCTACATACACAATGATGCTTATTACCAGTTGAACAGGAGAGAACAGGTGGGGATCTCGAGACTCCACACAGGCCACAACAGAATGAGGTACCATCTATTCAATCAAATGAAGATAGGTACTACTATCACCAGTGCCAATACTAGACAAGCTCTATGGCAGTGTCGACAGCCTCAGGATGAACGCTGCTTTCGTTTAACAAATTCAAGTTGACGTCTGACAGCGTATGAAGAAGTGTGTGTTTTGTGTGTGTGTGTATCTGTCTGTGTGTATGTGTTTATTGGTGTGTGTTTATTGGTGTGTGTCTGTGTTTGTATGCGTCACTATGTGTGTATATGTTTATTTGTGTGTTTAACTGTGTGTTTGTGTTTTTATTTCTGTGTTCATATATGTGTATGTATGTGTGTGTAAATGGTTGTGTGTGTATGTCTGTGTGTACAAGTTATATGTGTTTGTATGTGTGTGTCTGTTTGTATATGTGTGTGTGTATGTGTGGAGCGTGAGTAACAAATATGTAGTTTCCACCGCATGTCAACAATGGCGTCTCTATAATTACCCTGTAATTGCGCGTTTATTACCAAACTTCCATACGTCGTGACCTTGACATTCAAATCAAGGGCCCTCCAGAACATTAGGGCAGCAATACATGGTGCCTTTTTGAAGTGTGCTTCAGTAGTGCTTCACGGCGTAGAGGACTCGCGGTATGCCAACTAATCCAAGTGAGATTACAATATTTGGGAAACATTCAGATCTCCGGAATTGCTGTTGTGCATGTGTATTTTGCTTCAATTTGGCGAGACACGGCCCGGCCCTATCAAACATCGACCACGTCCTACTGGTTATTTCAGGGCGTGTTTACAAACTTGTTCGTGTGACATTCAGCCTGGGATTAGTCCCGATAAGGGTTGCCTTTTTTATTACATTGTTTCTGCTTCAATCGTACCAAACCCATACTTCAACAGAGAAAAAACGATAAGGTAAGAGCAGACAAGAAGGGAAGGGGAGACAATGGATAGCTGACACCCTTGATGTGAGGTTCGTCCATCACGTGATGAAGACCACTTTTCAGCCGTTTGGTCGGTCGTTTCTCTCGCTGTGTCCGGGTGACACGCTGTGATTTGGATTACAGTCAGAAAGCGCCTGCGTCTTTTGTCAACCTCACTCTCTGGTCCTGAGCTACCTTAGCCAGTGGCAAGATTTTATCGAGACGACTCGAGATAGCACAGGATGCAGATTCTTTTTCATGGTTTACTACCGAAGCCTTTCCCGTAAACGTATCCTGCAAGGTAGCGTAGGGGGATGGCATCTGTCGTTGTGTGTCGTGCCTTTTTCCATAACCGCAAGAGGTCGTAGGGGCCTCTTTCCCTGGCCGTGTTCTAGTTCACTAAAGTTCGTGTCTAAATGTCAGTCAAAGATGAAGAGCGCCAATCTCGTGAAGTTCAGCTGGATGAACTAGACCGTGAAGATACGGTACAGGTTAAAGCGTAGTGCTAATTCATATAACCGATGTCCAGGCCAGGATAATCGGAAGAAAGAAAACATCAAACAATGAACGAATTAACCACGCCAAATGGAAAACAATGAACGAATTAACCACACCAAATGGAAAACAATGAACGAATTAACCACGCCAAATGGAAAACAATGAACGAATTAACCACGCCAAATGGAAAACAATGAACGAATTAACCACGCCAAATGGAAAACAACGAACTAATTAACCACGCCAAATGGAAAACAACGAACGAATTAACCACGCCAAATGGAAAACAATGAACGAATTAACCACGCCAAATGGAAAACAATGAACGAATTAACCACGCCAAATGGAAAACAATGAACGAATTAACCACGCCAAATGGAAAACAATGAACGAATTAACCACGCCAAATGGAAAACAATGAACGAATTAACCACGCCAAATGGAAAACAATGAACGAATTAACCACGCCAAATGGAAAACAATGAACGAATTAACCACGCCAAATGAAAAACAATGAACGAATTAACCACGCCAAATAGAAAACAATGAACGAATTAACCACGCCAAATGGAAAACAATGAACGAATTAACCACGCCAAATGGAAAACAATGAACGAATTAACCACGCCAAATGGAAAACAATGAACGAATTAACCACGCCAAATGGAAAACAATGAACGAATTAACCACGCCAAATGGAAAACAATGAACGAATTAACCACGCCAAATGGAAAACAATGAACGCATTAACCACGCCAAATGGAAAATAACGAACTAATTAACCACGCCAAATGGAAAAGAACGAACGAATTAACCACGCCAAATGGAAAACAATGAACGAATTAACCACGCCAAATGGAAAACAATGAACGAATTAACCACGCCAAATGGAAAACAATGAACGAATTAACCACGCCAAATAGAAAACAACGAACGAATTAACCACGCCAAATGGAAAACAACGACACGTTTCCGTGAACACAAGTGTAAGTTCTCGACGAGTGTGAATTTGAGGCTAATCCGTGGTTTTGGCGGTGTTCATAATGAACTAAATCACCAGAGAAATGTAGACCCGCAGACGGTAGAGCGTCTATTTTGCCGCCCCTTAACGAGGGGTGGCGGTAATATTGATCGAAAGCGCCTACACTGGAACCCGGTGGGGAAAGACAAAGAGAGGTGGGCCTCTACACACCTGGAGTGGCGAAGTAGATGCAAATAGAAAGATAACTCGCTGGTTCCGAGTGGTCCACCGGGGTCTTTGTGTATGGCAATGACAAGAATAGCACCAGTGCCCCGCAGACATCATGTCGTAAGAGGCAACTAACTTTGTGACATGGCATAATAGTAGGGTTAGGTCTTTGTTTAATGCAGCATAGATGGCGCGTAACACGCTGCTGGTCTTCCTTGCTCTGATAGTTTGTCCATCACAAGTGATGAAGACCACTCTGTTTGTTCAGCCGTGTGGACAGTCATATCTCTTGCTGTGTCCGCTGAAATGGGTGACTTGCGCGGAGATTTGGATTAAAGTGAGGAAGAAACTGCGCCTTTTGTCAACCTCACTCACAGAGCCTAAGCTACCTTTTGCCAGTGGCAAGACATTCATCGAGACGACTGGAGATAGCATAGGATGCAGATTTTGCCTCAGGGTTACCACCGAAGCCTTTCCGTAAACATGAAACCCGCAGGGTAGAAAGGTGGGAAGGCATCTAACGCAGTTTGTCGTGCCTTTTCGATAACCACAAGAGGTCGTATGGACAACACTCAGCGTGTGAGTGAGTCTGGCATCTCTCCCCAGCTGTATTTAGTTCATCATAGTAGCATCTAAAATTCCCACACGCCAAATTCATGAAGGTGAACCGGCAGAACTAACCCGTGAAACACGACACAGGTATAACTATAAGCGTAGTTCCATTCACTGATTGAAGTGATTCAGGCGGCGTCCAGACCAGGATAAACGGATGGAAGAAATCACAAAAAAAGAACGAAATAACAAGTCCCGACGGAAAACAACACCACGTTTCCGTGAACACAAGTGTAAGTCGTCGACTAGTGTGAATTCCAGGCAAATCCGTGGTCTGGCGGCATCCATAATGATCCAAAACAGTAGAGAAATGTAGACTCGCAGCCAGTTATGGCGCCATCTTTGCCAGAGGTTTTTGTATGTTATTGTATGTTTTTGCTCTAGTGTGAGTTTATTAATATGGACTCGCACATCGGTTAACCACCCTCCGCGGCTCTTGTCCCAACGCAGTGAAGTAATAAGCTGCTCGAGCCTAGCTAGATAAGCAGGAAATCCTCCTCCCGACTACATCCAGCCCACACCAGAGCTGAGACCACACGTGCATCTGTCCATGTAGAAGAACAGGTCGACTAAGATTGGCTGGTCATGGATAGAGTTGGAGCGGCTGGTCAAAGATCGAAGCTCGCGTCGCTTATTGGTAGAGATCCTATACTCCACACGAGGTTGAAGGCTTTTCATTGATTGACTGACGAGCACACACATTTAGCAGCATGGCTATTTGAACAACGGTATATGGCTGGAAGGTGTGCAACCTGCAGATGTGGAGAAGCTTCGAGTTGCTCAAAGAACAGTGACACGAATAATCACTTCTCTCTAAGGGACGGAATTTGAACACATACTTAGGCACCAATTCAGTGATGCCCTAGATCCTGCAATGCTAAGACAATGTAGCTGATCCGGGCATAGGTTGCGAGTGTCTGACAAATAGATGGGCACGAAAAGTGACGTCTTGTGACCCTACAACTTGAAACACTCACATGCACTCCCATCACTGAGATTGAGAGATTGTCCAACATTGTATTCCAAGGCAAAACCTTGCTTTGAGTGTGGTTGTCTGACATCATGTACTTGATACGCTAGAATTGCAGATTATTTCTGACTGTGTGTTATCTGGGTTCGCAAGTGTGTGTGTGTGGGGGGGGGGGGGGGTGGAAAAGGGTGGTGGTGGAAGGGGGGCAGAAGAAAGATAGAAAGACAGAGAGAGATAGAGAGAAAAGGGGGGGGGGAGGTTACATTATAGCCCCTAACCTGATAGGCTTGCCTTACAGGTGAATAACATTTACCTACAGGGCTCCCCACCTCCACATGAACTGTCACCACAGGTACTTTTGAAATCCCTACCGGTGGGAGACAGGAGGGTGTGTGCTGTCCCCTCTGCTGTTCAACATCTACATGGGCAAAATCGCATCAGAGGCCAGCCAAATTAAGACATCTTATTACATGAATTGCTCTTTGCAGATAATCAGTGTCTGGTGTACGGCGATGACAATAACCTGCAAAAATCACATCATCGCGCTTGTGACTGCCTGAGCGAATTAACGAAACGTTTACAGAGCAGAATACTATGAGTAGCAGGAGAATACATAAGTCGATCAACATAAGTGTAAATGCAATTGCTCTTCAACAGACCCATGGATCCAAGTATTTGGGCAGTAATTTTTCGGAAGACGGAAGCCTCGACAGGGCAATTGAGACTTGGTGTCAGAAAGCACTTGCGGTGACTAGTCAGCTGTCATCACTGTTTAGCCAACCGAACAATAGTTTAGCAACAAAGCAACAGCTAAAAAACAGTATATTTATGCTGATTGTATGCTACCATGCCAAACATGGCCTCAGTCCAAGGCGCGGAAAGAGTAAACTTCCGACCTGTGAGATAAAGTGTTTGAGGAAGATCATCGGTGTTACCAGGAAAGAGAAAATGTGAAAAGAAGACATTCAAAGTATGGTCGGCACTACGTCATGTGCAGAATACATTTCCAGGCACAAAATACGTTGGTTCGGTCATCTCATGAGAATTCAACCACATCAACGTCCACTGATGGCTACACCGATGGTAGATCTGGCTACAAGGAAAGGGGGCGACCACGAGGCAGGCGGATAGATGTCATTAGAGTGATTGCGCAAAGACAAGAGCTCACATTGACCGTCGCAACGCACTTGGCGCAGGACAGACGACTTAAGCTCTCCGTAGCGTTCAACAGCACAAGTGGAAAGAAAACTAACCGTTTCTACTTGGGTTCAGATGGCGGGATAAAGTTTCCAACTCAGCAGAACTCGGCTCTGTTGCAAAGAGCTCATTGATTCAGGATTCTCCAAAAGTGGGTAAACAAATTGAAGTGCTGGGCGTAAACTTCGCTATCTAGCGTGACAGGGTCACAGGACGCAAATGAATTCAGGATTCACCAAAAACTACTTGTTTTACAACCTGAACGCATCGGGTTCGAATCCCACCGTGGACCAGTTTGGCTGAAACCGATGTTTGTATTCTCGGAGCGATCGCCCCTCCGCGTAAGGAATGTAATGGGACCTACCGTACTGCACATCTGCCAAGGAACGTATAACCATCAAACAGGCTGGCAGCTGCAAGAAGAAAAGTTGTCCTGCAATAGGAAAAGCTACTTACATTACATTACAGAAGCTGGTTACATTACATTACAGAAGCTGGTTACATTACATTACAGAAGCTGGTTACATTACATTACAGAAGCTGGTTACATTACATTACAGAAGCTGGTTACGGTAAAAACAAACTCAGTGGTGGGCTTATTTCCCGCCCTTTGGAGTGACAGGTAAATAATGAAGCCGGCAATGATAGTAAAGTGTTGTGTGTCCCGATTCTTTCTCTACAATACGGTCACTCCTTCTTCTTTCTCTGATCTGCGCCCCCCCCCCCTTTCGTACCCACGGAGAGGACATAGACTTTTGTTTAGCATTTGGTTGTTTTTAAGCCATGTGGACAATCTTTTCCTCATGCTCTTTCCGCAAAAATAGGTGACTTGAGCGGCAATTTGGATTAAAGTGAGGAATATTTTCACAATAAATCAACCTCACTCTCTCGTTCTGAGCTTCCGCTTACCAATGGCAAGACCTAATCTAGACGACTATAAATAGCACAGTATGCAAATTTTTTTTTTACTTCCGAAGCCTTTGCAGTAAACAGGTATCTCGGAAGGCAGTGGGGGTATGGCATCCAATAGATCGATAATGTAACTGGGGGACCCAGTGGTCTCAAGGTAAGGTGTACGCCTCGGGTGCTGGAGGTTGCGGGTTCAAATCACAGTGAAGACCGGGATCTTTTCACGTTGATCATCCGGTAAATATATCCCATGATCTCGGAAAAGTGAGATCAGACATCAGTGTGCAGTGACTCAGTTTGACTCAGTGACTCAAAATTTAAAGTTAAAAATCTACTCAAATTATTCTAGAGATATTCTCTCCACAAAGAATACGTCGCAAAAATGGCACTGTGTGGCTATAATATCAGGTCCTGGTTATGTGGTGGCGGAGCGGCATAGATTACGCCTGACAGTCTGTGGGTCTACCTTGCTCTAATTTATGCTTCTACTTCCACCAGTCCCAAAAATAGGCGATCGTATTTTAAAGTGGGTAACAGATGCTGAGATTGACCTGGCAAGTCACCAGTGGATTGTCACCTGCCCAAAAATATGAAACAAAGGAGGGCCCACCTCCCCTTTACGTCTAACGGCCAAAGTGGACTGAAGATAGATAGATAGAACTATAAATAATAATAATAATAATAATAACAATTCGTTTGTTGTCGCAGATGAGGTCCATCAACATTATCACAAGTGTGTGTGTTTGTGTGTTTGTGTGTGTGTGTGCGCGTGTGCGTGTGTGTGTGTGTGTGTGCACGCGCGCGTGTGTGCATGCTCATGACTGATCAAACCAATTGGAGCCTGAACAGATATTTGACACGGCTGGCAGACGTAGACCGCAGTTGTCCCCGATAGATGTGTTGTTTCTGACATTACCATTAAGTCCCATATAATATTCCGGATATTCACAAAGTGTTGTCACACAATGAAAGTGTCAGTCACCGACATAGTGACAGGGGTACTATCATTAATCTAGTATGTCTGAAACCCGCAGGAGGCAGAGGTGAACCAACCAAATTGTGATGATGTGTTTGAACCAAAGATAACAGTCACAAAATTATAGATACCAACCTACGTTTCAACATTTATCTGTGAGTCGATAAAACAAAATATCCCAGACAAAATAAATAAAATAAGCTTAATGAATGACGTATGTTAGCAATACTTTACAAATAATACAACAAAGCAACGAATTAAATTAAAGACAGGAATAATTCATTTTGATTAGTAATAGCTTTTTTCATTTTGTTCTCTTCTGCATAATGGCCTTAATTAGTTGAATTTTTCATATTGTAGCTGTTCTTACATAAGGCTTACACGGAGTACACTGTCAGTTATTAGATAATGTGAGAGCTCTGTACCAAACGGGCCAAGGCATAGTCAGAACGTCTGACGGGCCTACAGACGCTTGTGAGAGAAACACGGGAGTCAGACAAGGATGTGTTTTGCTACCACTGCCATTCATGATCTCGTATACATGGATCAAATTTACATCAGAAACAAACCATGGAAGCAACGAAACATCAGAAAGCGAAGACCACGAGTCGCTGGGGAAGTTACTTTTCTCAGACGACCAATGTCTAATGTATGAAGATGAAATTGACTTGCAAGATCATACTAGTATGCATAATACAACTTGTACGAGTAACAACATGAAGATGAGTACATCAAACTTAATACAATTTGAGCGAGATACAACATAAAGATATGTACATCAAACTTAATACAACTTGTGCGAGATACAAGATGAAGATTTGTACATCAAAGATAGAAACCATGAACATGAGCAGATAGCAGGCCCTCTAATGATACATGCTGAAACAAGGACAACAGTTGGAGTACACGGGACAGCATCTCCACTGAGGACGGACGATTGGACAGAGACATCGAAACCAGATGATACAAAGCAAGTGCGGTGACCTACCAGCTGTCACCACTACCGAAATATAGGAATAACACTATTGAAACAAAAAGGAAATTGATAAACATTATTTTCTTACCAACTATGTGCTACCAGTGCCAAACACGACCTCTGTGCAAAGCACAGGAAAAGTAAATTACAACATGTGAACTGAGATGCCTGAGAAAAGTCATCAACCTCACCAGAAGAGACAGAATAAGAAATGCCAACATCAGAAAGATTGTGGGAACAGCATTCTCCTAAGAATACATGGATAGACAGATAGTTGAATGGTTTGGCCTTATCGTCAATATGTAACCAGATTGGTTGCTATTATAAACATACAACTGTAGGAGATCAGAGTTTAAGGCATAGGGAAGACCGAGAGGCAAATGGATAGACAACATCAAAGACAACCTTTGGAAACATGGACTTACAATAACCACAGCAACACATCTGACCTACGTGCCAGACCTACAGCTCCCCACCTCGATTCACGTCATCCGTGGCAGGATAAAGTCAAGTCAAAACAGTTACATAAGGTATAGTCCCCGTGGTGACGAAGTGGTCAAGCCATGTGCTTCGTGTTCATGCAGTAGTGGTTCGAATTCGAGAGGTGGCGGTTGGTTCATGGTGACAATATTTTGAGAGATTCCTTGGTTCATCTCTGGAGACCCCTGGGCTCATCGCTGGAGGGCTCCCTGGGTTTATCGCTGGAGATCCCTTGGTTCATCGCTGGAGATCCCTGGGTTCATTGCTGGAGATCCCTGGGTTCATCTCTGGAGACCCCTTGGTTCATCGCTGGAGATCCCTGGGTTCACCGCTGGAGATCTCTGGGTTCATCGCTGGAGAGATCCCTGGTTTCATCGCTGGAGATCCCTTGGTTCATCGCTGGAGATCCCTTGGTTCATCGCTGGAGATCCCTTGGTTCATCGCTGGAGATCCCTGGGTTCATCGCTGGAGATCCCTGGGTTCATCGCTGGAGAGACCCCTGGTTTCATCGCTGGAGATCCCTGGGTTCATCGCTGGAGATCCCTTGGTTCATCGCTGCAGATCCCTTGGTTCATCGCTGGAGAGACCCCTGGGCTCATCACTGGAGGGCTCCCTGGGTTTATCGCTGGAGATCCCTGGGTTTATCGCTGGAGATCCCTTGGTTCATCGCTGGAGATCCCTGGGTTCATTGCTGGAGATCCCTGGGTTCATCTCTGGAGACCCCTTGGTTCATCGCTGGAGATCCCTGGGTTCACCGCTGGAGATCTCTGGGTTCATCGCTGGAGAGATCCCTGGTTTCATCGCTGGAGATCCCTTGGTTCATCGCTGGAGATCCCTGGGTTCATCGCTGGAGATCCCTGGGTTCATCGCTGGAGAGACCCCTGGTTTCATCGCTGGAGATCCCTGGGTTCATCGCTGGAGATCCCTTGGTTCATCGCTGCAGATCCCTTGGTTCATCGCTGGAGAGACCCCTGGGCTCATCACTGGAGGGCTCCCTGTGTTTATCGCTGGAGATCCCTGGGTTCATCGGTGCAGATATCTGTGTTCATCGTTGGAGATCCCTGTGTTCAACTCTGGAGATCCCTGGGTTCATTGCTGGAGATCCCTGGGTTCATCGCTGGAGATCCCTGGGTACATCGCTAGAGATCCCTTGGTTCATTGTTGGAGATCCCTTGGTTCATCGTTGGAGATCTCTAGGTACATCGCTGGGGATCCCTATTTTCATCGATGTGGATCCCTGGGTTCATCGCTGGAGATCCCCTGGTTCATCGCTAGAGAGATCCCTGGGTTCATCGCTGGAGATCTCTGGGTTAGTCGCTGGAGATCTCTGGGTTCATCGCTGGAGATCCCTGGGTTTATCGCTGGAGAGATCCCAGATCATCGCTGAAGATCCCTGGGTTCATCGCTGGAGAGATCTCTGGGATAATCGCTGGAGATCCCTGGGTTCATCGCTGGAAATCTCTGGGATTATCGCTGGAGATCCCTGGGTTCATCGATGGATAGATCTCTGGGATCATCGTTTGGGAGATTCCTGCGATCATCGCTGGACATCCCTGGGTTCATCGCTAGAGATCCCTGGGTTCATCACTGGAGATCCCTGGGTTCATCGCTGGAGATCCTTGGGTTCATCGCTGGAGATTCCTGGGATCATTGCTGGAGCTACAGAGTTGGTGCTTTGTGCGAAGCTCTCGGCAGGCGCATCTGTGGAGAGAGATGGAGCCAGATAGGGGAACCCGTGGCAAGAGAAAACAAGAGTGGCGCTGGACAGATGATGTTCGAAAGTGGCCTGGAAAAACCTTGAAAGATACCGAGGTTATGTAGATGGACAGACAAACGTGGCGACAATCGGGTCACGAAGCAGAACTGAGAAGTGATGCCCCTACGGCCTCTTAGGAAGACGAGACGAGACTTACATAGAACTCTATTTCAAACCTATTTTGTTTTTTAGTTTTGGATTCAAATTGTACCGCGATCTTTGCTAAAATGATATCTATGAAATCAGTGAAGAAGCAGGGGTCAAGATGGCGAGCAGTGCATAAGCTGTCGCCTTCAGCGACCAAAGCTGACAGCTTGCGTCAAGACCAGCGAACTAGCGCTCGAAAACACTGGTCGGCCTCCACATGGTAATCATGAATAATAGGCTGCAGTAGGGCAGACTGGCTAAGGAGAAGGGATCGAAGAGGGATGGCTAACACGGTACCGAAATATACCATGCTGAAGACGGGGGTGTCGTACTGAAACATGCAAATATCGCAGTCAAGCTGTAAACTATGGCACAACGTATTCGGTTCTCCGGACTACATCATGCTACTTGCAAAGCTCTTTTTAGGACTTAGTAACGGGAGTTTGAGAACGAACGACGAAGAAGGAGGAGGAGGAGAAAGGGGAGAAGAAGAAGAAGAAGAAGAAGAAGAAGAAGAAGAAGAAGAAGAAGAAGAAGAAGAAGAAGAAGAAGAAGAAAAAGAAGAAGAAAAAGAAGAAGAAAAAGACGAAGAAGAAAACGAAGAAGAAGACGAAGAAGAAGACGAAGAAGAAGCAGATGAAAGCTTCAGTTGGTATAGAAAGGAGATTCCAGGTCTGGACAATAGAAGCAACAAACACGAAATCCTGCATTGTACCGTCGGCACTTGTAGCTCTTGACACTAAGCTCCACCAGCTTATCGGAGGCAGCGTCGAGGATTACGGAGAACGAGCAGTTATTGATACAGCAAATACGGCACACTAGTAACTTTCGTGCGGAGAGTTGCGATACCAAACAGATATCATGAATTCATGGGCTGAAAGGAGTTGGTAACAAGCATGCGGTATTCGTCTGATAACGAGTAGTTATCAGACAGGGCCACCTCAGTGCAGCTAGGCGCAAATAACACAGTTTGGCGAATGAAACAGCAACAGAATGGGAAGTTAAATGCTGTCACATAACAAACACTGCTGTCGGGGATCAAGTGTTGAAGACTTACTGGGTCGCTGCTTTATTTGTTACTTGAGGTGGCCAGTTCCCTTATAGGCGGACTTGCTCTCCTTGACTCTAAAACAATCAACCGTTTACGGCTAGGTAAACTGTGGCATGTGTGGTATTCCTCATTTTGCTGTAAAGGAAAGCGCTGTTGCTGCTCTGTTATTCAGGCGACCCAAAATAAATACAACAGACACTATCATCTTCTTCTTGCTCTCTTGTTTACTGCAGCCAGAGTATAAGGCTTCAACCGCCTTCAGGGACACGAAGGAGCCTACAAGTATATTATAATTATTTAATACAGCTTTCGGACTTCCCTTAAAAACGACTTTTCAGCCGGCCAATCCATTCCCTACCGAAGTACCAAGGATCATAAAACAGCCATCCTCTGATGTCAATCAACATGGACGGAATCTCAACACAAGGCCTAGACCACCTGATGATCTGCCCAAATCTTCTAGAAACATGCAATATGGATAACATGTTGAGGGGAAATGGCAAGGCAATCCACGTGACCGAACATGCATTGGAAACATGATGTCTGATGTGGCGATCAATGAAAATGAGGATAAGCTTTGCCCAAAAGCACTTTGCAGTGGTAGAGACAGTAGCAGTTTTTTTTAAACATAATGAGGTTGTTATCGTTATGCACAACTTTCTTCTACGTCCCGCATCAAGGTACAGTGGGTTTATTCACTCCTCCACAGTGAGGGCTAACTGCAACCAGCCGGGGTGGAGAAGGTCAGGGGGAGGGGGGAGATAGGATATTCACTTAACACAAGTAAACTAAAGACACCAAAAGAGGCAAGTGATACGTTTCACGTTAGTTGATGGAACCGAATAGTAACACCAGAAGAAAGTGAAACATGCTGATCAAGACCACTCCCCCCCCCCCCCCCCTCTAGTCCACGTATCGTTCTAAAAAAATGGCCGTGTCAATGGGTCCCAACTTCCTGGATCCCCTTTAGAAATTTACAACAGTTATCCCAACTTTCTTGTCCATCATCAGTCATTCACATTAATGTCCCCATCGTTCTTGTCCATCATCACCTTTTTGAATTATTGGCCCAACTTTCCATCATCACTCATTCACATTAATGACCCCATCTTCTCCGCCCATCATCATTCAATTACATTAATTACCCTAATTTTTCATCATCAGTCATTCACATTAATGACCCCACCTTTCTTGTCAATCATCACTCATTCACATAAATGAACCCAACTTTCGTTCATCACTCATTCACATTAATGACCCCAAATTTCCATCATCACTCATTCACATTAATGACCTCAACTTTCCACCATCCCTCATTCACATTAATGAACCCAACTTTCCTTCATCACTCATTCACATTAATGACCCCAAATTTCAATCATCACTCATTCACATTAATGACCCATCTTCCCCGCCCATCATCACTCATTACAATTAATGACCCCATCTTCTCCGCACATCATCACTCATTCACATTAATGACCCCAACATTCTGGTGTGAAGATCAACGTTGAATTATCTGAACCATTTCTAGAACAATCCGCGCGTTGATTATGCGGTCTCTAGTGCTTCTTCCTGCCAGAAAACTCGCATCTAGTTCGTGAAATTCTGTTTTTAGCGTTTGCTCCATCCAAAACGTAAATAAGAAGTGAAGCTGCAGTAGTGCTGAAGGTCAAAAGTCGATAATAGCAACCAGAAATAAAGTTCAGTTACCACGCCAGAAGAGAAACATGACAGTAGTCGATAGACGTAACTGGTCGCTGACGCCTAAGCGAACATTGTTATTATTATTGCAACACAAACCAAATATCATATTTTTGTTGACCATTGGCCAAAAGATATTCAGAAACCAATTTTGGAAATAACAACTGTAACATCTTCTGAACACAAGAAGGAATGCTAGAAGAAACACACGAGCTTTAAACACTTGTCGTCGGGGATGAAGTGTTGAGAGGCTTCATTGTGTTACAAGGACATTGCTTTTTTTAAAAGTGGATTTACAAGCTTCTTTTCTTGCTGTATTACTTTCCCTAACAGCAAGTCAGGTACCCATTTACAGTTGAGTAGACCAGAGCTTGTCGAGTGCATGTTTTGCCTTGAGTAGATAGATCTCTAACCATTGTCTCTACAAAAGAAGGAATGCAAAAAACACGGGAGCTTTTAATCGATTTTCTTGTAAGTGGTGAAACACTAAGAATATGAGGCATTGTAACGGGCAGGCCATTGTACCTGACTGTTGAGTATTCTGCAGCCGCCATGTTTGCCCCCTAAAGCTGATGGTTCCCCAGCATAGTTACAACGGGATCTCAGTCAACATGTTCAGCGAAGAAGGGATTACCAGGCCCCGATAAGGTGGTGTGAGATCGATAGTGAAGCTTTCAACTTCACACCTACTTGACGAACCAGGAGGAGACAACATGGTCTGTCTTTTATTTTATAGAAGGTTTATAGTCATTTCTTTGCGAAGGCAAAGGCACTCGGAATTCAAGAATAATACAAACAATTATTGATGTAGGAATATGTCTCTTTTGTTAATAATCGACATCACTGCACTATAAGCAGACTAATAGGTTGTCATTTCCTCTCAGAAACTGATGAATAATGTAGATACTGATAGTTCCCCAAGCAGAGCTGGTTGCACATACTTCTGGTTCGCTTGATCTAACGCCCCTCTCTGTCTGACCACGCGTGGTTTCAAATTGTGCAATCTGGATTGCTGGATCATCGATTGTTCTTCTTCTTCTTCTTCTTCGTACGCTGTCAGACGTCAACCTGTATTTTTTTGAAAAAAGCAGCGGCCATCCTAAGGCTGGATCATCGATTCGATTGCCATAGTTCAAAAGGCGATCGTTGGTAAACTTCAAATTGTTCCATCTAAACATTTATAATGTCTCCACAGTTGATACCTTTGAGGTCAGAGAGTCCCCCCTTTTAAGTCTAATGTCCCCACAGTTGATACCTTTGAGGTCAGAGAGTCCCACTATTTAAGTCTAATGTCCCCACAGTTGATACCTTTGATGTCAGAGAGTCCCCTTATTTAAGTCTAATGACCCCACAGTTGATACATTTGATGTCAGAGTGTACCTTTATTTAAGTCAAATGTCCCCACAGTTGATACCTTTGAGGCCAGAGTGTCACCCATATTTAAATCGAATGTCCCAACAGGGCTATCCATTGATTATCACTTTCTGTTGTGTTCTATACTATGTTCCGGTATTTGCGTTGTGCAGATAGTTGCTAGGCCACTGCACTTGCTTTAACACACCTGTTCTTTATTTTGCTGTCCAATCGAACGTTCTCAGAGAAATGCTTCCCAGGTACTTGACCTCGTGCACCTGTTTTCAGCCTGTTGTCGTTGACATGCATAGTTAGAAGGCCTGGTGATCTGATGATTTTCATAGTTTCTGTCTTTGATGTACTAATCTTCATGTATTTCGAAAAGTTGAATTAAGCATGTTAGTAAAATATTACAGGTCCCATTCATCTTCGCACATTAAACATTGGTCATCTGAGAAAATTAACTCCATCAGCGACTCGTGGTCTACGCTTTTTAAAAATTTTGTTCGTTGTCTTCCAGGTTTGTTTATAATGTCGTTTTATCCATGTGAATAATGAACAGTAGTGGTAACAATACACAGCCACGTCGATCTTCCGTGGTTATCTTACCTGCGTCTGTAGAGCCGCGAGATTTGGCCAAACAGAGCAAAGATTTGGACATTCAACAAACATTTTTGGACGTACATGCCAGGAAACAAGGAAGACCACACGCTTGTGCGGGGCACGCAAAGTTAAAGAATGATAACAAATGAAAGAAGACAATTCAGAAGAATATTAACTGTGACTTGGAAAATATAATTATTTATAGTGTGTGTTGTAACGAACAGATAAGCAGGGGGGTATCTACGATCCGATGGAAGCGGCATATAGGTTTCACGTAGCTTCAAGGAGTGTCGATGACGACGTTGTATTGGTGTCTTCATTCTTGTAGGTACAGATTTTGAGAGATTGGATCATTTCTCTATCTCTCTGCCTTGCCTAACGGTTAACTGGGTATCCAATTTCAGCTGCACGAACGTGTGCGAGACGCGATTGAAGTGTTGACATAGTCCCTTAACTGCAATAGACTAACCGGTGTAACATTTGAACAGCACACTGACATATTATCGTTGGAACATCATCATCATCTGGTTGATCAGTCCTAACACTGGTTGTAAGGCTGTCTGAGCATGTCTCTCGCTCTCTCTATCTCTCTATTTGACCCTATCCTCTGGTTGATCAGCTGAAAGACTGGTTGTAAGGTTGTCTGAGCATCTCTCTCCATTTGGCATTAGCATCTGGTTTATCATAAAGACCGGTTGAAAGGTTGTCTGAGTATCTCTCTCCATTTGGCATTAGCATCTGGTTTATCATAAAGACCGGTTGAAAGGTTGTCTGAGTATGCCTATCTAAATGATCATATCCTCTAGTTGATCAATCCTAAGACTGGTTGTAAGGCTGTCTGAGCATCTCTCTCCACTTGACCCAGTCCTATGACTGGTTGTAAGGATGTCTGACCATCTCTCTCCACTTGACCCAGTCCTAAGACTGGTTGTAAGGATGTCTGACCATCTCTCTCCACTTGACCCAGTCCTAAGACTGGTTGTAAGGATGTCTGACCATCTCTCTCCACTTGACCCAGTCCTAAGACTGGTTGTAAGGATGTCTGACCATCTCTCTCCACTTGACCCAGTCCTAAGACTGGTTGTAAGGATGTCTGACCATCTCTCTCCACTTGACCCAGTCCTAAGACTGGTTGTAAGGATGTCTGAGCATCTCTCTCCACTTGACCCAGTCCTATGACTGGTTGTAAGGCTGTCTGAGAATCTCTCTCCACTTGACCCAGTCCTATGGATGGTCAGTAAGGTTGTCTGAACATGTCTCTCCATTTGACTCTATCCTCTGCAGCTCTCTTCATGTCAGCATATGTTCGTACTTTAATGTCCCTGCATGCCTGAGATGTAAACGTTAGTTTTGGTCGCTCCGGTCCTCTCTTCCGTTGAATCGTGTCCTCTAGTATCCTCTGTAGAAAGACTTTCATGTATCATATTGTGTCCCAGATAAATCAATTTTCACTTTTGCATCATTTTCAATATCTGTCTTTGTGGGCCCACCTCAGTGAGGGCATTGTCATTGGATTTACTTTATACCCAACTCACTCGTTCCATTCTACAGTAACACCACGTTTGAAACGCTTTCAAGTTTTTTCCCCCCTCTTTGCTAGAGTCCATGTTTTAGCTACATACAGAGAAACTTGCCTTACACGAATAATGATTATTATTTTCCTCAGTTCTATCACGATATTCTTAGAGGTTAGTAATTCTATTTTACTCTGAAGGCTTTTTTATGTCTCATTTCGATCATCTTCTGTTTTAGTTTGCGCTAAAATATTTAAACTTCTGTAGTTGGTCGACTATTTCTCCATTGATGGTTATATGCATTCGTCTATGTTTCTTGTCTATTACCATAGTCGTTTACTTCAGTGTGTTTCTTTTCATGCCAAGCTCTGTGGCTCTGCTATTATTTTTGTTTTGCAACGTTGCTACTAATCCTCACGCTATGGATTGATCTTCGGCAAATGTAATGTCATTAACTTTGATACTACAGGCTTTGCCACTCCTATTACAACCTTGAACTTCTATTTCCACCATCTCAGAACATGTGTTATAGAGACTCGGCGAACGCAAACAACCCTGCCGCACCGCTTGTCTTATGGAAATTTGATATGTTAATCCTTCTTTAATTGAAATAATCACTTCTTGATTCACACAGGTTCTGGATTAACCTACTGTTTGGTTTCTCCAAGCTTATATGTTGCAACATCTGAATAAATTTGTTCCCGTACGATACGGGACTGATATTTCTTCTTCTGTCAATGTCGGGAACACTTTACGAATAGTTTCCAATAAACGATCAAAAAGCTGGACAACATTCTGAGGCTGTATTACAGTTGCCCCAATCGTAGTTAACGCACGCAACGTAAAACCTTAGCAAATAGTGGTTGCCAGCCCTAAGTTGTGGCACCTTTGTTGCAGTAAACACGACTAAACAACGCTTTACACGGATAAGGCATTTCCAGTTGAGGTGTTTCTGTAGGAAACACTGGCAGAATATTTGAGGGGGGAGTTGGCGGAGCACAGAGATAAGGGTCTGAGAGAAGAAGGAGAATTTTCGAGAAAAAAAGGAATTGGAGAGGCAGAAGAACGTATTGAATGGATAAGTAGTAAATGAAATAGACAATAACGAGTAATAATTGTAATATTATAATAACGTGTTTTTGTTCTGTATTGTTTGCATTCTGGTTAATAGAATGTCTGTGTTCATGTTTGGTTATATCAAGGAGTGTTTGATTAATTGCCTGCACAAATTGACTGCTGTCTAAGAGAAACTGTTTGTTGGTCCATGTCAATGACTGTTGTCTAGTGAGGAACTGTTTGTTGGTCCATGTCAATAACTGTTGTCTAGTGAGGAACTGTTTGTTGGTCCATGTCAATAACTGTTGTCTAGTGAGGAACTGTTTGTTGGTCCATGTCAATGACTGTTGTCTAGTGAGGAACTGTTTGTTGGTCCATGTCAATAACTGTTGTCTAGTGAGGAACTGTTTGTTGGTCCATGTCAATAACTGTTGTCTAGTGAGGAACTGTTTGTTGGTCCATGTCAATAATTGTTGAATAGTGAGGAACTGTTTGTTGGTCCATGTCAATAATTGTTGAATAGTGAGGAACTGTTTGTTGGTCCATGTCAATAACTGTTGTCTAGTGAGGAACTGTTTGTTGGTCCATGTCAATGACTGTTGTCTAGTGAGGAACTGTTTGTTGGTCCATGTCAATAACTGTTGTCTAGTGAGGAACTGTTTGTTGGTCCATGTCAATAACTGTTGTCTAGTGAGGAACTGTTTGTTGGTCCATGTCAATAATTGTTGAATAGTGAGGAACTGTTTGTTGGTCCATGTCAATAACTGTTGTCTAGTGAGGAACTGTTTGTTGGTCCATGTCAATAACTGTTGTCTAGTGAGGAACTGTTTGTTGGTCCATGTCAATAACTGTTGTCTAGTGAGGAACTGTTAGTTGGCCCATGTCAATAATTGTTGTCTAGTGAGGAACTGTTTGTTGGTCCATGTCAATAACTGTTGTCCAGTGAGGAACTGTTTGTTGGCCCATGTCAATAATTGTTGTCTAGTGAGGAACTGTTTGTTGGTCCATTTCAATAACTGTTGTCGAGTGAGGGACTGTTTGTTGATCCATGTTATTGACTGTTGTCTGAGATGGACTGTTTGTTGGTCCATGTCAATAACTGTTGACAAAGAGAATGCTTGTTGGTCCATGTAAATGACTGTTCTCTAGTTAGTGACTGTTTGTTGGTCCATGTCAATGACTGTTCTCTAGTTAGTGACTGTTTGTTGGTCCATGTCAATGACTGTTCTCTAGTTAGTGACTGTTTGTTGGTCCATGTCAATGACTGTTCTCTAGTTAGTGACTGTTTGGATGTCCATGTCAATGACTTGTCTCAGACAGACTTTGTTGGTCCATGACGATGATTGTCATCTAGGACTGTTTGTTGGTCTATGAAACTGACTCCTCGTTAGCCTTCAAAGACTGTTTTTTTCTTCGTTAACGTCACCTTCTTAGTCTAATTCACCTTTTTATTTTTTTTCTTTCCCTTGATCTTCTTCTTTCTAATTTGTTTCGTTTTCTTCGTCGAATTTATTTCCATTATTGTCTTCATTTTCCTCATCGTCTCCGTCTGCTTTGTCCGCTTCTTCTTTCGTCTTTCTGGCTTTCTTCATCTTCAACTTAATTTCTTTCCATACCAAGCATTGGACAACCGCTGTGGACTCCTTATGTGAGAGCCTGCCCAAAATCACTATTGGCAATTATGCTTACGTGGTTTATATGCGAATAGGCTGCTAGCCAAATGGACAACCTTGATAAGTCACTTTTCCCAACGTGCAGGAAGACGTGGCATATATTCTTTACTCTCATGTTGTGCTGTGATTGGCTTCATCTGCGTGCTGCTCACTACTATGAGGATCACGTCGATCCCTCACATTGTTATCCAGGCTGCCATGGAAACAGCCCGTTTCCAGTGAGGGCTACAAGAAAGCCAACGTGAGGGTCTTGGCCAGTATGTTTTGCCTGGCCCTGACTAACATGTCTGATCATTATATAGCGCCTGACCAGACGCTAGTCTTCCTCCCAGCTCTACAAGTTACCAGCTTCGGAGTTCTCTCTTAACAAATAAATCGTTGTAGAACTAACATCTTATCTGAAGCGACCGCACGAACGCGTGGTCGTCTCCGAGGACGATAACTGCTTGAGAAGAATGTCAGCAGGGATGCGAAAGTTTGGGGCAGGAAAAAAGCAAATTGACGTCAAGTTGTTCCCAGTCGGCACACCACTTGAAATCGGATTGTAAACACAAGCAGGTGAACTGGCCGACTGACAGATAAATATACAGGCGTACGAGACTGGAAGGAGACAGATAGGCGGGAAAAGAAGGAATAGACTTTCTGGCAGACGCCTGGACAAACAGACCAGAGAATAGTCCCCATTTATCTTTACTTGATGATAGGAAAGTTTAAAAATGATTACGTTTATCAAAGCTTGACTGCATGTCAACCAATCATATAATCAAAGCATGTCAATCAATCATATAATCAAAGCATGTCAATCAATCATATAATCAAAGCATGTCAATCAATCATATAATCAAAGCATGTCAATCAATCATATAATCAAAGCATGTCAATCAATCATATAATCAAAGCATGTCAATCAATCATATAATCAAAGCATGTCAATCAATCATATAATCAAAGCATGTCAATCAATCATATAATCAAAGCATGTCAATCAATCATATAATCAAAGCATGTCAATCAATCATATAATCAAAGCATGTCAATCAATCATATAATCAAAGCATGTCAATCAATCATATAATCAAAGCATGTCAATCAATCATATAATCAAAGCATGTCAATCAATCATATAATCAAAGCATGTCAATCAATCATATAATCAAAGCATGTCAATCAATCATATAATCAAAGCATGTCAATCAATCATATAATCAAAGCATGTCAATCAATCATATAATCAAAGCATGTCAATCAATCATATAATCAAAGCATGTCAATCAATCATATAATCAAAGCATGTCAATCAATCATATAATCAAAGCATGTCAATCAATCATATAATCAAAGCATGTCAATCAATCATATAATCAAAGCATGTCAATCAATCATATAATCAAAGCATGTCAATCAATCATATAATCAAAGCATGTCAATCAATCATATAATCAAAGCATGTCAATCAATCATATAATCAAAGCATGTCAATCAATCATATAATCAAAGCATGTCAATCAATCATATAATCAAAGCATGTCAATCAATCATATAATCAAAGCATGTCAATCAATCATATAATCAAAGCATGTCAATCAATCATATAATCAAAGCATGTCAATCAATCATATAATCAAAGCATGTCAATCAATCATATAATCAAAGCATGTCAATCAATCATATAATCAAAGCATGTCACTCAATCATATAATCAAAGCATGTCAATCAATCATATAATCAAAGCATGTCAATCAATCATATAATCAAAGCATGTCAATCAATCATATAATCAAAGCATGACCCTCCTCTTTGTGCATGAGACCATTGACAACATCCGGCCAGTGTACACTGTGCTGATCTGCTCTTTCTGCCCCTGTCAAGGTGTAATCATTTAATCTCATTCTCTTCTCACATTTTCTTCTCTATGTATTTTTTTGGATATTTTTGGATCTACCTCTATATCTCTCTTCCTTTGAGGATTCCATGTAAGAGCTTGTCTGGCTATGTTGGACGGTGCTTTCCGTACCGTATGTCCTGTCCAACCCCATTTGTTTTGCTTAATGTGCTGTTCCAATGGATGTTATTGGCTTTCGTCACGTAGGTCGCCATGTCTCACCCTGTCCTGCCACTATCGTTGGTAGGCATTTGTTAACGAAAGACTGAAGTCTTTGCTGCATAGCCTTGCTCGTTCTCCATGTCCACGCTCCATACATCAGCACAGACTGCATTTAACTGTGTTTCATTCCAGAGTTGCAAATTGTGGGCGCGAGAAAGAATTGGCCAATAACATCGCACTTACGGAGTTCACTTCTCCTATCCTGTACACCGCGTTAGACATCACTTTTCCAATGTTGTGGATTGCCTTGCACTTCCTCTTCAACATATCATCTATATTGTACGTTTCCTGAAGGTTAGGACATATCATCAGGTGGTCTTGGTCTTGTGTTGCTCCTTAGTCGCATGTTTCATTCTCCCTGCATCTCCACCCCTTAAGTTCATCCTACTTCATGATACACCAGTGTGGAGTCTGTTTAGTGACTTCCATGTTGCGTTAGGCAAGTTGGTTCCTAGGCACAGATTCCTCCTGCAGTTTGATCCAGAGGACCTCCATCAGTTCATTCCCTGTTTCAATGCGGCGTTTCTCCAGGACTAGTCTGACTGTACGAAACTTCGACTAGATTCCAGTCTTGTGCACTGCACCTGGTGTCCAAACACAGCGTGCCTTGAGTCTTGTGCACTACACTAGGTGTCCAAACACAGTGTGCCTTGAGTCTTGTGCACTGCACCTGGTGTCCAAACATAGCGTGTCTTGGGCTGTATACCTGCTTCTCTCTTTCAATTTTTGTAGCGACCCTCCTTCATGTTTCAGGTGGTGCTACACTGACTATTTTTTGTCCAGTTGGAGGAGACTTCAGGTACCCTGTAACTTTCCGGACAGTCTTATGAATTACTGTTTTAAAAAGTTTGACCTGATCTAGTTTTTCCAAACTGGCGCGGCGAGTATCTGATCCTCGAAGAACACCTGGGTGTGCTACCTTTGTTGTGACAGTCAATTTCGGATATTTTTTCTCGCATTTATCTTCTGTTTTGCGTCTTGGCAGTGTTTCACATAGGATAGAGTGCGATGGAACTTTACCCCCAAGCGTTTGGGAGCCAATACTGTATTTCATCTCCTGTCTTTGCCATTGATCTGAAGTTTAATTTTGCCTCTATATTTCTGAGGTGGAAAACACCTACATGGGTTCTGCAGTGGTTTCGTTTCATAATATATTTTGTTTCGTAATATATGGCAAGAGCATCAAGGCCGCTGGTCTGTGTTCAACCTATTCAAAACCCTTTCCATGTTTAGCCCCAGCTGTGTCGTCGGCATGAATGTGGCCCTCTCGCTACGAGTTGACTTAATTCCATGATGACGCTGGTTTGAACATTTGTAAAATTATTGTTTCTTAAACTTCTTTTGGTGTGATTGTGTGCGTGTGTGTATGTATATATATATATATATACAATATATTTAATTGAATATCTCTTAGTATATGGAAGACAGTTCTATTTTAAAACTTAAATAACACAAAACTGGATTACTGGACGACTGGTTCTTCAGCGGTGGTTACACCGTTACGGGTCCCAGCTTCTCTTCCAACGGTCTCTCTCTTGGGCCACGGCGGACCAATGGATAATGAGTCGTCCATCTGTTGCATCGCGAATATTGTTGCGAGATGCAAGGGAGTAGGTCCAAGGTGCTGGTGGTCGTCCCCGTGGTCGTTTCTTGTCTGTGGGATACCATATTGCTGTCGCTGTGCTCCATCGGTCGTCCGTTCTTCGCGGTTAGTCCCCCCCCCCTCCTCTCCCCACACCATTTCCCGCGATATTTCATCTTACCTGCATAGATACCTGCATCTTCTACCAGGGACAAGTGACGTATGTCCGAGTTATGAAGAACTTTTTTGCGCTAGCTATGAAGCGTTAGGTCGACCATGCGTCTCTCGAGGGAGGCTTGGATCACTCACTCCATCTCCTTCCTGAGTGTCCATGTTTCAATCGCATAGCATAATACAGGTAGTACTGTGGAGTTGAATACAAAGGTGCGCAGGCTCTGGTCGTGGGTGTTGTCTAGTACCTGCACATAACTTCCACATATCAAATGATATTAAATTTAATATTTGCTCCTGGGTTTTTTCTTAGTCACTTCTCTTCTACCCCTAGGAGATTAGAGCAACCCAGTATGCAGGCAATTAAGTGATTGGCATGTTGTTTTTCTCGTACAATGATGGATATTAACTTTCATTGATATCTTCTTCTTCCGCGTTTTTCAAAATGAAACACAAAACAGCTGATGGAGAGGTAGTGTACTGGCATCAGTGACGTTCAATAGACACATCAAGGATAAACCAATGAAAACAGAGGCTAGGCGGCCCATGCCGACGACACGGCAGTTCAAGCGACAAGCTTCGTTTTGGTTGAATACCATCTGATCATCGTCCTTGAAGGACTGATGTATTACCATGAAAACCACCTTACACCAAACCCAAATAAAACCCATGTAGGTGTCTTACATCTGAGGTCCAGAGAGGCTGAATGGAAAAATAAAGATCATATGGCAAGAACACTAACTGGAACACTGCATAGTCCCCAGATGCATGGATGCCAAACTGAACCACACACTATCGTTCAAGGAACACTGACAAGAAACCAAACGATTCGACTATGCTAGAAATAACATCATCCACAGACTTACCAACACAACATGGGAAATACATCCATTTATCCCCCGGATATCGGCACGTTCTGTGCTTCTCCCCAGCAGAATACGCAGCCCAAGTATGGGAAAAGTTTAGACACGCTAAGCATGTCGATACTGCCATCAATCAGACAACCTGGATCATGACTGGGACCCTAAAATCGGCCCGTATTGCTAACATATACCATTTGTTTAGTATATCCCCAATAACCACCATGCAGCAGAAGAAGCGATACGGCAGAAGTTAAGAGAGAGAATAACATATCAACGCTCAAGGACACCCAATGTAAGAACGCCAAATACAGAAAATGACACTAAAGTCCAGATGGAGTTTCCAACAAAAGACACAACCTCTCCAAGAAAAGACCCGGAAAGCATTGTATTGAGAAATGGCTCGACAAACAACATACCCAGTGGATAAATCTGCAGGAGGCGGCTGCAATAGGAGGACACCTGCTGAAACCAAAATGGAGAATCTTAAACAGATTTCGGTCCGTGGTTACCTGATGCAGATAAAACGTGATCAGATGGAGATACAGCGACACCGTTACTTGCGAATGCGGTACTGTCCAGGAACAAGAACATCGCATGACATGCTCAAACCAACCACACGAACGCACGATGGGAGATCAGCTTGAGGAAAACCACACGTCAATCAGGGTGACTGAACACTGGACCTCTGCTGTCTGACCTGATGCATAATGAGCAAACACAGTAAGTAGTAGAGGTCAGCTTGTGTATATACTTCCAGCCCAGTGAGTAGACAAATATGAGATTGTCCTCTTTCATAGCAGGAATTTCGTCAATATTGGAATCGTTGCCCGGATAGCGACTGGCGGCATGTTCATTTCGATTATGTGACATTGCCTATGTTAGATATATGTGAAATGTTATGCATGAAACATTGGAGCTATAACTTACAACTTGAACACTGAAAGGCTACCGTTAGCTGAGACAATGGCAGCATATTTTATCATTCTTTGACAAAACCGGTGTGGATTTGTCTCTGTCCGATAATCAGGACAAGGTAAATGGAGACGGTCAGTTTGACTTCAGTAGGTTTGGGCGATAGTTCTAGAGTGGAGACGGTCAGAGGTTGACTTCAGTAGGTTTAGGCGATAGTTCTAGAGTGGAGACGGTCAGAGGTTGACTTCAGTAATTTTGGGCGATAGTTCTAAAGTGGAAAGGGTCAGAGGTTGACTTCAGTAGGTTTGGGCGATAGTTCTAAAGTGGAGACGGTCAGTTTGACTTCAGTAGGTTTAGGCGATAGTTCTACAGATTTAACACTAGTAAGACGTGTGTTTCAAATGGTCGAGCGAAGTCACTTTGATGGATTGGGGAAGAGTTAGTGTATCGTCAATATTGTAATGCCTCAGGTTAGGTCAGGTCAGGTCAGGTCATCCCGTAATGGGTGAGGTCGTTGGGGCACACATGAAGACATCTTCACAACTCCACGCCACCCTGCTCTGTCTGCGACCGCTGGCTGTGCCTCTTCTGGTCGGAGATTGGTCCATTCTTTTATGTTGTCCTCCAACCGCTTTTTGGGACCGGCTCTTCGTTATCTGCCTTGCACCTTTCCGTGCAGGATCGTATTTCCAAGACCATTTGATCTCGATATGAGACCGTACCAAGCGAGTTTCCTTCTATTGACAGTTACCAAGAGGTCTTCAAAAGGCCCTATTGCTGTTGTAATTCTATCTCGTATTTCCTTATTTGTAACTCGATCTTTGTACGTGACGTTTAAAAGTTTTCGGAGGTATCTCTTCTTCAAGGCCTGTATCCTTCGCTGAAGGTCAGCTGTAACTGTCCATGTCTAACAAGCATAGAGGAATATTGACAGGACCAATGTACACATTAATCTGATTTTCATGCATATTGCTAACTGTTTATTTTGCCAGATTTTGTTAAGCCGTACAAGTACCGCTATTGTCTGTGCTATTCTGGCCAACACCTCACATTTTGATCCTTCATCACTGACAATCGAACCCAAATATTTAAAACGGTCAACCACTTCGAGTTCCTGGCCATTAGCTTTTATCCTGCTGTTGAAGCCATCGGTGTAGTTGGTCCTTAATGATGTATTTTCCAGCGTTTATCTCCATACCATAGTCGAGAGCTGTTTCATCGAGCCTTCTGGCCCATTCCTGAAGTTCTGCTTCTGAACCCGCCAACCCGTGGATATCATCTGCAAAACGAAGGTTGGTAATCGTTCGGCTCCCTATCTTGACAGTACCAACGTGACCTCCAAGTGCCTCACTCATAATTCCCTTAAGCAATATAATGAAAACAGTTGGAGAGAGTGTACATCCCTGTCTCACACCAACTGCTATGCGAAAACAGTCCCATCGCTTCCCATTCACAAGAACTGCGCTGGACGCCTTGTCCTACAGGTGTTAAAGGACCATAATATTTCCGTTGATTTTATACATCCTCATGGTTGCCCATAGCGCTTTATGCCATACCCTATCAAACGCCTTCTTAAAATCAACAAACACATGATACAGTTTTTGCTGCTGTTCTAGATATTTCTCACTTAGCAGCCTTAAATTAAATATCTGTTCTGTAGTGCTTCTTTCCTGTCTGAACCCTGCTTGCTCATCAGCAATGACGTTCTCTGCTTGGGGTTTTAAGTGGTCGAGGATTAATCTAACCATGCCTCGTTGTCCTTGAAATTTCAAGTTATTTGTTTCTTGAGAGGGAAGTAAACTATGTTTCATATGTAGCGACCCTTTGTCTCTGCATTTACAGACAATTATTGGTTCCTATGGGACATTTTGATTACGGGATGTACCTATTTATATTGAACATGTCTTTTTCTCTTGGCCACAGTGTTGGTGCACCATTGTTCTCTTGGCCACAGTGAAGTTTTACTGAAGGCCATTTGGAAAGTCAAGGTTAACTGAATGCCATGTGGAAAGTCAAGGTTTACTGAATGCCATGTGGAAAGTCAAGGTTTACTGTATGCCATATGGAAAGTCAAGGTTAACTGAATGCCATGTGGAAAGTCAAGGTTTACTGAAGACCATATGGAAAGTCAAGGTTAACTGAATGTCATGTGGAAAGCCAAGGTTTACTGAAGGCCATATGGTAAGTGAAGGTTTACTGAAGGACATTGTACAAATGAAGGTTTACTGAGGGTAACTGAAGGTTTACTGAAAGTCAAAGGGCAAGTGAAGATTTACTAAAAGTCAAAGGGTAAATGAAGGTTTACTGAAAGTCAACGGGTAAGTGAAGGTTTACTGAAAGTCAAAGGGTAAGTGGCGGTCTCTGTGGCAAAGTGGTTAAGCCGTTTTTCTCGTGTTCAGACGTTCGAGGTTCGAATTCGAGCTGTGACGGTCTGTTCATGATGTCAAATTTTCAGGAGAACCCTGGGTTCATCGATGGAGCTACGGAGCTGGTGCTCTGTGCGATGGTCTCGGCAGGTGGGGTACCTTTCTGCTCCGAGAGACTGAGCCATTTGGAGGAAACCCGAGGCGGAAGTCGAGTCCTCTTAACTTTAACTTTAACACGGGGTAAGTGAAGGTTTACTGAAATGCAAAGGTGTTCCTAGACCAATACGAAATTTTAACCCCCTGACCTCAGCTACGATAATAGATCCACCCTCGGCTGGCCGTTTCCCTGGTAGATAGTCATCGGTCTAGGAATTGTTCTATTGCTCCAGGACAAATTGAGCAAACATTTCAAACGCCGGTGACATATTCTCAGCGACAGTTAAATAGCCGAGCACTTGACTCAGGGACTGCCACGACAACTTGTCTGTGATATGAGGACCCAGGCTGCCACCCAATACATACCGTGTTCGTACAATATTCTGACCTTCTGATAGGCAAGATGGCGCGTGTGGCTGTCAGAATGTCGGCAGACTTCGCGTACGAAATCTAAGTTGTGGTTTCTGACGTGAAGGAACATAGGAAGTGATAGAAACGGGCTGTTGTCATGACAGTCTGGCTAATAGTGTGGGTGATCGATGTGATCCCTGTAGTAGTAGTAAACAGCACGCAGATGAAGTCAATATTAGCATAAACGCCTGGAGAACCCCAGTCTACCTTCATCGAGACGCTCGGGATGTGAGGAAATCTACCGCAAACCGCCACTTAACGTACTTTGCAAAGCGCAGAATAACATTCAATAACAACAACAACAATAACATATTCTTCTTCCTCTTCTTCGTTCAACCTCAGGTCAATGTCCCGGTTTCTTTTACAAAAGACACCGTTGTTTGTAAGGCTGTTTTAGCTCCACGCAGCTTTTGTCTCATTTCTGTCTGGCGAGGCCAGTATTGTTCTCTCTCTCTACTTATGCAGCATTGTAGGAAGTGTTGCAAGGTCGAGTATGCTCCCCACATGGACACCTCTCATCTATCAAAAGTCTCATTTTGTTGTAAAGATGACCCTTGAGTCTGTTATGCCCAGTTCTTAGTCTGAAGATGATGATTTGCTCTTCTCTGGTTGAATTATAGTATCTAATACAGATTGATTTATTTATCCATCCATCTAAATCTATCTATATCTATATATATATACACACGCGCTCATATACACACACGCGCATACATATATACAACGCACACACACAGACACACAAGAACAGTTAATCAATATGTCAGAAATAGCTATAATAAGAATAAAAACACTAAACGAGATACGAACTAGGCAAACATGTTCTCATAATTTGCATAATTTTCTCCAACATTAATACACTTTTTCCATTTTTTATTGGAGCACTAAACCTGCAGCATAGCAGTTTTTTATGTGTCTTCTCAACTAAATTTTCTCTTTACCCTCAAAGTCCTATACTCTTCGTAACCTCTTCGACATTCCGGAAACACCTCCGGCATTATGTCGAAGGCTATACCACTCGAACACTGTATTGCAGTTGTAACTGTTATCGTTATTCGTCAGTCAGCTCCAACGATCTCCCTCACACGCCATACAGATGATTCTATTGTAATCTGAACAGGGTGACGAGATTGTGTTTCATCGGCGATTTTCGAGTGTTCAAAATGTATCAACACCATTATACAATGCGTTAACTGACAAACACTTCTCAGTGCAAGCCTGAATCACTTATAAAAAATATCTAATGGGAATGTCCGTTTGCCGCACCCAAAAAAAGAACAACACTGCGCTGTTCTTTGATTGTTCACTCTCTGATCACGGAAGTCATTTTGTATTTGTCCTGCGCGCGTGCATGCGACACCTAGCGTCTGCTACCCTTCTTTAATCACAAACCTGAATATTGCTGCACCCTAATAACACCTTCAAAAATTACCAGCTACATTTTGTAGCTATCACATATCATGGTAACGTACTTACTGACTTAATCTCGTAAATATATTAATGTATCCATATAGATGCGAATAATCTGGAAAGACAAAAACATTAGCCTTAAATGAAAGCTGACTATAATGTATACAATGGTCATCTCGGTATACCTCTAGGAGTGTGAGACTTGGACTGACGGCTACAGTAACGTCAAGTTTGCGCAATGGAAATGCGATGCATGCGAACAATTCTTGGCATTTCATATTTGGATCGCGTTTCAAACGAAAGTGTTCTTGAAAACGTTAGGAAGGAGTTAGATGAATATAAAAACTTATTGACTATAGTAAAAACACGAAAACTGACATGGTATAGACATATATCACCATCGGTGGGGCTGACCAAGGCCGTTCTGCAAGGCACTGCGTTTGGGAAGCGTGGGAGATGGAGACCAAGCATAATATGGAAGGACAATATAAAAGAGTGTACGGGAAGGTCTACATCTGAAACCAATACCCTTGCGAATAATCGAATCGAGGCGTGTTGCGGGAAATGGTTCGACAAACTGCAATAACGGTGCATCAACGACCTTCTAGGTTACGTGATTTGATGATGATGGTGTTATAGATGTATGTCTACTTAACTATCTGTGTAACTGTCTATAATTCTACATCTATTCTCCTGATACAACAAGTCAATTTAACTATCAATGGTGTCCTCTTAGAACCTGAACGCCCTGTACCTTAAATCCATAGACTGTAATGTATAATATGGTTCCGCCGATCTTCAGTCCAAAATGCTCTAAAGTCTTTCCTCTCAGCTTCCGGTGACCATGGTCGGAATACTAATTCTGCACTTTGTCCAGGGCTGTCTAAAATGGTTGGGTAGAATGCAAACGTTTGCGCTTGTCATTGGCCAATTGTCGGTGATGAACTATGGGAAGGTGACATTTAATCCTCCAATGAATGCGGACTTGAAGCTCAAGCCGCTTTTTGATTAGGCTATCTTTATTTTGTTCCTGAGATGCCAAGACAGGTTTTGAGTAGAGTTAATGTGCAGCTGGGAATTCTTAGCCAGCGCTGAGAGAAATGCTTAGAGTTTGTTCACGCAGTCTTTACTGGGGATTGAAGTCACCATGCCAACCGGGTAGGGTTATTCATGTGAGAAGAACAATTACACATGATGAGGTTTAGCTATTCTGCTCCAAGCGAAGCATAGGGACACAGCTACAGTTGGCCCCTTTCTGCCACTCGCCGTGGTGGTTTCACCAATAATTATTTGTTTGCATGATGAGAATGTTAGCGACTGTACATTATCTATTTACATGAAGACTTGTACAACGATGACTAACCCTGTTAAAGAGGTCACAGAGACCCATCTCGTAGCTGCAGATCAAGTAGAATCCCCAAGACTTAATCTCTCCCTCAAACTAATTAATAAGATGTAGAAGAATGGAGAAACACCACAACTTAAAATAAAATGTACATTCCACTGCTTGGAAGACAGAAAGAAAAGCGAAAAACTGGTTTTCCCGTGAGTTGGAGAATGCAGCCACTCGCTGTACCACTCAGATTATATCATTGTATATAGTGAATAGTAGACGACTTTGAAACGGTTGAAGTGTATCTTTTATGTAAGAATAAAACGATCTAAAAAGATTGTTATCAATAGGTAGTTACTTAGCTAGTTAGTTAGTTGCCTGTCCACTACATCGTTAAGCAGCGTGGGGAGAATCAATCATATGTCCTGTGCCAAGTGTGTTTGCATCGGTTGTTGTGAGTAGTTGCAGTATCACTCTATCCATATATCTTGCGGTCTCCCTCTTGCACTGTAGTCAGATCTACCAACGCTCCAAGCCATCAATGGCAGTTAATGAGAGTACATTCTCATACGTACCGGAGTGGTCTGCCGGTGTCTTTGTGTATGACAAGGACAAGAATAGAACCACTGCCTCACACAGAGTATGTCGTAAGAGGCGACTAACTGTGTGACATGGAATAACACCGGCCATGGTTATGTGGTTTGTTTAGAGCAGCATAGATGGCGTCTAACAGGCTGCCGGTCTACTTTGCTCTAGCATTTGAGTCTATAAAGATGAACTCGCACATCGGCTAACCACCATCTCCGTAAGCGCTTGTCCCAACGCAGCGAAGTATTAAGCTGCTCGAGCCTATCTCGCTAAGCAGGAAATCCTTCTTCCGGCTATATCCAGCTCATACCAGAGCTGAGACCTGCACAGGAGCATTTGCCCCTCTAGAAGTACAAGTCAACTGAGACTAAGGCTAAGACATTCTCATGCCCGAGCCTGCATAGGTTTTGCCTGGAAATGTACTCTGCAAACGAGGTAGTGCCGACTATAATTCGAATGTTCTAGTTTTGTAGTCTGTCTTTCCTTGTACGATCATCTCATATTTAAAGTATTCCTCATGTCTTTACTTCTTCTTCTTCTTCTTTTTCGTGTGGATCTTTTTCTTCTTCTCTTCTTCCTCTGCTTCTTTTTTTTCTTCTTTTTCTTCTTCTTTTTAAAATTTTTATTTGGTATTATAATTCTTCTTCTGCCTCCACTTTTTTATTTCTACTTCTTCTTGTGCTTCGTTTTTTCTCCACCTTTTCTCCTGCTTCTTCTTTTCCCCACTTCTTTTTCTACTTGTTCTTCTTTTTCTTCTCATCCATATTCTTCTTCCTGTTTTCCGTCTTCATTTTTATCCTCTTCTATTTTGCAATCATTCATTGTCCTTAGTCTCTTAAAACAGTTTCTGCTTTTTTTTCTGTCTTTTTTCTTCTTCTATTATTGCAAAATTGCGCTGTGCCAATGAAGAAAAAAAAATTATAAAAAGAAAAGAAAAAAAAGAAGAAGAAAGAAATTATCTCTTATTTATCAAGTGTTTATGATTCCGGCTCTTGCATAGAAAGAGATATACTCCAACATTTTCCGACCAAAGATAAATTTAAAGACCGGTGACTTTTGAGCTTAGTCACAGATTATTTAACCAACAACCCCCCCAACATAAAAAAGCCCTGATTGACAGCCGGCAGGAAAGAAAAGGTCAACAGAAACTATCTAACTATGTCTTGGAAGGAAATTGGTAAGGGTTAACACTCCCATCACGTTAAAAGAAGTTGGTACACGAACCGCAACTGCAAGAGCATACATAAATTGCTTGTCCCGTGAAGAGGCCAGCTGTAATGGTGTCTCTATCTTTGGTGTGGCGCGAAATGGAAACACGAACAACAATAACAAACACATCAACTAGACAGGAACATCCAATGCGCTTTCAACCAGTAATTGTTAACAAGTTTACATTGATGCTTCTACAAATAATGTGCATGCCCGTCTTGTCTTTATTTCGGTCAATACGCAGCTTATAGTCTCAATGGCATAACAACTGGCTCGATTACTGGAAGCGTGCATCAGTTATTGTGATAGAAGTGTCTCGTGACATTCAATTTATGTGATGAAATTGCTAGCCCTGTGCACAACTCTACTTCAGTCGCCTTTCATGGCAATGCTTGGAAGATTGCAGTTAACTTGACTTAACATCTTTATACTGGTTTAGAAGACTCTACAGAGTCTGTCTACAACCAGTTTCTTGGAGGGTGGTTTTATACCGATGTGCGAGTCCATCTTAATAGACTCAAACACTAGATTAGACCCGCAGCCAGTTGGACGCCATCTATTTCTGCTCTTAACAGACATTTTAGACCGTTAAGCCTACTCTTTTCGATTTCCAACTGTCAATGAATTTGTAACGTGAACGACACTGAACACGGGAGTCCGATCTCATTACCCAGTCTCCACCGTGACTCGAACATGCGACCTCCGGCAAACAGAGTTGAGTTTGGATAGAGAAGACTAACGTTTAGCCAGGAAAAACATACTATAGTCCGTTTCACGATGGTTGCCGTCTATTGCCGTCTAATATCTCAATAACTCTTTTACCGATAAAAGTGATTTTTTGCACGTGGTCTTATCTTTTCAATGTCACAATGACTTTATAATGTACATTTTGTCAAGTAGTGCCATTTTCTTAAAGTGACTAGTTCCTTTGATCTTTGTTAGCAAAGGATTTATTTTGTCCCTGCAGAAAATAATTTACTGCAAATTAAAAAATTGGCTGTGTTTACGCATTACCGTTTCTCAATTTCGAATGAAATCTTCTACAATAGGTAACACATACTTTCCTTTTTAACGTAGTAGATGTTTTTAATGAAATGTAATAAGTAACTGCACATTTCGAACAAAGAACATGTCAAAGAACATAATATATAGAACATAGAAAGACGGGTCTTTTTCTTCAGCCATGACTTTCAATGTGGCAACAATATATTATTTGTCTGCTCTTTACGGATTTCAACCTACTTTCAATGTGGCAACAATATATTATTTGTCTGCTCTTTACGGTTTTCAACCTACTTTCTCCCCACACCAATGCAACCGAATGGCCTCTACATTTGTTAGCTTGTGTTTTCATTAAATGCAAGTCATTCTTCTGCACTTCAAGAGACTTTGTTATATCTCCTAACTGCTTGTTCATTGTCCAATTCTCCGCAGTACACAGCCATTCTTAGTTCTTAGTAGACCTGTACTTCAAAAGGGGCAAATTCTCCTGTGCAGGTCCCAACTCTGGTATGAGTTGGATGTAGCCGAGAGGAGGATTTCCTGCTTAGCGGGCTAGGCTCGAGCACCTTACTCCGCTGCGTTGGGACAAGCGCCTCGGAGAGTGTTATTAATGTGCGAGTCCATCTTAATAGACTCAAGCACTAGAGTAAAGTAGATCCGCAGCTTGTTAGGCGCCATCTATATTGCTCTAAACAAACCACCTAACTATAGCCGGGTTATGCCATGTCACACAGTTAGTCGCCTCTTACGACATGATCTCTGTGTGGCAGTGGTGTTATTCTTGTCCTTGTCATTCACAAAGACCCCGGTCGACCACTCGTAGGATTTGAGTATGTATAACACTTTAACACTTGGCCATTCTTATTTATGAGTGGTAGACCAGCTCTCTAGATGTAAATATCATCTTCATTATGTTGAATTATATATCCGCCGCCGTATTCTCGCCTTATTGTACTTGAATCTTCCCTTGGACATCCCGTTTCTTCTCTTGATTTCTGTTTCACATTTGCCCTAATCTATCATCACATGTAAAAGATTTGATAAACGTGTCCCCTTCTCCAGTACCTCTCCATTTACTCTGATGCACAATTTGGTCTCATAATATACCATAAATAAACACTTAGACATTTGAACGCTGCGTATAATAATTGGTGCCGCAATAGGCAGTCCATTTTAGGACGAACGATGAAAGGTAGAAAGAAGAATGTGTACGCGGCGGAACGAGATTCTGTGCGCGGATGCTCCAGTACGCAGCTTATACACCCAGACAGATCATGTCTGTAAGACCTCTCTTGTTTCAGATCAGGAAACGGGCGTCTCATTTTGACAGCGTTAACTGGCGACTCAATGATGTCCCGGTCTAGCAAGGTACACAGGGCAGACTCCATCTCAAACATGACTTTATCATCTCGGTGTCCCGCAGTTGATGGGCTGCACACGGAAACCTGTTAGCGATACTGAGCAAACAGATTCTCATTCACCAGCGAGAGGAAGTGGGATCCTCGGTTTAGTGCTCGGATCTCCATTGATTCCACGAAATAAACGGAACCCAACCGTCTGAGATTTTAAAGTTTTGGACGTTTGAAGCTGCTGCCATGAATGAATTAATTATTCATTGGATTACGAAGCTGCTAATGTCCAGAAAATAAAAATCCTGCAAACTGCCATTTTCCCGGTGGCCTCGTAAGGATGTAAAACATGTACCACCAAATAAACACATAAGAAAAGGATTGAATCTTCCTAACATTCACGCTACATGAAAGTGCTCAAACTACCATGGATAGCGAATAGAAAAAAATGCAGATATCCTAAAAACTAGAAATCTAGGAAAATTATTATTAGATAATATCATGTCTAAAACATGTTGGCAGCATCAAACGCCATAGTGGAATACAGAACACGATAATCAAGAGTATATGTCTGGAAAGCGGGGCAGAGACAGACAGAGGAAGCCCTAAAGATGACAGCGATAGAGGCGGGAGTTCTGGCTAAAGATCCAGAGTCTTACATATCGGCTATTGTGAGAGTGACGTTCTGCAAAGGAAATGATATATAAATGTCCAGACAAAAAATCCATCTATCATGTATGTCTCTCATACGTTGTCCCTAGCAGTACAGGACCATCAATGAGGTCTATGAAAAATGGAGGAGAAGGCGTTTATACAACATTAAATAATGGACCATATCTCAGTGACCACTGGAAAATGCTCAGTTATCAGAGCTGAGGCGCTAAGAGCTGCAACAACCATCCTGGAAAACAAATACCATGTCAGAGACAAGGCAGTTTTCTTGACAGATTCTCTATCAGTCACAATGGCACCCAGAAACAATAAGACAATGAATTAGACAGCCTGTCGTACGCACTCCTAAATACCAACTGCATTTTCAACACGGTGACATCTCAGTGGATCCACGCACACTGTAAGAGTACACGGCGTTTAGGAGCAGATAGTCTGGTTTAAGAGAGAGTAGACAGATAGACTGGTACAAGGGGGAGTAGACAGATAGACTGGTAAAAGAGGGGGTAGACAGACAGACTGGTAAAAGAGAGAGTAGACAGATAGACTGGTAAAAGAGGAAGTAGACAGATAGACTGGTAAAAGAGAGAGTAGACAGATAGACTGATAAAAGAGGAAGTAGACAGATAGACTGATAAAAGAGAAAGTAGACAGATAGACTGGTAAAAGAGAGAGTAGACAGATAGACTGGTAAAAGAGAGAGTAGACAGATAGACTGGTAAAAGAGAGAGTAGACAGATAGACTGGTAAAAGAGGGAGTGCGCCTATATGTGGTAGTTTGTGTGTGGTTGTGTGTGTGTGTATGTATTGGTGTATGTGTGTGTGTGTGTTTGCTTGTATGTAGTCGTTTGTGAATGTCTATATATGGTGGTTTGAATGTGTAGGTGTATGTTTGTGCGCATCTGTATGTGGTGGTGTGTGTATGTTTATGTGTGTGCATGTATGTTGTGGTGTTTGTTTGTGTGTGTATGTATGTAGTGGTGGTGTTTCAACGTCTGTGTGTGCATGCATGTTGTGGTGTGTGCTGATGTGTGTGTTTGAGTTCGCCTATATGTGATGGTGGTTGTGTGCGCGTGTATGTATGTGTATGTGTGCGTGCGTGCGTGTGTGTGTGTGCATACACTACATACCACCAACCGCTATCGTCTCCAGATAATTCGCACAAGCACATATCGATGTCAGTCTGGAACCTGGCGACATATTTCACAACGGTCCAGCCCAGAATGGCTTATGCCGCCAGATTTGGCTCTGTTGTGAGAGCTGTGATAGGGCACATGGAGCTGTTGCCTACACCTGGGGAAGACTGGAACACCCAGGTTCAGGGCCTTCGGATCTGGCATGCCGCGGGAACCTGAGCGCAGAACTAGAAAACCATTCCTCATTTAATTATTTTTTGTATATATAAAGTTAAAGGCAGTCCCATAGCAGACGCTGCTGTTGGGGATGAAGTGTTCTACATTATCCCGAATGTGCGGCAGTGAATGAGCTGACAGCAACCAGAGATTCACAGTTGGCTGCTTACAGCAGGATCAGTTACTCATAACTGACCAAGACCAAGGTCCCCTCAATGTCCCGACCCTGAAAACAAACTACAACAATATGTAGCCTGGCTAAGATGCAGCCTGGCTAAGATGCAGCCTGGCTAAGATGCAGCTTGGCTAAGATGCAGCCTGGCTAAGATGCAGCCTGGCTAAGATGCAGCCTGGCTAAGACATTAGGGATCGTAGAGGAGATGGAAACCCGGTCAAATAAATGTTTTACAGAAATCGTATGTGTGTTGGGCCGAAAGGCGCAGATATCGCAGACTCGCTATCAATTACGACACATCAATAACGTCCTTTTCATGACAAATGCTGAAGGAGATCATTGTAGTAAGCTTTGACTAGTTGTGAGGTTGTGTGGATTGTTCCCTTCATTTGCCACAAATTAGCCATGTACCCGTTTACAGCTGTGAACTACAGCGTGGTAATGACGACACCTACTTACTTTCCGTGTCTAAGTACCAGGTAATACAGCATGCATTCAGTATTCAACGACATGAATTGCCCTGCCATTTGCCTTCAGCATGCCGCACTTTCTGCATCTTTCCTGGAGGTTGGGGAATGTCATCAGATGGTCTAGGTACTGTATGTCACACGTGTCATCATCTGTGTATCAACATCGCTTCATGTTCCTCTTGCACCGTAATACACCAATTCGGAATCTGTTCAGCGACTTCCATGTTGTGTGAATGGTAGATAATGTCGGGGGAAGAGCTTCTCTATCAAATCGTGCCACCTCTCGACACGGCACTTCCAGGGCTAGTGTGTATAACGATGATCGAACCTTTGCCAATGTTAACACACGTTGTGGCAGTAGCCTACAAAATGACGTTACTATCGCTAGGAAGCCCTAACACGTTCAAATAACTTCAGATTTCTGAAACACTCACATATCGCCTTGAATCTTTGTCACCTCTTGACCTATAGTAGTGTGCATACCTGCCACTGTAAAGAGGTATTTCGAAAGTTCTTTTCTCAACAGTAGATTACAGCATTCAGTGCCCACTCGATGATCACTTAAAACTATCAGTTACGTAGAGAGCACTTTCCATGTGATATTAACCAGCGGATAGTGAACTCTAGTGTTAAACAAACTGTTGTGTGTTTAGGCATTTGCACACGCTTGTTGGCCAACGTTGCTATTTTTTCCTTCATAATAATGTGAATCTTTAAGTATTTAGTATCTTCTAGTTACTTTAGTCCATTTAGTCACTCCTCTTCTACCCATGTGGGGGTGTAAAGGGCTTGTTAGACGTGCAATCAAGTCTACAGACCAGACGACCAGGTGATTGGCGTGTTGTGTTTTTGTATGACGACGGCGCCGTCTCCACTATTGGTTTGTTACCTCTAGAATGTTTGCCCAGACAGCGGCTAACAACTTGGTTTATTTTCTTTTTTGTATCTGCCAATGGTTCGTTTACATGTACAGTGCTTACACGGGATCTCCGACGTATTAGGCGCCGATCTTACCTCTCTTGAGAGTTTAGGGTGGGATGAAACTTCGAAGATTCGATTTCCACCCTTTTTCGTTTGTTGTTTTTGAGAGGCGAGCGTTTTACCTCTCAGATAACGAGATTCTTAGATGCATCGAGCATTATGTTGAGTTTTTTAAACTACCAAATATTTATTTGTCTTTACGTTTGTTTTTTGTTGTTGTAAATGCGCTATATGTACCATAAGCAAAATCGGTCTTTCATACAATGATAGGAATACTATGCAACAAAACCTTGTCGCTGGAACTGAGAAAGAGAGTTCTTGGATGCTACGTGGAACCAGTACTGACATATGACAGTGAATCATGGACAATCATCAAGCAAGCTCCTAGATCTTTGAAAGCAACGGAGACGTAGTTTTACAGAAGAATGCTACGGATCCCATGGACTGCAAAGAAGACTAATGATACAGTACTCGATGAGGCCCACACACAACTATTGCAAAGATCAGAACAAGATGGTCATCATGAGATGATGCGAATAGGAGCACGTCGTGACAGCATGAAAGATAGCAGAAAAGATAGGAAGGCCTTGAGAGAAGATGTTGGACAGCATGAGAGAATCGCACGAGTGAAAATCAACAACAGAGTTGGTAAACGACACACGTGATAGAAATGTGTGGAGGCCCATGATCGCCAACGCCGGAGGTCGTGGGTTCAAATCACGGTGAAGACCGAGATTTTTTTCACGTGGATGTTCTGGTATTTCCTCAGTTCTCTTGGTAGTAGAGATCGGATGCCCGTGTTCAGTTTTGCGCACGTTAAAAATCCCTCGGCAGTTGGAAATCAAAAAGAGTAGACTTAACGGCCGCTGCCCTGGAAAAATTCCAAATGATGTTCAAAAATCTAGCCAATCTATTACGGAATCCTCGCCGGTGCTACAGAGTTCGTCCATTGTGCTGAGATTCTCCACAAATATGGAGAAGAGCAGAACACTGATGGGTTAAACCGTGTGGAATAACGTTGATTCATCGACTAAACTAAACCTACTATTTACGTTACTTATGACGGGTGTAGGACTCTTTCAGCCAGCTGGCACAGTAGCAGGAAGATACAGCAAAGAGGGGGAATATGGGAGATAGGCGTGTAGCGAAGCGGTTAGCGCGCTGGCTTCGCATCTAAATGGTCCTGGGTTCATTTCCTAGTTGAGGCGGAAATGTTTTTTTCAGACAGAAACGGCTCTCGGATTGACCCAGCCTTAAATAGGTACCAGTTCAGTCCAGGAAGTAAAAGCGGCGAGGGAGAGGAGATGGCTCATATAGCCGAGTCTTTGATTTGTGAGATCGCTAACACCTCAAGCCCTACGGCAGTAATGCTATGGGTCACTTGACAAAGAACATGGCAAATATATACAGACAGACAAATCAATCAAAGATAAAGATGGCATGAGATTGACATCATCGGAGGTGGAACAGAAACGATGGGTTGAGTATTTCAAAGAAAGTCTAAACAGACCTCCACTACAAGAAACATCAACAATCCCACCAGCAGAGGAGACTCTGAACTTGGATAGCAGCACCTCAAGTAAGATAGAAATCCAAAGAGCCATGTCTAAACTCAAGGCAAGGAAAGCAGTATGTCCAGAAGGAATAGCAGCAGAAGTCAAAATAACAGATATAGATACATGACAGGATTATTCAAGAAGCTTTGGGAAAAGCAGAGAGTGCGAACAGAATGGACAGAAGGACATCTGATTAAACTGCCTAAAAAGGGATACCTGGCAGATTGCAGCAATTACAGGAGGATTACATTGATGTTCGTCCCAGGCAAGATATTCAACAGAATCCTCTTGGACAGATAACAAGCGGAAGTAGGTAAAACGCTCAGAGAGAAGCGTGTAGGATTTCCTCAGAGAAGATCATGCACAGATCATATAGCTACGCTACCACAGAGAAGATCATGCACAGATCGGATAGCTACACAACACATCATAGTAGAACAAAGTATTAAATGGAAATCATCCCAATTCGCAAATGTAACGACTATGAAAAGGCGTTTGACAGTGTTGATCGAAGTGCGTTATGGCAACTGGTAAGGCACTATGAGGTACCGGAGAAGTACATAACCCCCATTGATAATGTGTACGAATATTGAGTTAGCAAGGTGGTACATGAAGGAGCACTGACTGACAGTTTGAGAGGCAAGCAATGGTGATACTAGGGTGTCGGCTCTCGTCTTTCTTGTGCTTGTTGGCTATAGATTGGATAATAAATCAAGGGAACAAAATACTGGTATTCAGTGGAAACCGAACCTAACTGCACCAAGTGATCATCGTACGATGTGTATGATGGCGTCGCTTCTATTGTTACAGCACATACCAACCGTCAAGTTTGCAAAATTTCATTATCTTTTAACTCATAGTTTCCTCAGTAGACCCGTTGAAAACATGGCGGGTGTGATACGGAATCCGTCCAGAGTTGATCAGCGAGCGGCAATTCGATTTCTAACAGCTGAAGGATGTCGACCAGTTGACATTAATCGCAGAATGCAGGCAGTGTATGGTGACCAAAGTGTGTCGAAGACAACAGTGAAGAACTGAACAACCATGTCTAAAGAAGGACGTGAGTTAATGAAAGATCTTCCGAGACCAGGTCATGCGCATATTGTTGCGTCAGAAGATGTCATTACAAAAATTGATGCAGAAATTCGGGTGGACCGTCTCCTGAGCTTACCTTCGCCAAACTTTCGTCACCATACACCATACACCATTTCCACTGCATTCTGCGATAAATGTCAACTGGTCGACATCCTTCAGCTGTTAGAAACGGAATCACCGCACGCTGATCAACTTTGGAGGATTCCGTATCACACCCGTCATGTTTACAACGGTCTGCTGAGAGAACTATGAGTCGGAGGATAATGCCATTTTGCCACCTTGACGGTAGGTATGTGCTGTTTACATAAGAAGTGACGTCATCGTGCGTATCGTTCGTATGTTCACTTGTTGTAGTTAGGTTCGGTTTCATTTGAACATGCCTCGTAGGAGGACCTGGACTACGCCGGTGATGTTGTACTTCTGTTTTTCTCCACAGTCATAGGTAAATACAAGAGAAACGTGATAGGGTGAAAGACACTTGGTAGGGTTAAAGAAACTTGAGAAGATGAAAGAAACTTGATAGGGTGAAAGAAACTTGGTAGGGTGCATGAAATTTGATAGGATGAAAGAAACTTGATAGGATCAAAGAAACTGGATATCGTGAAAGAACAATCAGTCATATTGGGACTGAATTTCAACAGAACGAATACAAAGCTCCTTAAATTCAACATTATTTAAAAAAAACAATCATGCTGGAGGGAGAGCAATTGGAAGACGTGGATGAATGTGCTTATTTTGGCAGCACAATATGCACATCGGGAGGTACAGACGCAGATGTGAGGACTAGAATTGGAAAGGCAAGAGGGGCATTACTGAAACCAAACAACATATGAAGATCCAGATCAATCAAAATTCACACCAAAGTTAGAATACTCCACGTCAGTGTCTATCCGGTGTTACTGTATGGAGCGGAGACATGCAGAACAACCAAGGCCATACAAAGAAGACTTCGGTCGTTCGTTAACAGATGCCTGCCGGCGGGAATGGTTGTGATGTGGCAGGGTATGGTGAGGAATGAGGACCTTCAGGATAAGTTACCAACAATAACCTTTGGGACAACAAATTAAGCGAAGAAAATTGGACTGGATAGACCATACACTATATAACGCCCTATCCAAAATAGCCAGAGAGGCTCTTAATGGAATCCTCAAGGAAAAAGAGAAACAGAGAGAGAGAGAGAGAGAGAGAGAGAGTGAGAGGTATAGCCCACAAAACAGGAGAAGCGAATGTGAAATGGAACTAAGGTTTAAATGATTACATCTGGAGAGAGGCAAAACGACCAGCCCAGGACCATGTATACTGGCCGAATATTGTCAATGGCTTTGCACCGAAAGAAGCGATCAGCTTTGATTGATTGATTTATTTATTGCTTAATTAATTTATTGAATTTGTGGAGTGGCAGATACCTTTAAACAAGTATATGAACCTTATAGATTGAAAAGAAATGTTGATAGTATAGATCGAACAGCAGCATTTTAGATGATCAGACTGGTTTATAAGAATGAGACAGGATTTCTATGAAGAGGCCACATGTGGAATAATCCACAAAGGCAAATTGTCTGACCGAGTTTTTCTTTCGCATCAACGTGGCCGAGCTGGAAACAGGCTGCACTGGTTACTGGTATAGGCTGGCCAAGGGATAAGGACCGCAGTGGAAATGCAAACCCTGTACTCAAAAACGCCAGCTGAAAGCAGATGCAGCCTCGCTGTTAACCACGACACAGCGTACTTTTCAGGACGAACGCCAAAGAAGAAAAATTATCAGACTGATTTACAGTTCAAAATGGCGTCAGACAAAGGATGTGTACTATTTCCAACAATCTTTCTTATGTCATCGTCACGGACTGTGTGATACAACAGCCAACAAACGGTAGAGAAACAGAAAAAAACAGTGGACGTTTGCTAGGCTGCTGGAAGACCTCGATATTACAGACCATATATGTTTGCTGTCACATAAGCAGCATGGCATACAATAAAAGATGGACAGACTAACAGCAAAAGTGAGGTAGCTTACTTACTTCCCCTGTTCAAGCACCACGTTATATATCTTGCTTCCAGTATTCAGTGACATGGATTGCCTTGCCATTTGCCTCCAGCATGTCGCGCCTATTGCATGTTTCATGGAGGTTGGGGCAGGACATCAGGTGGTCTGGGTCCTGTATTGCGCCACAATCACATGTACCGTCATCCGTGTATCCCCATTGCTTCAGATTCCTCTTGCACCGTGATACAACAGTTCGGAGTCTGTTCAGCGACTCCTATGTTGGGTTTGGTAGATGATGTCCAGGTGCAGGTTCCTCCCGAAGTTCCATCTCTGGGGCCTGCACCAATTTGTGCCACAATACGGCGACTTTCAGGGTTTGTATGTACCGGTATGGGGTTTGTTGGTTTTAGAAAGCTATTTCTGGATTTGAGTCTTGTGATTTGTACCTGATGTCCAAACCTTGGGGTCCTTGGGTCGTGCTCCTGTTTTTCTCGTTCGATTTCTACTGTGACGCTTCTTCGGGCCTCGGGGGCTACTATGCCAATTATGGGGTATATTTTATCAATGGGGATGGGTATTAGGCACCCTGATACTATCCGACTCGCCTGATTTATTGCTGTTTCAACCAGTTTCGCATGAGCAGAGTTTTTTTCCAGACTGGCGCAGCGTATTCAGCTACGGAGAAACACAAAGTAAGTGTTGATGTTCGAAGGACTGATAGCTGTGCCCCCCCCCCCCCCCCCCCATGTTGTGCCAGTCAGTTTTCTGATGATAATATTTCTTTCGTGTATCTTACACTTTGTGTCTTGGCAGTGCCTTATGTAAGACAATGTGCGGTCTAATTTCACGCCTAGATATTTGGGAGCCGTGCAGTGTTCAAGTGGGGTAGCTGATTAGTGTGAACAGAACAAAGGAAATGAGAATAAACAGCAACCAAAGGGAGACCATACCAACAAATGGTCAGATAATGAAGGAAGCGTAAAGTTTGAACTATCTAGTAAGAACAGTTGACAGAGACGAACGAACGAACCAAGACGTTAACACCGGGATAAATAAGGTTAGATTTGCTTTCAATTCTTTTCGTCCAAAATTGAACTCGGCAGCGTTCTATGTGGAGAATAAGATTAGGCTGTTTAACACAAATGTAAAGTCTATCCTGCTGTATGGCTCTGTGATGTGGCATGTGAGTTACGGTATCACATCCAGGCTGCAGATCTGCGTTAGCAAGTGTCCCCGTCACATGCTTCGTGCTAGATGGCAAGAGACGGTGGCAAACACAGATCTGTGGGAAAGAGCGCGACAAGAACCAATAACACCTGGATAGTGGGAAGAGAAAGTTGGGATAGATAGGACTCACTCTCAGAAAGAAGCCAAATAACATAACTAGACATGCACTTTATTGGAACCCATAGGGAAAGAGAATAACTACATGGCAACAAACAGCCGATGGGAAAGTCAGCTCATTCAGCGTCTCGTTGGCGGAACTGAAGAAGACGGCATAGAATAAGAACAGATGTAGAGCATCTACTCCGGCCTTATGCTACAAGGGGAACCGGGCCGTTAAATAATCATGACTGCGCGACAAACCTCATCGGACACAGAAAGCGTTTCCTTATGAATATCCTTTTCAGAAAGTCATTTTGCTCAAATACACCGTGCAACAGCGCGCTTTTCTTTGATTGTACACTCTATGACCACGGAGCTCGTTTTGTTACAGAGCTGCGCATGTGCATGCGATAACTTATGTCTGCTACCTACAGTAACTACAAAGCTGGGTGTTGCTGCCACCTAAATGATACCTTCACAAATTACCAACTATATATGTCAGCTATACAATACGAGTTTGTGACCTACTTACTGACCTGAAATTTGACATGGGTTGAGCACTGACGAGTAAAAATTAAGCTTGAGTGTGCACAACCTGCAAGCTACAAAAACCATCCGTATATATACCCTTCGACATTAACTGAAAGAGACAGCGCACCCTCGTGGCTTGTCTAGAGTGACCGTACGTCTATTCCATATAAAGTGACGTCACATGACTCAAGACAGATCCGCGTTAACTTTGACAAATGAAAGTAGGGAGGATGCGGTGGGGGCTACGGGAAGATAAGTAACGGTGAAGACGATCAGCATGATGAGAGATAAAACAGAGGGGCCTTCAATAAAAACCCTTTCTGTCATCACGAATAAGGAAAGATCTGAAATGTCAGATTTTGAAGTACACACCTTGTCACCGTTCAGGGCTAACTCCAAATTCTCCTTCACAACTTTTCAAACGCCAGCGGGACACACTTTAGGGGCAGTATTATCACCGGCGAGCTGTTATCACACGAGTGTCGGGCTGTCTGGAGGTTTGAGTGATATCAAGTCACTTCGTCAGTCCCTGGGTGTAGAAGTGCTGCAGGTCGACAGAAACTTGACACGTGTGTGGTGTGTTTGAGTGTGTGTGTATAAGTGTGTATTTTTTTAGTCAAAGAGTGGTGAATGCCTTGACAAAAGAAATAGTGGCGTGCATGGTCAGGTAATCCATTTAAGTATAGATTCTATGCATATGGTCATTTTTAGCTCAAGTGTAGTAGAAACTTGTTGTATGCAAACTTTGCAGTCTTCTAAACCAGTATAAAGAAGTTTAGTTAAGTATGTGTGTATGAGTGTGTGTATGAATATGTGTGTGTGTGAGTGTGTGGTTCTGTCAAAGTGCATGTTCGCGAAAATGAAGTCAGTCCCAAAGCAGATTATGCTATAGGGGATGAAGTGATAAAGACTTTTTGGTACAAGGCTTCAGCTTGTTTGCAGGTTGAGATGGTCCAGCTCAATTCCTCGCTGCCTTTCCTCCCATAAGTCAGTCAGGTTCCTATTTACAGGTAAATATAAATTATGTTCCATCAGTGTCGCCTCTGCCGCTTATTTTTGTTAGTTGTCCCTCGCAAGCTATAATGGCGACATCATCAGACGGGCTTGTCTTTGTGATCTAACTTGCGCTGTGTTTGGATTATAGTGAACAAGAAACTGCGCTGGTCATCGACATCTCTCTCTGGTCCCGAGCTACCTTGGCCCAGTGGCGTGACATATCAAGGCGAATGGATGTAATTCATGACGCAGGTACTCTGGTGCCACCTCCTTTGAAACTTGCAGGATTCCATCGTTCACCGTTTCCGTTCAAAGGTTTGAGAAGCGAGTGTCTTAACTCTCGACCACAGCGGCTCCCAGTCAGTCCATAGACTGGTTTTAGAGACCCCATGTCGTGTCACTCCAACGTCTTCGGTCCTCCGTCGCACGTTAGAGACCGTGTATCGCGTCATTCCAACGCCTTCGGTCCTCTGCGGCACGTTAGAGACCCTAAATTGTGTCATGCCAACGTCTTCGGTCCTCTGCCGCACGTTAGAGACCCTAAATTGTGTCATGTCAATGTCTTCGGTCCTATGCCGCACGTTAGAGACCCTAAATTGTGTCATGTCAACGTCTTCGGTCCTCTGCCGCACGTTAGAGACCCTAAATTGTGTCACGTCAACGTCTTCGGTCCTCTGCCGCACGCTAGAGACCATAAATTGTGTCATGTCAACGTCTTCGGTCCTCTGCCGCACGCTAGAGACCATAAATTGTGGCATGTCAACGTCTTCGGTCCTCTGCCGCACGTTAGAGACCATAAATTGTGTCATGTCAACGTCTTCGGTCCTCTGCCGCACGTTAGAGACCCTAAATTGTGTCATGTCAACGTCTTCGGTCCTCTGCCGCACGTTAGAGACCCCGTATCGTGTGATTCCATCGTCTTCGGTCCTCTGTCGCACGTTAGAGACCCCGTATCGTTTGATTCCAACGTCTTGCGTCTTCTGCCGCACATCTGAGTTCATCGTAAGATTTGACCGCCAATTCTCTGCAAGTGAAATGGGTGGAATGACATTCACACATATGGTGAAATGGGTGGATAGGATAAACAAAAAGATAGAAAATCCCTTAGGCTGCATATCATTAGTATGAATTATACAAAAATGGATTATAATGAGCTACAACTGCGCACATATAGCAATTATAATGTTTACATAAACAAATTGTAGTAGGTAAACATAGATGGAAGGTACCGCAGTAGTGAAGGTCATAGTTTGATAATAACATTAAAGTCTAGTCCAAACGCGCGACGCAACAAAAACAGAAGGAAACTTTCCTCACGACCACAAGAGCTTCAAATGTACAAGAAACAACATACAAATTAGAACACCGAACAAATCACAAAGGAAACCAATTGATTACCGCAAGATGTCAATCTTGCGTCAAGTCTATAGATCTCTATAAATCCAGTATCATTCCAATCGTCTTGAACGGCTTTAAAACCTGGATAATCTTGCGTAAAGTCTATAGATCTCTATAGATCCAGTATCATTCCAATCGTCTTGAACGGCTATAAAACCTGGATAATCTTGAGTCAAGTCTATAGATCTCTATAGATCCAGTATCATTCCAATCGTCTTGAACGGCTATAAAACCTGGATAATCTTGCGTCAAGTCTATAGATCTCTATAGATCCAGTATCATTCCAATCGTCTTGAACGGCTATAAAACCTGGATAATCTTGCGTCAAGTCTATAGATCTCTATAGATCCAGTATCATTCCAATCGTCTTGAACGGCTATAAAACCTGGATAATCTTGCGTCAAGTCTATAGATCTCTATAGATCCAGTATCATTTCAATCGTCTTGAACGGCTATAAAACCTGGATAATCTTGCGTGAAGTCTATAGATCTCTATAGATCCAGTATCATTCCAATCGTCTTGAACGGCTATAGAACCTGGATAATCTTGCGTCAAGTCTATAGATCTCTGTAGATCCAGTATCATTCCAATTGTCTTGAACGGCTATAAAACCTGGATAATCTTGCGAGGAGATCGGAACCGAACCGAGGCTTTCCAAATGCGCAACGAGCGACGCATCCTTGGAGTCCTGGGGCAAGAGTTAGTCACGAATTCAGACGTCTCCTAACTGACACAACTCAATGCTGGATCGGCGCTATCTCTCTTTTTGGCTGTGTGGTCTGCCTCTTTCAATGTGTACCAGCTCGTCAGTTTCTACACTTATCCATAGAAATCAGGAGTGAGAAAACCACGCTCCCTGCCCTACCCACAACCCTTTGCGCAGTTCCTAACGTCGCCACCAGAACCGTCCGCGCAAGGCTGGCTGAAAACACAGCACCGACTACTTCTGTCATGGCGCTCTGCATACATGTATGTATGTATATATGTGTTTGTGTGTGTGTGTGTGTATGTATGTATGTATGTGTGTATGTATGTATGTATGTATGTGTTTGTGTGTGTATGTATGTATGTGTATGTATGTATGTGTGTATGTATGTAGGTATGTATGTATGTATGTATATACGTATATGTGTATGTGTGTACGTATGTGTGTATGTATGTATGTATGTATGTATGTGTGTGCATGTATGTATGTATTTATGTATGTATGTATGTGTGTGTATGTATGTGTGTGTGTATGTATGTATGTATGTGTGCATGTATGTATGCATGTATGTGTTTGTGTGTGTGTGTGTGTGTGTATGTATGTATGTGTCTATGTATATATGTATGAGTGTATGTATGTATGTACGTACGTGTGTGTATGTATGTATTTACGTATGTATGTATATGTGTATGTATGTATGTATGTGTGTGTGTATATATGTATGCATGTGTGTATGCATGTATGTGTGTATATATGTATGCATGTGTGTATGTATGTATGAATGTATGTATATACGTATGTGTATATGTATATGTATGTGTGTATGTATGTGTTTACGTATGTGTTTATGTATGTACGTATGTGTGTATGTGTGTGCATGTATGTATGTATGTGTACGTATGTATGTGTGTGTATGTATGTATGTATGTATGTATGTATGTATGTATGTGTGTATGTATGTATGTATATATGTATGTATGTATGTATGTATGTGTGCATGTATGTATGTGTGTATGTATGTGTTTGTGTGTGTATGTATGTATGTGTATGTATGTATGTGTCTATGTATATGTGTATGTGTGTATGTACGTATGTATGTGTGTATGCATGTATGTATGTATGTATATGTGTGTGTATGTATGTGTATTTGTGTATGTATGTATTTGTGTATGTATGTATGTGTGTATATATGTATTCATGTGTGTATGTATGTAAGTATATGTGTATGTATGTAGGTATTTATGTATGTGTGTATGTGTGTATGTATGTATGTGTGTGTGTATGTATGTGTGTATGTGTATATGTATGTATGTGTATGTATGTGTGTATGTGTGTTTGTGTGTATGTATGTGTGTATGTGTGTATGTATGTGTGTATGTGTATATGTATGTATGTGTATGTATGTGTGTATGTGTGTATGTGTGTTTGAAAAACGATATCCACGGAGATTCTTCATGTTTGGGAATAAGAGGAAGCCATTGGGTGCCAAGTCGGACGAATATGGTGAATATGTCATGCCGTCATACCCGAACGACTTTATGACGTCCAGGACTTGATTACTGAACTGGAAATGTGATTCCAGGCCCAGAATGAAGAGTTCTACAAACTGGGCATCATCAAGGTGAAGTATGTGTTGTAGATTTGTACCGCCTTGGAAGGGTGAATACATAGTGTAGTACTAAAGTTCACACCAGTTTTCAGGTAAGTGTCTTTACCCTTTCATACTAAAGCGCAAAGCTTGTCCGGACTAGCTCGTACTCACTCTCTCTCTCTCACACACACACACACACACACAAACACGGTATGCTGTCTGTTAAAGTGCGAATTGCTTTGTAGCGCTGCTGACAAGTTTAGACGGGACAGCTATTTCTTGTTTAATGGTACCAACGCCTTAATACGTGTATAGCAGGAAGACAGTTTAAACAGATTCCAATAGAAGTCGATGGACGTCTTTCCTTAATGAAATGACCATTAGCCTTCCTCGCTGACTCGTCTGCACTAACTGTTTGCCGTGAATCCACATACATCTTGGTTGCTGTTGACGGCAGCTACATGTACTGAATTGAATTAACTCTGCACGGCGGTACTTTACAAGCGGGTTACAGTGGCTCTTCTGATATTCCGAAGCGACAGTACGGTTAACAGTATTTGGACCACAATGTCGACACCTCCTCCTCCCTCCCCCCTCTCATTTGGCAGTCTTCCGTTACACAGGCGGTTTCCGAAAACCGGCAGGGACATGAGGGGGTTCGGGTCAATCTTACTTCCTTGTCGCTAATTTTGAAAATGACATTGGGTTGTAATTTACAGCAGGGCCGCCTTTCGGCCTGACAAATTCAGTTTCAGCTGGCTTTTTGTTAAGGGGTACACATATTTCCGTTCCACTGCTACCCTTTTTACCTTATGTCTTGCCATTGATCCAAGGTAGCTAGAGACCAGAAAGTGAGGTTAATGACCAGCGCAGCTGCTTCCTCACTATAATTCAAATCCAGCGCATGTTACATCATCAAGACCAAACCATCATCCCATACGATTGGCGACTAACTCCCTTAGCCAGACTACTGCAATGCAGGTTGATTCAAGGGCCGTATCTTGGAGGCGCAATAGTCTTGACCAGCTATAGTACACTGACCCTGTTGCAATCAGCCAGCTGTGAGTTGTTGGCTAAAGTCACCTCATTGGCCATGCTGTATCTTCTGTCCCAGCTATGAGACCCTCGCTGCTGTCACCTCATTGGCCATGCTGTATCTTCTGTCCCAGCTATGAGACCCTGGCTGCTGTCACCTCATTGGTCATGCTGTATCTTCTGTCCCAGCTATGAGTCGTTGGCTAAAGTCACCTCATTGGCCATGCTGTATGTTCTGTCCCAGCTATCAGTCGCTGGCTGCTGTCACCTCATTCACCGTGCTGTATCTTCAAACCGATGAAAGGACATGGTCATGAAGTTTCACCTAACCCTGATATTAACGTTCTCTGCTCTGGATATCAGTTGTACTTGTTGAATGCACACAACGAGTAAGATTATTCATGTCTGCCTCTGGAAACGGCGTCAAGTGGTGGGTTGCAGCAGCTTTCCTCACATTCCGATAGTACTGATGAAGGTGGACAAGTGTCCTCCAGGCAGTTGTGTTATGCTTGGCTTCATCTGCGTATCGCTCACTACTACGAGTATCATGTCGATCCTCCACTTCGTTAGCCACGCTGCCGTGAAAAAAAACCTGTTTCCTACGAGAGCTACGAGGAAGCCGAAGTGAAGGTCTGATCAGTATGTTGTGCCTGACCCTGACTAACATGTCTGATCAGCATGTTGTGCCTGACTCTGACTAACATGTCTGATCAGTATGTTGTGCCTGACTCTGAATTACATGTCTGATCAGTATGTTGTGTCTGACTCTGACTAACATGTCTGATTAGTATGTTGTGCCTGACCCTGACTAACATATGTTCCCCAAAGGAAATTAACTAAACATTATTAATCAGGCGCCTAACTGCCTTCAGTCGCGTTGTAGATTGCTGGATTGTTTTATTTTAAAATGCAGAATGGACGGCTCGTGCTTATGCCTGACAACAGATGGTCCATAGAGGTGACGTCATGGTGGCCCTACACCTTTAAGCACCCACGAGGACGCCCACAAATGAGATGGGGAGATGGCCCGAGTCGAACTTTTAGTACTGCAGGGTAATAGATTGCATTGATTTTAAAGAGTATTTGGGTACCTCTCAGCGGTTACTTCCTTTCCTTGACGGAATGCCAGGATTACAGAACATTGGCGACCACTTTCTTTCCTTGATGGAATGCCATGATTACAGAACATTGGTGACCACTTTCTTTCCTCTACGGAATGCCAGGATTACAGAACATTGGCGACCACTTTCTTTCCTTGATGGAATGCCAGGATTACAGAACATTGGTGACCACTTTCTTTCCTTGATGGAATGCCAGGATTACAGAACATTGGTGACCACTTTCTTTCCTTGATGGAATGCCAGGATTACAGAACATTGGCGACCACTTTCTTTCCTTGACGGAATGCCAGGATTACAGAACATTGGCGACCACTTTCTTTCCCAGGCTTAGTCGCTGCTGTGGTCGTTCGGATCCATCACTTCCACCGATACAGTAATATTTTTTAGTGAGCTTGGAATGCATTGCCTCAGGAAAAAGTGGAGGCATAGTCAATTAATGCATTCAAGAATAGATTGAACGCGCATAGTTAATTTTAGAGCAAGTGAATGTAAGAGAAACTGGTTGTATACAGACTCTGCATAGTCTTCTAAACCAATATAAAGACGTTAAGTTAAGATACAGTTCACCAAATTAAATATTCTCCAAGTATTCAAGTGACACCGAGTATAAAGGGCTCTCCTCTTATAGCAAATGGACATTGTTACATCACCAATCTTGATACTCACCAGTCTACCCAACAATAAAATTGGTGCGCTGCTCAATTACAGACAAGACAAGACTTCGCGGAGCTGAAATGGTGAAACAAATGTGAGACCTTTCAGTGAAATGGCATTTCTTATCACGTCATGATATTACCAAAAGGATTAGTTCAAAAGTTCGTGCTTCAACAAAAACTATCGACCTAACAAATCTCTAATCACGCCCTAATATAAACAAAAGTACTTGGTCCATGATCGAAAAGTCCTACCTCGCCAAAACTATCGACGTTATCAGTGAAGTCAGCGTCGTCTGTGTGTATTGCCCATGTTTAAAACTTCAATTCTCGAACTCACGTCACTTTCAACCAGTAATTTTGGTTAAACATTGTCTAGCTGGGGATCTAAAACTAATCGGCATCCCACCTAAACTCTTGTACAGCGCTACAATGGGACTAATATGTCAAGATAGGGCCGTACCAGACACTTGTCGTGGAGGTGTTCTTAGAAACTCCATTGTACTAGACCACCGCTTTTCAACTTTTTCGTCTTCCCTGCCAGTAAGCTAAAAACTTATGCGATCTCATTATTAAGTTCACTTCTCGCGGAGCGACAAGTTCCCTTTCCTATCCATTTCACTACTCATTTTTGTGTTCACGTCTCTATTGTATGTATCCATCCTTTCCTCTATGATTTGTTAGCTCATATTTAAGTTGTATGACGTCCCGGTACCTGATTAAGACTTTTGTGTCGTAACGTAGGTTTCGCGTCTGTTTTCGCACTGGAGCGGTCTTCTGTGCATATCTAAAAATCTTTTTTTAACAGTAACCAATTTACAGCCGTATTGATTGGAGCGTGCCGATAACATGAATCGAACCCTGCATCTTTGCCGTCAGAAGTGAGTGCGTTACCAGACGACAACTCGGCTCACCATTAGTTTTTATTTTTGTACATTCTCCAAACATCGTGTGACTACCGCTTGTGTGGACAGGCCCGGCGATGGCCTTCCTGGCAGACGAGACCCGTCCTGACTCTTGTCTGCCAGCATGTTTGTCAATCAAGATCCTTTTCACTCAGGCAGCCAGTCACAACGTCAAGCTCAGATATCATTTAATGGGCGACCAATGGGATCACACGGTTAAAAAGTCACCCGGCAGCGGCGATAAAGGGGCCGCGATTGGATGGTGACAAAACCGTGGTCAATCGAACATGCCCGACCCGAGAGATACAGTTGACAATCTCTACGACAAAATATTACACCCCTCCCTTTCCTATTTTCCCACCTCTTCAAATATCTCCTCCCTCCTCAATTCACGTGGGCTGGCCTGTGTTCTGAAAGAAGCTGACACTAAAAGTAGGGACTGCCTTTTCTTGTGATATCCCCCGTCAAGTCATGAATCAGAATGCAGTTTTTATGGCTCGGCGAAAGTCATTGATAAGCTGTCTGGGTCTAGGTGCCTTACAGCCGGCCAAAGTGAAACCTTGCCTTTTTTGTGATCAAGCCCTCAGCCTGATCGAGAAGGCTCTTGCAGACCAACATATTACGCACGTGTCTAGAAGGGAACTTAAGTTAAACGCTCGGTTGTTAGGGTTAAACATTTTCTTCATTGTTGATAAACATAGTAAGGCACAAGGAAGCAATAAAGCAGTCACGTGGACTTATAGGCTAAGACGACTCAACACTTTGGATCGCTGTAGAAGAAATATAAATATCCAGAGCCGTGAACAGCTTCGTCTTTGTTCTAAATAAGTTTTGGTCCGATTTACTATCGGTGGAATTCTATCTACAATGTGTTCAATGTTGCTGAGCTCTGGACTTGATTAATTTGGTCATGAGGAAAGACAGTGGAGCGATCACGACGAAGGACACAGAGAGGCTGGCTCCATTTCACACTAGTACGGACTAGAAAGCTTATCTCACCGATAGATCTACGTTTTCGGTAAACTACTTTGTACACTTAACATGGATAAAAATATTACAATAATTTGTATGTGCATTGAAAGCTCTCTTATAGTGTCCTAAATCACACGTTCTAGTGAGGGTTGTATATAACTTATAATTAATTTAAAAGTTTCCAATAAATTATGTGGATCAAGAATAACACAGCAAATAAGACTTAAAAGAAATGATTAACGTTCACAATTATCTATGCATATACTTTTAAACAAAGACAACTGGGCTATCTCTGCAGCTTGAGTGGGAACATTCTTTCGTCTGCATTATCTGGTTGAAACATATCAGCACAAGTCAGAAATTGCAATTGTTTTTATTTTGTTTCTACGGATAGAAATTCACGGAAACAAATAGTGGAAGACCATGAACCCACAGTTTGAGATGGCTACCGTGAGGGGACACCCCTTTTCCGTCAAAGATCTTCTGGATCTTCCAGAGACAAAAACTGCTGCAGCCGTTGTTTCCCCCACGGGCACGGCTTGCATGTCGCCCCCTCAAGGACTACCTCATCCAAGGCCCATGCCTCTGTCTCATCCCGAGGGCTCACTGGACCTTCGCCAAAGTCGACTTCACGTGCCAGTACCAGGAAGCCTGGCTCATCGAGACACTGATGTCTCTGCTCTTCAGCATTCGTACTACGACCCGGACAATCCCTACACGAGATGGCTTCACAACAACGAGAGCATTCACTATGGCCGTAAGTACACGTTATGTAGACAAGGTTGCAAGCACTGTCATGGTTTCACAGTTTTACATGTGTGTACAAAAATTACGTATAGTGTGATATTTTCAAAACAGTTTTACATGTGTGTTAAAACAGTATAGTCTATACAGAGTGACAGTTTCATAACAATTGTGCATGTGTGTCAACTTTAGGTTAAACTTCAGAAAACAAGTTAATTAACTTCGACAACTTGCGCTTGTAAATCTAGTGTGGCAACTTGAGGGTAAACTTCCTAGTAAAGTTTGTGTGACAATCTCAAGCTGATTCACTAGTAAAGTTGTGTGACAATCTCAAGCTGATTTACTAGTAAAGTTGTGTGACAATCCCAAGCTGATTCACTAGTAAATTTGTGTGACAATCTCAAGCTGATTCACTAGTAAAGTTATGTGACAATCCCAAGCTGATTCACTAGTAAATTTGTGTGACAATCTCAAGTTAAACTTCAATAGTAAATTATGTGTGGCAATCTCAGGTTAAACTTCACTAGTAAAGTGTGTGTGACAATCTCAAGTTAAACTTCAATAGTAAATTATGTGTGGCAATCTCAGGTTAAACTTCACTAGTAAAGTTTGTGTGACAATCTCAAGTTAAACTTCAATAGTAAATTTTGTGTGACAATCTCAGGTTAAACGTCCCTAGTAAAGTTTGTGTGACAACCTCAAGTTAAACTTCACTAATAAAATTTTGTGTGATAATTTCGGGTTACACTTCACTAGTAAATTTTGTGTGACAATCTCAAGTTAAACTTCACTAATAAAGTTTGTGTGATAATTTCGGGTTACACTTCACTAGTAAATTTTGTATGAAAACTGGGTGTTAATCTTTCACACATCACTAGTAATTTGTGTAGGACAATTTGAGGCTAAACTTCACATCAGTACATTGTCTCACATGATCTCTTCACAATTGTATGCTAACTTCATGATACACTTTACAACAGAAATACATCTTATGAGATAACCCTATGCCGCCTCCATGTGTCGGCCCTGGATACAGACTGCAATCATACAGACTTGCTAATACATTTAGGATCGAATGGGAATGGCTAACCGACTCGGTCCTAAATATTTGATGTAAGAATCTAATTTGTCGTACTGAAGGCGCAGATATCGCTGTAAACTACTACACAACCTTTTTGGCGTCCCTTTCAGGACGAACGCTAGGGAAGAAGAAGAAGAAGAAGAAGGAGGAGAAGAATACTTTAGGTTACAATTTACAACCTCGTGTGCTAAATACAGCTGTACGCGTCCATATGACAATTTAACAACAATAGTACGTCTATATGATTATTTAACAACAATAGTACGTCTATATGATTATTTAACAACAATAGTACATCTTTATGATTATTTAACAATAGTAGTACCTTCGTATCATTATTTAACAACAATAGTACGTTTATGTGATTATTTAACAACAATATTACGTTTATGTGATTATTTAACAACAATAGTACATCTATATGATTATTTAACAATAGTAGTACCTTCATATCATTATTTAACAACAATAGTACATCTATATGATTATTTAACAATAGTAGTACCTTCATATCATTATTTAACAACAATAGTACGTTTATGTGATTATTTAACAACAATATTACGTTTATGTGATTATTTAAGAACAATAGTTCGTTCAACTGATTGTTTAACAGAAATATTACATTTATGTGATTATTTAACAACAATAGTACGTGTATGTAATTGTTTAACAACAATAGTACCTCCATATGATTATTTAACAATAGTACGTCTATATGATTATTAAACAATAGTACGTCTATATGATTATTTAACAATAGTACGTCTATATGATTATTTAACAATAGTACGTCTATATGATTATTTAACAACAATAGTACGTTTATGTGATTATTTAACAACAATATTACGTTTATGTGATTATTGAACAAAAATATTACGTTTATGTGATTATTTAACAAAAATATTACGTTTATGTGATTATTTAACAAAAATATTACGTTTATGTGATTATTTAACAACAATAGTACGGTCATTTGATTATTTAACAAAAATATTACGTTTACGTAAATATTTAACAACAATAGTACGTTTAAGGTAAAGTGAGTGAGCAAATCCAGGTAGCAGGGAAAACGGCAAATGCAATGTAAAGTATGATAAAACAGAAATATTGAAAATGCTGGAAAGGATACAAAGAAGAGGGACACAACTGATAGTAGGATTCCATAATTACAGTTATTAAGAAAGACTCCTAAAAACCGGCCTACAGAAAAGAGAAAAATTCGAAGTGACAATACAGGTTTAGAAGATAATCAACGGAAATGATAAATTTAACCAGTTTTTTTTCTCAAACATACAACCAACTACAAGAACAAGAGGGCATAGCTACAAATTAACTAACGAAAGGTCCAGATTGGATATTAGAAAATATTTTGTTAGTCAGAGTGTTGTGAATTCTTGGAATGCATTGCCACAGGAAGTAGTAGAGACAATTAACGCTTTTAAGAATAAATTGGATGCGCATAGCTTTCACAGCAAGGAAACAAGAAAATGTACATGAAACTGGTTGTATGCATAATCTGCAGAGTCTTCTAAACCAGTTTAAAGATGGTAAGTTTAAGTTTCTAATCCTGTTTCCAATTGTTAGACACGTACAGCAATGTGAGGTCTACGTGTGAGTATGTAGGCAGGGAGTGGGTGGGGGAGAGAATATATGAGAAGGGAGGAACAGGGAAGGGAGGACTAAAGTTGGACATGAAAAAAACAGGCAATGATGTGGTTCACAGCCAAAAATGTCAGGTTTCGGTTTAATGAAACAAATCCAGGTCGTACCACAGTGCCTAGTCAACATCTTTTAAAAATTCCTGCTGAAGACGGATACGCTGATTCGAGAAGCGCAAAACGCAGTACAACGCACGTCACCTTAGAAAACAAGGAGAAGGAAACAACATAAAATAAATCATGAACAATGAAATCAAAGAATGGCTTACATGACCCCCTTCCCCGAGTCGACCCCTGACATGCACACTTCGATGGACTCGTTCGTTACAACGCATCTTCATATTTGTGTTGGAGAGGAAAAGTAACGTCTGGTCAGGCTCAACATGCTGATCATACATGGTGTACATGTTAGTCAGGGTCAGGCAAAATATGCGGGCCAAGACCCTCACCTTGGCTTCTTCGTAGCCTTCCCTGGAAACGGTCTGTTTTCATGGCAGCCTGGCTATGAAGCCAAGCATGGCACAACCGCTTGGAAGAGCCCGGTCTACCTTCATCAGCACGCTTGGAATGTGAGGAAAGCTACTGCAACCCGCCACTTATCATCCTTTTCAGGGCGCACAAAAGAGTAAATATAGTCATTGTGGACATATTTTTGTTCAGTTGTAGCCTTCAACATTTTCCGTGTGCACGTGTTCTTGATGTCATTTGTTGATCTCCCAACCGTTTGTTATGTTGACCTAAAGGTATTCGAATTTCTTTCCTCGCTATGATACCGGTCCGTTTACATCAATGTAATCAGCGGTCTCCTATATTGTGCTAATTTGTGTTATATACATAGGTTTGGCTGAATAGATGGCATGGGCGATTACTTAGATGGAATATCTACAACCATACGGCCTTCCAAAATCTAAAAGACAACGTCAAGCTCCTAAAAAGGAGAGATCAAAGCAGCATTCTTCGGCTTCTCACTCAACATACAACTTAACAGAAAGTCACTTGGACAGAATCCAACCAGAACATATTCTAGAGTGCTAGCTGCCCACACATCCATATGAAACTGTTGAATACTATTTCTGTTAATATCCGGCGTTTGCGGATGTATGGTAGGAAAGAGCTTGTTCCTCCGAGGCCAGATAAATGGAAGACTTTGCACGGAACTAAACAACAGCTCACAAACACTTGTAGATACCACTATAGGGAATTGGCTAATGGGCAGGAGCCCAAAGGCCATTCGATCAATAAACAGCCAGCCAGCCATATAAAGTTATCCTAGACAAAGAAAAAGTGCAGAACATCATTCGTTTTGAATATGTCGGATTCACTGTAAGCAACAACGGAGATTCTATCTTTCGGCGTCAGGTGTTTAAGTGACATCTAGACAACGCCTTGGTGTGCGCTTCGTATAAGGTGGAACTGGCTGCCTTGGAAATTCCGTCAATCCATCTTTTCCTGGGTCCGCCTCTAGCTCTGGTACCACTGTGTTCAAGTGTTAGAGCCATCTGTGGAACACAGCTGTGTTGTTGTCGCCATATGTGGCCAAACCACTGAATTTGCTGTTTTCTAATGAAGTCTAGCACTGGCTTAGTGCCCATCTGTTTCCTGATCTCATCGTTTCTAATTCTGTCACATCTTGTCACATTTAGCATTCGCCTCGGCATTTCATTTATGTTGTTTCAATTGTTCTCTTATCTGTCGCTGTCAGTGTCCAAGTTTGACACTGGTAGCATAGTGGAGACACGAAAATTGTGGTGAACAGAGCTCTTTTTTGTTGTTGACATCTGGCCAATGGCTTGGTTTGCTTTTGTGCATCTGTGATCGATTTCTTCTTGCTTTCTTCCATTAGATGATACTATGCTTCCTAAATATTTGAATTCCTTCACTTGCTTGATTTGTTGTTGTTCTATGTAGATCTTAGGGATTGTTTTTGTTCTTGTCATTCTTTCAGTTTTACTCACGTTGGTTCTCATGTTGTGTCCTTCTGCAGTTAAGTTAAGGTTGTTTAAGCGTTGTTACAGATGTTCTTCTGTGTTTTTGCAATGAGTGCTTGGTCGCCAAAGAGTAGTTCGCTACAGCTGTTGTCATCGTTAGATTGGGCTTCTTTGCTGATTTGGTCCATGTGATGAACAACAGGGAAGAAAGCAAACACCTCTGTCTAACTCCGGTTTTGACGAGAACATTCCAACTCACCGGTACTTGTTCGTACCGTGCACTGACTATTTTTATACAAACATTCACATATGCTTATCAAGTGCTGACTAACTCCATAGTTCTTCAGATCTCTCCACAGCTGTTGTCGGTTGACCCGGTCGAACGCTTGTCCTTGAACTATGAATGCCTAATAAAGAGTTCCATGTTCGATGGTTACCGCAAGACAAGGATGGCATCGGCAACAAACCAAAATAAGGAGTAGAATGACCATTGGACCAATGAAAACAAATGATAGAACACTAACATAATTAGACAAAAAATGATCATGCGACCTTGCATCGGTTTGCGGGACATGGTCAACCACACCAACCCTGCGGAAGGGGATTAAATGCTTGAGCTATTATGCTACAGGAGGTCGCTCAAAATACCACGGATAACAAAACTGGCTAGTAAACATCTCGTCTTGGACATTAACATACTTTAGCCTCATCAAACATCACCTTGCTCTGGATACTGAGTGTATGGTACTTGACTAAAGAGGCAGATCGAGGAGAAGTTGAACGAGGGAGCTTACAAAGGACCTGGTTATGGATCAAATGTCTTATAGGTCGGCTGTCACGAGAGCGACGTTCTGCGGGACATGTTTGGTGATGATTATATATGTACTGGATTACTGGCAAATATACTTCTTTAGTCTCCTACTGTTTCCACTACGAGGCGGCGCAGAGAGTCGAGATTCCTGTTATCGTCCAGTGGAAGTCTTGTGCTGTCGTTATTATTCCATGTTGATTTTCTCTTACATTATATTGGTAATATCATAACAGAAGATGCAAAATGGAAGTCAGGAAAAAGATATGGGTCAAATCTGTGTTCCCCAACATGATTCATATTTTGACACCCCAAGACAGTCACTGAGAAATTCGAAATACAAGGGATTATTTTATTTATATATATAAAGTTAGTTGCCTGTTGTAAACGGGAGTGGGTGAAAAAAAGGGGGGGGGGGTAGAGTGCGTGGTGTAGGGATGTGGGTAGAGTGCGTGGTGTAGGGATGTAAGTAGAGTGCAACCTTGGTTTTCAACCCAGATATGTTGGGTTCGAACTCATTGGGTTCGAACTCACCCAGTTTGACTGAGCATGTCAGGGATTGTTCTCGGTGAGATCACATCTCCACAAAACTACTGTACTGCAAAACTGCCGTAGTGGAACACTTTACAAACATATACACATACGCACACGCACCCATACGCTGGCCAATACGTTCACATTACAAACAGATACAAACACGAATACACACACTAGCCAATACGTCCACATTACAGATACACACACGCATCCACACAGTGGTCAATACATCCCTATTTCCAGCAGATACAAACACGCATCCATACACTACTCAATACATCCACATTACAAACATATACAAACACGCATCTATACACTAATCAATACATCCACATTACAAACAGATATAAACACGCATCATACACTAATCAATACATCCACATTACAAACAGATACAAACACGCATCCATACACTAATCAATACATCCACATTACAAACAGATACAAACACGCATCATACACTAATCAATACATCCACATTACAAACAGATACAAACACGCATCCATACACTGGTCAATCCATCTACATTACAAACAGATGCACACACGCATCCACACACTGTCCAATACCTCCTGATATCGTTGAAAGGTCAACGTTCTGGAGAGGCAAAAGCCGTGCCTTCGTCAGTAGAATCCAGAAGGGAAAGCCTTCAATCAAATCAAGCGATGATGGCAATATTGCCAGACGGTATTGGTATTAATGACGCGAATTGCGCTATATTTAGCTTACAGCCTTGGTAATTAACCTCGCTCTATGGTCCCGAGCCACCTTGGATCAGTGGCAAGACGATCAGTCGAGACGGCAGGAGTCTGAAGATAACTCATAATGCATATATATATATATATATAATCGGATTTTCTGCATGACGTGGAATCATGGCTAATGAACAAAGAGTTTGAGAAGATAGTTTATGCCTTTGAAAATGGATATATCGAAGAATGAGACACATCTTCTAGAATGAAAAAAAAAACAAATGAGAAAATCGTGGATAAAATTAGGGGTACAATGAGAATTAAGGGAAGAAATCACCGGCAGTTCGATAATTTGGTCACAAAAGAAATACCATATGGGCATAACCCGAACTGGAAGGAAATGTAGGTGACGGGTAACCGTGCCAGAGGGAAATACCACTGTAAGTAAGAGGACCTATCAAGAGAAGGACAGGGAAAAGTCTAGGGGATTGTACAATTAAAGTATGAAACAGGGAATGCTAAGATCCATTAGGGAGCCAAATGTGCATCAATGGATGATCTGACAGCTGCCAGCGACTCATCAGAGGCTGCTAACATCAGTGTCCGCAACCCAGAGCTTACTAAAACCCTACTCTGCCTCCAAGGGCGGACCTGGAGACTGCACTGCTGTAGTCTGGTTAAGACAATGGGGACCGGACCGCAGAGAGAAGTCAAACCTATACCTATAAATTCCGTGTCGCAGATATCGCAGCCTCGCCGTAAACTACGACACAACGTCCTTTTCCGACTTGGATATGGCACCTTAAGTGCCCTTGTTGCTTCATGTCGCGAGAATCATCTCGTAATGTCGCTGTTATTTTACTGCGTGTTTTGAGTATGACTATTCGCTACCTAATCTTTCTTCTTTTTCTTCCTATTCTCCTTCTTCGTCGTCGTCGTCATCTTCTTCTACGATCATTGAGACTGGGACTCTGGATTTTAAAATAAATTCTGATGTCTTTCTCAGGGTATTAAAACCGCCGTACAGTTTCTCCTCGATGGGAGCTGGCGTGAACCATATTATTCTCCTCAAAATGTGTGCTGGGGTGGGGGGGGGGGGGGCGCGGGCGACAGTCCTGAGGTACGCGTGCCGCTGCCATATCTGCCAGGCCGGCGTAACATAGGCTGTTGGTGCGGACCTTGATTTTGATGTACAGGTAGCGTCCCATTCTGTTGTGGTCCGTTTGGAGATGCAATGTGATAACTTGGTCTTGTCTGGACAGTTGGCAGTATCCGTGCTATTTGGGATGTTCTTCCTCCCCCCCCCCCCCTCCCACTTTAAAATGTATTGCCGTTTAATTATGGTTTTTGTTTATTTACAGTTGGTCATTTATTCTTCCTGTATCAGTTTTGCTCTTTCCTTGACTAGGCTGTCGTCCTCGTTCTCTTGAATGTTAAACCCACTGCCATTGTTTTCAAGTGTATCGCTGCTTTGTAGAAACAGTCAGACATATTAGCCAAATCTAATAACGACATGTTTGGAATATGGGCTGTGTCACTAACCACTATCTTGTTGGATCTGAACACATACATGTTTGGGATATAGGCTGTGTCACTAACCACTATTGTGTTGGATCCGAACACATACATGTTTGGGTTGTGGGCTGTGTCAGTAACCCATTCGCTACTCAGACCGCAAAAGTTAGTGTTGTTGTTGTTGTTGAATGCCCAAAATGAGTAGTTTCCTTTTTCTGTCTTCTTCTTCTCCTTCTCCTCCTCCCCCTTCGTTAGTCTTCAGACTACGACTTCAATGACTTTAACAAAGGCAGCAATCAATTAAATGCTCTGTTCACTGCCACAATGGAAGGACTGACTTATACTGGTAGTCTTAGACTGTTGTGTTTCCAATCAGTCTCTTTATATCTCCATTTCTGATGTTGTCTCTTCTTGTTTCACCCAATATTCTTTGCAGGCCGTCCATTTCTGATGTTGTCTCTTCTTGTTTCACCCAATATTCTTTGCAGGCCGTCCATTTCTGATATTGTCTCTTCTTGTTTCACCCAATATTCTTTGCAGACCGTTCATTTAGGCTGTTATGATTTTTCTTTCCTCATCTGTTTTTTTCCAGTTTTCTCACTGGTAGCACAGTTTCAGGAAGAAAATGGTGATAAATAAACCTCTGTTGGTAGTTATAGTTATCTCCTTGTCAATTAGTATTCGTGATAAATAAACCTCTGTTGGTAGTTATTGTTATCTCCTTGTCAATTAGTAATGGTGATAAATAAACCTCTGTTGGGTTATTGTTATCTCCTTGTCAATTAGTAATGGTGATAAATAAACCTCTGTTGGTAGTTATTGTTATCTCCTTGTCAATTAGTAATGGTGATAAATAAACCTCTGTTGGTAGTTATTGTTATCTCCTTGTCAATTAGTAATGGTGATAAATAAACCTCTGTTGGTAGTTATTGTTATCTCCTTGTCAATTAGTAATGGTGATAAATAAACCTCTGTTGGTAGTTATTGTTATCTCCTTGTCAATTAGTAATGGTGATAAATAAACCTCTGTTGGTAGTTATTGTTATCTCCTTGTCAATTAGTAATGGTGATAAATAAACCTCTGTTGGTAGTTATTGTTATCTCCTTGTCAATTAGTAATGGTGATAATTGCCAAATGATAATTTTTGTTAAAAACTTGTTGCGTGTTATTTCTCTATTCCCCACGACGGTGTGCGTTGCACTATGTTTTTATTTTGCTCCTGTCGGGGCAGTGCATCCGACTTCAGCATCCATTTTATGTAAGGGTCTGTTTCCTCCTGCATTTTGTAAGGGTTTTGCTTCCACGAGGTAAGGGCCGGTGCTGTGATTGGGAAGCGAACCCAGCACATTCGGCTTGTGAGCCGTGTCACTTAACCTCTAGCCCACGACGTCCCCATTCAATGATTTGATTTGCCTTATTGCATCTTTTTTGGATTTCCGTGGTGCTTATTCTGTCTACTGATATCGTGCTCCCTGGGTACGTGACACATTTCACCCGTTTGGTTTGTTGATTTTCAATGAAGATATTGGTTACTCCCCCTTTACCAAATATTTTCATGACCTGATTTTTGTTAACTTTTTCAGGATCTATTCTTTATAGCTCGTATGTTGTGTTCCTGTTTATTAATGGGATGTTGTATTTGCATTTCATTATTACTTCCAACGGCAAAGATCATCATATTCTCTACATATACATGATGTCCAGCTTAAACAGGCCCGGGGGTTTGTTGTTGTTGTTGTGAATGCACAAAGTGAGTATCTTTACTCTTTTGTGCGCCCTGAAAAGGACGTTGAGTTGCGGGTTACAGTAACATTCCTCACATCCCGAGCGTGCTGATGAAGGTGGATCGGGGTTCTCCAGGCGTTTGTGCTGCGCTTGGCTTCATCTGCGTGTCGCTACTACGGAAATCACGTCGATCATCCACATCATTAGCTAGACAGCCAAGAAGAAGAGTCCGTTTCCAGGAAGGACTACGTGATAGTCGATGTAAGGGTCTTGCCCAGAATATTTAGCCTGACCCTAACATAGTCCGATCAGTATATTTTATCTGACCCTGACTAACATAGTCCGATCAGTATATTTTATCTGACCCTGACTAACATAGTCCGATCAGTATATTTTATCTGACCCTGACTAACATAGTCCGATCAGTATATTTTATCTGACCCTGACTAACATAGTCCGATCAGTATATTTTATCTGACCCTGACTAACATAGTCCGATCAGTATATTTTATCTGACCCTGACTAACATAGTCCGATCAGTATATTTTATCTGACCCTGACTAACATAGTCCGATCAGTATATTTTATCTGACCCTGACTGACATAGTCCGATCAGTATATTTTACCTCACCCTGACCCTAACATTGTCCGATCAGTATATATTTGCTAATGAGAACTAGTTATCTAAATAGCAGTATATTGTCGCATTTTGCAGATAGCACTTCTGTAAGATAACGCGATGTGCTTTGGCGCAGTTTGTCTTTTCTGTGGTCAACTAGAGTTTTGATGGTAATGGCATTCTTAGTGAGAGACAGTTGTGAGAGAACAGAGACAGTTGTGAGAGAACAGAGACAGTTGTGAGAGAACAGAGACAGTTGTGAGAGAACAGAGACATGTTCGTGTATTATTTGTTATATAGTCATGGGATGAAATTGTAGATATCGTTTAAGTGATGGACAGAGTCTGTTTAGTCAGTTTTAGAAAGAAAATATTAGTCATTGGTAAGTCATAGAATATAGGTGAGTCTTTGGTAATTCATATAATTTGAGCGAGTCATTGGGTAAGTTATAAAATCAGTGAGTCATTGGGTAAGTCATACATGTAGGCACAATATGTGTGCGCATTTGGGCCATTTCAGTTATATTAGATACAATAAATATTAGAAATTGGCTTAGTGGATTACGTTTTAAAATATGTTAGGTCACAGAGTCACTGTGGTACATTGTAAATACGAAATTGGTGAACACAGAGTCACTCAAGTACATTATATATATATATATATATATATATATATATGTGTGTGTGTGGGTGTGTGTATGTATGTGTGTGTTTAGTTTGAATAAATTGGCTAATTTTAATTACAATTTATATATAAGTAGGTTGGTCATCATATAGTTCAGTGCTCAGTGCTCAATGATTTTAGGAAAATGCTTCTTCCTCCGTGGCCAGATAAATGGAACACTTTGTATGGCGCTAGACAACAGCTGATAAACACGCGCAGATATCATTGCATGGCATTGGACCAAAGGGCAAGAGCTGCTTGATCCGTAACAACAACAACATATATAAGTTTGAATAATTTGGCTAATTCAAATACATTATAACACAATAAATGTAATTAATTTGATAATCCAAATTCATACTTTATATAATATGTGCGAGTAATGAAATAATTCAAGTTCATTTTCAATTCAATACGTATAAGTAATTTAATAATTCAAGTTCATTTTAGATACAATATGTGTGATGCACAGTGTCACTCAAGTATATTTTAGATACAGAGAAAAGTAAAAAAAAAACTAAAAGATATACCAGAAATGAGTATCAGTATGCTTGGCATACAGAAAAAGAACGTGTTATTTCACTTTTATTTTCATTATTTATTGATGTGTTATCGTTTGCTTGTATAGGTGCTATTTGTTCTAATGAGCCAGTGCATTCGACTTCAGCATCCATTTTTTCACGGGTCCCATCCCATAGAAGCACTAATTTGCTGTCTCTGGAACCAAACTCTCTAATCATAGTGTGCCACGCCGTCTCATATAGACATATTTAAATGGCTTGGATATATAGCAAGAATTGATCCGTTTCTATCGCTTCTAGTGCCTATCACCGACAGCAGGACGTTCAGAACAAGATGAAGACACTGCTAATGAAACTCTAAAGCGATATTGATTTAAAATAACAGCGATCATGAAGATGGCACATGTAAGATGATTAATAAGTAGATGGTTGGTAAGACTGTTGGTCACATGGTCGAAGGTCAAGGTCGTGACATTGCAGCCACTGCCGTCAGGGATTAATAGTTAACGTTTTGCCCGTCCTATGTCTCGCATACATCTCTTCTTTGCAATTTGCCGTTTACAGCTGTAGATCAGTTACTATTTATAGCACGGTAGACTTGTGCGTGTCGAAAATAAGGATTTAACCCGGCCGCTTTACCGCGAGTGACCACCGCCAATGCAGAATTAAATGGCTCACGGGTAAGTCAGATAAACTTCACGTGTAATATCAGGATAATTATCAACCATCTTGTGAGCCTCGTGAGGCAGTCACTCACCGATGTCGCCATTTGTCTACATCGATCTGTTCTCAAACATTGTAAGCTGGTTGCATAGATCAACCCCCAACCTTTCAATTGACTACTTCATGGAATATTACACTTCTGTCACCTTCCATAACTTGTCACTACGTTTGTCCTAATTCACGTGCTGTGCAAGAACTCGCCCTAATTGGGTTAGCGTGAGCGTTGGTGTTAGAACGTCTGGGTCAGAACAGGGTTAGAGCACTCACTTGTCACAGGAAAGGTACGTCGTTTGATCCCAGTTATCGACACGCTCTAGTCGACATAGCTGGCTTACTGTTAACGGGAGGTAAGACAAAGAGAAAGGGAACTGGTCATCCCGCCTCATAAACGAGCTGTGGCTTGGTTCACTGAAGTCTATTACTTGATCCATGACAGCAGTGTCTATGAATGGGCTACTATTACCTTTGCCTTGTTGGTAAGGTAGGGTTAGAGTTGTATTTAGAGTCTGGATTAGAGTTGGGGTTAGAGTTAGGGTTTGGGTTAGACTTAGAGTTTGGGTTAGAGTTTGCGTTTGGGTTAGGTAATGCCATGGGTTAGAGCATGTGTTAGGGTTAGACTTAGTTTGGGTTAGAGATAGGGTTACAGTTGAGATTCGGGCTAGAGATGAGGTTAGTACTAGAGTTGGTGTTGAAATTACAGTTGAGGATAGTGTTTGATTTCGTGTTAGTGTTAGAATTAATTATATAATTAGGGTTAGAGCTAAACTTAGTGTTAAATTAGAGTTAAATTATAGCTAAGGTTAGTGTTAGGCTGGTATTGGGGTTAGTGCTAGAGTTAAACTTCAATTAGAGATAGGACTAGTCTTAGAGTTATGTCTAGTGCTATAGTTAGTCTTAGAAATATGGCTGACGATAGTTAGTGTTAGAGTTAGTTAGGGTACAGTTAGGGTTAGTGCTAGAGTTAGTGTTCAATTATAGTTAGGTTTAGTGCTGAATTAGAAATAGGGTTAGTGTTAGTGTTATATTAAGAGTTAGGGCTACTATTAGAGCTAGAGTGAGTGTTATAGTTAGGGTTACTATTAAGTTCAGTGCTAGATAATATATTTTGGGTTATGGTTAGAGTTTGTGTTTGAGTTAAAGTTGTAAAGTAAGTATTGGGTTAGTTTTATAATTTTATGTTGCATTGAGTTTGAATTATGGTTAGAATTTGGATTAAAGGAAAGTTTGCGGTTTGTGTTAGACATGGTTAAACAGAGTCAATGTCTGAGTTAAGATGGGGTTTGAGCTAGGATTAGTGTTGGAGTTATGGCTGTGGTAAGAGTGATGGTTATGGTTTAGAGTTATTGTTAGAGGTTGATATTGCAGTTATATTTCAGGTTAGAGATGGGCACGAGAAGAAGTCAGTTCTTGAAACATACAAGAAGTTTTCATATTTCACGAAATGCCCAATTTATGAATTGGAGTGTAACGTTTATATATATATATATATATCAATACCTTTCTTTGTTCTGTAAGTGTCAAGCTCTCTATTCTGGCATCATAAATGGTATTCATCTATCGATCTGTCTGTCTGCCTGTATATATTATCTATCTATCTATCTATCTATCTATCTATCTATCTATCTATCTATCTATCTATCTATCTATCTATCTATCTATCTATCTATCTATCTATCTATCTATCGATCTATCTATCTATCTATCTATCTATCTATCTGTCTGCCTGCCTGTCTGTCTGTCTTGGCTTCATCTGCGTGGCGCTCACTATTATCGATCCACATCTCATCAGTCAGACAGCCTTGAAAACAGCCTGTTAGAGGGAAGGCTGCATGAAAGAGAGATTGTGGTCTTGGTCAGTGTATTGTGCCTGACCCTGACGTGACGTTTCGGTCAGTTTATTGGGCCTGACTGGACTAGCGTCTCAGTTCCCCGAACAAAGTGGTAGATGTGCGGATCAAAGGTCAAGCCAACATTCTTTAAAGCCAAAGACCAGGCAAAAGGCCAAACTTTATTTCATCAAATAAAGGCTGAAATAGGAGACACTAATGAAGAAACATTTAGCGTTAGCACAGGTTGGTTTGAGAAATTTAAGAAAAGGTCACATTTACATAACATAACAGGGATGTTCGTCCAACACGTGTGATGAAGCCCACTCTCCAAGTTTAGCCGCGTGGACAGTCTTTTCCTCTTGCTATGTCCGCTGAAATTGGTGACTTGCGCGGTAATTTGGATTAAAGTGAGGAAGGTTTGCGCAATCTGTCAATGCCGCTCTCTCCTCCGGAGCTACCTTAGGCCAGTGGCATGACATTATCGAGACGACTGGAGATAGCACACGATGCATATTTTTCCTCAGGTTTACTCCCGATGCCTTTCTGTAAACAGGTATTTCGCAAGGCAGGTGGGTGGGTGGTGGAGGGGTGGGGTGGGGAAGAGAGAGGGTGTGTGTCATCCAATAGGTTGTGAATGTAGGATGGCCAGGACTAAATGGCATAGGAAACTGTAAGTTCCAAATAATGTTCCATATATTCACAAAGTGTTGTCACCGACTGAAAGTCAAAGCCACACACATAGTGACAGACGCACTATGATTAATCCTGCTTTCCTGAAACCCACGAGAGGCAGCTGAGGGTGTTGTTGTTGTTTAATGCCCACAATGAGTAGGTTTACTCTTTTGTGCTCCCTGAAAAGGACGTTAAGTGGCGGGTTATAGTAGCTTTCCTCACATTCCGAGCGTGCTGATGAAGGTGGACCGCGGTCCTCAAAGCAGTTGTGATATGCTTTACTTCATTTGCGTGCCGCTCAATACTACTGGGATCACATCGGTCCACATCTCGTCAGCCAGGCTGCCTTGACAACAGCCTGTTTCCAGGGAATGCTACATGGAAGAGAGATTGTGGTCTTGGTCAGTGTATTGACCCTTGTGCGACGTCCTGTCAGTATGCTGTGTCTGACTGGACTATCGTCGCAGTGTCCTAGCGGAGTTAATCCAGTTAAATTATGATGACATGAGTGAAGAAGATACGTCACAAGAATGTCATCAATAGCAATGACAAATGAATAACTAGTCAATTGTTACTGGTATTCGATTTGCCCCACCTTGACTATAAAATGTCAGACAATATAAGAATGACAAGTATCACAGACAAGGTAATCGGCGTTACTGTAGACAACTGTGAAATCCACACATTCACTTGGTTAATATCATACATCACAAGAAAAGAATTGATCCGGTTGGTCTCTAGATGACGAAATACACAACAACTGGTAATAACAAGCTGTAATAAAATTACAGGGAATAGAGCTAGCGCAGTCACTGTAGTTACGGAAGCTTCTCTAGTGGAGCTTGAAACAAATGATAGAAAATGGTGGTCACATACAGTAGCAGGTCTTTAACACGTGTGAGATAGGCCGGTCACACACAGTAGCAGGTCTTTAACACGTGTGAGATGGGCCGGTCACATAAAGTAGTAGGTCTTTAACACGGATGAGATGGACCGATCACACACAGTAGCAGATCTTTAACATCAATGAGATGGGCAGGTAACGTGAAATAGTAGGTCTTTAACACGGATGAAATGAGCCGGTCAAATAGAGTAGCAGGTCTCACGGGTGAAATGGGAAGGTCAAATACAGTAGCAGGACTTTAACACGTGTGAGATGGGCCGGTTTCATAAAGTAGTAGGTCTTTAACACGGATGAGATGGACCCATCACACACAGTAGCAGATCTTTAACATCGATGAGATGGGCAGGTAACGTGAAATAGTAGGTCTTTAACACGGATGAAATGAGCCGGTCAAATAGAGTAGCAGGTCTCACGGGTAAAATGGGAAGGTCAAATACAGTAGCAGGGCTTTAACACGAGTGAGATGGCCTGCTCACAAAGAGTAGGAGGTCTTTAACACGGGTGAGACGGGCCGGTCACATACAGTAGCAGGTCTAACACGGGTGATATGGGCAGGTCACATAGAGTAGCAAGTCTTTAACACGGGTGAGATGGACCGGTCACATACATTAGCAGGTCTTTAAAGAGGGTGAGATGGCCCTGTCACATACAGTAGCTGGCCTAACAGGGATGAGATAGGCCGGTCAAATGCAGTAGCAGGTCTAACACGTGTGAGATGGGCCGGTAACATAGAGTAGCAGGTATTTAACACAGTTGAGATGGGCGGGTCACATACAGTATCAGGTCTTTAGCACGGGTGAGATATGCCGCTATAGAAGAAGATGCTATAGAAGACAAATAAATGAGTAGATTTAGAGCTAGCAAACAGAGAATTGGGAAAAGTGACAAGAAACCATGCATGCAGATACAAATAAAAGATTAACTACTTCAACATGTACAGAGTTTCTTATATCTAGGTCATATAATAACAGCAGAAGGCGGCTGTGAACAAAAATTCAGATAGAGAATAGTCATGGCCAAGATGATATTTGACAACATACTGACATCCAAACAGATAAATCAGAATTTGAAAATGAGAATAGTCAGGTGTTATATATACTCGTCACTACTTTATGGCGCAAAAACATGGACAATGAATAACAAGTTTGAAAATAGTATTGGAGCCTTCGAAACGTGGGTATATAGAAGATTGGGTAGCATTTCTTGGAAAGAGTAGAAAACAAATTTGGAGGTATTGGAAAAGTTGGGGGAGAAAATAGAATTACTGACCGAAATCAGGGTTAGACAGTTAAGTTATTATGACCATAAAACAAGACACACCTCCATGTTGAAACCAAACTAGAGGGTAGGATGGAAGGTAGTCGTTATTGAGGCAGACATCGTTATAAGTGGGTAGATAACATCACGACATGGACTGGGAAAAGCCTTTCAGATTACATCATTACGACAGGAGTACAATGGAGATCCATTGCGGTCGACCATCGATGCGGAGATGACACTTGAAATGAACGGAAACAGAGGCTCCATTGGTTGCTATGTGCAAATGCAGCTGGTGACTAAAAGCTAAAGTTTGTGTTCATTTATTATTCCGAAAATACCAGGACCCTGGAATGCAGGTAAGATTAGTCAGCAAGTCCAGATAGGAATGAAAAAGGCAAAACATAGGAGCAAGGAAGAGATAATCAAACTGTATAAAGCATTGGTTAGACCTAGATTGGAGTACTGTGTACAGGTGTGGAGTCTTTATCTTTTAGGGGATATAAACATGCTGGAAATGATATACAGAAGAACGACAAAACTGATAATGGGATTAAATAGTTACGAGGAAAGACTCAGAAAAACCACGGTGTCTAGAAAAGAGAAGATTTCGAGGTAAGACTTTAACAAGTTTTTTCAAAATACATCCACCTAAAAGAACAAGAGGGCACAGCTACAACATATTAGAGAAAGGTCCATATTAGATACTAGAAAATGTTTGTTTTTTTTTGGTTTTTTTGTCAGAGAGTGATGAATGCTTAAAATGCATTGCCACAAGAAATAGTGGAGGCAATGTTAATAAACACATTCAAGAATAGATTAAATGTGCAGAGTTTTTAGATCAAATAAAGTTCAAGAAACTGGTTATAAACAGACTCTGCAATGTCTTATAGACCATTAAAAGGCGTTAAATTTAGTTAACTCATTCCAAGTCCTATTAAAAAAAACGATGACTGACAAATTATTAACAACTTGGTTGACTGATAATTTCAAGTCTGTGGCTGGTGTAAACGCCATAACAAAACCCGTTCCACCTGACGCGTTAGCACCACCAACGGTGTTCAGATTGCAGATCAGATTTGTTGTCGGTCCATGAAATTCTCATTATGCATATACAAAACCACATCTCTGCAGCCCCTATTGAACCTCTTGTGCGTTTACTAATCGTCCAGGATTCAAAACCAAAAGTCAATATCTCAATTATATCACCGGTATACTGAAGTACGTCTTTTCTCACTTCAAGAGGTAGTCTCTTGTTACACAATATATATATTTTTTTCATTGTCTGAATCGCTGCCTTTGTCTGTCCTATTTCCTTCTGATCTCTGCGATGTATCTCTCCGTCTGATGATATGAGAGTTCACAGATATCGAACTGTTTGTGCTCATGGTAATATCTTCCCATTCACTCTTATGCATGTCTGTACTTGATTTTATTCTATGTTTATTCCAGTTTATGTAGTTGTTGCACTCGTGTTATTAGTATTTGCATTTTGTGGCAACGCTACTACGTTTGCGGCTGAATATCCCAGCGGTAGAGCACTCACTTTTTATGACAAAGGTACTGGGCTTAACTCCCAAACGAACTGCAAATTGCACCATGGCTGACGGGTAGAGAAAGTAAATGGCAGCTAGGAAGGAAACTGACCACCCCGCCTCGCAAAACTGTGCAATGAAGACTCTAACACTTCACTCCCGACGGCAGTGTCTGCTATGAAACTACCTTTAACTTTACTATGTGTTTGTCAAGCTAAGTAAAGGTTATGTCATCTGGTGCTAAACATGTAAACGGGCGAGGATGGCTTGTATCGTGGAAATTGACTTCACTCTGCTCTTGGTCTATTAAGTAGACTTCACGTGGCTCCACCTGGTGGTTGGGTGCTTCGGTCGATAATAATATTACCTGGCAGACGCTCGTAAAGGCAAAGGTTGTCCAATAGCAGATTGGTTATAGGGTCTTAGCGGCGTCATTGTTTTGGGCTTTCAGTTTTATAAGGTCAGCGACTTAAGATAGTTAAAGCTAGTATTGAATTTATAAGACGAGTGATTTAGCAGAGCTGAAATTAGTATATGCATTTATAAGACGAGGCTGAAATTAGTACATGCATTTAAGAGACGAGGCTGGTATTAGTATCTGCATTTATTAGACAGGGCAATTAAAGAGTTGAAATTAGTTTTGAATATATAAGACGAGTGACTTAAGAGATTTGAAGTTACAATTAATTTTAAAAGACGAGTGACTGAACAGAGCTGAAATTAGTATTTACATTTATAAGACGAGTGACTTAAAATAGATGAAATTAGTATTTACATTTATAAGACGAGTAACTTAGAGAGTTGAAGTTACTATTGAAATTTATAAGACGAGTGACTTAACAGAGCTGAAATTAGTATAAACATTTATAAGAATAAAAACTTAGAGAGTTTAAATTAGTATTGCACTCATACGACGAGTGACCTAAAAGAGGTAAAGTCAGTATTGTATTTATAAGGTCACTAACTTTTTTAAAAGTCTTGAAAATAGTATTGAATTCAAAAGAAGTGTGACTTAAGAGTCTTTAAGTCAGTATTGCATTTATAATTGGAGTGACTTAAGGGTCTTGAAGTCAGTATTGAATTTATAATTGGAGTGACTTAAGGGTCTTGAAGTCAGTATTGAATTTATAAGAAGACTGACTTAAGGATCTTGAAGTCAGTATTGAATTTATAATTGGAGTGACTTAAGAGTCGTGAAGACAGTACGGTATAGAATACACAAATTAATCATTTGCTATAATTCGCCGGCATATATTTGTTCGCACATGTAGCACCCTAGGCATCTAAAACTTTCCAAACATATTTATTTAAGACAACGACAAAAAAACGGTACATGACGCAAGCAGTTCATGATGTATTATAAACGGCTAAAAAAATACCGGCCTTGCAAAAGTGCCCGCAAGTGCTAGTATACATACTTCCCATGAATGATCCAGAAGCAGTGGTTACATAATGCTCCATATGGAGCCTGAAGGACAGATACGGAAAAAGATATTTTAATTAAGGTGGACATTTGATGTATTTCATGTTGTTTTCTGTCTTCATTGGTGAAACCTTTTTTGTTGTTTTTTTGTTTGTTGTTGTTATTATGTTGGACGGTATTCAGTAAGTCACAATAACAAAATCAGTAACAAAACAACACATAACAACTAAATACAAGTTGTTCACGTCCCATTACAATGGTTAAAACACAATTCCAATGTTACATTGTAATGATATAACACAGTTAACAATGGTTATAGGCCCAATATCCAATGTCCCATTGTAATCGTTAAAACACAATTCCCGTGTCACATTATAATGGTTAAAACATAATTCCCGTGTCACATTATAATGGTTAAAACACAATTCCCGTGTCACATTATAATGGTTATAACAAAATTCCAGTGTCACATAATGGTTAAAACATAATTCCCGTGTCACATTATAATGGTTAAAATTCAATTCCCGTGTCACATTATAATGGTTCAAACACAATTCCCGTGTCACATTATAATGGTTAAAACAGAATTCTTGTGTCACATTTTAATGGTTATAACACAGCTTCAAGGAAACATAACGCAAGCTGGGTTCAGTAGGTGTAGATCACTCTCACTGCCCCACACAGAGTTATCGATTGTTGACGTCAAATGCATTCAGAAATCACTGCCGCACAAAGTAATTAAACAATTTTAGCATGTAACTGTTGTTTATCAAATGAGGCAGCTAACCTTTGGGGAAAATATACCTGACTCAGCAGAGAATTACGGCAGCCAAAGCAGTGAGAAAACGACATTTTTTACCAATAATTCACGATAGGAGAGATACTTTATTTAACTTAACTTGACATGACTTGACTTAATTTAACTTGACTTGACATAACTTGATTTACCTTGACTTGACATGACAACATGACTTGACTTAATTTAACTTGACTTGACTTAACATGGCTTGACTTAACTTGACATGAATTGATTCAATTAAACTTAAACTTGACATGACTTAACTTGACTTGAAATGACTTGACTTAACTTGACATGACTGGACTTAACCTGACATGGCTTGATTTAACTTGACTTGATTTGACATGACTTGATTTAACATGACTTGATTTAACTTGATTTTACTTAGCTTGACTTTACTTGACTTAACTTAACTTGACTTAACTTAACTTGACTTAACCTCGCAATTTGTTTGTTTTTTCTTTCCCCGAAATAGACACGATCTTCGGCATAACCAAATATTTAATGGCCTATATTTTGTTTTCCATTTGTTTGTAGTGCATGTTTAATGTTGAATATATATATATATATATATATGTCAAGTGGAGCCGCGGAGCGCAGTGGTTAGCGAGCTGGCTTCGCATCTAAGTGGTCCTGGGTTCATTCCCCAGTTGAAGCGGAAATGTTTTTTTCAGACAGCAATGGCTCCTAGGTCGACCCGTCTTTAATGGGTACCGGCTCAGTCCGGGTGATATATATATATATCCCAGTTAGCAGTAAAGATGGCGCCGTAACGGGCTGCTGGTCTACATTGATCTGCTGTTTTAGTTCATTATGAATGCCGCCAGATCACGGATTCGACACTATTCGACGACTTACACTTGTGTTCACGGAAACGTGTTGTGGTTTTCCATTTGGACTGGTTAATTCGTTTGTTTTTTTGTGCCTTCTTCCGTCCGATTATCCTGGTCTGGACATCGGCTATATGAATAGCACTAGGTTTAAAGCTGTGTCGTATTTCACGGTCTAGTTCACGCGGCTGAACTTCTCGAAATTGACGTGGGAGAAATTTAGACACGAGTATAATGGACTGAACACAGCCGGGAAGAGATTCCAAACTTATTCACACGCTAGGGGACGGCGAGGGCTAGTAGTTAAGTGAAACGGCTCACAACCAGAAGGTGCTGGGTTCAATCCCCATCAAAACACAGGCCGTTACTCCGGGGAATCAAACCCTTAGAAAATGCAGTAGGAAGCAGGCCCTTACATAAATGAATGCTGAAGTCGGATACACTGGGCCGACAGACGCAAAATAAAAACCCCAGTGCAACGCACACCGCTTTGGTGATTAGAGAAATTAGGCGAACGCAAAAAGAAACCAAAAAAAACTCGCTGGGTGATGTCCCTACGACCTCTTGTGGTTATAAAAACGGCACGACACACAACGTTATATTAAATTACCCCCCCCCCCCTTCCACTGCCTTGCGGGATACCTGCTTTAAGGAAAGGCTTCGAGATTAAACCATGAGGGAAAATCTGCATACTATTCTATCTTCCGTCATCTCGATAAATATCGTGCCACTGGTCTAAGGCAGCTCAGGACGAGAGAGTGAGGTTGACAAAAGGCGCAGTACTTCCTAATTTTAATCCAAATCACCCTGCATGTCACCCATTTCAGCGGACACAGCAAGAGAAAAGACTGTCCACACGGCTGGACAAAGAGAGCGGTCTTCATCACTTGTGATGGACGAACATCATGGACACAGCAATAGAAAAGACTGTCCACACGGCTGGACAAAGAGAGTGGTCCTCATCACTTGTGATGGACGAACATCATGGACACAGCAAGAGAAAAAACTGTCCACACGGCTGGACAAAGAGAGTGGTCTTCATCACTTGTGATGGACGAACATCATGGACACAGTAAGAGAAAAGACTGTCCACACGGCTGAACAAAGAGAGTGGTCTTCATCACTTGTGATGGACGAACATCATGGACACAGCAAGAGAAAAGACTGTCAACACGGCTGAAGAAAGAGACTGGTCTTCATCACTTGTGATGGAGCAACATCATGGACACAGCAAGAGAAAAGACTGTCCACGCGGCTGAACAAAGAGAGTGGTCTTCATCACTTGTTATGGACGAACATCATGGACACAGCAAGAGAAAAGACTGTCCACACAGCTGAACAAAGAGAGTGGTCTTCATCACTTGTGATGGACAAACATCATGGACACAGCAAGAGAAAAGACTATCCACACGGCTGGACAAAGAGAGTGGTCTTCATCACTTGTGATGGACGAACATCATGGACACAGCAAGAGAAAAGACTGTCCACACGGCTGAACAAAGAGAGTGGTCTTCATCACTTGTGATGGACGAACATCATGGACGCAGCAAGAGAAAAGACTGTCCACACGGCTGGACAAAGCGAGTGGTCTTCATCACTTGTGATGGACGAACATCATGGACACAGCAAGAGAAAAGACTGTCCACACGGCTGGACTAAGAGAGTAGTCTTCATCACTTGTGATGGACAAACATCATGGACGCAGCAAGAGAAAAGACTGTCCACACGGCTGAACAAAGAGAGTGGTCTTCATCACTTGTGATGGACGAACATCATGGACGCAGCAAGAGAAAAGACTGTCCACACGGCTGGACAAAGCGAGTGGTCTTCATCACTTGTGATGGACGAACATCATGGACACAGCAAGAGAAAAGACTGTCCACACGGCTGGACTAAGAGAGTAGTCTTCATCACTTGTGATGGACAAACATCATGGACGCAGCAAGAGAAAAGACTGTCCACACGACTGGACAAAGAGAGCGGTCTTGTGATGGACAAACATCATGGACGCAGCAAGAGAAAAGACTGTCCACACGGCTGAACAAAGAGAGTGGTCTTCATCACTTGTGATGGACAAACATCATCGACGCAGCAAGAGAGAAGATTGTCCACACGGCTGAACAAAGAGAGTGGTCTTCATCACTTGAGATGGACGAACATCATGCACACAGCAAGAGAAAAGACTGTCCACGTGGCTGGACCAAGAGATTGGTCTTCATCACTTGTGATGGACGAACATCATGGACACAGCAAGAGAAAAGACTGTCCACACGGCTGAACAAAGAGAGTGGTCTTCATTACTTGAGATGGACGAACATCATGCACACAGCAAGAGAAAAGACTGTTCACACGGTTGAACAAAGAGAGTGGTCTTCATCACTTGTGATGGACGAACATCATGCACATAGCAAGAGAAAAGACTGTCCACACGGCTGGACAAAGAGAGTGGTCTTCATCACTTGTGATGGACGAACATCATGGACACAGCAAGAGAAAAGATTGTCCACACGGCTGGACAAAGACAGTGGTCTTCATCACTTGTGATGGACGAACATCATGGACACAGCAAGAGAGAAGATTGTCCACACGGCTGGACAAAGACAGTGGTCTTCATCACTTGAGATGGACGAACATCATGCACACAGCAAGAGAAAAGACTGTCCACACGGCTGGACAAAGAGAGTGGTCTTCATCACTTGTGATGGACGAACATCATGGACACAGCAAGAGAAAATATTGTCCACACGGCTGGACAAAGAGAGTGGTCTTCATCACTTGTGATGGACGAACATCATGGACACAGCAAGAGAAAAGATTGTCCACACGGCTGGACAAAGACAGTGGTCTTCATCACTTGTGATGGACGAACATCATGGACACAGCAAGAGAAAAGACTGTTCACGCGGCTGAACAAAGAGAGTCGTTTTCATGACTTGTGATGGACGAACATCATGGACACAGCAAGAGAAAAGACTGTCCACGTGGCTGGACCAAGAGATTGGTCTTCATCACTTGTGATGGACGAACATCATGGACACAGCAAGAGAAAAGACTGTCCACACGGCTGAACAAAGAGAGTGGTCTTCATTACTTGTGATGGACGAAAATCATGGACACAGCAAGAGAAAAGACTGTCCACGCGGCTGAACAAAGAGAGTGGTCTTCATTACTTGTGATGGACGAACATCATGGACACAGCAAGAGAAAAGACTGTCCACACAGCTGAACAAAGAGAGTGGTCTTCATCACTTGTGATGGACAAACATCATGGACACAGCAAGAGAAAAGACTGTCCACACGGCTGGACAAAGAGAGTGGTCTTCATCCCTTGTGATGGACGAACATCATGGACACAGCAAGAGAAAAGACTATCCACACGGCTGGACAAAGAGAGTGGTCTTCATCACTTGTGATGGACGAACATCATGGACACAGCAAGAGAAAAGACTGTCCACACGGCTGAACAAAGAGAGTGGTCTTCATCACTTGTGATGGACGAACATCATGGACGCAGCAAGAGAAAAGACTGTCCACACGGCTGGACAAAGCGAGTGGTCTTCATCACTTGTGATGGACGAACATCATGGACACAGCAAGAGAAAAGACTGTCCACACGGCTGGACAAAGCGAGTGGTCTTCATCACTTGTGATGGACGAACATCATGAACACAGCAAGAGAAAAGACTTTCCACGCGGCTGAACAAAGAGAGTGGTCTTCATCACTTGTGATGGACGAACATCATGGACACAGCAAGAGAAAAAAATGTCCACACGGCTGAACAAACAGAGTGGTCTTCATCACTTGTGATGGACGAACATCATGGACACAGCAAGAGAAAACACTGCCCACACGACTGAACAAAGAGAGTGGTCTTCATCACTTGTGATGGACGAACATCATGGACACAGCAAGAGAAAAGACTGTCCACACGGCTGAACAAAGAGAGTGGTCTTCATCACTTGTGATGGACGAACATCATGGACATAGCAAGAGAAAAAACTGTCCACACGGCTGAAGAAAGAGAGTGGTTTTCATCATTTGTGATGGACAAACATCATGGACACAGCAAGAGAAAAGACTGTCCACACGGCTGAACAAAGAGAGTGGTCTTCATCACTTGTGATGGACGAACATCATGGACACAGCAAGAGAAAAGACTGTCCACACGGCTGAACAAAGAGAGTGGTCTTCATCACTTGTGATGGACGAACATCATGGACACAGCAAGAGAAAACACTGCCCACACGACTGAACAAAGAGAGTGGTCTTCATCACTTGTGATTGACGAACATCATGGACACAGCAAGAGAAAAGACTGTCCACACGGCTGAACAAAGAGAGTGGTCTTCATCACTTGTGATGGACGAACATCATGGACATAGCAAGAGAAAAAACTGTCCACACGGCTGAAGAAAGAGAGTGGTTTTCATCATTTGTGATGGACAAACATCATGGACACAGCAAGAGAAAAGACTGTCCACACGGCTGAACAAAGAGAGTGGTCTTCATCACTTGTGATGGACGAACATCATGGACACAGCAAGAGAAAAGACTGTCCACACGGCTGAACAAAGAGAGTGGTCTTCATCACTTGTGATGGACGAACATCATGGACACAGCAAGAGAAAAGACTGTCCACACGGCTGAACAAAGCGAGTGGTCTTCATCACTTGTGATGGACGAACATCATATATCACCTGATGAGCCTCGTTTTTAACAAATCGGTTATTTGCCTGGATGTCAATATTTTCCTCATCATATTAAATACACTTTCGGCCATTTCTATTATCTTCGTCGCTACCCTCTCACATCTATCATCAGTTATCTGTCCCAGATACACGAATCTGTCTTCGCATACTACTTTTACACTACTTTTACACTACTTTTAATATTCATGTTTAATCTTCTCTATGCCACTGCTATTCAGCTTGCACATTTTCGAGCCTTTGTGTTTGAAATATGTGCACCACTGAATAAGTACATCAAGGAGATACGACTAGCGCAAAAATCAACTCTTACTACATGGCAATTTGGCGTAAAATTGTGTTCTTCGTTTAAAAATGATCATTTTAAATTACTCAAAGATTAACAACAGCTCCGGGAACAAAAAGCACAGAGAACACACAAATCTGATTGAACAATGGTTATGCATAGAATGGATCAAGTGACGTTATCCAGACTGCAAATCGTTAAACAAATGGAACATCCGATACACAGAAGAGTGCCCCTGTAGCGAGATCAGACAAATAGTCGCCTTCTTCAGCGATCAACGCTCGTTTAGACTGAGACTCCGGATTCTCAAATATTGGTTTCTGTCTTTTTTCAAGGTCTAAGTATTGCCGTGGGAGGACCCAGTGGTCTGGAGGTAAGATGTTCGCCTCGGGTGTTGGAGCTCGCAGGTTCAAATCACAGTGGAGACATGAATTTTTACACATGGATCATCCGGTGTAAATTTCCACTGATCTCTGAGTAGTGATCTCAGACACCCGTGTACAGTTGAGCGCACGTTAAAAATCACCTGACATTTGAAGATCGAAAAGAGTAGGCTTAACGACCGCTGCTCGGGCAAAATTCAAGTTAAAAATCTACTTAAATCTTGTTAGGGGTTCTTGCCCCACAGAGAATATGTCGCAAAAACGGGACCATGTGGCTAAAACATCAGGTCTTGGTTAAGTGGTTAACGGAGCGGTATAGATAAAATCTGGCAGGCTGCGGGTCGACTTGTTCTAATTTACGCTTCCACTACCACCAGTCTCCAAAATAGGTGTATATTCCAGGAGATACCAGGGGTTGACCTGGCAAGTCACAAGCTCCATCAAATATGAAACAAAGTAGGTCACACCTCCCCACCAAGTTTAACGACACAAGTGGATTGAAAATAGATAGAAAGACGTACGCCGTACAGTTTCTCCCCAAGGCGCGTGGGCGTGGGCCACATCCTTCTCCTCAGATCTACGTGCTGGAAGTAGCCGATGCACATGTATTGCTGACATGTCTGCTGAGCGGCAGTAACATAGGCTAGTGGGTACTTCTCTTGCATGTCATGTGTTGGTGGCGTCTCATTCTGTTGGGGCCTGTTTGATAACTTGATCTTTTCTGGACATGTGGCAGTATCCGTGGTGTTTGGAGTACACCTTCTGACATTATACCATTATATATTAACTTTTTATTATTGCTTGTTTTCTTGTAGTTGACCGGGCAAATAGTATAACTTGTTCTCCAGTCACGTCGGCTCCATAAGAGGGGAGTAGTGATAGTATGTTTTTGTCCAACCAGGATGTATGGTGACCTGAGAACTACGAGACAGACCACCACATACCGTCTGTGAGAGAAACATGTCTGTGAGAGAAACGTGTATGAGAGAGAAACGTGTGTGAGAGAAACATGTGTGTGTGTGAGAGAGAAACGTGTGTGAGAGAAACATGTGTGTATGTGTGAGAAACGTGTGTGAGAGAAACGTGTGTGAGAGAAACATGTGTGTGTGTGTGAGAGAGAAACGTGTGTAAGAGAAACATGTGTGTGTGTGTGAGAAACGTGTGTGAGAGAAACGTGTGTGAGAGAAACATGTGTGTGTGTCAGAAACGTGTGAGAGAAACATGTGTGTGTGTGAGAAACGTGTGTGAGAGAAACGTGTGTGAAAGAAACGTGTGTGAGAGAAACATGTGTGTGTGAGAGAAACGTGTGTGTGAGAAAAATGTGTGTGTGTGAGAAACGTGTGTGTGTGTGAGAAGCGTGTGTATGAGAAACGTGTGTGATCCCGTTTTCGTTGGTATGCACCTGTGAGTTCCAATCCAGGGTATACCTGTTTTGTTTCCTAGTTTGTATCCTATCCACCTCTACAATTCCATCTTAATCAGCAGTTGTTCTGCCTGATGTTGTATGCATTTTGCTACAAGTCCGTGTTTAGTCATCCATTTATTTTATTCCTCGTTGGTTTACGCGAAACAAAATCCGTTCAAACGCTACCATTACACAAGCACCTGTTAAATAAGATACAGGACATTTACAGTTTCTTCTTTCTACCCCCTAGCCTGCTACGGGTTCCGAAGATCGCATATCTTACTGTGCAGAGACTCCTTGCTTCTAGCTATGAGCGTTGGTCTATAATGAGAAACAACAGAACATATGAAATGTTTACATTTCATTGGTTAATGATCAAGAGGAGCGGAAAAAAACGCATCAAATAACTAATTCATAAAACAACCAGATAGTTCTTCAAAATGTCTCGGCTTTCAGCCACTTTCGGTGGTTACCAAGACATTGCGCCTCGGTCTTCAGAAAGGAAGGTTTTTCTGCGACGCATATTGGTACATAGTTATTATTTTGCTTTGTTTTTGTTTTTTTTGCCTGTTAAGAATGAAATATTTTAACGTTGTTTCCCTTGTCTTCTTGCTTTCTTACTTCCCCTGTTCTGTGCTCCAAGCTCAGATATGTTTCCAATGTTTGGCCAAGTGGGTTACCTTGTCGTTCTCCTTCACCATATCATCCATATTGCATGTTTCCAGAAAGTTTGTGCTGGTCATCAGAAGGTATGTTTCTTTGTCATAATTGAGTCATTCGGGGTTGATTTAGATCAGCAAAAGTGCTGTTTTATGATCCACGATGATTCGGTAGTGAGAAAAAAAAACCGACTTAATCGTTTCCAGGGTCCGCCCGATTGGTGTGCAAATTGCGATTCACTTGGAGGCTCTTTCGTGCCCGTATGTCTTCCAATGAACTATAAAAGCTTGAACACGTTTGAAATGTGGTGCTAACGTAGAATGGAGCGAGATAGTTGGGTAGAAAGAAGATTAAATGACAATGTCCTCACTGAGACAGACAAATATTGCAAATTATACAGAAGATACTAAACTCATCCGACGGTCCGCAAAAATTATACAGAAGATACTAGACTCATCGGACGGTCCGCAAAAATTATACAGAAGATACTAGACTCGTACGACGGTCCGCAAAAATTATACAGAAGATACTAGACTCATCCGACGGTCCGCAAAAATTATATAGAAGATACTAGACTCATACGACGGTCCACAAAAATTATACAGAAGATACTAGACTCATCCGACGGTCCACAAAAAAAAGGACATTGCTGCTGAACACCTTCTCTATTTACTGGCTCGAATTTTTAAATTTTAAATAGTTATATAATTTTCATTTCATGAGGGGCACGTTAGCTCAATTCATAGCGAGCAATTCGCTATTGTCTATGGTAACAGCGTCCCTCGGTTCTTCTTCTTCTTCTTCTTCTTCTTCGTTCGTTCTCAATCTCTCGCTACCAAAATCCTGAAAGGGTAAGTAGCAGAATGTAGTCCAGAGAACGGAATGCGTTGTGTTGTAGTTTACAGCTTGGCTGCGATATTTGCACCTTCCGGTCCAACACATCCGACTTCACCAAGCATTTTTTTAGTACCGGGTTAGCATTCCCTCTTCGATCCCTTCTCCTTAGCCAGTCTGCCATACTGCAGCCTGCAGGATCACCGCGTGGAGGTGTAGAAGGGTCTTGGCAGCTCTGGTTCGCTGGCCCTGGCGCTAGCAGTCAGCTATGGGTCGCTGACCATTGCAGCTCATGCGTTACTCAGCATCTTGATCCCGTCCCTCGGTTCGAATAGCGTCTGCAGACTAAAGAAATCCGGGTCGTGATTTTAATCGGACACCGCTTCTCCAGTCAACCCAGCTGTAAATGGGTACCTGCCGCATGAGTTAGGGAAATTAAAAACAGCAAGAAAGGGCACTGGCCACCCCACGTCTCACAGGCTGCGGCATAGAACAATGTTGTTTAGTACTAGATTTAACAACTAATACACACAATACTATATAATTTTGTTCTGTCTATCAGTCCGTGAATAAAGTTTTATTACTTTCCCCTTTCCGCGAACAATTGTTCCTATGTTCAACGGTCCACGAGTGTAAAAAGATTGGGAAACAATGTACTAGAGGGCAAGATCTAGGGCAAAAGAGAAAGGCAGCGACCAAGACTCACATTTACATCTCAGATCAGATATGCAGAGACGTTAAACTACAAGCCTATGCTGAAATGAAGAGAGCTAAAGAGGATTAGATTCGAGGTTTGCGTTGAAATACCATGTGAACACATAGATTGTTAAGATCATTCGTTTGTTTTATAGCGGAAAAATTTAACTTCTCAATATATTTCACACTTGCCAACTTTGTATTTGTTTTGAAATAAACCAAACAATAATACTTAATATTTTGTTGGTGGCCTAAGTGGTAGAGTGGTTAGATCTCATGCTTCTAACCACAGAGATACTGGGTGAACTAGTCTAGTAAAGTAAATCAAGGTTTGTCCCATAGTATTTACACTCGGGGAATGAAGTTGTTACAGACTTCAGTAAACTAATTCAAGGTTTGTACCATAGTAGCTACACTACAGTCAGGGAATGAAGTTGTTAGAGACTTGAGTATACAAAGTCAAGGTTTGTACGAGGGAGGATTGCCAGCTCCTTTCCTCGCTTTCGATTTGAGAATGGTGGTGGTGGGAGTTGAATCCCGTCCCTTTTCCGTGAAAGGCTAGAGCTAAACCACTACACTAATCAGACACTAAAAACAAGCTGTAAATTGGTACTTACTTACTACTGTCAAGATAGGGCAGCGAAGCCATGAATAGGCCACGGAACCTCACACGAGACGTAGAACACGGAAGTCGCAGACACATCTTACCTAACCGTTGTGACTGTTATCAAGGTCAGGTCAAATATACTGGAACAACCCCGTTCTCAGTTCTCCTTAGAGATAATCGGTTTTATTGCAACCTGATTAACGAGGTGGGGAATGGACATGGTGTCCATACCAGTAAGCAACAAGCAGGAGTGTAGCACAACCGCCTGGAGGAACCACTTTCACTTTCATCAGCACACTCGAATGTGAGTAAAGCTACTGTTTCCATCCACTTTACACCCTTTTCAAAGCGCACAGAAGAAAAGAGTTAGCTTAACTTAACGTCTTTATGCTGGTTTAGAAGACCCAGCAGAGTTGGCGTGCAATCAGTTTCTCGGGGGTGGATAACGGATTAGGTACAGATACTTAGATACTCTGATTAGGTACAGATACTTAGATCATCTGACTAGGTACAGATACTTAGATCATTTGATTAGGTCCAAATACTTAGATCATCTGATTAGGTACAGATACTTAGATCATCTGATTAGGTACATATACTTAGATTATCTGACTAGGTACAGATACTTAGATCATCTGATTAGGAACATATACTTAGATCATCTGACTAGGTACAGATACTTAGATCATCTGATTAACCTAGCGGTAGAGCACTCCTTTTTGACAGAAAAGGTGCGGGATTAACTCCCTATACAGACACGTCCTAAATTAAAATTGGTACAATGTTTCATGTTAGGGCAAAAAAAAGGCAGCAAGAAAGGTAACTGCACACCCCACCTCACTACCTTTACCTTTATAGAGAATAAGTGTCAGTATCCCACTGATTGTACACACTTCTGCTCCACCCTATAAACAACATATTACATAATGGTCAAACAAGTGTGAAAAATAGAGGAACAGAAGACACGAGTGAAGGAGGTAGGCCAATAGATTGTAGGATATCGCTGAATGGACATCAGACTTCTCACGGGTGTTGATCAAGTATTGATGATTCACAATATTGATCTTAGCTCCAGTCGGATTAGCCTAATGATTTGCGAATGTGAACAAACAAGGCCATATGGACGAAACATGAAAGGGAAATGAATTGAAAGATAAGACGCCAAGGTCAAGGCAACAGATATATTGACTAGCAAAAGAGTTAGGTTTTAGTTAGTCTTGACACAAACGCTTTTTATTTTCTTCTTATTTTTCTTTCTCTTTTTCCTCTTATTTTTCTTATTATTATTATTCTTCAGCATCATCATTATTATGCTTCCAGACGCACATCTAAAGAAGACAATGAAATTGTCCAGGAATGGTATAGGTGATTTCATGTTTTGTACTTCGTATATTGGGCATCTCTGTAGCAGATGCTCAGCGGTCTTTTTATCATTGCCACAGATACAGATGCATTCATCCGAATTTCCTATCCTGAATCTGTTGCGAGTTGAGGGGCGTGTGACAGAATTGTTTCAATGTCTGCCTGCTGACAAGGAGGGCAACGGATCGAATCCCCGATCAGACACATGTTGTTTTCTGTTGGTGGTGAAACAAACGAACATAGCCAAAACGCGACTTGGCGACAGCAGTGACATATAGCCTATAGGCCTCAGCCTAGAAACCCCTCGACAATGGGGTAAAGTCGAAGAACGGTTTTTTTGTTTCCTTTTTTTCCCGTACTGTTTTATGAATAGATGTTTTTTTGTTCAATTTGTCTGTGTTTATATTTCCATAGAAGATTTGAGAATACATCTTTTTTATGTCTGTCTTCCCATTAATTTCATTTCAACTCGTAAGAATAACAGAACATACAGAACATACAAGAGAAAGCTGGATGACATATATCAGGTCGGCAGACAGGAGGTGGATAGAACTTGCTCAGATGGTTCATGCCGGAAAGACTTCCCGTGATTTGTTGGAGACATATGCTCCGCAGGGAGTAGACATGTTTTTGATTAATTGATTCATTGGTCGAACAAATATTAGTTATGCCTGACTGAATATTATGATTGCAGATATCGGAGTCCCAACTCTAGCCTGTTGCTACTGGTGATAATAGTCACTCTTTTATTTTAGCAACAACTTTCTCCATTCCACCACTCGTAAAGTATGTTTTATATTTGAGTGTAAGTCAATACGCAGGTCACAAACTTGTTATGGGATAGCTAAAAAATGTAGTTGATGGTTTCTAAAGGTGTCACTAGCTGGTAGCAGCATCCGACTTTGTGATTACTACAGACTCTAGGTGTCGCACGTCAGTGTCCACACGGTGCATAATCAAAGACCAGCGTGGTGTTATTGTTATTTTTGTTTATGCTGGTGAAGTGTGACCTGGTCGTCCTGTTCAGATTGCAATAGAAGCACATGAGCGGCGGGTGGGGGGGGGGAGGATTCCACCTGACAGGCGACTAGCGCAAGTCAATGTAGCAACTACAATAACGTGGTCGCAGGGTTTAGCTTACATCATAATGTATGATCTCACATTTAAGGGAGACGTTTCGCGATTGACAAGAGGTTGAACGTGAAGTGCAAATGTGGCTGAGACAGCAGACCAAATCCTTCGATGCTGCAGGTTTTGGTTCACTGATAAAGCGATGGGATAAGTGCATCGATGTTGGTGGTAATTATGTTGAGAAATAATGGACAATGCCAGTGCAGTAATATTTGGTCTTCAAGTTCATATCTCAATCAGTGTCTACTTGATAGCGATTTGTGACTTATTTACTGACTCGCCCTTGTAGAATGCAACACGTTTAGTGGCAAGTGTGAACACAACTGCCAAACCGTGTGCCGGAACAAACACAAAATATGTTATTAATTGCAGCCTGAGAGCTGAGTGGGGCCCGTGATAAAAGAGTATGTCAACTATCATCTTACAAGAAAGTCATAAAAAAGAGTTAAAGAGGGCTGTGTTTAGGACTGGTAAACTCATCATGTAAGAAAACATTGCCGATTTAATAATCATTTGCGGATGTGTCAGCTCCATTGAGGATTTCATGGTTAGGTCAAATCGGAAAGACATCGTCCTCACTGCATTCAGCCTGATACTCACTCAACCTGTGCAGACAGTGATTGGAATAAGCTTCCCTAAAAGCTTGTTAAAGGAGCCACGCGCAGTGCTGCATCTATCTTTCAACAAATAGAGCGGCGTGGATATTTTTAGTTATGAAGATTGGGATTACTAATCTTAAAAAACAAGCAGATAATCTTTTTTTTATGTGAGAAACTCAATATACGATATGGAATGTGTTCAGTCCTTCAGGTTTAAGACACCCCGTGATGAAGTGTAGACGATTTTTTAAGTTCAAACCGAATTGGCAATTTATTGGTTCTCTAGACATTGAGTTGAAAATGAACGTTTTCTGTTCAACAATGTGGAAGGAATCAATAATTTATTTAATGACCCGTCTGGATCTATTAATTGATATTCTGTTCACATTTTCAGTTTTTATTACACACAAAAATATCAGAGAATAGTATTACATAACAATATCCTGTCTTGCAACTTACACTGAAACCTCTATTTTTGGTTTCTTTTGTAACCTCAACGTCAGAGCTGCTGACCCGCTGAGGTGATTATCTCACGCGATTCAATCCCCAATCCTAGACACGCTCCAGGTTATCCAACTGTAAATGGATTCGATCTTACTAGTAGAGAATATGAAGCCATAGAAGCTGGGAGATAGTATTCCCACTTCATGAAAAGCTTAAACAGATTATTACGCTTCATCTCCTATAACAGCGTGAGAATATGGTGCTGGACCCACCTTTTTTCTTGACTAAGGGCACACTAGGCGTAATGTGGTCAACATCACGACAGCCGCTTTTCCCAGATTATTCTGGTATCCAATTTGTTAGGTTCGTTCGACCCCAGGAACAGTTTGGCATTGGTAAAAAATTCCCGCACCAACTGGAGACCAAACCACGATCAGTAAAAGGTCAGTGCACCTTGGTTCTCTACCGAAACAAAAGCTGTTTTGTTTTTTTTAAATTTCTTTCCATCGACATCGAGAACAGCAACGTCAAGTCGAGATCAGCAGCGTCAAGTCGCGAACAGCAACGTCAAGTCGAGGTCAGCAACGTCACGTCGAGATCAGCAACGTCAAGTCGAGAACAGCAACGTCAAGTCGAGATCAGCAACGTCAAGTCGAGATCAGCAACGTCAAGTCGAGATCAGCAGCGTCAAGTTGAGATCAGCTGCGTCGCGTCGAGGTCAGCAGCGTCGCGTCGAGATCAGCAACGTCAAGTCGAGGTCAGCAGCGTCACGTCGAGATCAGCAACGTCAAGTCGAGATCAGCAACGTCAAGTCGAGAATGGCAACGTCAAGTCCAGAACAGCAACGTCAAGTCGAGGTCAGCAGCGTCACGTCGAGATCAGTAGAGTAAGGTCGAGATCAGCAGCGTCAAGTCGAGGTCAGCAGCGTCAAGTCGAGATCAGCAACGTCAGGTCACATTCAAGCATATACTTGTTCACTGAGTTGAAAACATCCACTGAGTTGAAAACATCCAGAGAACTAGACAAAGTAAGCATGAAGAAATCGACAATAACGATGAGCATTTTCCAAGGTTAAAGTAGTCGTCAACAAATGTTGACCAACTTGATCTCTTGAACTTCGAGAATTATACGTGATCAAGCGATGAACCGCTCAGATGAAGGCATCAAACTTTTCAATAAAAACAAAAACACCAATGTCATTTTTAAAAAAAAACGTTAATACACCAATTCACCAAAGACATTCCAAAATTATAAAACATCCCATGTAGTTCCTAATAAACAAAACATCAATAGAACAATTCACCAATTCACCAATTCACGTAAGAAACTTGGAATTTTTTTTTTTAAACCGATCGCGAAGCCCCCAATAAGGGCAATAGACCAATTCACCAAAGAAACTCATTTATTAGTTTAACGCCCCCCCCCCCCCCCCCAAAAAAAAAAAACACAACAAACAAACAAAACAAAACTTATCTGACTATAAATATCAGCTTGTACCGGGAAAACTTGTTATACTAGTTTACATGCTTAAGACAACAAACAAACGCTCTAACTACTCAACCAAGCGTGCCCAAGGTCACTCTTCCTTCTTCTCTCCACTAGACACGTGGGGTCAGTACTTACAGCTGAGTGTCTTGCAGGCAATCAACAACAATGTACCTACGCGCTCTTGCAGTGGTATGTTATGTAGTCCATTGTTTGGCATGATGATGTTGCTAGCACTGTGCAGACGCTTATGTTATCGTGTTTTTTTTTAAGTTCATGTTCTGTATTGCGCTATACTATTGTACAATTATTGTTTTAAACTACCGGATAACTGGCATACAAAAGGGGTGATAATTATTGGTAATGGATTGCTTCATTATTCTATTGTTGCTTTGGCGATGAATGCATTGTGTTTAGTTTGTGGAACTTCGGGAAGAATCTGTCCCCGGACATCATCTACCATACGCATCATGGACGTCACTAAACAGACTCCGAACTGGTGTGTCATGGTACAAGAGGAACATGAATAGATGACGATACATAGATCACGACACGCGTGACTGCGGCGATACAGGACACGGACTATCTGAAGACCTGCCCCAACCTTCAGGTAAAAGGTGTGACATACTAGAAACAAGGCAATCCATGTCGCTGAATACTGGATGCATGTTGCATGACGTGGTGCTTGGACATGGAAAGTAAGTAAGTACTGTAAAACTGCTCTCGTTTCTGAATACACCAACTAGAAGAGTGTTGTGACCAACAGCAACAAATCATGTCGCAACAATCGTAAGGACAAGCTATGATTAAAGCACTCTAGAACGATGTGTTTCATTAACTACGAAATATAAACGTAAATCGAATGAACCGGATTTTGTCCTCAATAGATTTCACTCAGCTGACTAGCCTTCAAGACACGCCAAACACAATTGCAAATGTGAAATTCTGGAGCGGGTGCTAAACAGGGAATTTTACGTTAGGGGACAATGTTTATTTAGTAACGTGAATTTGTGTACGTGAATTTGTGGATGTGAATTTGGTAACGTCAATTATGTAGCTTGAATTTGGTAATGTGATTTTGGTAATATGGTTTAGCTCTACGTGAATTTTGTTACGTGAATTTGGTAACGTCAATTATGTATCTTGAATTTGGTAACATGATTTAGCTCTACGTGAATTTGGTAATGTGAATTTGGTTACGGGATTTTTGGTAATATGATTTAGCTTTACATGAATTTGGTTACGTGAATTTGGTAACGTGAATTTTGTAATATGAATGAGCTCTACGTGAATTTGGTTACGTGAATTTGGTAAGACGAATTTGTTGACGTTAATTTTATAACGTGAACTTTGCCACGTGAATTTGTTGATGTGACCAGCATAACGTGAATTTGTTAATGTGACCAACATAACGTGAATTTGTTAAAGTGACGAACATAACGTGAATTTGTTAATGTGAGGAGCATAAGGTGAATTTATTAAATGGAAAAAAGGGGGGAATACCCACATTAGACTTTCTTCACTTAGCCAATCTGATTCTCTTTGGCGCGCGGGTGATACTTCTCACATATGCCTTTTTGACATCGTCTTCTTGAGCTTCACTCACGAGACTCATGTTGTCTTGGTATCCGTTGTTCTTCTGCGGGTGTTCTTGAGTCACCCACTAGTCTCTTAACAGGTGGGTTACAATATGACGTCCGAGCAAAAGCTGGTGTCTGTTGCTTTCTCCACTTTGGATGAACCAATCAGTGACTATCCGCTTTGTTTATAGATGTTTTGGGAAGTGAATTGTTGGTTTCCGGTATATATTCCTCACCAATGTTCACTAAAAGAGCAGCCTACGTCTTATATCGCATCTTGTCAGTACTAATTGTCAAAATATGTGCAGTTGTGTACTTTCATTTCCAATAATTGATGACGTCACCAGAATGGTCATCGCTGACTATAGAGAGTTATGCGCATTCCCATAACATATTCCACATATGTTTTTCAGTTACGAATGATTGTTATCTAGTTATTTATCTAGATTTCGCAAAGGCGTTTAAAAGTACCTCATCGAAAATTATTTTAAAGTTAAAATCACATGGAATAGGTGGGGAGGTTGCCGAATGGATTGACAGTTGGTTAACGGGAAGACGACAGAGAGTGGGCATAAATAAGGAGTACTCTAAGTGGTGTGAAGTAAAAAGTGGAGTGCCACAGGGCTCGGTTTTCGGAACCGATATTGTTCTTGATATATATAAACGATTCGGACATTGATATAGGATCCATGATTGAAAAATGTGTAGATGACACCAAACTATGTAGGAGTGTCTCATCTAAAGCGGGAGTGGATATATTGAGGTCGTATTTAGATCAAATTCGAGACTGGTCTGTGAAATGGCAAATTGAGTTTAATATAGATAAATGCACGGTCATCCACATTGATAGATCCAATATGGAACATAATTAGAGAATGGGAAAAAACAATATTAGAATGATAGATAAGGAAAGGGACCTAAGGTTTTTAATAGAGCATACAGAAAACATGAATGAGCAAGTCTAGGTAGCAGTGAATAAGGCAAATGCAATGTTAGGTTTAATAAAAAGGAATATTAAACATAGGAGTAAGGAGGTGATTTTCAAATTGTATAAAGCATTAGTTAGAACTAGATTATACTACTGTGTACAGGTGTGGAGTCTGTATCATAGAGGAAATATAAACATGATGGAAAAGACACAGAGAAGAGCGACAAAACTAATAGTGGGTTTCCAGAATTAAGGTTACTGTGAAAGACTCAGAAAAACTGGCCTACAGTGTCTAGAAAAGAGAAGAATTCGAGGAGACTTAATACAGGTTTATAAGATAATCACAGGAAAGGTAAAATTAGACTATAACATTATTTTTTCAAAATACAACCACCAATGACAACAACAGGGCACAGATACAAATTAACTAAATAAAGGTCCAGATTGGATATTAGGAAATACTTTTTTAGTCAGAGAGTGGTAACTCTGATGAGTCTTCCTAAACTAGTATAAAAACGTTCAGTTAAGCTAAGTACGTATCCATAAACATTAATTCTTATATCTTTGCTTTGGTTCGCTTACATAACCACAATTTGGTTGAACTAACTCGGCTGCCTCCTGTGGGTTTCAGACATGCAGAATTGTGTATATATGATACAGTTGAGTAGAAGCTTGTGACCTCATTTCTGCCCCCCCCCCCCCCTGCTTTGTGGGATACCTGATCGCAGGAAAGGCTTCGGTTTCTGCATCAGTTTCTGCACTCATTCGTAGTGACTATGTCTTGCCACTGAATCAGGGTATTTGAGAAAGAGAGAGTGAGACATACGGGCGATACTCTCCTTCACTAAAATAAATTCCACACATGGTCTCTGTGGCAAAGTGGCCAAGCCGTTTGCTTCGTGTTCAGACGGTCGGGGTTCGATTTCGAGCTGCGACGGTCTTTCTATGATGTCAATTTTTTTCCGGAGATCCCTGGGTTCATCATTGGAGCTACGGAGTTCGTGCTATGTGCAATGCTCTCGACAGATAGGGTACCCATCTGCAGAGAGAGGTCGAGCTAAAATGGGGGAAAAACCGAGGCAATGAAGTCGAGCCCCCACTTAAAGTTTAAAGTAAAATCCCACACGGATATCTCTTTCTTTTCATTTCACGTTCGTTACACCACTGTCTACTATTAAGTGCACAATGGAGGTGCCTTGACAAATTTGGTGTATGAAACATTCGCACCCTCATGGAACGTGTGCAAAAAATCCTCCACCTTCATGGAAGGGGTTCTCCTATTTCCTGGTACTGAGAGCAATTCACTTGAACTTCTGCGAACTGTGAATGTTGGCAGTGTGGTCCTCATCAATGTCGATGGACGAACAACACACATACAAACAAGTACATGTAACACATATACAATAAAGTACATGTAACACACATACAATAAAGTACATGTAACACACCAAACAAGTACATGTAACACACATACAAACAAGTACATGTTACACACATACAAACAAGTACATGTAACACACATACAAACAAGTACATGTAACACACATACAATCAACAACATGTAACACACATACAAACAAGTACATGTAACACACATACAATCAACTACATGTAACATACATACAATCAAGTACATGTAACACACATAGAAACAAGTACTTGTAACACACATACAATCAAGTACATGTCTATTTTTACGGTCAGACTTCTTTCCAAGGTTATGTTCTATCCTCTGCTCCAGGTGTATTGCTTGTATTTGATATTACTTCTGGTGAGAATAATTCAGCTTCGTTAATAATGGCATGAACGATAGTAACTGAATTAGTGGCTATCGTTGCCCTGGAACAGACAGTACAGCTAGGATGAAGTGTCAGAGGTTTTACTCTTCAAGAAGCCCGCTTCTGTGAATCTGAATCAATTCTACTTCTCTGATTTGACTTTCTTAAATGTCACTTATCTTGCATTGGAACGGTATATACAGACCATGGCGATGATGTCATTCGGAAAGATCCTTGGAATATTATATACAGATGACGCCACAACGTCGATATAGGCAATACTGTCTGACAATCTGCCGGGCTGTATCAGAGCTTGGTAGCGGGAGATTGAAAACGTTCAGGGCTTGGGTAGTGGGAGATTGAGAACGTCCAGGGTTTGGTAGCCGGAGATTGAGAACGAACGACGAAGAAGAATATTAGCTTTATCTTGTGGATATTGATGTTCTCTTGTGGATATTAGTTTTGTCTTGTGGATATTAGTTTTGTCTTGTAGATATTAATTTTCTCATGTGAATATTAATTTTCTCTTATGGATATTAGTTTTGCCTTGTGAATATTGGTCCTTTCATTCGGATATTAGTCCTTTCATTTAAATAATAGTTCTGTCATTTAAATATTTGCTTATTCCGGAAATCATTTCTTTTTGATACCACCATAATTACTTAATATAGGATTTTAGTTATTCTTCTTTGCATATAATTCTTTCTTTTAGATAAAATTGTTCTTTGCAAATAATTCTTTCGTTTAGATAAAATTGTTATTTGTTTTCTAAATATGATCTCCTATGTTTCAATGCTAGTTTGTTTTGTTTTTTTAGCGTCGATTATTACTAGGCTTTTCGTGGACGGAAAACGAAAAAAATAGTCAGACACGGACAGCCTGACACAAACATTGGTCCAACATTTACTCCTCGCGGCCCTCATCCCGAGGCCGCGGAGTACACGGCTTCACCTGATGAGTGTAGGGATTTCCGTCGACACGCTACGCATAAACACAGCCTCAGAGGTTAGACATGGTAGTGGCCGTTCGAAGCAACGGGTCTTTGACGCCTAATTATGATTATTATATGTGATAATAATTCTAGAACATATGTTCTGTTGTATGTTAAAGGCATAGAAACAAAAATAAGAACACACTAAAGACGAAAGAAGATGTGCAGATTCGTTTTTCGTGTGCGAAAATACTGACAGCACATAACACAATGGAAACATGAAATTGGTCCGCCATTTTGTGAAAGTGAAAACACTATAAGCTAGTACTACGCACCTCCATATTTTTAAGATCTGGTCATTAGGCAAACGTTAGACCGTAACAGATGGATAGGCGATATAACAAATATCCCTAGGAAAACACGGGATTACAATAAACAACAGCTACACACTAGATTCAAGTTAGAAAACGTGTTTTTAAAAGTTGAAATATGTCAAAGCAAAAAACTTGCATTTAATCTTTCCTTGGGATATTGATTCTGAAGGATACAATGAAAACATATTTTGGTGAAATAATGATATGTTTGTGGACAACTATTACTTCTGTGTTCTATGAACACCAAACAAGACGGTTCTCCAGTCTGACGCCACTTCTCTAAGTTCTCCTTTGTTGTTCATACCCGCAACTGAGCCCTCTCTGATGATCGTTCTGCAAAGAGTCCCTGTTGTCCTTCCTCTCTTTCTGCTGTCAGCTTGAGCTCACGTGACTGCCTGTAATGAGAGATTGTTGTTATTCATTCTATGCACATCCCCGATGTATATCCACCGCTGTGTTTCTTATGGCCGTCGAAATAAATTGCTGATTGGTCTTTACTATTATTGACTTGTTGGTCATGTTTTTTTCCGAAACAATATTCAATAGATTTCTAAGACAATTATTTTCAAAAGCTTTCAGTTTTTTTCTAGTGTCTTTCTCGTTTCCCAGTTGTCGCATTCACGCGTAGCAGTGACATGACGTTGGAGCTCAACAGCGTAATCTTCTTCATCTAACGTCTTTATGCTGGTTTGAAATGCTATGTAGAGTCTGTTTACAACCAGTTTCATCCAATAAAAATGATCTAAAAGTAACTAAGTGCATCCAATCTTTTCTTCGAAGCATTTACTGATCCTGCTCCCATTATTGCCTATGACTGTACTCCAAGTATTCACCACTTTATGACTAAAACATCTACAGATTTTTCTTAAATTAATTTATATGTGTGCCCTCTTGTTCTGGTAGCCGACTGAATTTTGTAAAACTTGTTATAGTCTAATTTATACTTTCCTTTGATTAACTTATAAACCTGAATTAAATGGCTATGTATGGTTTCCTTTTGTAGACACTGTAGGCCGGTGGATTAAAATTATTCATTCTTTTTTATTCGTGATTGCATTTCGGGATTGTGTTTCTACACTTTTGATTCTTCTTCCTCGTCTATGTTCGTCATCATATTATGACTTAATTTACTCTAACAACAACAGTCATCTTAATGCCCTGTAGACCAGCATGCAGTTTTTCGTGTGTGGTTTCTGCGTACTTGCTTAATTATTTCGATTTCCAATTGTTTGTTAGTTGGTTAAAGATACACGAAACCAAACAAATTTTAGTAGAAATTTCTTTGGTTGTATCTTCACCGTGTGTTATTTTACTTCCCAAATAGGGGATACTTTCAACCTTCTGTAATAGTTTTTCTTATTACCGTGTTATATTGCACTTGTCTTGTGCAGAGAAGAGATATGCATAGACTTCTGGATTGTGCTAGATATTGAGTAGGAATTGTAATATTTTTTAGAAGTTTACCCCGACAGCGACTAACCGTCTATTCTTAAAGATCTTCAACAGCCAGTGGTTCTTTTACTTTCTCAATGTCCATCGTCAATCTCCAATATGACTAGACGCTGGTCTTATCTGCATTGAGAATAGGGAACGCTTGAAACCTGCGGAATTCGAATCCCCACCGTTTCGCGCTTTCGTTTCTTAACAAGCATGTCCTTCACCTCTCAGTTCTAGCGCGCGCCCCCCCCCCCCCCCTACATCCCCCCTTTCCGGCTCTTGCGTGGAACATATGAGTGAAATATTATATGGTATCCTGCTGGTTGCAAGTGTCGCGTGGTAGAGAGTATGACCACAATAAAACACGACTCGAACCACATGGACGACACCCTTCAGTCTATCAGCTGTAAATGGATACATGACTTCCAGTTAGCGAAACATAATCCAGCTAGGAGGCAAACCGGTAATTTCATATTATTTTTTTGTTTTTTTTTGTTTTTTGCAGCCATCCTTAAAAAGAAGGACGCTTGTGGTGCTGTGCAGTAGTTTAAAGCGAGGCTGTGGTATCTCCCTCTTTCGACCCGAAATATTCGGTTTCAGCCCGGTATTTTATTTACCTGGCTTACCTTCCTTCTGCGATCGCTATTCACTTAACCAGACTGCACAAGTGCAGCCTTTTTTCAAGGCCCACAAGCTGAAGAGGTTAATGGTCAGTTCTGGTACAGTGACATCGATGTAAGCAATTAGCTATTAGCAGCTGAAAGAAATTTGAGCTTGTATAATCATCTAACACTCGATCCCTGACAGCAATGTTTCCTACAAGACTACCGTTAGCTTTTACTGAGAGCAATAATATCCAGGGAAGAACTAGCGTTCTTTACTGACGTCTCTAACAGCTTCATTCCCTGACAGTTGTGTAACTACTATGGGACAAACCTTTACTTTTACCGAAATGAAAAGTAAATTGCGCATTTAGTTAAAAAGAGAATTAGAGAATGTTTCCTATCAAATTGGAGGCAGTGTGGCCTAGACTTGAAACTCGATTTCACAATCCCAACGCACAAGGTGCGAATCACGACACGCCTAATTTGGCAGCGACTCTGTTTTTTTCTTGGTACAATCGCTTCTTCACTTACGGAAAGTAATGGCTACCTACCGTACTACACATCTATAAAGACACATAACGGCCAAATGGCCTTCTACTTACTTCTCTGTAAGACATTCTTTACCTTCATATTATTAGGGAGCATGTCCTTTGCAGAAAGCCGCTCTTTTGACAGCGGATCGTAAGACATTCGATCACTGGCCAGCTCTACCGCCTCTGCCACTGTCAACCCCAGAGCATCTGTAAATGTCTCATGTCAATCTTTCTCTCTGTCTGCCTCTGTCTGTATCTTTACCAGGTACCATATTCTCCAGTATCGTTCTTTCTAGGTCACATGTGACGTTTAATGTGGCCAAATTATGTTAATTTACTAGCCGTAATGTTGTTTACCAACTACGAGGGGCGTTCAGAATTTAATGCACCACACATCTTTTTTCTTAGCTAATAATAACAACAGAAGCATGAAATTTTGCACACATTTTGCAATTTTGTATTAAAACTAAAAATGGCATCTGCCGATTGTGTGTACCAAATCGCACCACAATCGATTGCACTAAACCGTTGAAAAGGAGCACGTTAACAACTTCCATTATAAGCAGCGAATTGTGGGATATAACTTTGTGTTGAAGAGAAGGAAACGGTGGTGAACATTCACAAGTGTCTTTGTGATGTGAAAGGAAGTTTTGTAGTCGACAGGAGTACAGTTAGTCGCTGGGTTCAGAGAATCAAAGAATAAGGAAGTGTAGATACGGAGCTGCTTGATCGGCCGCGCAGTGAACGTCCTGTCACAGCCACTAACGCAGAACTATTGAAATGTGTTGAGGGGATCTTTCTTACTGATAGACAAATCCCTACTTAACAACTGGCCTTACATCTGTCAATCAGCATTGGTAGTGCAATTCCAGTTATAGAAACTCTCTGTTTTTCTAAGGATTGCGCAAGATGTGTTCCCCGAAGTTTCACAAATGACGACCAATTGCAAAGGAAAACAATTTCTTCTAAATTGTTGGAGCGCTTCTAAATTATTGGAGCGCTTCTAAATTGTTGGAGCGCTGCAATGCTGATGGAGAGAACTTGTTGGCTAATATAGTTACAGGTGACGAAACCTGGGCACATCATTTTGAACCTAAGACAAAAAGACAGTCCATGGAGTAGCATCACCTGCAATCGCCACGAATTAAAAAATTAAAGACCCCCTTCAGCTGGAAAGGTCATGATCACTGTCTTTTGGGACGTTGAACGTGTGAAACTTGTGCATGGGATGTCGAGAGGAGAGACAATCAATTCGCAAGCTTATATTAAGACATTGAGAAAAAAAAAGTCGACGTTTCCGCAGAGTTTGGCCACACAAGAATCCAGCAGACCTGCTTCTCCTTCACGACAATGCGCCCCCTCACACAAATCTGGCAACACGGAAAGCAACCACCAAATTGGCTGGACTGTACTACCCCATCTACCCTATAGTCACGATTTGGCATCCTCTGATTTTTATCGGTTTGGTTCATGCAACGATGCACTCCATGGGACAAGGTTTGGAGAATATTAAGAAGTTATTCATGCAGCCAAGAAATGGCTACATGATCAAGACAAAATCTGGTACGGGCTAGGAATACGTGCACTTGTTTCGCGCTGGCATAAAGCTGTACAAGTTGATAGGGATTATATTGAATAATACAGAAGTTTACATGAAATATCCATGTATATTGTGTAGAAATGTCATGCCTTTTGAATAAACAGCTGCTGGGAAAAACGATGTGGTGCATTGCATTCTGAACGCCCCCTTCCCCCCCCCCCCCAATATTGTAGTTTTTCCCTCCATATTAAGCTCGTGCAGAATTTCTGGGTTTATCTTTGCCGATAACCATGATAATTTGAGCACCCTACTGTAGCATTTTAGCTCAAACCGAACGATTCATTCTTCTTCCCTAGGGTCTGTCTGGTTGTCCATGTCTGATATCCGTTCGTTGCCACCAGGATGATGCAAGTCCTCAAGATTCTTATTTTTGTCATGTTCTTAGTGTTCTGCCATAAGTTTTTTTTGTCATGTAACTACTATGTAGTGCCACCGTCAGTCTCCTTCTTCTTTCTTGTTGGCAATCTCCACTGTTGCTTATAGTCAAGCCTTTTTACTGCGAGCAATAATACCCAGCGAAAAACTACAGAAAATAGCGATGGCCTTTCAACGAAATGAAAAGGAAGCGTTTAGTTTCAATGTGAGTTTATTTTGTGTAGAGCTTGGTGACAAATAAGTGCAATGGTGTTGGTTTGCAACAATCCAGATATCACATCAAATAGCTTAACAATAATACCGTCTGCGCTAAAACGTCTTTCACTTGGATAAAACCGAACAAGCCATGCATAAATTTCAAATTAAGCAGTCAGCGGGACTTATTTCTAAAACGAGCCGTTCTACAATCCATTCGTGTCTGGTAAAACCCGCAGCAGTAAAAGCTTTGCAATAAACGCTTTAACGTTTTAAATCAGTTTTAAGGAGGAAACAACTTAGAGGGATCATCTTATTATCAATCGGTATTTAGTAAATGTACGCCAACTGCAAAGAAGGAGGCTTAACGCGGGCACAAAGGTATGAAAGACGCCATTGAATGAAAATATCTCAACATTCAAGCGTGCTGCAAAACGTGTCATATTTCTCATCATTACGCTTTGGTTGGATGGGGAATAGTTGTTGTTTGTTATCAGACCGGATAGGAGGGGGGGGGGGGTGATGTGTGTATGTGTGCGTGCGCGTGTGCGTGTGTTATGGAGTGTCGGTCCTCAAACTTAAGACTTGCTTTTATATTTTGTGTGGGCCTAAAAGTGATTATTGTCACACGGCTTTGATAGGAGATGTAAAATGTTCAACAAAAATATAAGCTATTATAAAACACATTGAATGGTCTTTGTCTTAGTCTTAGAATAAGTCGACTTGTACTTCTGTGGTGGCATAAACCCCTGTGCAGGTCCCAGCTCTGGCGTGAGCTGTATATAGCCGGAAGGAGAATTTTCTGCCAAGCGGTCTAGGCTCGAGCAGCTTATTACTCCGCTGCGTTGGGACAAGTGCCGCAAAGTATGGTTAACCGATGTGCGAGTACATCTTAATAGACTAAAATACTAGAGCAAAGTAGACCCACCGCCTATTAGACACCATCTATTCTACTCTTTGCAAACCACCTAACCATGGCCGGGTTATGTCATATCACACAGTTATTCGCCTCTTACGACATGCTCTCTGTGTGGCAGTGGTGTTCTTCTTGCCCTTGTCATACACAAAGACCTCGACGACCGCTCGTCTGTAATAGATTAAATATAAATATTTAAAAACAGGCCTACTTATCAACCGTCAAAAATGTCAATAACTAATTATATAACATGTGTGAATGTCTGCAACACCTAAATAAACAGGGTTTCATTTAAGAATAAATAAAACAGCGTTATTAATAAACAAACAGTAAACACAATCTTACTTTAAAATTATTCTGGAGTAAGTAGATGATGGATATACCCAGTAAGTAGTTATTAATATTGGAGATTTAGGGAAATTCTAGGTATACACTTGATGGATAAGTTAATCTCATTTCATGTTGTTGAATTTGTAGTTTCCTAAATGTAGAACCCTGCACGGATTCTTTAACCTCATCAAATGTTGGTCCATTAGAATATTTCCTAAATGTAGAAAACTCTATGGATTCTTTAACCTCATCAAATATTGGTCCATTAGGGTATTTCCTAAATGTAGAAAACTCTATGGATTCTTTAACCTCAACTCATGATGGTGATTCTGGGGAGCTTCTAGATATAGAAAACTCTCTGGATTATTTAACCTCATCTCATGCATCTGTAGTTTCAATGCTCTCATAAACAATGTTCAATTATGATGTTTGAATCCTTCGCCAGCATTATCTAGTGCAACTATAACTTTGACAAACGTTCTCTGATGATATAAATGATGATATTATAAATGATTATATCTTGATCCATAGGCTGCAGCAAAGATCTTGTGCTTGTAGGCAGATACAGAACTTAAAAATCGTTGTGAACCAGAGTAGCACCTCATGGTTGATTTCTAGCATTATCCAAAAGCAGTAGAATTTAGGAGTAACAATTCTATTGTGTGCAATAATCCTTGACCTCTGGCTTGAAATTATCAGCGAACCAAGTTGTAAATAATTCACCGGCCATCCAGACAATTTTTGTGTGACTTGAAACGAACTATATGGAAAACCGCTAAATAATTAGCCACGGCCTTAGTATTTTCGGAAAAAAATTAATAAGCACAGACTTTAGCTTGCAGTCCACTGATGCATTTGCCCCTAGCAACAGGGCACGCATATCTTTGACCGCTTTAAATGCAGGCATTGATTTGTTTTCTCTTTTTTAAATAAATGTTCTGAGCGGTATCTTATTCCAAAATAAGGCCTTTCTCATTTACGTTGACTTTCTGCTGTTATGTCCAGCCATTTACTATTTTTTTTAAATATAATCCATATAGCAACTTACAAGATTCAATATAGCACCTTACGAGATTCAATATAGCAACTTACGAGATTCAATATAGCAACTTACGAGATCCATCATTGCAACTGAGATCAACTAAAGCAACATATGATAAAATAAGTGTACCTATTAGTGGTGCTACTATTACTACTACTACTACTAATGCTACTATTACTACTGCTTCTACTACTACTACTGCTACTACTACTGCTTCTATTATTGCTGCTGCTACTACTACTACTACTACTACTACTTCTACTACTACTACTACTACTACTACTACCACTACTACTGCTGCTACTACTACTACTACCACTACTTCTGCTACTACTACTATTACTACTACTACTGCTAATCTGCTACTGCTACAAATCAACTACGACTAGCAGAATACTCTTATGTCTTTTCTTCGTTTTTTTCTTCTTCTTTTTCATCATCTTCTTTTTCTTCTTCTGCTTTTTCCTTCTTCTGAGTTCATCTTGAAGAAAATGATATGACGTTTGTGTAATTGCGTCTTACCGCAAGTCAGAGATATCGCGTCTTACCGCGAGTCAGGGATATTGCGTCTACCGCGAGTCAGGGCTATTGCGTCTTACCGGTGACATCATATTCTCTCGCACCATTACCTTTCCCAAAGCAGAGTTGTTTTTTTATCAAAGAGGGAGTCACATGTAATTCCCGTAACCGGATATATTCTATTATCTGCTGTCAGTGTGGTATGACATACATTGGTGAGACTGGTAAGGAACTGCCTGAACATTTCCGATAACATCACAATGATATATGTAACCGCACTGGTTACCCAATTGCCAGCCACTTCAATGGCCCTGAGCACCTGGGTAAGCTAATGTTAGTGTCACATGTATAGTTTCTTGCTTCTCTGACGATTGTCATCAATTCGGCCTTAAGAACAGACTTATATCCAGCAAGGGTTGCCTCCAACCTTATGGCATTAATATTTTCCATACCTTTTCTTAAAATCTCATTTTGGCCCACCTGTATTTGCCTTCTCCCCCCTCTCCTATTTCCCCCTCTTATATGTCTCCCACCTTTCCCCATCTTATATGTCTTTCCCCCTTTCCCCCTCTTATATGTCCCCCCCCCCCCCGTCTTATATAACTTTCTTTTTGTCTCCAACCGCACCCCTCCCCCAGCCCGAACTGGGATTACTATTTTGTATGTTCCTTATTTGGCCGTCAATGGCTTATCCGGCCTTTTCCCACTCACTTCTTACGCTCTCCTGGCCAGCTTATCTGACCATTGTCCGCCATTTAGAGTCTAGCCTTCAACCTGACAAGTCGCGATGATAGACACTTTAACAGATAAGTATACCATTTTTTATTATATGTTGATTTGCTAGTTCAGCATTGTTGTTATTTTTTGTCCCCGATTAAGGCCTATTGGTCGCAACGTAGGTTTTGTTTGTGTTCTCGACTCGGTGCGGTATCTGACCATACCCATTTTTCAATTTTGATTTTTAAAATCAACATTTTTTTTCTTCATTTTTTTGACTCACAATATACATCCACAGTGCCGCCTTAGCCTCGCTTTTTAAATGTTCAAACATAGCGTCTTTGTTGGTCTTGGCTGATTACTACCGGATGAGCCGTTCCACTGAGGCCGCTGCGGGTCCCAACGTCGCTTCCATTGTCTTCTGTCTTGGACCACGGTGGACCAGTGGGTGATACGTTTTCCGTCTGTAGCATCGTGGATGCTATTTCTGAGTTCCAGGTAGTCGATCAAGCTCGTAAGTGGTCTCCGCCGTCGTTTTCTGTCTCGTGGGTACAACCAGACTGCTGCCGTCCGTGCTCCAGCCGTCATAAGTTCTCCCAAGCAAGTGACCAGCTCAGCGATGCGTGTCCTTGTCTGCGTGGGTAACTGCATCCTTCCCCAATGACATTTGCCGGAAGTCGGTGTTGTGAAGACATTTCGAACGTTGGTTGTGCAGTGTGAGACCGATAATACTCTCTCGAGGAAGGCCAGGATCACGGCTGATAACAGACATAATGAAGTCGGAAGTAGGACTATTTTCATTTGCTATGTTACAAAAGAGACATGTTCACAAACTCGTTAAAGACGTAATAGGTCATTCTGAATGTAACTATTAACATTCGTTAGGGTGTTATCGGGTCTAGCAAAATGAGCAAATTATAATTACACTATAGCCTGCCAGGCATGATGTAAATGGCTGCTAAAGAGGTTTGGGACTGCAGAAATTATAAACCACAAGATATAAACAACAGCAAGTCTTCATACCTCCTGAAAGGAGGGAGGCGACTAAGTCAAGTCAGCCATTCAATGTTACTGTTAACAACTTGTAATACCCGTCAATCGAATTGTACAATATGAAAAAGAAAAAAAATAATTTGAAAATGAAAGGATCTCCCCTATTCCCACACCCTTCGCATGCCTACATACTAATAACTCGAATGTTTATCTTGAGTATACAATCACACACTTCTATTGAAGAAGCAATCAAACACTCACATTAAAGATACAATCAAACGCTTACATTGAAGATTCGATGAAACACATCACGAAAGATACAATCAGTCATTTGAAGATGCAATTTAAAAAGAAACTTTCATTTTTATTTCAATGTCACATCGATAACAGTCCAAAGGAAGAACCCTGCTTAAATTTACAGGTTCTAAAAACGCTGGGTTCGCTAATTATTTCAGTTCAAATGAAGCGAAGCTTGGACTGCAAGTGATGTTACAAATGGCAATACTAAGTGCCGTTTGTGTAATGTTGGCAATTCGTGAATGTTAGTGGTGAGTGTATTCCACATTGATAACATATTTGGCACTAGATCATAACACGAATGGTAGTGGTGAGTGTATTCCACATTGATAACATATTTGGTACTAGATCATAACACGAATGTTAGTGTATTCCACATTGATAACATATTTGGCACTAGATCATAACACGAATGTTAGTGGTGAGTGTATTCCACATTGATAACATATTTGGCACTAGATCATAACACGAATGTTAGTGTATTCCACATTGATAACATATTTGGCGCTAGATCATAACACGAATGTTAGTGGTGAGTGTATTCCACATTGATAACATATTTGGTACTAGATCATAACACGAATGTTAGTGTATTCCACATTGATAACATATTTGGCGCTAGATCATAACACGAATGTTAGTGTTCCACATTGATAACATATTTGGCACTAGATCATAACACGAATGGTAGTGGTGAGTGTATTCCACATTTATAACATATTTGGTACTAGATCATAACACGAATGTTAGTGTATTCCACATTGATAACATATTTGGCACTAGATCATAACATGAATGTTAGTGTATTCCACATTGATAACATATTTGGCACTAGATCATAACACGAATGTTAGTGTATTCCACATTGATTACATATTTGGTACTAGATCATAACATGAATGTTAGTGGTGAGTGTATTCCACTTCGATTACATATTTGGCACTAGTTCATAACACAATATATATATATTAATAATATTGTATATATTAGGCGATTCAGTGGTCTCAGGTTAAGGTGTCTGCCTCGAGTGCCGGAGGTCGCTGGTGGAAAACGTGATTTTCTCACGTGGATGTTCTGGTAAAAAACTCACCTGGTTGGTCTCTGGGTAGTGAGAACAGACTACCATATTTAGTGTCGAGCCAGTTATAAATACTTTGGCAGTTAGAAATCGAAGAGTAGGCTTAACAGGCCGCTGCCCGGACAAAAAATACAAGTTAAAAATCTGCCCAAATTATCTGTATCTTCTCCCAGGCCTAGTAAGCGACAGGAAGCTGTCAAATATCTACTACATATAGCCGAAGCATTCTGTAATCTGGCAACAGACATTAACATGCTTGTTTAAATACCAGGATTTCAAGTATTCCAAGTATATCATATAATAGAATTATATAAATGAATATTATGGGTAAAAAGTTATACTTGTTACATTTATTATTGTACTATATGTTATTTTTCTTTCTTTCTGCAGATATTAGTTTCATGACTCCGTCCACTCAACCTCACACCAGCGTCAGCAGCAACGGCACAACCAGCCCGACCATCCACGACCATCACAGTGAAGCCGACAACCGCAGCGCCGACAACGCCACGCCCATCAAAGACTGCTTCGATGATGACGACAACGATGGAGATGACGACGAGGAGGATAGCAAAAGTGACCTTGGACATTCTGACCACAAACCTGGTAGTAAAGACGCTGTGGACTCCCAAACAGATTCAAACAATGGAGATCCACCCAAGAAAAGGAAGCGACGAGTACTTTTTTCTAAAGCGCAGACATACGAACTTGAGCGAAGGTTCCGCCAACAGAGGTATCTCTCCGCGCCAGAACGCGAGCATTTGGCCAGCATCATCAGGCTGACTCCTGTACAGGTCAAGATATGGTTCCAGAACCATCGCTACAAACTAAAGAGGTCACGTCAGGAGAAGGGGCTAGCAGAGCTAAACCCTCTCCCATCTCCGCGGCGCGTGGCCGTTCCTGTTCTGGTCAAGGATGGTATACCTTGCCAGAGACCATCGATAAACTCTTCTCTGAAATCAGTGGACCATCAGCACCATTTGTCAATGCAGTCTGGGATGTCCAACGCGATGGGCATGGGGATGGGAATGGGAATGAACGCTAGCAGCCTCAATAGTATGAGCTGTATGAATGGATACGGGCACATGACGTCTGGAGCCCAGGCCATTTCGTCCACCTTGTCCAATTCCATGTCAATGAATATGAGCTGCTCGTACAACAATTCCATCAGTCACCTCAACGTCCCTAATGTCAACAACATGAACGTACTTCCTGGTTACAGCCATCCACTCATGCAGCCTCAGTCTCGCTGGTATTGATGGTGTGAGTATGACTGTGTCTGTGAGCTGAGCGCCTGTTTGTGTTTACCTACAGTGGCGAAACTTCAGCCCTGGTTTTGTTCATGATCCAGCCCGCAGCCCTGGTTTTGTTCATGATCCAGCCCGCAGCCCTGGTTTTGTTCATGATCCAGCCCGCAGCCCTGGTTTTGTTCATGATCCAGCCCGCAGCCCTGGTTTTGTTCATGATCCAGTCCGCAGCCCTGGGTTTGTTCATGATCCAGTCCGCAGCCCTGGGTTTGTTCATGATCCAGCCCGCAGCCCTGGGTTTGTTCATGATCCAACCCGGTGTAGCGTTGGCATCTTTTCAGCACTGTTGCATAGTTTTGTGATGGATGGCAATTACTTTTTATGTCCTGGACGCGCTTATATAACCAAAATGACTCCATATATGTGGGTTTAAAAGACAATAAAGATATGGCCTCGTTTCAGTCATGCACTGCCGACGAGGGTGAAGTATTCATCTATATTGCGCTTAGGCTCAGCTGTTTCTAGGGTGGAGTAACTAACTCTCTCCCTCCTTGCCTTACCTTCTATTACTCTAAGTCAGGTTTCTATATCTGGTTTGGACTGGAACGCGTCTAGACCGGGAGCGAACCCTTTGCCATTGCAGCGAAAGACAATCACTCTGACCGGACTGTCATTCAGAAAATCTAACATTACAGTAATTATCAACTACCACCCTAGTAAAGGCGATGCACTTCAGAACGTGCCAATATCAAAGGGGCCGTCCTTTTGGCTAAAAATAATCATTAAGAAGCTAGTTGACCATTTTAAAGGATTTTACTGATATGCATTTTAGCTGTTCAGTTAACTGCTTCAGAAGTCGATGACAAGAAAAATGTGTGCCCAAGTCCAATTTACATTGTAGTAACGCCACTGCCCATTGTATGTGTGTGCGTATGTATATGATGCATGTGTATGCTGTTGTCAATATGCGTACACGTGGCTTGTGCACGTGTCACGCACTTAAACATTAATCAAAACAGTTGAAGCAACACTGTCTAATAGATAATATTGAAGTAAAGTGAATGTCTCGATAAAATGTGTGTGAGTGTGAGAGAGAGAGAGAGAGAGAGACGGACATACAGGACTAATATTACTACTACCACTATTACTACTATTATTACTTCTACTGCTTTATTTACAACTACTTTTACTGCTACTACTGCTATTACTACTACTGTTACTGATATTACTACAACTACTACCATTACTGCTATTATTACTACTATTGCTACTGCCACTACTAGTACCACTACCACTAATACTACTAACATTACTGCTGCTACTACTACTGCAACTATTACCACTCTCATTGCTAATTATACTAATATCACTACTACTACTGCTACTACTACTATTATTATTACTAATACTATTCCTACTACTACTACTAATACTACTACTACTACTAATGCTACTATTATTACTAATACTATTACTACTACTACTATTACTCATACTATTACTACTACTACTACTACTATTCCCGTATAGTAGTTCATATATTGTCTCTGTAGGTTTAACTGAAACTCGGCAGAGTGTTAGACTCTCGGCAGATTTATAGAATGTGTGCACAGAGCTATGAGTTGGAGAAACCATCTACCCCCATGGGATCAGATCGCATCGTTAGTTACCTCCTAAGACATGTTCTCCGCGCGACAGTGGTGCTATTGTTGTTACTGTCACAAGCAGGGACCACCGGAAAACCACCCAAGTCATATGTATGTATGATATATTTGTGTGTGTGTGTTTCTATGTATGAATGTATATGTGTGTATATGTGCGTGTGTGTGTATGTGTGTGTATAACTTTATCCGTTTAACATCTGCATTGAGGGATGTTTCTGACGTGTAGAGGAAATACCTGGATTTGTTACCAGCGGTTTCATATTTAACAGTATCCGTTGGGATGATAACGCTGTATTGTTGGATGAAAGTCAGCAAGAGTTGCAGGAGCGTGTAGAGCCAGTCAACAACAGAAGCAGGGATTACGGTTTGGACATGAACTTTGGGGAGTAGCAACTATGATAATTAGCAAAAGAAATGTGAAGTCCACAGTGAAGACCACAATAAACGGGGAGATTCTGGAACAAGTAGTCTTGTACCTTGGACAGATCATAAGAGATTCTGGAACAAGTAGTCTTGTACCTTGGACAGATCATAAGAGATTCTGGAACAAGTAGTCTTGTACCTTGGACAGATCATAAGAGATTCTGGAACAAGTAGTCTTGTACCTTGGACAGATCATAAGAGATTCTGGAACAAGTAGTCTTGTACCTTGGACAGATCATAAGAGATTCTGGAACAAGTAGTCTTGTACCTTGGACAGATCATAAGAGATTCTGGAACAAGTAGTCTTGTACCTTGGACAGATCATAAGAGATTCTGGAACAAGTAGTCTTGTACCTTGGACAGATCATAAGAGATTCTGGAACAAGTAGTCTTGTACCTTGGACAGATCATAAGAGATTCTGGAACAAGTAGTCTTGTACCTTGGACAGATCATAAGAGATTCTGGAACAAGTAGTCTTGTACCTTGGACAGATCATAAGAGATTCTGGAACAAGTAGTCTTGTACCTTGGACAGATCATAAGAGATTCTGAAACACGTAGTCTTGTACCTTGGACAGATCATAAGAGATTCTGGAACAAGTAGTCTTGTACCTTGGACAGATCATAAGAGATTCTGGAACAAGTAGTCTTGTACCTTGGACAGATCATAAGAGATTCTGGAACAAGTAGTCTTGTACCTTGGACAGATCATAAGAGATTCTGGAACAAGTAGTCTTGTACCTTGGACAGATCATAAGAGATTCTGGAATAAGTAGTCTTGTACCTTGGACAGATCATAAGAGATTCTGGAACAAGTAGTCTTGTACCTTGGACAGATCATAAGAGATTCTGGAACACGTAGTCTTGTACCTTGGACAGATCATAAGAGATTCTGGAACAAGTAGTCTTGTACCTTGGACAGATCATAACAGATGAACGGAGATGTGAGGTGGAGGTGAAGAAGAGAATAGGAATGACTTCTACAGATTTAACAAGATTCATATTTTGATATCAAGACAATTAACAGATGCACTGAAAATGCGAATCGTCAGGTATATATTCATCTTTGCTCTATGGTGCTAAAAACATGGACAATCAGCGTGTTGATATGTGGGTATAAAAAAGGATAGGCCGCATCTCATAGAGGGAAAAGGGAACAAAATGGGAGATCATGAAGAGATTGGGAATCGGAAGAGAATGTAAAAGTAAAGTAACCTATAGCATTACTGCCGTAGGGGTGTGAGGTGTGAGCGATCTCACATTTCATGAGGGCGGTAGCGATCTCCTCTCCCACGCCGCTTTTACTTTCCGGACTGAACCCATTTAAGGCTGGGTCGACCCAGGAGCTATTGCAGTCTGAAAAAACACACTACCGCCTCAACTAGGGAATGAACCCAGGACCACTCAGATGCGAAGCTAGAGCGCTAACCACTGCACTACTCAGCTCCCTGAGAAGATAATGAGAATGAAGGAAATAAAATATTTTGGACGTAATAAGAAACTGCACAGTGGAGAGAAAAATTGAAAAATTCTCGAGGAAAAGGTGGTCGGTAGGCACGCAACAGGAGCACAGCACTATAACTGCCAAGACAACATCAAGAGATGGAGTGACAACAGTCTGGCGTAGGGTGTCGTAAAGGCAGGCAACAGGAGCACAGCACTATAACTGCCAAGACAACATCAAGAGATGGAGTGACAACAGTCTGGCGTAGGATGTCGTAAAGGCAGGCAACAGGAGCACAGCACTATAACTGCCAAGACAACATCAAGAGATGGAGTGACAACAGTCTGGCGTAGGATGTCGTAAAGGCAGGCAACAGATGGTGTTGCCGATATATTGCAACCGCCATCGATGCGAAGGCGGCACTTGACACCATCACTAACTATATATATATATATACTAGGTGATTGTTTGATGTTGTTCCTGGGGCGAGTCGTCTCCACCCTACTGTTAATTACGCCTCTGTAATTTAGATGTACTCACAGTGGATTAACTATGTAAATATGTAATTATAGTCGATTGTAATTGTCATGAGATGTCGACTCTTACAATATTCTTCTCTACTAATTCAGTTTTCTCTCAGCCAATTGAGAATCTACAAGCGTATGATAGTGTTACCGGATAAGAAGATCTGCTTCTCTCCCATGGATTGAAGTCGAGTATTCAGACCAAACAATAGCACACTATTTATTTGTTCTGTGTTTGTTTCATTAGTTTCTGAAGTTTTTATTAGCGCGACAGAAATAAACTACTGGCAGTCTTCCCATTTCCCATTGAGATGCCATTGTTCTACTATTTTCTGTTCTTAAGAAACGACTTCACTGCACTATGGGCAGACCCATAGGTGCTCAGTCTCTGTCAGTAAATGACATATGTTTGCTCCTTCCTCTATTGCGCCCTAGTCACTTCGAACCACATTAGATATCAGAGATCAGCAGTCTGTGAATTGCTGATTAATCTTTCGGGGTGTGATCGTCTAACAGGTAGCCATTGATCGACTTCAAGATATTATTCCTATCCATTTCTCGTATATTGCACCACTCTCCGCAGTCCCTGTCTAGGGTTGTCATGACTATGTGGTAATCTTGTCATGACTATGTGGTAATCTTGTCATGACTATGTGGTAATCTTGCCATTCCCTCATTAGTTTGGGCCCACTCTTCTTCCTTCACTCTCGTCTCAAATGTGATCATCTGTCCAAATTGTTCTCGTGTCTGTGTCATCTGTGACGCCCCTCTCTGAAATATTGATCCCTTGATGTCCGAGGATCAGTGGGTTCCGCCTGCTTTTGGTAATCCGTATATAGGTTTGGCCTTCGCTCACTTATATCTAGGTGCCATACATTTTAAAAACTAGAGAAAGGAACAGTAGATTAATACAACTGTGCTACAGGTAATGACTTCTGATCATCGGGCTAAAGTTTCGAACACGTGAATAACAGAGAAAGTAAATACGGTCATCACCTGGGCCGAGTACGGACAAGATCCATGTATAACATATCCCAAATTCACATATGGTTACTTTTACAATCGACGATGATGCTGATCAATAAGAAGATGAAAAGAAAAAGAGGAAGAAGCGGAATAATAATAAAATAATAATGATAGGAAGAAGATTAAGTGGAGGAATATTAATAATAATAACAAGGAGAAGAAGAAGAAAAACCATGGAAGTTTTTCAGTATCAGTAATATCTAAGCAGGTAATCGCGAATTAGATATATGAAAGACATGAACTATTACCGATCTATAGTCCTCGGCAAATTAAAGACTTGGCAGTTGATCTCTACACCTTGAGGTTAGGAACTGCAGCCAAACTAGACACTAATCCTGACCCAAAAAAACCAGAAATGTTCATATGCTATTGTCACATGAGAACAATTGAAGACGTTAGTGCAGTCGTTGTGTCGAAACGCCATTACTATTCTGTTGCTGTTCTAATGAAGATCTGCCTTTTCACGTTTTGTGTTTTCCAACTCATCATCATCATGTAGCATGCCCTTTACAGAACGTCGCTCTCATCACAGTCTGTCTGAAAGAAACTCGTTCCCTTGTCAAAACTCCAGCCTCTGCAACAGTCATACCCAGGCATTCCTGGATATCTTGGTGCCATCGTCTTCTTGGGCTACCCCTGCCTCTTTCGCCTGGCACCATACCTTCCATCACTGTTCTCTGAAGACCGTTGTGTCTCTTGATGTGACCAAAGTATTTACATGTTCTGGCCGTTTTCTATAGCCTCTAGCAGTGTTTCTCCAAGTTTGGTCCGCGAACGAACGATGATCCGTCAACTACATGTGGCCCTAACGCACATTGTGACTTTGCTAAACTTGAAAGCTTAACAGGCATATGCGAGAGATAAGTTAGATCACAGGAGATGTGTAACTCCCGACAGAGTACAGATTCACGTGGTGTATATTTATTGAGGAAATGTGCTCCATGTAGCTCTGAAAGGTTTTGATTGACTGATTGGGTGATTGATTGATTGATTTATTGATTGATTAATACGTTGATTAATTGATTGATTGACAACACTGAATACTTGTTGTGAACTAGTCAATGCTTATATATGTAATTTTTTTCACACACAAGAAAACACGTGACCTGATATCGATTTCGAACTTTTCCTGCAATACCTGGCCACCTCAAATAGTTTATTTAGCGGAAATCGATTGACAAAATAATAGGAAATGGTTGAGTAAAAATAGACTAAGATATACGGTATTGAGTCAGATATAGATGTTGTGACATGCTATACAGAATCGATATCCTTGCACTTTAGATAGACCCATAGGTGCGGTGTTTCTTCAATTATTTTGTTAGGTCGACAGAAAAACACGCGCCAATTTCATATTTCAGATTGAGATGTCATACATTTTAACTCTTTATAGTCCAGCCTAATTGGTTAGATTTGTTTCTTAACACATGAATCGTATGAATAAGGCCGGTCTGTAGAAGGTTAAGACTTGAATATAATCAGTTTGGCTGACCTGGAAAGGGTTAGGACACAAATATAATAAATTTGGCTGCATAGGTAAGGGTTAAGTAATGCATCTAATCAGTTTGACTGAACTGTAAAAGGTTAAGACATGAATCTAATCAGTTTGACAGGACTGTAAAAGGTTAAGACATGAATCTAATCAATTTGGCTGAACTGTAAAAGGTTAAGACATGAATCTAATCAATTTGGCTGAACTGTAAAAGGTTAAGACTTCTTATCCATTTCTTCCAACGTCTACCCCTACAGCATAACTGGTTATCTGCTGATAATGTTGAGTTTTTTAGAAGCGCGGTTTTCTTCAGTTCAAATTTGATCGATTGTACTTTCATCCTATCAAACATCTCTTGTAGTTGACTATAACTGTATGACAAAAGTACCCGACTATCCCGCTGATTTAAAACAGTATTATTACCCTGATTTTATATAATATTAAGGTGACAGCGTGGCCTAGGGATGAAGCTTCCGTTTCACAATCCATAGCTTCGGATTCACGTGTCCAGTTAGACAAACACGAAGCTTTTTTTCTAGGTGCAATCGAGCAAATGTCTGCATCCTGAGTTACCTCCAGTCGCTTCGACTGAAAGTCTTGCCACTGGTCCAATGTAGCTCAGGATAAGTGAGTGAAGTTGATAATCAGCGCAAGTTGTCCTTCACTGTAATTCAAATTCATCGCAAGTTACGTCACCAAGACAAAAGAACCGTCTGATGATATCGTTATCATCGCTCGTGATGGGCAACTACCTTTGTTTTTAATATAGTAACAATATTATTTGTAGTTAACATTGGCTGAGAAAATAACAGTAGCCAGGCAATGGAAACGAACAGTTTTGAAATAAAACTGTAACCGTCATTAGACGTATTATTTGTTAATAATTATATGAAAGTAGTTATATTATTTTTGTTATTAATTCGAAAAAGGAAAGCAATATCTTTATAAACAAAAATTGTATTGTTGTGTGCATGTGTATATGATCTTGAAAATGTCACCATGTGAAAGCCATTGCTATGGGGCCGTACTGTAAATCACCAGAGAAGGGCTTTTTTATAAAGCAGGTTAAAAAAATACCCATAGCATTGAAAAAAGAGCCGTCGGATATAAAGTGTTAGAGACATTATTGTACTAAACCACAGCTTATGTGAGGTTGGGGGGCCAGTTTCCTTCCTCGCTACCTTTCTTTTCGTAACCGTAGGGCAGTCCCAGGGTCAGTCCGAAGGCAAAAATTGCTGTCATGGATGAAGATAACTCTTCATGTACTAAGCCGCAGTCTATGTGAAGTGGGTTGGTCAGTTCCCTTCCTTGCTGTATATACCTTCCCAAACCTACACGTCAGGTCTCCATTTACAGATGGGTCGACTGGAAGAGCGGTCGTACCAGGAACGAACCCCACTCCGACTTTTTTTTCAGTCCGCCCGTGATTGGAACACTGGAGCAATGTAATCTCAGTCTTAGCAAGCCAGCTCACTGTCGACTAGGTTACACGCTCCGTCGAAGGTCAGGTACCCGTTTACAAATGAACTGGAGCGTTAGTGTAGACGGATTGCAGTGTTGAACCTGCGCTTCTACAGGGAAAAATAAAAGTGAATCCCTCCCATCAGCCTGTATGGAGGTCAAAACGAGGCAACCCTTCCACCATGCAAAGGCTAGGTCAATCACCTATGTCTGAAAATCGAGTATACATTGAGGATCTCCTCTTAGTGAGATGCAGTTTTCTTCCCTGTGAAGTCTGTTTGGCCATTTTGTTTCATACCTCTGTAGTGTTTTTGAGCCGTGATAGCGCAGAGGTTGATGCACTGATTTCCCAGCCGAGCGATATGAGCTCGGTCCCCATTTGATGCGGGATTTGCTTCCAATCACAAAACGGCTCCCGCGATCGACCCAGCCAAAAAATAGATACCGGAACAATCTGGTAAGTAAAAGCGGCCTGCGGGATGCTGACAGCATGTGTCGCTGGTCAAAATGTGGTCTAGTAATGTCCAGACTTTGAGAAACATTGCTATGACGTGATAGTACATTGAGTCGTTCATTGGTCACTTTCACATTCATTTAATGCAGTTGTGTAATGGCCACTTGTTAACCATTGTTTCAATGTATGATCAATTGCAATATTTGTTGATCATATCTACGTTTACTGACACATCTTTTTGACATTTCTTTGTATGTAAAATGACTTTGAATATCAACTTGAGTTTGTTCAATTATTTTTTTGAATAATTTGGTGTGCACAGGGTATTGTTCACATACGCGTCATGTCGGTTTGTGTATGTTATATGTGGATGATATGTGTGCTTATGTGAATGTGTGTGTATGTTTGTGTCTTTTGAACGCTATTTCTGTTGGGTTCGTTGCGTTGCTTCTATAAATGCTCTTTATATGTGTGCTTTACTGTGAATGTTGTTTGTGAATTTGTCACGAAGAAGTTCATTGTGTGCGCGTGTTTTCTATTGAATGTTGTTTGTGAATTTGTCACGAAGAAGTTCATTGTGTGCGCGAGTTTTCTATTGAATGTTGATTGTGCGCGTGTTTTCTATTGAATGTTGATTGTGCGTATGTTTGCTTCTTACAAGCTTTTATTCTATTTGACATGAAATGACTGTTGTCAATTTGTGTAGACTTCTATTTCTCCTATTTTAACCAACTTCCCCATAACCCAGAGAGCTGGCATTTTGAACAAAGCCTCTATCAGTGCCACATGTTAATCTATCAAATGTTGATGGATGGTGGACAGGTCATTCAAAAGTGTGTACCCAAAAACGTAGACTGTTTAATATTTACTTATTATTAGTGAGTGGTGTTTTTGTGTGTGTTCCTTATTGTTAACGTGGTGTGTGTTTTCTTTGTAAATGTATGTTGTGCGGATCTTCTGTGTGTGTGGGCGTGTGCGCGCGCGCGCGAGTGTATGTGTGTGCGTATGAACAAGAGAATGTGTTTTCCCTTGAGTTGGCATGTGTATATATAATTGCACCGTGAATGTTGCTTGTGTGAATGTGTACTAGAGTATGTTTTCCCTATCAATATGTTTTCTATGCAAGTGTGTTTTTATTTTGAACTTTGTTTCTTGCTAATGTTGTTGTTTTGCGTGTGTGTGTGTTTTTTCGTTCAACTTATTATGCAGCTGTTTATTTTGTTTTTGTTTGTGGTTTGCTTTTCCTTCTCTGGATGTCGGACTCAAATTCAGGGTCTACATAACACGTTTAGACACATCTTTGAACCTCAACTGTGGGGTGGCCGACTGTTCCATTGCTGACGGATTTCTTTGAGGATTCAACCACCTTCCACGCGACGAGATGGCCAAGCCATCGTAGTCTTCGCTACCTAAGGAGAGTTTACATGCTTGGCAGACATGTGCGAGAGCGCACCTCAGCATTTGCCACTCTGCCCATCCGTGTAATTCCAAGGAAATATAGCAGGCTCTGTAAAGGGCAGGTGTTAAGCCTGTGTAAATGGCAGGTGTTAAGCCTGTGTAAATGGTTGGTGTTAAGCCTGTGTAAATGGATGGTGTTTAGCTCTTATTTGGTATAAGTTGCCCAAGTTTCGCTTCCATGAAGGAGTACGCTGGCAACACATGCATTGTACACCGTAGTCTTTGTTTTAATTGTCAGTTTCTAGTTTTCTTAAAACCTCGTGAGACGAAAAAATGTAGCAGACGTTTTCCCAATGCGACTATCTATTTCTTGATCTAGAGAAAGTTGATTGTTTATACTGAAGCTCGTGTTATAATTGGTGCACAATTCTCAGTTCCTACTTACCTTTCTAAGAGCTGGAGGTTCACCCGGTTCCTATCATCCCGACACATTGATTTTACCGAGACTTCTTGTAAGGCCAAACTCTTGGCACACCTGGCTGAAGCGATCTATAGAGCTGAATTTAACGCTGGCTGTGGGTGACAGCTGCCGCATCATCAGCTACAACTAAGTCAATAATGGTGACCTCCCTGATCTTCGCTCTGAGTCTTGTAAGATTAAACACCTAACCATTCAACCCACTCTGAGTCTTGTAAGGTTAAACAGCTGACCATTCAACCGAGTCTGCGTCTTGTAAGGTTAACACAGCTGACCATCCGACCCAGTCTGAGCCTTGTAAGGTTAAACAGTTGACCATTCAACCGAGTCTGAGTCTTGTAAGGTTAACACAGCTGACCATCCGACCCAGTCTGAGCCTTGTAAGGTTAACACAGCTCACCATCCGACCCAGTCTGAGTCTTGTAAGATTAAATAACTGACCATCCGACCCAGTCTGAGTCTTGTAAGATTAAACAGCGGACCATCCGACCCAGCGTGAAGGCATATTCCTTCGTTTGCGTTACCAAATGCATATTTCAGCAAACAGAGCAAAGAAGATTCCGACCAGTGTTGGGGTCACACGCAGTCGTGCTCAACTCCACTTCCAGAAATAAGGCGAACGCAAAAAGAAACAAAAAATGTAGCATAGTGGCTCCACAGCAGCAACACTCTCCAGCATAAGCAGCTGTAAATGGGTACACGACTTGTCTATAAGAAAGGCAATACATCAAGGAAGGGAACTGGACATGACTTCACAGAAAGCTGAGAGCTCGTACAGTGAAGTCTTTATTTCATCACCGTAGCTATGTGTACTATTTTATTGACATTTTTTACGTCATCTCTTGTTGTTGATGACTGTACACGGCGAGTGTGTTTACTCTTGAGTGCGCCTTGAAACTGGCATTGCGTGGTAGGTCTGAGATGTGCTTTGCGTTGCTTTATCTACGCAACAATAACTACTATGGAGATCACGTTGATCCACATCTCGTTAACCAGATTGCTTGAAAACAACCTGTTTCCAGGGATCGCTACATGGAAAAGAGATATGGTCTTAGTCACAGCGACGTCCTGGTCAGTGTGTTTCGCCAGACCCTAATGTGACGTCCTGGTCAGTATGTTGTGCCTGCCCCTGATGCGACGTCTCGGTCAGTATGTTATGTCTAACCCTGATGCAACGTCCTGTTGTCAGTATGTAATGACTGGCCCTGACGCAACGTCCTGTACACAGTATGTTGTGCCTGAGCAGACTAGTGTCTCAGTTCCCCGCGCCATTTCAACGAAAACTTCATTTTGCTTATATCAGTAAATAGTCATTATCCATTCTCACACTTTTGAGCAGCTCTAAAACTCTCTGCATCCATGAAAAGGCTACACAGACACCGATCAAAGAGACATGATTGCGAACTCCAAGCAAAGAGATATGATTGCGAACTCCAAGCAAAGAGACATGATTGCAGACTCCAAGCAAAGAGATATGATTGCGGACCCCGAGCAAAGAGAAATGATTGCGGACTCCGAGCAAAGAGACATGATTGCGGACCCTGCGCAAAGAGACATGATTGCGGACTACGAGCAAAGAGACATGATTGCGGACTCTGAGCAAAGGGACATGATTGTCCTGCCTGGACGATAACGAGGAAGTAATGTGTTCTCCACTAGCCCAGCCAAGTCATTGCGCGTTCTTGGTATTACTGAAACAATCGGATCCCTGGAGGGAATCTACGGTAGGACGGAAGCGGAGAGGTATCTGACGGTCCCGACTAATCAGAGATAAAAGTCGCCTACCTGTCATTTTTATCTTAGGTACCTCACAGCGCCGTCAGTCTAATTGCTTATTATAAAACTGAGTGACAGCGACACTGTTTGATGAAAGAGGCGACAATTGGCAGTAAAATATGCTTGCCTAAGCGACTTGAAACACGCACCTTTTCCCCGGTTTGACCCCACACGAGATATCTCAGTAGTATGAAACACTGGCAGCACTAGAACTGGGGGTCTTTGGGCAACCTTTTATCTTATGGGTGCATGGTTATCTAGCCTGCTACCAGCAATCCCCTGGTACAGCTGTCTTGTGGTTTGTTAGTAGTACAGACCTCTAAGTTAGGTATGCTTTTCTAGCGGTGTTCAAAGAGTTCAGACGAAGCATTTGTGTGTGTGTGGCTATAGGCCTTGATTTGGGTTTGATTAGCGGAAAGGAGTGTAAGAAAGTTTCTTCCTATTGAAGAAGTCCATTAAGAAATGGCTACAAACAGAGTGAAGTAGTTAAAACGTTGCTCCATACAGAGTGAAGTAGTTATAACTTTGCTCCATACAGAGTGAAGTAGTTATAACTTTGCTCCATACAGAGTGAAGTAGTTAAAACGTTGCTTCATACAGAGTGAATTAGTTATAAAGTTGCTTCATACAGAGTGAATTAGTTAGAAAGTTGCTTCATACAGAGTGAAGTGGTTATAAAGTTGCTTCATACAGAGTGAAGTAGTTATAAAGTTGCTTCATTCAGAGTGAATTAGTTAGAAAGTTGCTTCATACAGAGTGAAGTAGTTATAAAGTTGCTTCATTCAGAGTGAATTAGTTAGAAAGTTGCTTCATACAGAATGCAGTGGATTAACGATTGGCTTATAAGAAAGCAGTGGTTAGAAACTTTTATTTCTGAGAATCGACTTTACTGTACTCCGGACATATCCATAGGTGCTCAGTCTTTGAGTTTATGTGGATAAGGAAGTGGATATTGATGGTTCATGTAGCTCGTTGATTGTACACACTTTTCCTCCGTCCTCTCTTGCGCCTCATTCAGTTCAACCCTGGTTCGATATCAAAGCTCTGCAGCCTGTGAACTGACTGCTGCTTCAGCAACAAGCGGTCATTGATAGACTTCAAAATGGCATTCCTATCCATATCTAGTGTACCCATAATCGGTGCATGTGAAGGAAGGATGTCAGCTCTTTCGTTGCCCTGAACCCCATACTCATCATGGCAGTAAATCAACACACGCCGCCTCCAGGTTTGGTGCATCTACGGTTACATTCCACTCATGCAGCTCTCTTGTACATTCCAAAGCAAGGATTGAGTCTTAAAACGATAACTGCCCCTGTTAAATAGGTCACAGATAGCCATCTCAGAACTGCAGTCGCTGCATACATCTCAATCCTCGTTCTGGAGGTTGCTGTTCTGCATGAACTGCTCTCCCCGTCGACGATAAGTCCTCTAGCTCTAGCTGAGAATCCCCAACCAGATATCCTCTGCGTAGCACCATTTCATTTATATTTATATGATGGCATAATTATACTGCATGTTATCTTTCTTCGGGTTGTTAACTACGAGCGATGCCATTCCAATACCCCACTCTGTGCATTCCTGTCCTTAGGTAATCCGGTTAGAAACTGGCTTCGTACAGAATGGAGGTGGCTAGAAAGTGGCTTCTAGCAGAGTGGTTAGAAGCTAGCTTCTTTTGGAGTTGGGTGGTTAGAATCTGGCTTATAGCAAAGTGGAGTTGGTTAGAAACTGGCTTCTAGATTAATGGGGTAGTTAGAAACTAGCTTATAGTTTAGCAGAGTGGAGGTAGTTAGAAAATGGCTTCTAGCAGGGTGGTTAGAAACTGGCTTCTAGTAGAATGGTTAGAAACTTACTTTAAACCGAAAAAGTTAGTTGGAAACTGGCTTCTGGCTGTGTTAGAAACTGATATCTAGGGCAGTGGCCGTGGTTAGAAACTGATATCTAGGACATGTGGCTGTGGTTAGAAACTGATATCTAGGACATGTGGCTGTGGTTAGAAACTGATATCTAGGACATGTGGCTGTGGTTAGAAACTGATATCTAGGACATGTGGCTGTGGTTAGAAACTGATATCTAGGACATGTGGCTGTGGTTAGAAACTGATATCTAGGACATGTGGCTGTGGTTAGAAACTGATATCTAGGACATGTGGCTGTGGTTAGAAACTGATATCTAGGACATGTGGCTGTGGTTAGAAACTGATATCTAGGACATGTGGCCGTGGTTAGAAACTGATATCTAAGACATGTGACTGTGGTTAGAAACTGATATCTAGGACATGTGGCTGTGGTTAGAAACTGATATCTAGGACATGTGACTGTGGTTAGAAACTGACTCCTAGCAAAGTGGTTAGAAACTTTCTTCCAACACAGAGTAGTGGTTAGAACGTTGTTTCTAAGAGTGCAGTTGTTAATAATGGACATACAGTAGCAGGACATGGTGATGATTGAAGACCTATTTGAAAGGAGCCAACAACAGCCACTTAAATAACAAATTAAGCGAATACAACGAGGCTGGATAGAACATACACTGCAGAAGGCACAGTTTAACATAGCTCGGTAGCCTATTGAGTGGAATTCTCAAGGGAAGAGAGGGACAGAAGTTAGCCCAAAAACACGCGGAGGAGAGAATGTGAGAAGGAACTTAAATTCAATTATTACACCTGGAGAGAGGCAGAAAGAGCAGCCCAGGACCGTGTACGCTGGCGGGATGTTGGCAATGGCCTATGCACAGAGAGGAGCACCAGGTTTTGATTGATTGATTGATTGATTAATTGAGTAAGCTGTAAATTGGTACCAATCGACTCAGCTGCAAATTTATACGTAACGAAGTCAGGGTGTCAATTAGGAGTCGACACGAGAGTTACGTAGTTGACGTTTACTCGTTGGCAGATTCTCCAGTGGCTGGGAGATGTGTCTTCTTCTTCGTTTCCTATTAGCTTAAACTGCCCTCTGTTGCTGATTGGTTGCAATGCATGTATCCTGGTTAAAACTGGTACATTCTCTTTCTCTTCTTCTACTCCTATTTCGCTCTTCTTCTTCGGCGATCGCCCCGAAAAGGGAGCTGTGACACATCCGGTTTCAGTTGACTGTCTCCCACGGCGAGACCTATTCTTCCAGATAGACTACACCAGTGCAGCCAGTCCCCAGTGTCGCCGATACGAGGCGGAATTGGGTCTTTGTCAGTTCTGGTTCGTTGACTAATACAAGCAGCTAGCTATGAGTCCCTGGCTGATGCCAGCTCATTCCCTGTGCTCCCTCCATCATCGACACTAGAAGGTTACATAATAATAGTATCAATTGCTTCTGGTATTACGAACGTTACTTTCCTGGACTAGGTGCAAGCTGGGACTCAGGGTACGATGGCTACTCCTTTTCCCTCTCCCCCCCCTCCCCCCCCCCCTTTCCCGGTCCCTGCCTGATCTTGATCGTCTTCTTTAATTCTGAGTCAGAAACGAGTTAATCTGATCAGCGTTGACTCTAAATGTGAATTAACAGATTTGTGCTACCAGAAATGGGAGACTTATTTAGTTCCAATTTCTGAGGACGACTTGATGTCAGCAAACATGAGCACGTATGGCAGGCGTCGGACGTTTCCCTTCTTTTATCTCATCCATGAAGGCTAAACATCATTTTATGACCCCTGTCACGCGTATCTCTGACGCGGTAAATTATGATTTTATTACTGCGACCACTGGTCAGTTGTGTTTGCGTTCTGTCTGTCGCTAGCTGTAATGCATTGGGCTTTCGACGTGAGCCAACGGCCGCTGACATTCAACAAATAGCAACAAGACTAATAGCAGCATCTCCTCGTGGAAATCAATTCTCTTCTTGTTAGTGGACAATGCCGACCAACGCGGCCTAACAGCCTCGCTGACAATCATAGTTGGAATCAGGAAACTGATCTTGATGTCCTGAGTTTCAGGATTGAAAGGTTGGAGGTCAGGTTGGGAGAAGATTGAATCGTATTTGATTGAGAGGACGGAATGAGCTGGGTGTTGTCTCCAGATGGGAGGGATGGTACAGCTACTGATGCGAGCAACTGGAGAATGGTGAACAAACAAGCGCTAATGAACTTCCTGGTGCAGACACATCGAGCATTAGGCCAGGGGTTTTCTGTCCATTTCGACCCCTTTCTTTCATGGATATTAGCCAATCCTGTAGCTGCTCTCCGCCTTGGGTCAATGTTTTCCTACACTTTTTGGTTTCAGAGATGTTGTCATGGCCTCGTTGATTGTAGTACATCTGCCCGCACCCGCTTAGCTTTTACGAAACCATTTTCGTAACCCCTCAGAATTTAGTAAAAGTGACTGTACCCTGTTAGTTTTCAGTAAACCGTCCCAGAGTTCATAAGTTTTTAGTAAATTATATCATATTAATGTAGACTTCTTTCTATAAAGTCAAGACACGCTTTGACCCAGCACAAAGCCCATATGCCAGTAGCCGCAAAACAAGAGGCGACCACAGCACATGAACATCGCTAAATCACGGAAAATAATCAAGAAAATAATGGCATGGATAGCACAGGCAGAGAGAACGATTTGTCTGGTAACCACAGTAAAGGCCATAAACAAATAGGGAGAAAGGATTCACACTGGCGATAAAATGACAGCCTCCATCGGGCTATTATCACTCTGGGGAGAGAATACAGAGATTGGCGCAGTGGCAGGGGTGACTTCCAGGTGAAACAAACAAATCAGCGAAGAGGTCCAAGATTCTGATGCTGCTTCATAGACCGATGGATATGTGCTACGGGGCTTGAAGGCTGCTAGAGTGAGAGGCATGGTTGTTGCTGAGAGGAGCGGCTCTTACTTGACAACAACGTCCAGTATCAGAATGGAGATCGAGACAGTGACTTCTACTCTGAGGTGGTTATCTGGGACCTCTTTAATCTATTTATCTTCAGTCCACTTTTGTGGTTAGACGTCGTGGGGAGGTGTGACCTCCTTTGTTTCATATTTGTTGGCAGGTGAAATTCCACTGGGGACTTACCAGGTCAATCCCCACATGTGTTAGCCACTGGAATATACGATTGTCTATTTGGGGGACTGGAGGTGGAAGCGTAAATTAAAGCAAGCTAGACCCACAGCCTGTGAGGCGCCATATATGCCGCTCTGCTAACCACATAAACAAAAACTGATATTATAGCCACACAGTCCCCTTTTTGCGACATATTCTCTGTGGGGCAAATATCCCTAGAATAATTTGAGTAGATTTGTTTATTTGAATTTTGCCTCAGCAGCGGTTGTTAGGCCTACCCATTTCGATTTCCAAACTAAAATATTTTTGAACGTGCGCGCCACTGCACAGGTATCTGATCTCGCTACTCAGATATCAGGGGAATTATTTCACGGACGATCCACGTGAAAACATCCCGGTCTCTACCGTGATTTGAACCCGCGACCTGCAGCACCCGAAGCGAACACCTTACCTCGAGACCACTGGGTTTTTCACAGCCATAAACGTGGGAAGATCCAATAATTAATATAATTTAACGTGTGTCGTAAATATCTCTAACACTGAATCCTTGCTTCGAAAGGAACAAAATGGCTGGCTGTTGTTTGGTAGGATAGTGGACATGGATACATCAAACCCAAGGGAACGTGTGTGGATCTACTGTCCTGGCCTTGATGGGCTTTGTGGGAACGAAAGGGCAGACATCCTAGTCTCATGGACACCTACAATGGAGATATTGGCAATGAACAGAGGTGACATTTTGAAGTTGATCAATGACCTCTTTTTGGATGAAGAAAATACAGTCAATGAACCAGCAATTCATTACGAATAGGGGGGGGGGGGAGTGGGTGTGAGGGAAAGCGAACCATGGGAAGAGGTCGTGCCATTATGGAGGCGACCAAGGGCCTGCCTTCGTAACATCTGGCTAAAACAGATCACCACCTCCACAACAGAACTGCAGGCCGCCTGGGACGCAGCCATAAGACGTGATCATGGACATGGTCATGCGACACGACGGACCCTGGTCTACCTCTTGAAGTCCCATGTCTTCCAAAAAAAAGTGATTGTTTTCAGTTACTTTTATTCTCATAGCTTGTTTTGCTTTTCTCTATACGTACCCTCAGATATGATAGTGTCCATTCACTTTCTCTCTGTACGTACCCTCAGATATGACAGTATGAATTCAGTTTCTCTCTGTACATACCCTTAGATATATTGACAGTATGAAATCAGTTTATCTATGTACGTACCCTCAGATATAATGACAGTATCCATTCAGTTTCTCTCTGTACATACACTCAGATATAATGACAGTATCCATTCAGTTTCTCTCTGTACGTACCCTCAAATATAATGACAGTATCCATTAAGTTTCTGTCTGTACGTACCATCGGATATAATGAGAGTATCCATTCAGTTTCTCTCTGTACGTACCCTCAAATATAATTACAGTATCCATTCAGTTTCTCTCTGTGCGTACCCTCAGATATAATGACAGTATGAATTCAGTTTATCTATGTACGTACCCCCAGATATAATGACAGTATCCATTCAGTTTCTCTCTGTACATACCCTCAAATATAATGACAGTATCCATTCAGTTTCTCTCTGTACATACCTTCAGATATAATGACAGTATCTATTCAGTTTCTCTCTGTACATACCTTCAGATATAATGACAGTATCTATTCAGTTTCTCTCTGTACATACCCTTAGATATAATGACAGTATCTATTCAGTTTCTCTCTGTACATACCCTTAGATATAATGACAGTATCCATTTAGTTTCTCTCTGTACATACCCTTAGATATAATGACAGTATCTATTCAGCTTCTCTTTGTACATACCCTTAGATATAATGCCAGTATGAATTCAGTTTATCTTTGTACGTACCCTCAGATATAATGACAGAATCCATTCAGTTTCTCTCTGCACATACACTCAAATATAATGACAGTATCCATTCAGTTTCTCTCTGTACGTACCCTCAAATATAATGACAGTATCCATTAAGTTTCTGTCTGTACGTACCCTCGGATATAATGAGAGTATAAAATTCAGTTTCTCTCTGTACGTACCCTCAAATATAATTACAGTATCCATTCAGTTTCTCTCTGTACGTACCCTCAAATATAATGACAGTATCCATTCAGTTTCTCTCTGTGCGTACCCTCAGATATAATGACAGTATGAATTCAGTTTATCTATGTACGTACCCAAAGATATAATGACAGTATCCATTCAGTTTCTCTCTGTACATACCCTCAAATATAATGACAGTATCCATTCAGTTTCTCTCTGTACATACCCTTAGACATAATGACAGTATCTATTCAGCTTCTCTTTGTACATACCCTTAGATATAATGACAGTATGAATTCAGTTTATCTTTGTACGTACCCTCAGGTATAATGACAGAATCCATTCAGTTTCTCTCTGTACATACACTCAGATATAATGACAGTATCCATTCAGTTTCTCTCTGCACATACCCTCAGATATAATGACAGTATCCATTCAGTTTCTCTCTGTACATACCCTTAGATATAATGACAGTATCCATTCAGTTTTTCTTTGTACGTACCCTCAGATATAATGACAGTATCCATTCAGTTTCTCTCTGTACGTACCCTCAAATATAATTACAGTATCCATTCAGTTTCTCTCTGTACGTACCCTCAAATATAATGACAGTATCTATTCAGCTTCTCTTTGTACATACCCTTAGATATAATGACAGTATGAATTCAGTTTATCTTTGTACGTACCCTCAGGTATAATGACAGAATCCATTCAGTTTCTCTCTGTACATACACTCAGATATAATGACAGTATCCATTCAGTTTCTCTCTGTACATACCTTCAGATATAATGACAGTATCCATTCAGTTTCTCTCTGTACATACCATTAGATATAATGACAGTATCCATTCAGTTTCTCTTTGTACGTACCCTCAGATATCTTCTTCTTCTTCATCGTACGCAGTCAGACAGTAACCATTATGTTTTCAAAAAAAGCGGCGGTCATCCTGAAGCTGTCGACACTGCCATAGAGCTTGTCTTGTGGTTCCACTGGTGATGGCCACGTCTGCTCTCTCTGATCCTCGTATTTCGGGCAGTTCTGCAGCAGATGCTCAGCGGTCATTTTCTCGGTACCACACGGGCATTCGTCGGTACCACCTATCTTCAATTTGTTGAATAGGTGGTACCTCAGTCTATTGTGGCCAGTGCGAAGTCTGAAGACAACGACCTGCTCTCTTCTGTTCAGCTGGTAATAGGCATCGTTTTTGGTGTAGCCGGTATGTTCAGTTTCCCATTTGGTCATGTATCTGGCTTTAATAAGCCGTTTTCACTCTTCGTACGTCATACTAGTATATGTTTGTGGTAGTCTTGCACCTTCTTTTGCCAGTCTGTCTGCCTCCTCGTTGCCTTGGATGTTGCAGTGTGATGGGACCCACTGTACCACTACCCTTTGGTGCAGACTGCTGGCATAGTTGACAGAGTGCTGCTCTTAAGTCATTAAGCTCAGTGTTTTTCTGGCTCTTTAGCGCTGTGACTACGGTCAGAGCAACTGTAAGCAGGACTATATGGCTTTCATTATCTTTATGTGTCACCATTTCTTCCACTGCCGCCCTCAGTGCCTCTGTCTCCGCTCTGAAATTGCTTGTGTACTTACCAGTAGCGAATGACAGTGTTATTTTTCTGCCATTTGGTAGGTTCAGGAATGCTCCTGCCCCTCCGTTCTGTGTAGTGTTTGTTACAGAACCGTCGGTGTATGCATGGGTCCAGTCCATGCTTGGGTAGTTTTTCGATATAAAGCTTAGGGTAGTATCTCTCCTTTCTTTTTCAGTCTGGCAGTTTTTGTTTCCAATACCTGGAATATTTTCTACCACCTCTGGAAATATATCCTGCCTCCAGGTAGGTTTTCGTACAGTAGTGATGTGCTTTGGTGTTGTTAGTGCTTTTATGGGATCTTCGTGCATCTTTGCTTTGGCTATTTCTGCAAAGTTTCTCCGCTTTAGTTTCCCATTTCCCAAATTGTTTAGTCTCTGTTGCATTGGGTGCTCATTCAGTCTTCGGCGTTTCTCTGACTGCAGCTGGGCTCTGCAGTCTCTTCTATCGGTTATGGGTTGCAGCTTTGTAATCTTTTCAAGTTCTACAATTGGCGTTGACTTCATGCCTCCTGTTATAACTCTCATGGCTTGGTTTTGAAGTTAGTTAACTTTATCGAAGTTCGCCTTTGCTGCTGTTGTCCATGCCGCAATGCCATACTCGAGAACTGGTCTCACTCTTCCAGTGTACAGTTTCTTTAGTATACTTTCGTCTGCTCCCCAGCTTGTGCCAGCAAGTTTCCTCATGATTGCCATTCTTTCTCTGGCTCTCATTCGGTTTCTCTCGATCTGACTTTTCCATGTCATGCGCCGATCAAATGTGACTCCCAGATAGGTTGGGTTGTCGTTTGGCTGCAGGAATTTGCCATTTAGACTTAATTTGGTGTTTTGGGGTTTGATTGAAAGCGAGAATATTGTACATGTGGTTTTCTCCTCGTTTATTTTAACCAGCCATGAGTTCGCCCACTCTTCCAGCGATGTTAGGGCCTGCTGCATCCGATTTCTTGCTATGGTGAGATTCTTTTCAGAGGTCCACATAGCCAGATCGTCTGCAAACATTGAGCTATGAACTCTTCTTGGTATATTCTCTGTAATGTCGTTTATACATACGAGGAAGAGTGTGGGTGACAGTACTCCCCCTTGGGGTACTCCCTACTCGAGTGTCACCTTTTTGCTCATCTGCCCTTGTACTTGGACTCTGGCCGTTCTTTGTTTGAGGTAGTGGTTGATCCACTTGTACATTCTCCCACAAACTTCACTTCCCCTTAGCTTGACTCTAAGTCCGTCTTTCCAGACTTTGTCAAATGCCTTTTCCAGGTCCACCCAAACCGCTATTGTGTGTGTTCTGTGCCTGGTAGGCATCTTCTATTTCCTGGGCTTTGAGGATGACCTAGTCCTCAGTGGATCTGTGCTGTCTAAAGCCGGCTTGCTGTGGAATTAGTATTCGTTTTTCTTCCAGATGCCACATCATACGTTCCATCAGTTTGCCGACACAGCTCAGTAGGCTGATAGGCCTGTATCCTGTTGGATCTGTTTTGTCATTTCCTTTATTTGGTACTGGTACAAGTACTGCGTATTTCCATGCCTGGGGTACAATACCCCTTTTCCAGCTTTGGTTCAGGACCGATAGCAGTTTCCTCTTCGCTGTTTTCCCAGCCCCATCAGCATTTCGTTTGTTATCCCGTCTTTTCCGGACGATTTCCTTTTCGTTAATGTTTTCATGGCCTCTTCCATTTCACTCATTGTTAATTTGGCCATCATATGCTCTTCTGGTGCCGTATTGATGTTGTCGTGTCCCTTTTGCTCTTCACTAATGTCTGTATGCCTATCTGCTGGGACCTCGATGTGGTTTGCTTTGGCATAGTGTTCTACAAAAGCGTTTGCGGCTTTTTTTCCAGTGAGCAAGTTTTCGCCCTGCTTGATGGTAATTTGTTTGTTTGAAGGGGTTTCGTCATTCCCTCAGATATAATGACAGTATCCATTCAGTTTCTCTCTGTACGTACCTCCAGATATAATGACAGTATCCATTCAGTTTATCTATGTACGTACCCCCAGATATAATGACAGTATCCATTCAGTTTCTCTCTGTACATACCCTCAGATATAATGACAGTATCCATTCAGTTTCTCTCTGTACATATCCTTAGATATAATGACAGTATCCTTTCAGTTTCTCTCTGTACATACCCTCAGATATAATGACAGTATCCATTCAGTTTCTCTCTGTACATACCCTCAGATATAATGACAGTATCCATTCAGTTTCTCTCTGTACATACCCTCAGATATAATGACAGTATCCATTCAGTTTCTCTGTGTACATACCCTCAGATATAATGACAGTATCCATTCAGTTTCTCTCTGTACATACCCTCAGATATAATGACAGTATCCATTCAGTTTCTCTCTGTACATACCCTCAGATATATTGACAGTATCCATTCAGTTTCTCTCTGTACATACCCTCAGATATAATGACAGTATCCATTCAGTTTCTCTCTGTACATACCCTCAGATATAATGACAGTATCCATTCGGTTTCTCTCTGTACATACCCTCAGATATAATGACAGTATCCATTCAGTTTCTCTCTGTACATACCTTCAGATATAATGACAGTATCCATTCAGTTTCTCTCTGTACATACCCTCAGATATAATGACAGTATCCATTCAGTTTCTCTCTGTACATACCCTTAGATATAATGACAGTATCCATTCAGTAAGTATATTTATTTCATTGATTACTTGCTTGTGGTCGTGAAACAGGAGAGGCAAGTTAAAGCTCAAATCACCAAGTCTTTTCTTCAAAAGCTCCTGAATTCAATTTCCATATAAAGAAGCTGTGTTCTTCATAACTCAGTCAATAGCCAGTAGACGGAGACATGAGTTACAGAAAGGTTTGCTAAATGCCAAGGTGTTACAGGAATTACTTCTAAATCTCAAAATGGGAAGGTTTCCTAAAAGTCAGTGTTACAGAAAAGACTTATAACTGACAAAGGTTACTTAACTTAACTTCATTATACTGGTTTAGAAGGCTCTACAAAGTCTGCATACAACCAGTTTATTTCACTCTACGGATACCGAAAATACAGTATATTGTTTAATGGAGTAAATTACTCTGCTTCCACTACATCCTGCGGCAATGCATTCCAAGAATTCACCGCTCTCTGACTAAAAAAATATTTCCTTATATTTACTATGGATCTGTCTTTAAACAATTTGTAGCTATGCCCTCTTGTTCTTGTAGTCGGTTGTGCTTTGAAAAACTTGGTATAGTCTAATTTATCCTTTCCATATATTAATTTATACACTTCGAATTCTTCTTTGTTCGAGACACTGAAGACCAATTTTTGTTTAGTCTTTCCTCATAATTATTATTCTGAAATCCTGCTATCATTTTGTAGCTCTTCTTTGTATCCTTTCTAGCATGTCTATATCCACTATATGATATGAACTCCACAACTGAACACAGTACTCCTAATTTAGATTTCACAAATGATTTATATAGTTTGACTATTACTTCCTTGCTCTTATGTAAAATGTTTCTTTTTATCATGGCTAACATGGCATTAGCCATTTTCACTGCCACCTGTACTTGCCCCCTCACCTTTCCTGTATGATCTATTATAACTCCTAGGTCTCTTTCCTTTTTTATTGTCCTAATATTGTTTTCCCCCATTCTGTAATTAAATTAATTATTGAATTTTCCCATTTGGATGATTGTACATTGTTCTTCATTAAACACCATCTGCCTCTCCATCTCCATTTTTGAATCGTATCTAAATCCGATCTCAATAGATCCACCTCTGCTTAGAAGATACCCTGCGGCATAATATTATGTCATCAACGAACTTTGCAACCATGGACCTGATATCAATGCCCATATCATTTATATATTTATAAATATCAAGAACAAAATTGGTCCCAATACCGATCCCTAAGGCACATCACTTATTACATCACACCAGTCAGAGCACGTCCTATTTATGCCCAATCTCTGCCTTCTGCCTGTCAACAAATTTTCCATCCAAATGGCAACTTCTCTACCTATTCCATGTGATTTCAACTTTCGAAACAATCGTTGATGAGGTACTCTATCAAAAGCCTTTGCAAAATCCAGATAGATAATATCCACCGGCTCTCCACCATCTAACATTTTGGTATCCTCCTCCATGAATTCTAATAGATTCGTTAAACACGATCTGTCTTTTAAACAAATCCATGCTGACTATTTTTTTAATTAAATTAAACTTGTCCAAGTGCAGTACTATGTTGTCCTTGATAATCGACTCTAAAATGTTGCAGAGTATGCTCGTCAAACTCACTGGTCTATAATTTGCTGGATCTGATGTGTTGCCCTTTTTTGAACAAGGGGAGATCACACCTGCATCTGTCCACTCCCTTGGAACAATCCCCTACTTAAGAGTGTCAGAATAAAATGTCGCTAATGGTTTTGGTGACTGGTCTCGAAGTTAATAGCAGTAATTGTGCATGGAGACCGTCTTGACCAGGACATTTATCCACTTTCAATCTATCCAATTTCTTTTACGGGAAGGTTTCCTTAATGTCAAGGTGTAACGGGAAGGTTTCCTAAATGTCAAAGTGTCACGGGAAGGTTTCCTAAATGTCAAAGTGTCACGGGAAGGTTTCCTAAATGGCAAGGTGTAACAGGAAGGTTTCCTAAATGTAAAAGTGTCACGGGAAGGTTTCCTAAATATCAAGGTGTAATGGGAAGATTTCATTAATGTCAAAGTGTTACGGGAAGGTTTCCTAAACGTCAAGGTGTAACGGGAAGGTTTCCTAAATGTCAAAGTGTCACAGGGAGGTTTCAAATGTCAAAGTTGTACAGAAAGGTTGTTTATATGTCAAGGTGTTATACAAATGGTATCTAAACGGTATTTTTGCGATAACCACTCTGGTGATGAGACACGTGTCTAAAGGTTAGGGATGGGCTATTGAAAGTCAAGGTAGTCTAGGGACTGAACTAGGTTTGGAACCCCTGTTTTACACTTTCTACACCGTTGGCCTTCCCATAAAAACAAGAAGGAACACTTCCCCATGAGAGCCAGATGAAAAAACATAGCACTTCTAACTTTTCATTGAACCAGCAGGGGGAATAACAAGGCTTTTCACTCCAGCACAAAGCGTTGGGAAATGGATTCCTTCTGGTGAGTTACGCTACATGAATTGTGATGCTCTGACCTACCGTTTTGTCAACTCTGTCTTCATGTTTGTGTTTAATTCCTAAACGACTTGCCAACCAAACAATGAGCGTTGTCTGTAGGAAATGAGACCTAGTTGCTCTCAAAGCCAGCACAAAGGCGGTTTCATTTGAGTGTCCTCGATTTGTCAGTTTCCTCAGGATTTTAATCTTCCAGCTATTACAAGCACTTTGAACGCTACCGTTAACGAAACTGTAGAAGACAATTATGTTCCAAAAATGCATCTGGCTATTGACGTTCCGTTCAACCATAGGTAGGAGTCCATCTGGTTAGAAGAGGAAGTTTTGGTCACTCTGACTTGATTCAACCGCATCTCTTCCACCTTCGGGTGTTCATGTCTTCTTGTCTGTGGTACCATCTTCAAGTCATTCAGTTTTGGACTGGTTTTGCAAGCTCTGTATTCTGTCTTTCCATTTCAGCATGTCATCAGCGACCGTCTTCAGCTCATCATAAGTATTCACCGACATGTCGCTGCGTGCGAGTGTCACAAATGTATTTTTTGGTCTGCTTCTTCCTCTCTTTCTCCGTGTTCAGTCTTCCAAGACTTTCTTCACTTGGTTCCTCGTGGCGTAGATTGTGGCAGAGCAAGGTCAGTTGTTATTTGTGTATCTTTTGTAGCAGCTTTCTTTCCTCTCCCACTTCCTCCAACACCCTTTGGTTTGATTTCCTCTGTGGGGACGGCGTGGCCTAGTGGTTAAGTGGCACGGCTCACAACCAGAAGGTGCTGGGTTCGATCCCCATCATAGCACCGGCCGTTACCCTGGGGAAGCAAACTCTTAGAAAATGCAGGAGGAAGCAGACCCTTACATAAAATGCATGCTGAAGTCGGATGCACTGGGCCGACAGGCGCAAAATAAAAACCACAGTGTAACGCACACACGCCTTGGGGAATAGATTAATAAGGCGAACGCAAAAAAAAACACACAAAAATTTCCTTTGTCCGACTCACCTTCTTAACCTTTCAAGTAACACAACATCTTAAAATTTTCAAGAATTTCTCCGCAGTTCTATTTAATTGTCCATATTTCATAACAGCGCAACACCACTGTGGTAATTAATTCACTAGACAATTTACTTTTATAATAGTATCAAATGTACACATAAATAGGAAATTATCAGTTGTAGAGCTTGCTCAGTACGGTACCATTATGGTCTGACATTTGACGGAAGAGTTAGGTCCCTATTCAAACTCATATTATAAACTCATCACAAACCAATGTTTCAAACATCAAGTAGAGAGAGAGAGAGAGAGAGCGGCTGGGACAGAAAATGTACTAACGAGAATGAAATTCTGTGGGCGTGAACTGGCTGTGGTTCGAGTCTTCTTTCACTGACCCATTCTACTTAGGATTTCAATGATGGCACTTTTACAAGCCGGGATGAAACCCTCCATTAGACGATCGTTAGATGTTTCAGTTTTCTTCATCTCACATCTCTTTTGTCTTCATGTTTTATTTTGTTTTATTTTTCATTCAAAGGCAACGTTCGGGTTTTCATGATAGCAATCAGAAAAGAGAGAGAGAGAGAGAGAGAGAGAGCCAGGTAAACTTGTGACCACCAGAAGAATTGAGGACAAAAGGTTGTTGAAGGCAGAAGAGAAATAAATTGTATGGGTGGACGATTTGACCAACAGGTACTGAAAATGTTCGTCAAATCGTTGGTCCTAAAATAATTAATCACCAACGACTCGAGCACTGGTACTTGATGTTGATGATGACAATCATCGTCTGTTGCTGCCACTTCTCTACATTTTCACCTTTGCGGATCGGTTAAAGCGCTGGGCTCTCACATAAAACATGAACAGATTCGTACATTAGTTTCGTAAATATACAATCTACTCAGCTATGAATTGTTCCATGACTATAACAGCCAGGAACAGCAAGACAGAACGGGAAGGAAATTGGTTGTGCTGATTAACAAATACAGTTTGGGGAGAGGAGACTAACGGCTTGTCAGGGAATATACTCTGATCAGACATGTTAGTCAGGGCCAAGCAAAATATTCTGATCCGACATGTTAGTCAGGGTCAAGCAAAATATTCTGATCCGACATGTTAGTCAGGGCCAAGCAAAATATTCTGATCAGACATGTTAGTTAAGGTCACGCAAAATATACTGGACAAGATCCTCACCGCGACTTCCTCGCAAGTCTCCCCCGAAATGGGCTGTTCTTCTTGGCATCCTGGCTAGCGAGGTGAGGGGTCGACGTGATCCCCGTAGTAGTGAGCGACACGAATATAAAGTCAAGCATAGCACAGCATCCTGAAGGAACCCGGTCCTGTAGTTGATGTTCTCCCATGCCACGCGCTCAGACCGGCTAGTTTGTTATGCCTATGTCATACTCTGTCTCTCCTACCCTGAATTGTACCTGTTGTAATAACGTTTTCGATACTTTCACTGCGCATGATAAGCACTGATGTTTCTTTCTAATATTGTTTAAAAGTCTTAGTTGTGCATTCATCTTTTTTTATTGTTATTATTTTTTTTTTGCGTTCGCCTTATTTCTCAATTCCCCAAGGCGGTGTATGTTGCACTATGGTTTTAATTTTGCGCCTTTTGACCCAGTGCATCCGACTTCGGCATGTATTTTATGCAAGGATCTACTTCCTCGTGCATTTTATAAGGGTTTGCTTCCCCGGGGTAACAGCCGGTGCTGTGATGGGGAGCGAACACAGCACCTTCGGATTGAGAAATGTGTCACTAAACCACTGGCCCACGCCTTCCCCTGGTATATCGTCATAAGATTGTTTTTGTCTGTCCATGAAATTCTGAACATGAGCATTTGAAACCACATCTCTGTCGCCTCTCAAGAACCTCTTGCGTGTTTCCTAATCGTCCAGAATTGGAAACCAAAAGTCAATATCGGAATTATATTACCGGTACACTGAAGTAGGTTTTTTCTCACTTCATGAGATAGTGACTTGTTACATAAGATTGTGTAGCTGGCTTACTAAGACTGGGATTACACCGTGCCTCGGTTCGAAATCACGGCAGGACAAAAACAAATCCGGGCGTGGTTCGTTCCTCGTTTGACCGCTTCTCCAGTCGACCCAGCTGTAAATGGGTACCTGAGGTATGAGTTGGTGGAAAGTAAAAACAGAAAGGAATGGAACTGGCCACCCCACCACATATAGGCTGTGGGTTAGTCCATGAAGTGGGTTAGTCCATCAAGTGTTTTCTTCATCCCCGAATGCAGTTGTTACCACGGGACTCTACTTTTTCTTTACATAATATATTTTTCATTTTCTGAAACGTTTCATTTGTGCTATTCTGTCTCTTGTGTGTGCATCTCCCGTCTGATGTTATGAGAGTCCACAGACATCGAACTGTTTGGACTTGTTCTAATATCATCCCGTTCACTCTTATGTTGCAATTCACTTGTTTTTGTCCAATAAATGTGCGTGCTGAAACCGGATGTATGTGGCAGAAAGACAGAGATATCGCAGCCTCGCTGTAAACTAGGAAGAAACGTAACAAAACTTATTTTTCCGAACGAACAGCGAAGAGAGAAGAAGAAATTGCACAAATTGAAAAATGCAATAAAATAAAACAATATCGTGAAGAAAAAGAGACCCGCCAAAGGATGCAAATATATCTTCTAAATAACATGATAGTAGATATTATTACAGCTGAAGAAGAGGGGGGGGGGGCAACTCCCTCTACCTTTGACTAATAGCAATACCAACGGAATGGGGCAGAAACTTGGAGAAGGACAGAGACAACACAGAGAAACTTCCAGTCGTAAGTCAATAAATATACACGGAGGATAATGGGTATAGGCAGGCTAAACATGGAGAGGAACGAAGCAGCAGCAGTCAAATCAAGGCTCCGTTATTGTTTCTCCATCGTTTCCGAAGAGGACCACATTGTCATATGTCAATCATGGAGTGGGTTCATACCCCGCTGATCAAATCAATCCGATCCCGAAAGCGTCTGTCACATTGAGAGCAGAGAAACACTGTCTGGCCGTCAGACGGAAGAAACTCGTCTCATGCCTTTCGTGTCGCTCTTCACCTTGCAGCTTCCTTAATTCTTGTCTGCTCCATATGTGTCGGGCCAGAAGAGATTTCACTACGCTAGGCAGGGCGATCAGCAGCAATGTTCTTCCAGTTATAAGGTCAATGTCGCAGTTCTTCAGTGAGGCTTCCAGTGTGTCTCTGTAACGTTTGATTTGGCCACCGCAAGCTCGCTTGAATGACTCAAGCTCGCCATAGAATATTTTCTTTGGAAGCTGCTCATCTTACAAGCGGACATCATGGCCAGTCCATCTAAGCTGCGACTTGCACAGAGTTGTGTGGATGCTTGTCATGTCAGCCCGCTAAAGAACTTCTACATCGGTGATCCTATCTTGCCATTTTATGTTCAGCAGTTCCCTTAGGCAGTCCATATGTAAGTGGTCAAACTTCTTCGCATGTCAAGAGACTCTGGGACATTCCGTAGAGCAGTTCATTGGAGTACATTGGTTGTTGTCAAGTGCTACTCCTTCAACTAATGTGTGTTGAGCAGGAATGCGATAGACGTTCCGGTATCACGGCAGCTGTGTGCAGGTACACAGGTCTGAAGTGTCAATATTGAATTCATTATAAAGTCTGTATTCAGACAGAAGATGATCACCTGATCTCGTCTGGAGAGTTGATGGTAGGCGTCTTTTTTGTTTTATGATCCGGGCGATCTTTTTTCCTGTCTGTTCTGTACGTGACCTTGACATTTGTCTCGCCATGTGGTGTTTCTGTGTCGCAGTATTCCTCCCTCTTTGGCATTGCCTTGAATGTTGCAGTGGATTGGTATTCACTGGATTCTACTTATTTTGTAGCATTGAACCAAACATTTGGATGAGTTGCAAGGGCACTAATTTTACTTTTGTGCTGGTTCTTGAGAATTGTAAACACTGAAAGGGTATTTGTTAAAACAACCACTTATTTTTCTGCCCGCTCCTTGCAGTTTATGAGGGTTTCAGCTGGATGCTACATGGCTGTATCCTAAAGCGTTGAAGTAATTACACCGTTCTCCAGTAGCAACTGTTGTTGAGTAGACTTCCTTTATTAGTTCCATGAGATCAAGATGTTGAGCAGCGCATGAGCTGCAGCGGTCAGTTTTCCAAATATATATGCAAGCATCAGGGCCAGCGATCCAGAGCTGGCAAAACACTTCTACGTCTCCACGCAATGATCGTGAATAACAGGCTGCAATAGAGCAGACTAGCTAAAGCGAAGGGATCGAAGAAGGAAAGCTAACGCGGTACTAAAAAATGCCTGCTGAAGTCGGATGTGTTGGACCGAAAAGTGTAAATATCGCAGTCGAGCTGTAAACTACGACACAACGCGATCCGTTCTCTAGACAACATCCTGCTACTTGCAAAGCCTTTATCCGGACTTAGTAGCGGAAGATTGAGAACTAACGTAGACGAAGAATAAGAAGAAGAAGAAGAAGAAGAAGAAGAAGAAGAAGAAGAACATGAAGAAGAAGAACAAAAAGAAGGAGAAGAAGAAGAAGAAGAAGAAGAAGAAGAAAAAAGAAGAAAAATAAGAAATAGAAGAAGAAAATGTTGCATAAATCCCCAACAAATAACAACATTTTCAGACACTGACGTTTGTTATTTAATATCTGACACCTTACGATATCTCAGCTTTAATAAGTGGGCCGATTAGCGTCTTTGATGTCCATCTTTGTTTTCATACCAGCAACAGAGATAACAGCTGGGTAAACTGGAGCTTGACGGATCTATGCACATTACCAGGTAAATTTTCCTATGATAAAGGTGACCTGAAGCACTATCAACAAGCACAGGAAAGTTAAGGTGTAACTAAGTAAAAATTAATTGATTCAGTGCGTCCCTAAATAACTAGAAATCAAATTTGCATACGGGTCATTTGAACCGAAACCAACATGCAGCTTTATGCAGCACTTTTTGAAATTCTTACGCCATCTCTAAACGTTTTTCAGACGTTAAAATGGTAACAACCCCAGTAGTAGTTACCTTAACGGCATTTTACGACCGTTGCTGTTCCATTGATTCCAATCTCTATCACCGGACGAGAGCACTTTGCCCCTGACGAAAACTGCAGCGCCAATTGTTACCGAACTGAAAAACGGTATTTAAAAAAACACGGATGAAGAAATACAAAATGTTAACGCCAGGATATTTTCCCCCGCCACAACGAAACATATTCCCCAGAGAGAAAGCAGAAACAATTGAGGGTCAAAGGGTATTGAAAGCGAAAAATCAATTTGGCTTCGTTCACCTTCCATTCTTTTTGAGTGTTTGAAGCGACTGTTTGAATGCCTGGATTGCAGCTTCCGAGAGATGCCACGATACATAGTCTCTGCAAGAGTGGGGCGCAATCAGCATGGGAAATGTCCATTTTCCCTCACTCTTCACAGCACTTCACATAGAAAGGTCGAGAGAAAAGAAAACTGGTTCCTAAATATAGTAATAGGATAAGAGCGGCTTGTTCACCGTGGCGTTTTCCGGAATCTATATATTTGTTTATGTTTACACATTATTCTTTAATAAAGGGAAACAGATCAACATTATTTGCTTTATTTCGTCTTAAAGTAGAAAAAGAGTAGAATATTACACTTTCTATACCATATTTTGTTTAGTGGTTTATATATAAATAGGGGTTCACGGTAACGTGTCGTTGTTTTCCATTTGTATTGGTCAATTCGTTCGTTTTTGTGTGTTTTCTTCCTTCCTATTATCCTGGAACGAACATCTAATATATGAATTCGCACTACGCTTAAACCTGTGTCGAATTTTTACGGTCTAGTTCACACGGTTGAACTTCACGAGATTGGCGACCTTGGCCGTAGTTGCAGACAGTGTCGGTTTTGATATGACTGTGAAATTTAGACACGACTATAATGGACTAAAACTCGGCTCGGAAGAGATACCCAACACATAAACTCAAATGCTGAGTGACGTCTCTATGACCTCTTGCGGTTCTGGTAAAGGTACGACACACAACTATATTTGCCTTCCACTCTTCCGCTGCACCTGTTTATGAGAAAGGCTTCGTGAGTAAACTGAGATAAAATCTGCGTGCTGTGCTATCTCGATAAAATCTTGCCACTGTACAAAGGTAGCTCAGGACTGGAGAGTGAGGTTGACAAAAGTCACAGTGTCTTCCGCATTTTAATTAAAATCACCGCGCAAGTCACCCATTACAGCGGATACAGCAAGAGAAGAAGACTGTCCACACGATTGTGTAAAGAGACTGTTCTGCATCACATGTGATGGACGAACATCAACATATTTATATATATATATATATATATATATATATATATATATATATATATATATATATATATATATATATATATATATATGTATATTTGTATGAAGACGATGAAACACGCGATCGGAATGACATATTGAGCTGACATTTTCATTCAAAATGATATGGCCGACTACCAGATTTGCGCCACTTATTTCAAGTCTCTTTGTTGTTCCCTTCAGGAGTTATGGGCATATATGATTATATAGTTGCATAACAATATTGTTTACCGGTAAATACAGACCCAATGAACATGTCCACATTTACCTGGTCAAATAGGTATGCTTGACAACACCTGAGTTTTAAATTTGTCGAAGTCACAAAACACCAATGCCTAAGATTTTCACTCAGATGCTTCATGAGCCAATTTCTAATTAGTAAAACAAATCGTTCTTCGACTTTAAAATGTAAGTTTTTGATTGTTTCTTTAAGATGCAATATACAGTATTGTATACGTATTCGGTAATTGGTCAAGTTGAGTGTAGAAGATATGGTTGAAGGTTGGGCTGACGGTTTGCAGGGGAGGAAGAGTAAGATTAGGGTGGGAGGATGTAAGGGATTGGTGGGTGGGTGGTGACAAGTTCAAAGGGGAGAAATACCGGGAAGAGAGGTGGGATGGGCGACAATCGGATACCGGGCTAGACGGAAAAAGGTGGGATGATAGACGATGGCATACTGGGCTAGAGGGAGATAGGTGGGATGAGGGACAATGAGATACCGAGCTAGAGGGAGATAGGTGGGATGAGGGACGATGAGATACCGGGCTAGAGGGAGATAGGTGGGATGAGGGACAATGAGATACTGGGCTAGAGGGAGATAGGTGGGATGAGGGACGATGAGATACCGGGCTAGAGGGAGATAGGTGGGATGAGGGACGATGAGATACCGGGCTAGAGGGATATAGGTGGGATGAGGGACTATGGGATACCGGGCCAGAGGGCACTGAAAGCAAAGTTGGAGAAATGACAGAGGAGAGGCGTTAAATAATTAACTACTTTCATAATTATCCCAGGCAAGGGTCTCGGTATCCCATCTAGTATTATATGCTATTTGAGTGATGCATATGGTATTATGTATTGAATTAATTAATACGGATAGAATATATTAGTAACCATGGCTGATAATTGCGCGAAGATATTAATAGATGGGATCATATCAACATGTATGATAATGGGTACGGTAGTTTCCGAGCACAAACAGATATTGTAGTAGCTGAAATCATTCTTTGCTCTAGGAAACATACAATTTAGACACAAACATTATAACAGGGTGGAAGACACTATAGATCGTAAATTCTAAGGACGAGGCAGGTTTTAATCGGCATAACAACAGTTCCTTTCACAGTGACCAGTCTTACATAACTGCGAGAAGTGTACAACTTGACAGGTGAATAAATAGATTAGAGGATGCATCAACTGGAGCATTACTCCAGCCGTTGTTTTGTGAGAAAAATGTGATCTAACCGTTCTGCAACAAGGACACTCAGTGTTGCTTGCGACACACATACACTACATTACATTAATGCATACATACAAATATACACACATATACACATATAAACACACATGTACACATACATATACACATGCACATATACACATATATCTACACACGCTATTCAATCTACCCAGGCTGTGAGCAAAAAGTAAGAGAAGGGAGACTATTATTCGGGATATGCCATGGTCGATCACACCGAATCCGAATTACAGATCCTCATTAATAGGTTGGTACAATCCTGTGATCTGTTTGGACACCATCAGTATGCAAAAGACGAAAGTGATGGCTCAGGGTGCAGATCCTTCAGAGATTGTCTTAAACGGTAAAAATCTGGAGTTAGTAAATCACTTCAACTATCTCTCATCTATCATCACCGACAAACCTTTCCCTGGACGCGGGGCTGCAGAAACGATTAGGAATTGCCTCATCAGCCCTTGCCAGGCTCTCATAGAGAGTGTGGGATGACATCATGCTGACCTTCTTAAAACAGGTTGCTGTGTACAGATCATGTGTGATTAAAACCCTGCTTTATGGCAGCGAAACATGGACTCTGTATGCCTCACATGAAGAAAGGCTAAATGCTTTTCATACGCGCTGCTTGATGCGCAAACTTGGAATTCATGGAGTAACTAAAAACAAAGTGTTGGACCGTGCAAAGATTGCCAGCTTAGTTACGATCCTCCACCACCGCCACTTGCGGTGGCTTGGACACATGTACAGAATGGAGGATGGGCGAGTATTACAAGATATTTACGGAGAGCTGACCACGGGCAAGCAAAAAAGGTAGACCCTTCCTCCGCAACAAAGATGTTTGCAAGTGTGACCTGAAGGCGTTGGATATGAACACCTACAACTGGGAGGAACTTGCCAAAGACAGACCCGACTGGAGGCAAGCTTTGTGTGTTGGTCTGCAGGCAGGGGAAGACAAGATCCGCCAAGATGCAGACTACAAACGTTTGCGGCGAAAGCTAGTACAACAACTGACTGTCCCCTCTCTAGCGTGAGGTCCATTGTCTCTCGAGACTGACATGATGCCAGTCTCTCTCTCTCTCTCTCTCTCTCTCTCTCTCTCTCTCTCTCACTTACTGCTTCACATTCACACACACACATACACACAGTCACAAATGCCCATATTTATTACCTTATGCTTGCTAGTGACTTTGTTATTATTTTTTTAGGCCACAGACTTTGAATGAAAGGCCTGAAAAAAGATTGAGTTTTACTTGAAAACGAGTGACCACACACTTAGAGTGAAATGCCCGACACAAGCTGTCCGAATTTGACATGAGAACGAGTGACCACACACTTAGAGTTAAAGGCCTGACACAAGATGCCTGAGTTTGACATGAGAACGAGTGACCACAGACTTAGAGTGAAAGGTCTGAAACAAGATGTCCGAGTTTGACATGAGAACGAGTGACCACAGACTTAGAGTGAAAGGCCTGAAACAAGATGTCCGGGTTTGAAATTGAGATTCATAATCTAGGTTTAATAATGGAAGTCTGGACAAATGGACTTCTAAGTTGACCTTGGGAAGCGTGCATTTCCACATTGGAAATGGTAAGATCAATCCGGTACAAGTAGTCAAATAGCTTGAGTTTCAGAAAACATTAGAACATCTTTTTCTTGTTTCTTCCTTTGTCCTACTGCCCTTGCCATATGGCGTCGCAGAAAGGCGGGATGCGTAGATTTGTTGTTGTTATCGCCAGTGAGAGGCTTGTGTTAGGTGTAACTTTCTGAGCGTGTCAGAGGTACCCTCGATCCATCGGCGTCGAGATCTACCACTTGCTCGTGGACCGGACACCTGCATATAGTGTGTTCGTGATGCAGGCTGATGGTAATGATCTACCACTTGCTCGTGGACCGGACACCTGCATATAGTGTGTTCGTGATGCAGGCTGATGGTAATGATCTACCACTTGCTCGTGGACCGGACACCTGCATATAGTGTGTTCGTGATGCAGGCTGATGGTAATGATCTACCACTTGCTCGTGGACCGGACACCTGCATATAGTGTGTTCGTGATGCAGGCTGATGGTAATGATCTACCACTTGCTCGTGGACCGGACACCTGCATATAGTGTGTTCGTGATGCAGGCTGATGGTAATGATCTACCACTTGCTCGTGGACCGGACACCTGCATATAGTGTGTTCGTGATGCAGGCTGATGGTAATGATCTATCACTTGCTCGTGGACCGGACACTTGCATATAGTGTGTTCGTGATGCAGGCTGATGGTAATGCATTCTAATTTAATGACCAAACCACTTGATTTGTTTGGGCTTAAATGTAGTTACTAACTAAATACTATTAGTATTTGCCGATGATATTGTATAAAGACATCAAACTTTTATCAAACACACACACAAAAAACAAAACAACACCAAAACAACATAATTTTTTTTTAATACTTTGCTAGTATGTCTGCCTTGCTTTTACCGTGTGTATTTCAGTGTCCAGAGATCCACAGCACAATTATTTTTACGACATGGGAGGTACTAATGTGGCCAATTCTCAAGTTAATCTCAGACATACTGTTTGAGAGGTCCACTCTAAGTGTACGGGAACTAATTATCACGTTAATATCAGATGTATTGTTTCAGACTTCAATACTAACTTTGTGATTTCTACTTCTAAATTGAATACCAGACGTTTCGTTCGAGATCACCACTCGGAGTTTGTGATGGCCTCATCTTATGTTAAACTCAAACGGTTTGTCCCAGACCTCCTTGATTTTAAATGTGTGGTAACTACAGCCTTGTTTCGTGACCTTTTTTTCGTTATCTGTCTTCCGCTGTCAAGATGTTTGCCGTCTTGTTAACCGCCGATCCTTATTGACCAAAGGTTCTCACACTATAGCAATCTGATGACCAGCACTGTGGTATTTATATCAGTTAAGGAAACGAATTGCGAAACTAAAGATGAAATGGAGCAGGAAAAGCAGAAAAGAGGGAATTAATTTAGTTAAAGAGGGGAGACTACGCTAATGTATTAATTGCATTTATGACATACGAATTGAAAGACAACGAACGACAGGTACCGGAACCTAGTATTTCACCCCCCCCCCCCTCCCACACACATACACACCCCACACTGATTAATGCAGCAATTAATGAGACTGGCCGGATAATTACAGGGTGCCTAAAACCTACTCCAACTGACAGATGATACCTCATTATCGGCGTAGCACAACCTGAGACACGAAGAAATTGAAAAAGAGAAACGGGTAAACAGCCTAAGGCAGACTATGTTTGGACACCAGGTGCAGTAGACAAGACTGAAATCTAGACGAAGCTTCTTACGGTAAGCACAAGTCCTTGCTGACTAGTCCTAAAAAATGCATCATCAAAACATGAAATGAACGGATGCAGGTCTCCTGGGTCGAACTGCAGGAGGAAACTGTGCCTGGGGAGTCACTTGCCTTATACAACATAGAAGTCACTAAATAGACTCCAAGGAGGTGTATCAATATGCAGGAAGAACTTAAAGAGATGGTGATATAGGGATGTTGATACTTGCGACTGTGAAGCGCCGCAAGACATAGACCACCTGATGATCTGTCCAAACCTTCTGGAAACATGCAGTATGGATGACAGGAGAGTGGCAAGGCAATCCACGTGGCTGAACATTGGAAACATGATGTCTGACATGTTGCTAGGACACGGACAGTACATAAGTATGAAGATTGAGACATTGTATCAGAAAGATTGAATGTTTTCCAGCTAGTAAAATAGTTATCTACTTCAATCATTTATGAGGTACTGGCAAGCCAGGAAGGCGGATTTGTATCTGTCTTTGTTGTTTTGTTTTGTTTATTGGTTTGTCCTTTATAGTATTTATTTATTTATTGTACTGGTGTTGTATTATTTTTCCTTACGTACACATGTTGCTCGTAACTTACTCTGCAGTACTTGAATGTCTGCCCAATACAACATGACTCACACTTGATTATTTTCTTCTCTTCCTTTGTCGTCTCACTTTCTACCAGGTTGTAGCACAGTCTCGTCTCACTTTCTACCCGGTTGTAGCACAGTCTCGTCTCACTTTCTACCCGGTTGTAGCACAGTGTCGTCTCACTTTCTACCAGGTTGTAGCCCAGTGTCGTCTCACTTTCTGCCCGGTTGTAGCCCAGTCTCGTCACCACTTTCTACCCGGATGTAGCCCAGTCTCGTGGTATGTTCTTGTCTTTCGTCTCTCTCGTGGACAGATTAACATTTTACCCCATTTTATAGCAGGTCTCGTTTACAATTGATATCCACCTTTTCCTCAGTCTTCCTCTAGCCCTTCTTCCTGGTGTTCTCCTGTAGAAGGTTGCATAAACAATGAGGTCTGGTTGCATTCTCACAATGTGGCCAAGCCATTTCATTCATTATTGTTGGATGTACTGTAGGCAGGGAATTGTTCCAACCTTCTCCCGAATACTCGTATTTGTGATCCTGTGTCTTCTGGTGTTGTTAGTGACCTTTCGTAGGCACCGCATTTCGATGGTGGCTAACTTTCGTTCCTGAGCCTTATTCAATGCCCATGTCTGGCACTGGTAGTACAGGGTTGGGATTAAGATACTATTTATCATCTGCTTGTTCGCTTTGGGGGGAATCTAGGACAGTAGCGGAGATAACTAGTAAGTGACAGCGTTTGCACTATGCACTTTCTGTTCATATTATAACCAACATTGAATGGTCGGTTCAACTACTGCCCGTTTCATTGTTAGCATGTCTTGCTTCTTCGGAAACAGTACCACAAGCACCATTCGAGGAAGCACTGATATGGGCACCATCTTTGCACGTGCTGCACTACCAGTTCAACCAGACACTCAATGAGAGTGGTCGTGGAATTGGCTGCATCTTTACTGTCGTGCTCCAGTCTGTAAGGGGTAAGCTTTGCTATGAACTCAGTTAAAGCTGAAACATAACAGACAGACCGACCCGTATAATAATGTTTGATTAGTCAAAAGATAAGGTCTTCTGTTCTAGACGACGTGTTATAGTCTGCCTTTTAATTCATAAACAAGGTCCGAAGCAATTTTCAACTAAACTTTATGTCAGATCCAAATGATTTTTCGCATGCAGCTTTAGAATATCCATGACGCTAAAACATTGATATTATTTAGTCCATAGATGTTAAGACATTTGCACATCGGCGAATTCTTTTGATCTTTTAGGATCATTGTAAAGAAATGACATTAAATTTAAGACTTTACAGTCGCAGCTGAATTTCTCAGCATTTTGTTCAAAGGCGTTTCTCCTTACTACCGTGATAGATCAATTGATTGTTTGTGGTGCTCTTTATGTACAATCGTAAAAATGGCACCAATATGCAATAGTTAGTACAGTCCTTCGGTCACCCATAGACCCCCAAGGTTGTATCAAATGAGCAGCTAATGTTATGTTGTGTAACACATTTGAATATTGCAATGCATTTGTTGCTATTGTATTTATACCTAAATGCTTTGATAAACATACGCTAATTCATTCAAGTCTGCACACAAAAATATGATATTAATCATCCGACTGTCGATTCAAAAAGGTTGATAATTGTTACTGGCTGACCAAATTGTATTTCATCACGTTGGCAGTACTGTTTTTCTTCCCGAAGCACATGTTCAACACACTTCTTCCAGAACTGAATGTCTATTTTTGAAACGTCCTCACGTGTCAGCACTTCAACACCACACATTTTAAATGTCCTGTTCGGCAACGTGTCCTTTGACTTTAGTCCACACAAGCTCTAATGTTAATTTTAGTTTCCGGAGAGTAACAAGTGGATTTTTCGTCAACAGTTTCAATATCTACCTTTTTATGACATCTCTGTCGAAATTGTCACATTTCCTTTTCCTTCCTTGCTTGATATGAGTGCACACTGAGTCCTGCCCAATCCAACGGTAAAAGGATGATATATCCAGATCAAACGCTATTGCATTCGTTTCTCTGGGTCATTAATACCGCAATTTAAATGGCCCATCTCAGATTCCTGCGGAAGAACTGTTATAATAAAACGGTAATCTACTGCATTGTTATTAATGTACACTTAAAACTCATTTTGAAATTGATATCAATGTAAGTTTTGAAAAAGCAACTACATACCACAATAAGTACACCTAAAACTATTAATGTATATTGATTGACATCATCACTGACAAACAAAAGCCCTCGATTAATTCGTCCTGGCCAAATGGTGAACAGGTGCTGGAAATAGACCATCGGAAGACAGATCAGTTTTACCCTACAAATGACAGGGCGTTGCTACAGAAATCCTGCTCAACTCGAGAGGAGCCGCAGACATTTGGTTCACGTACCAGGCTGATAAGCCAATGGCGCGAGGCTACCATGTGAGGGATTACGGCCGGACGCCTGAAAGCCGGAATCCCGCCCAAAATCTCAGCACCACTGCAATGGGAGGCTTCGATATGGTCGGGACCTGGGGATCGCGCCTCAACCCTACCAGGTCGAGCCACAGAAAGAGGTCTCTTCCATCCGCCGATCAAAGCTGGCGGATAGCTGCTCGATATTCACCCTATACGGCGATGGGGTGCGAAACCACCAATATAAGACTTAGTTCTTGGTCGGGGTGTCGAAAACAGTAGAGCAGCCACCTCACTGTGAACTGTTGAGACTCCTTCCTTGACCACGAGATATGTCCGCAAACCAGGCGAACAACATCTCCGTGACATTACCAGGCTTGTCCCCTGGTTAAATGCACCTCTGCTTCGATCTCTACCTCTGTACGCTATCAGCCATACCAATGGACGCAGAAGAGATGCAGACTAGCGGACATTGCACACCTGCCCCACTGTGTCAACATCCCAGGTGGCGGGGAATGCTAGGCGTACCATCCCTGCATAGAAGCCAAGAAAATAAAGGGAGCAAAGAGATACCCCATTCACATGCAAATGCTACGTTTCTGGCAGGACGTGACGATTCTGGGATACAGACACACTGGACTGCCTCTCTTCCGGGTAAACCAGTCCATATCATATATCATCTCATATATCATCACCGCACCCTATAGACACGAGTAGTGAAGACTCGTTAGTCTGGTAAGACAACTTCCATAAGAGAGACAACTCTGATCACAAACAACTGCTGCCTTGCAGATAGGCTGGGGACAGCCAAAGGCTAAGGAGGACATCCCTACAGAAACGCCTGTTGAAATCGGATGCACGGGGCCACAAGCCTAACGAAACAGTGCAACGTAAATCGCAGTATGATGACAGTACAACCGATCAGAAAAACGTATGGTGCTCTTCCTGCCGGGCCTCACTCCTCGAAGGGGCCCACCCTTGACTACTGGTGGTCACTCACCCATGTGTCGTGGAGTCAAGGCACATGGCTATGGGGCAATTCCTATTGACCAAAAACTCAAGACCCTCAAAATACTACAGTGAAATGCGAAGGGAGTCATTAACAAAAAGCTTTCCCTAACACATCACCTGCATGAAGGTAAGATTGACGTGGCATGTATCCAGGAAACGCACCTCAACAATAACCATAAATTCTCAATCAGAGGATACCAGACCTACCGTCTCGATAGAGAAGGTCACAAAGGAGGGGTCTTGATACTGACCCGAAACTGCATACCGAGTAGCGCGGTATCTGTAAATCACACCGGACAAGCAGAAATTGTAGGGGTTGACATAATGGCTCAAGAGACGAAGCTCCGCATTTTCAATCTGTACGGACCACCAAATAAAGACCTATCGCTCTCGAGTATGGAAGTCAAAGACTCCAACTGCATAGTAGTTGGAGACTTCAACAGCCACTCGGAGAGATGGGGATACTCGGACACAGACAGCAGAGGTGACGAAGTGGAAGATTGGGAGATAGACACAAATCTCTCCCTAATCCATAGGCCGGAGGATAGCCCTAGTTTCTATTCTAGAACATGGCATACCACCTCGACTCCAGATTTGGCCTTCTCCACACAGAACATACACCATAAAAAAGACCGCCAGGTGCTAAACCAATTGGCAGGTAGCGACCACAGGCCGATCAGGCTAGACATTGATATGGAAGTAGGCCCACATGAAAAAAAACCGCTCCCACGTTGGAATTACAAACGAGCCGACTGGGACAGATTTGCAATCCTGACAGATGGGCTGTGTGAAACCATCAACACACGAAACAACAAAATGAAGCCCATGGTGGAGAGCCTAAGCAAGGCAATAATGCATGCCGCCACTGAAACCATCCCAAGAGGGGCTAGGAAAAACTATAAGCCTTATTGGAATGATGAGTTACAGAAAGCGGAAGATGCAGTCACAAATGCTAGGAACATGGCAGAGCGAGAACAATCTATGGAGGCAAATATCGCCCTCAAAGCCGCCACGGCGAAATACAAATACACTCTAAACCAAAACAGCAAGAGAAAGCTGGAAAAATAAAACTGAAAGCCTCAACCTAGACAAAGAAGGGAACAAACTATGGAAGCTAGTCAGAGCCATGAATGGCGAAACCCCTTCAAACAAACAAATTACCATCAAGCAGGGCGAAAACGTGCTCACAGGAAAAAAAGCCGTAAACGCTTTTGTCGAACACTATGCCAGAGCAAACCACATCGAGGTCCCTGCAGATAGGCATACAGACATTAGTGAAGAGCAAAAGGGGCACGACAACATCAATACGGCACCAGAAGAGCATATGATGGCCAAATTAACAATGAGTGAATTGGAAGAGGCCATGAGAACATTAAATAAATGGAAATCTCCCGGAAAAGATGGGATAGCAAACGAAATGTTGATGGGGCTGGGCCAAATAGCGAAAAGGAAACTGCTATCAGTCCTGAACCAAAGCTGGAAAAGGGGTAGTGTACCCCGGGCATGGAAAGACGCAGTACTTGTAACAGTACCAAAGAAAGGAAAACACAAAACAGATCCAAATGGATACAGGCCTATCAGCCTACTGAACTGTGTCGGCAAACTGATGGAACGTATGATAAACACCAGACTGATGTGGCATCTGGAAGAAAAACAAATACTAATTCCACAGCAAGCAGGCTTTAGACAGCACAGATCCACTGAGGGCCAGGTCATCCTCATAGCCCAGGAAATAGAAGATGCCTACCAGGCACAGAAACACACAGTAGCGGTTTGGGTGGACCTGGAAAAGGCATTTGACAAAGTCTGAAAAGACGGACTTAGAGTCAAGCTAAGGAGAAGTGAAGTTTGTGAGAGAATGTACAAGTGGATCAAACACTACCTCAAAAAAAAAAAGAACGGCCAGAGTCCAAGTACAAGGGCAGATGAGCAAAAAGGTGACACTCGAGCAGGGAGTACCCCAAGGGGGAGTACTGTTACCCACACTCTTCCTGGTGTATATAAACTACATTACAGAGAATATACCAAGAAGAGTCCATAGCTCAATGTTTGCAGACGATCTGGCTATGTGGACCTCTGAAAAGAATCTCACCATAGCAAGAAATCGGATGCAGCAGGGCCTAACATCGCTGGAAGAGTGGGCGAACTCATGGCTGGTCAAAATAAACGAGGAGAAAACCACATGTACAATATTCTCGCTTTCAATCAAACCCCAAAACACCAAATTAAGTCTAAATGGCAAATTCCTGCAGCCAAACGACAACCCAAACTATCTGGGAGTCACATTTGATCGGCGCATGACATGGAAAAGTCAGATCGAGAGAAACCGAATGAGAGCCAGCGAAAGAATGGCAATCATGAGGAAACTTGCTGGCACAAGCTGGGGAGCAGACGAAAGCATACTAAAGAAACTGTACACTGGAAGAGTGAGACCAGTTCTCGAGTATGGCATTGCGGCATGGACAACAGCAGCAAAGGCGAACTTCGATAAAGTTAGCAAACTTCAAAACCAAGCCATGAGAGTTATAACAGGAGGCATGAGGTCAACGCCAATTGTAGAACTTGAAAAGATTACAAAACTGCAATCCATGACCGATAGAAGAGACTGCAGAGCCCAGCTGCAGTCAGAGAAACTCCGAAGACTGACTGACCATCCAATGCACCAGAGACTAAACAATTTGGGAAATGGGAAACTAAAGCGGAGAAACTTTGCAGAAATAGCCAAAGCAAATATGCACGAAGATCCCATAAACGCACTAACAACACCAAAGCCCATCACTACTGTACGAAAACCTACCTAGAGGCAGGATATATTTCCAGAGGTGGTAGAAAATATACCAGGTATTGGAAACAAAAACTGCCAGACTGAAAAAGAAAGGAGAGATACTACCCTAAGCTTTATATCGAAAAACTACCCAAGCATGGACTGGACCCATGCATACACCGACGGTTCTGTAACGAACACTACACAGAACGGAGGGGCAGGAGCATTCCCGAACCTACCAAATGGCAGAAAAATAACACTGTCATTCGCTACTGGTAAGTACACAAGCAATTTCAGAGCGGAGGCAGAGGCACTGAGGGCGGCAGTGGAAGAAATGGTGACACATAAAGAAAATGAAAGCCATACAGTCCTGCTCACATATGCTCTGGCCGTAGTCACAGCGCTAAAAAGCCAGAAAAACACTGAGCTTAATGACTTAAGAACAGCAGTCTGTCAACTATGCCAGCAGTCCGCACCAAAAAGGGTAGTGGTACAGTGGGTCCCATCACACTGCAACATCCAAGGCAACGAGGAGGCAGATAGACTGGCAAAAGAAGGTGCAAGACTACCACAAACAGATACTAGTATGACGTACGAAGAGTGAAAACGGCTTATTAAAGCCAGATACATGACCAAATGGGAAACTGAACATACCGGCTACACCAAAAACGATGCCTATTACCAGTTGAACAGAAGAAAGCAGGTTGTTGTCTTCAGACTTCGCACTGGCCACAATAGACTGAGGTACCACCTATTCAACAAATTGAAGATAGGTGGTACCGACGAATGCCTGTGTGGTACCGGGAAAATGAACGCTGATCATCTGCTGCAGAACTGCCCGACATACGAGGATCAGAGAAAGCAGATGTGGCCATCACCAGTGGAACCACAAGACAAGCTCTATGGCAGTGTCGACAGCCTCAGGATGACCGCCGCTTTTTTCGAAAAAATAATGGTTACTGTCTGACTGCGTACGATGAAGAAGAAGAAGAGAAGATTGACATCATGACAGTCTCGAGAGACACTGGGCTTCACGCTAGAGATGGGGCAGTCAGTTGTTGTCCTTTCTTTTGCCGCACACGTTTGGAGTCTGCATCTTGACGAATCGTGTCTTTCCCTGCCTGCGGAACAACACATACAACATGCCCCCAGGCATGTCTGTTTTTGGCAAGGTAATCCGAGTTGCAGATGTTCATTTCTAACGCCTTCAGGTCACGCTTGCAAACATCTTTGTAGTGGAGGAAGGTTCTATATATTTTACGTTTACCCGTGGTAACCTCTCCATATAGGATATCGTTTGGTATTCGCCCATACTCCATTATGCACACGTAACCAAACCACCGCAAGCGGCGATGGCGAGGGATCGTAACTAAACTGGCAATCTTTGCACAGTCCAATACGTCGCCGTTAGTCACTCTATCACTCCCTGAAATTCCAGGTTTGCGTCTCAGGCAGCGCATATGAAAAGCATTCATCATTTTTTTTTTCATGAGAGACATACAGAGTTCATGTTTCGCTGCCATAGAACAGCGTACTAATCACACAGGATCTGTACACAGCAACCTTTGTGGAGATGGTCAGCATGATCTTATTCCACACTCTCTGTGAGAACCTGGCAAGGGTAGATGAGGCCATTCCTAATCTTTTCAGCAGCTGTGTCTAGGGAAAGGTTGTCGGTGATGATAGATTCAGGTCTAGGTCCAGTGAAAGGTTGTCGGTGATGATAGATTCAGGTCTGGGTCCAGTGAAAGGTTGTCGGTGATGATAGATTCAGATCTGGGTCCAGTGAAATGTTGTCGGTGATGATAGATTCAGGTCTGGGTCCAGTGAAAGGTTGTCGGTGATGATAGATTCGAGGTAGTTCAAGTGATTTACTATCTCCAAATTTGTATCATTTAAGACAATGTCTGGAGGATCTGCACCCTGTGCCCTCACTTTTCTTTTTTGTACTCTGATGGTGAGTCCAAATAGATCACAAGCGTGTGTCAACCTATTAATGAGGATCTGTAATTCAGCTTCGGTGTGTGCGACCAGGGCAGCATCGTCTGGGAAGACCATATCCCGAATGACAGTCTCCCTTCTTTTACTTTTTGCCTGCAGTCTGGTTAGATTGAATAGTCTCCCATCTGACCTAGTATGCAGAAAGACCCTTTCTGTGGCAGTTTCAAAGGCGTGTCTAAGCACGATGACAAAGACAATGCCGAAAAGAGTCGGAGCCAGAACAGAGTCTTGTTTAACTCCTCTGCTAATGTCGAAGGCCTCAGATTGTGCATCACTGCCCCTTTCATGCCCACATGAAAGACCTAATCATGCTCAGTAGTTTAGGTAGGCAGCCAACTTTAGACAAAACTTTAAAAAGACCCTCTCTGTTTATCAGGTCGAATGCCTTGGTAGGGTCGATGAAGGCAAGAAATAGTCGTCTGTGTTATTCTCTGCATTTCTCTTGCAATTGTCTCAGTGAAAAGACCATATCAACGGTGGACCTATCTGCACGAAAACCACACTGAGACTCCAGGTACACCCTGTCGGCCAGCTTTCGCAGCCTGCGCAGGATAATGCGAGCATACACTTTGCCTACGGTGTTGAGGAGCGATATTCCCCTGTCATTGTAGCAGTCTCCACTGTCTCCCTTTTTCTTGTAAAGGGTGATTATTGTTGGTGTCTCTCATGTCCTGTGATACGGCCCCCTCATCCCAACACAGACGTATACGCCTATAACTATTAGACAGTTTCGCATGAATGACGTTTGTTGTTTTCCATATTCGACAAAGTGTCTGATTGGTGCACGAGAAAGTCATGAGTTTGTATTTATTGAGAGTATTTGAAGGTCAAAACATTTATTTTTTAAAACAGCACGCATGTATACCTTAAACATGTTAAAATTATATCAAATACTCGGAGGTTGCTTTTAATATAGACTAATTAATACATTTTTGAAAAATACAAATTTCTTAGAGAAAAAAATATTTCCATAACGTCATGAATATTCTAAGACTTCATGCGAAAAATCATTTGGATCTGACATGAAGTTTAGTAGAAAATTGTTTCGGGCCTTGTTTATAAATAGACGGACTACAAAGACTTTTCATACTACGGCTTATCCTTTCACCTTCTTTTTCTTCGTCGGTCGACCTGGGAAGGACGTTTTTCTTCGTTGTTTTCATAGAGATGCCGCGATTTCTTCGTTGTTTTCATAGAGATGCCGCGATTTCTTCGTTGTTTTCATAGGGATGCCGCGATTTCTTCGTTGTTTTCATAGGGATGCCGCGATTTCTTCGTTGTTTTCATAGGGATGCCGCGATTTCTTCGTTGTTTTCATAGAGATGCCGCGATTTCTTCGTTGTTTTCATAGAGATGCCGCGATTTCTTCGTTGTTTTCATAGGGATGCCGCGATTTCTTCGTTGTTTTCATAGGGATGCCGCGATTTCTTCGTTGTTTTCATAGGGATGCCGCGATTTCTTCGTTGTTTTCATAGGGATGCCGCGATTTCTTCGTTGTTTTCATAGAGATGCCGCGATTTCTGCACCTTTCAGTTTGACACATCCGACTTCAGCACAATAGAGTGTTGGATTGCTTTGCCTTCCATCTTAAATAATGTTTAAGATGCAGCCTGTTTTCAGGGCCGCCACTTGGAGTGAGATGGAATAAGGTCTTGGACATGTGCCCTAATCGCAGACCCCGACAAGCAGTTAGCTACGAGCAGCCAACTGATGTCATCTCGTTCACTGTGTCTTTTATGAGGTGGGTGAGTAATTACCTTCCTCGCTGTCATTGTTCCCTAACAGTACCTGAGGTAGACAATTACAGTCGGGATTATTGGAGCCTGCCAATGATCGGAATCGAACTGTATTCCTTTACAGTAGGAAGCGAGTGATCTACCATTCTGTTCTCCAGACGATTCGCTTCTTCTTCTTTCTCTTCTTCTTCTTCCACTTTTTCTTTTTCTTTTTTTCTTTCGTTCGTCCTAAAACGATTTTGATACGTTGCAGTTTGCCAGCGAGGCTGCGGTACTTGCGCTTTCCGGCACAACACATTTGGGACCAGGTTTGGTTTGCTCTCCCTCTTCGATTCCTATTCTCTATTCTCTCAGCACAGCTGCATTCGTTTCCAAGGCCATCCTTTGGGAGCGGTCAAGGGTCTTAATAAGCTCTGACTCGATGACTCTGGCGCAAGCATCCAGCTATGAGTCGCCGGTTACTGCCAGCACAAGTATTCAACAAATGTACACCAACTCCACCTGTTCTAAGTCAGCACAAGTATTCAACAACTGTGCAGCAACTCCACCTGTTCTAAGTCAGCACAAGTATTCAACAACTGTGCAGCAACTCCACCTGTTCTAAGTCAGCACAAGTATTCAATAACTGTGCAGCAACTCCACATGTTCTAAGTCAGCACATGCCTTCAACAACTGTGCAGCAACTCCATCTGTTCTAAGTCAGCACAAGTATTCAACAACTGTGCAGCAACTCCACCTGTTCTAAGTCAGCACAAGTATTCAACAACTGTGCAGCAACTCCACCTGTTCTAAGTCAGCACAAGTATTCAACAACTGTGCAGCAACTCCACCTGTTCTAAGTCAGCACAAGTATTCAATAACTGTGCAGCAACTCCACATGTTCTAAGTCAGCACATGCCTTCAACAACTGTGCAGCAACTCCACCTGTTCTAAGTCAGCACAAGTATTCAACAACTGTGCACCAACTCCACCTGTTCTAAGTCAGCACAAGTATTCAACAACTGTACACCAATTCCACATGTTCTAAGTAGTCCGTAACCACTTTCTCCTTGCTTTAGATTTGCGTTTTTCTTTAATGATTGCCTTTTGCGTTCGTGTCTATGTCTGATCTGGGCCACATCTATTTCTCTTACTGTGGAGCGTGTGGCCTAGTCGACAGTGAGTTGGCTTCCTTGACTGGGGTTTAAGCGTGCCAGGATTCGAGATCATGGAAGGATAGAAACAAATCCGGACCATGCTTCGTACCTGGTACAATAGCTTCCCCAGTGGACCCAGCTGTAAATGTGTACCGTATGAGTTCGAGATAGTAAAAAACAGCATAGAAGGGAACAGACCAACCCCACCTCACATATGCCTCGGCTTTGTACATGAAGAGTTATCTTCATCCCCGACGGCAGTTGTTGCCATGAGGCTGACATCGGATATTTCAGAACACAAACAATCAACTAAAGCTATGAGCAAGCTTATGTAACGTGTGTCATTCCCGTCCGTCGAGGTTGTGCCTTTTCCCCTTCAAGTAAAGCATTGAGCCACCACAACCACTGATACTTTTCCAGAAACCTGCACATACCATTTACATTGGTGGTTTCAATGACAACATCTTTACGTGATGAGGTTGCTAGCCCTGTGCTCAACCTTTTTAAATCACAATTTGCAGAATTATTGGACGGTTACGGTGACTTTTTTCCATTTCAAACGTGTACAACTCATGTAGGCCACCGTTTTGGCTATTTTTATAACACACAGACGGGATCTCACATGTAGCAGTTCTCAGTCCCTGAAACACTAGTCCTCCCCAAAGGCCTGTCAAACTCTGACCATCTGAGAGTATCTTGGGCTAATGTCGCGTGAGTTAACTGGCATTACGCGTCGCTTATCCGTGCGTAAGCTCTAATGGAGAGCCAGGGACTCGAATCAAGCGCTGACGGTTGACATGCGCCCACTTTATCGCTCAAACTTAGTGAACATTTTCATTAGGCTAGCAATCCTACAGACCCAGCGCTCAGCTAGAGCCGGCCGTGACTGCTGGGGATCCTCTTGTCATTCGATTGGAGATATGGGGCTGCTTCATCTGTCTGTTTGTCTGTCTGATTCTGTCTGTCTATTCGCTTGTTTGTGTGTCTGTCTGCCTGCCTATTAGATTGTTTGTCTGCCTGTCAAACATTCTGTCATACATCATATCTATCTATCTATCTATCTATCTATCTATCTATCTATCTATCTATCTATCTATCTATCTATCTATCTATCTATCTATCTATCTATCTATCTATCTATCTATCTATTCATCCATCTCCCTCTCTGAGGTAACTGATGCTACATTTCACATTAAGGAGATGTAAATACATTTCTTTCTGTAATTCATTATCAATGTATTATTCTGCCGCCGCCCCCCTCCCCATCTCGTCTCCCTTGGTCACCATCTTCCTCTCTATCTTTCAAAGATGACAAATGTCACCCTTTCCATTTTGAGGTTATTGGTATCTTGCACTTCCTTTTTTTCTCGCACAATCTGTTTCACTCTGTCTTTTACTATCTCTCTCTCTCTCTCTTTCTATATATATATATATATATATATATATATATATATATATATATATATATATATATATATATATATATATATATATATATATATCTCTTTCTCTCTCTCTCTAACCTGGCAAATACCATCTTTAAATTCCCAGGTGGGACGGCGTTGGCTAGTGGTTAAGTGACACGGCTCACAACTAGAAGGTGCTGGGTTCGATCCCCATCACAGCACCGGGGTTCATTCTTTCTTCTCTTTTTAAACAATCCCTTTCTCTCTCTCTCTCCCACTCTTAATCTCTCTCTCTCTCTCTCTCTCTCTCTCTCTCAAACGCGAAGGCACACTCTACGTTATATGTGACATATGCCACGACTTGTACTTCTAGGCTTCTACCTTACTTCTCTTCTTCACAAGTGTCTCCTGGCCTCTTAACTCGACTACTTCCTTGTCGGTTCAAAGCAGTACACGTCTAGCTATATTGTTACGTTTCTTTACGTGTGTGTGTTCTATTCATTTCCCAGAAAGTATTTGCGGAATACGTGAAAAGGGGGGGGGGGGGGGGAAGAAGAGAAACCGAGAGAGAGAGAGAGTGGAGGGGGAAGGTATTGAAGACACCACTGGTCCGATTTCAGAAAGATCTCACCTATACGGCCACTACTGCCCTGGCCTTCTCTTCCACTGGACCTCACTGTGTTCTTTAGCCTCCCCAGCGTTTTCCTCTTTGTCGGTTGCGATTCGATGAGCGTTTGGTTATAATTGTAAGGTGTCTTCGTGAGGGTGTGCCCTAACTATTTCCATGCAGTGCTAGTAAAATCAATGAAGAGATAGCTAGAGAGAGAGAGGGAGATAGCTAGAGAGAGAGAGAGAGAGAGAAAGAGAGAGAGAGATAGAGTATGAGGAGAAGGGGAGGGTACAGTCATCGACGACAACTGCATTAAGTTGTGAGTCGTGCCCTGAGACGATATTTATCCCGAATTAAGATAAAATACGCAATGTCTTCTCTCGGCACTGACCAAATACGGTCCCTTGACAGGAGAGAACGGGAGTTATTGGACTCTCTAATTGGTCCATTATTGCACATAGCGCGCGCATGGCTTTCGACAAGGGAAATTGTGAGCGCAGTCACTGAGTGTTGAGCGGCCGCGCGTGCGATCGGGGTTGAGAGAAACCGTTAGTACAGCTAATAGGCAAACAGTTTTACAAGAAAAAATAGGAAATGAAATCCATTTACGGGCCCAGGAATTTGCATAAGTGTCTCTCCAACGTAATAAACCATCAATAACCCGCCACTCGATCGCCAGCCGGAAGTTGCCTAGTTTGTCACTCAATCGGTAATTGGTGGTTGTTGATCATGTGATCCTCCCACACCAATCAAAGCTCGAGGTTGCTAGAGATTGTCAATTCGATGCCGTTAACCCGACACATATATCAGATATTGAAGGGACCAGCATTATCTCACGGGCATTGGGACAAAAGGCACATGTTTTACACAGTTGACAGTAGCGAGAATGCGTTTAGTTAATGTAGATGGCGTTGTGACATTTAACAGGGAGAAAAACTGTTCTGGCTTCTAAACATTGTTTTACTTCGTTGCTTTCCTCTTCTTCTGCTTCATTATCTAAATACGAATAATATTCACTTATTTATTCCCCGAATCGCATTCGGGCAGGAGAGCAATAACGAGCTGGTAGGATTCATGTCTCTTAGACTAGAGAACTTAGGGTGGTAGATATGTCAGGATTCATGTCTCTTAAACAAGAGAACATAGGATTGTAGATCTACCAGGGTACATGTCTTTTAGACAAGAGAACTTAGGGTGGTAGATATGTCAGGATTCATGTCTCTTAAACAAGAGAACATAGGATTGTAGATCTACCAGGATACATGTCTTTTAGATAAGAGAACATAGGGTGGTAGATATGTCAGCACGCATGTCTGTTGGTAAAGTAAACACGGAATCGTAGATCTTCCAGGATTTGTCATTTTTGATGATTGCATATCTTGTTCTGATGAGGTGTTAGGAGCGCAAACGTCAGCGTACCGGAGATCGAAGATTGTGGCCTCACTCGCTTTGGTGTACGACTTCAGGTCTCGGATTGAACAACCTACCTTGCGTCCTGTGCCTGATATGCATGCCAGAAACAGCGTCGTGTACAGCATCTGAGATCATTACTGCAGAAACTATGCTACCCTGTTTGACATCGTTAGTGGCTGGGAAAGCTATAGACAATTCTCATCCGTGTAAATGCAATGCTGAAGTGAATATACCAGTTGAAGGTTGTTAGCATTGGCCTCTATTTGAAAACAAGTTGAAGTATTGGTCGAAAGAGATGAAGTGTTGAGTGCTTTTTTTAGTTGTTCCGTGAATGACCCTATTAGAGGTAAGCCTAGTCCTGTGAAAACTTTCAAGTGTGAATGGTCAACTTTCAAATGTACTGTAATTGAACTTGGTTTGCCTAGACAAATCCCGACTGTTTATCGGTAGAGTTTAATCTTCAACCATTGAGTGGTTCTGGTTAGATCAAGGTTCGTGAACCACTAACAAGTGGTCGACATCCAGGTTTAAACTCTTGCACGCCGTTAAAAAGCACTTCGCTGTCAGAAGAGCTGCACTTCGAAAACAGCACTGTATAGAGTAGCATATAGAATCATTTCAATCTCAGTGCGCCACCTAATAATGCCCGTATGAAACAAACACTATTGCTCCGTGGGTTTCGATCAGTGGTTCTCAAAGTTTGTTACTCGACAGTCCAAAATCTGGTTCTAACATACATTATGAATTATCTACATTTGAACAATTTCCCCAGATAGCAATACATTAGAACTACAAGTGTTAGCCCTGTAGATGATTATGTAATACATGCAAAAGAAGAAACTACAGTAATACATATTACTATATGTGTAATACTCAGCAGCTAGAAACAAGTAAGGCAAAGGCAAAGGTCATGGAAAGAAATGCCGTCGGGGATGAAATTCACTCTTTAAGTAATAAGCAGCAGTCTGTGTGTGTGGGGAGGAGGGGAGTGGCGTTCCCTTCCCCCAACTCAGGTATCCATTTACAGCTGGGTGGACTGGAGGAGCGGTCGTACCAGACACGAACCACGGCCCAGGATTTGTTTCTGTCCGTCCATGATTTAGAATCATGGCACGCTGTTATCCAAGTCTAGCAAGCAAGCTCACTGTCGACTAGGCTCACTAAGAAATCTAATGATTAACACCCCTACAGGCATTGCAGTCGTACTTTCAAATAACAATGAATTTGGTCGACATGATTGGACAGCATACAAACAACATAGAATATCAAAGTTACCTTCCAGGGCATACCAGGCTATTTTTACATCTTAGGAAATGAAAAACAGACACGTTTGTTTTGTTTGGGATGGGAAAAGAGGGGAGGGAAGAAGGCGTGTCTCGGGTAAGCACTACAGCCCACGTGAACACAGAAAAAACATACTTCAAACAATTTCTAAGTACAAAGACAGAATTGATGGGCGACCCGTGTTTAAAAAACACCTCTACTCAAAAACTATTACTTTTCTTCTCGTTCACCACGATTTTTTTTTCAAAGAAATCCTCTCGTATTACGTGATCTTAGTTGTCCTTCTTTTTCGTCTTCTTCTTACTATTATTATTCTTCTGCATCTACTTTTGCTTCTTCTTCTTCTTTTTCTTGTTGTTCTTCTTATTCTCCTTCTTCTTCTTCGTCTTCTTCTTCTTCTTCGTCTTCTTCTTCGTACACTTTCAGATGACAACCGGAATATATCTAAAGAAAGCAACGATTAGGCTGAGGCTAATGGTATCTTCACAGAGCGTGTCCAAGAATGGTATCAGTGATGGCTACACATGCTTTTTCTGTTCCCCGTAAGTTGGACACATTTGTAGTAGATGTCCCGCAGTCAAGGCTTCAAACATATTCATCGGTATGTCACGTTCTTAGTTTGTTAACATATCAGTCTATTGTAGACTGTGCGGAGTCTAAAGTTACTACCTGCTCATCTCTGTTGTGCTGCTATTATTGGTCCGTTGTTGATGACCTGTATTCTCTGCTTCCCACTTGTTCCTGTATCAATATCTGGTAAACCTCATGGCCTCTTCATAACCTATATCAAGTTGAGGTAGCTTTCCACCTTGTCTTGACAGTCTGCCAGCCTCTTCATTGCCAAATACATTGCAAAGAAATTGAATCCAGTTTATGATCACTCTTAGTTCCGTTAGATGTTATGATCACTCTTAGTTCCGTTAGATGTTATGATCACTCTTAGTTCCGTTAGATGTTATGATCACTCTTAGTTCCGTTAGATGTTATGATCACTCTTAGTTCCGTTAGATGTTATGATCACTCTTAGTCCGTTAGATGTTATGATCACTCTTAGTTCCGTTAGATGTTATGATCACTCTTAGTTCCGTTAGATGTTATGATCACTCTTAGTTCCGTTAGATGTTATGATCACTCTTAGTTCCGTTAGATGTTATGATCACTCTTAGTTCCGTTAGATGTTATGATCACTCTTAGTTCCGTTAGATGTTATGATCACTCTTAGTTCCGTTAGATGTTATGATCACTCTTAGTTCCGTTAGATGTTATGATCACTCTTAGTTCCGTTAGATGTTATGATCACTCTTAGTTCCGTTAGATGTTATGATCACTCTTAGTTCCGTTAGATGTTATGATCACTCTTAGTTCCGTTAGATGTTATGATCACTCTTAGTTCCGTTAGATGTTATGATCACTCTTAGTTCCGTTAGATGTTATGATCACTCTTAGTTCCGTTAGATGTTATGATCACTCTTAGTTCCGTTAGATGTTATGATCACTCTTAGTTCCGTTAGATGTTATGATCACTCTTAGTTCCGTTAGATGTTTTGATCACTCTTAGTTCCGTTAGATGTTATGATCACTCTTAGTTCCGTTAGATGTTATGATCACTCTTAGTTCCGTTAGACGTTATGATCACTCTTAGTTCCGTTAGATGTTATGATCACTCTTAGTTCCGTTAGATGTTATGATCACTCTTAGTTCCGTTAGATGTTATGATCACTCTTAGTTCCGTTAGATGTTATGATCACTCTTAGTTCCGTTAGATGTTATGATCACTCTTAGTTCCGTTAGATGTTATGATCACTCTTAGTTCCGTTAGATGTTATGATCACTCTTAGTTCCGTTAGATGTTATGATCACTCTTAGTTCCGTTAGATGTTATGATCACTCTTAGTTCCGTTAGATGTTATGATCACTCTTAGTTCCGTTAGATGTTATGATCACTCTTAGTTCCGTTAGATGTTATGATCACTCTTAGTTCCGTTAGATGTTATGATCACTCTTAGTTCCGTTAGATGTTATGATCACTCTTAGTCCGTTAGATGTTATGATCACTCTTAGTTCCGTTAGATGTTATGATCACTCTTAGTTCCGTTAGATGTTATGATCACTCTTAGTTCCGTTAGATGTTATGATCACTCTTAGTTCCGTTAGATGTTATGATCACTCTTAGTTCCGTTAGATGTTATGATCACTCTTAGTTCCGTTAGATGTTATGATCACTCTTAGTTCCGTTAGATGTTATGATCACTCTTAGTCCGTTAGATGTTATGATCACTCTTAGTTCCGTTAGATGTTATGATCACTCTTAGTTCCGTTAGATGTTATGATCACTCTTAGTTCCGTTAGATGTTATGATCACTCTTAGTTCCGTTAGATGTTATGATCACTCTTAGTTCCGTTAGATGTTATGATCACTCTTAGTTCCGTTAGATGTTATGATCACTCTTAGTTCCGTTAGATGTTATGATCACTCTTAGTTCCGTTAGATGTTATGATCACTCTTAGTTCCGTTAGATGTTATGATCACTCTTAGTTCCGTTAGATGTTATGATCACTCTTAGTTCCGTTAGATGTTATGATCACTCTTAGTTCCGTTAGATGTTATGATCACTCTTAGTTCCGTTAGATGTTATGATCACTCTTAGTTCCGTTAGATGTTATGATCACTCTTAGTTCCGTTAGATGTTATGATCACTCTTAGTTCCGTTAGATGTTATGATCACTCTTAGTTCCGTTAGATGTTATGATCACTCTTAGTTCCGTTAGATGTTATGATCACTCTTAGTTCCGTTAGATGTTATGATCACTCTTAGTTCCGTTAGATGTTATGATCACTCTTAGTTCCGTTAGATGTTATGATCACTCTTAGTTCCGTTAGATGTTATGATCACTCTTAGTTCCGTTAGATGTTATGATCACTCTTAGTTCCGTTAGATGTTATGATCACTCTTAGTTCCGTTAGATGTTATGACTGTCCGGTGTATTACAGCTCTTTAGAGCCGGTGATATAGTTTATGATCACTCTTAGTTCCGTTAGATGTTATGACTGTCCAGTGTATTACAGATCTTCAGAGCCGGTGTTATAGTTTATGATCACTCTTAGTTCCGTTAGATGTTATGACTGTCCAGTGTATTACAGATCTTTAGAGCCGGTGATATAGTTTATGATCACTCTTAGTTCCGTTAGATGTTATGACTGTCCAGTGTATTACAGCTCTTTAGAGCCGGTGATATAGTTTATGATCACTCTTAGTTCCGTTAGATGTTATGACTGTCCAGTGTATTACAGCTCTTTAGAGCCGGTGATATAGTTTATGATCACTCTTAGTTCCGTTAGATGTTATGACTGTCCAGTGTATTACAGCTCTTTAGAGCCGGTGATATAGTTTATGATCACTCTTAGTTCCGTTAGATGTTATGATCACTCTTAGTTCCGTTAGATGTTATGATCACTCTTAGTTCCGTTAGATGTTATGATCACTCTTAGTTCCGTTAGATGTTATGATCACTCTTAGTTCCGTTAGATGTTATGATCACTCTTAGTTCCTTTAGATGTTATGATCACTCTTAGTTCCGTTAGATGTTATGATCACTCTTAGTTCCGTTAGATGTTATGATCACTCTTAGTTGCGTTAGATGTTATGACTGTCCTGTGCCGCAACGATTAACAGTGCATCTGCTAAGAGCACAAATTGTCTAACTGTGTTTTCATATGTCAATATAATGTTTTCACCTTAGTACTAATCCCAATGATAGTTAGCATACCGCCGTTCGGCTTTTTTACTTACAGTAAACAAGCTTCTGGTGCTCTTTGAGGGTCCGCGTCCGACATCTTTGAATCGGTCTTCTTCTTCGTCTTTCTCTTCATCATCATCATCTTATTATTATTCTTCGTCTTCGTGATAATCTGCATCTTCTTATTTCTCTTCTTTTTCCTCTTTATCTTCGGCTTCTCCGTTTTTTTCTTTTAATTCGCCAAGTTCGTTATTACGTCTACGCATGAAGCCCAGTTCCTTGAATAAAGGATACTGTAGTAGAGAGTTCTTGGAGGCTCCCAAGCAGCTCTGTGTGGAGATCCGTCTCCGAGGGTCAGTGCTCAATACGCAATTGGCTCCGCATACAAGTCTTGAAGGAAATGACAGGCTGTCTGTGTTGTTTGCGACAGGGTCAGCGACTCACAGCTGGTTACTTGCGTCAGGGTCAGCGACTCACAGCAGGTTGCGTGTGTCAGGGTCAGTGAACTAGAGTTGATCAAAACCCTATTCCACCTCCAAGCGGTGGCCATGGAAACAGACTTGACTAGAGAATTTGGGTCGAAGAGGAAAGGTTAATCCTGTCTCAAAAATATACCGTTCTGAAACCAGATGTATCGGCTGGAACGGTGCCGCAACCTCGCTGTAAACTGCCACACGACGTAACAAAGCGGCTTGTTCAGAACGAAGAAGAATATGACGTCAAGTAATTCTGATCTTGATTTTCTCCTCCTTCTTCTCTCCCTCCCCTCTGCACTCAATTTCCAAAGCTCGGCGCCCAAACCCTCCCCACACTCTGCACTATGCTCCCTCTGCTCATCACTTCTCTCCCTCTCTACTGCATTAAACTCCCAACACTACACACCCAAAATCTCCATCCCCTAAGCACTCCTTTCCCTCACCTCCGCATTCTTCTCTTTTGCTCCGCACTCCCCTCCCCCACTGCACTCCCTTCCTTCCCCTCTCGCTTCCCTACACACTTCTCTCACTCCCCTCCGCACCCAACATCTCATCGTCACAAAATCCCGGCAGCCAAAGGATGTTTACATTCCTAAGCAGGTTGGACCAAGGACTTTACTCAATCATTCGTCCTATCCCATTGGTTTTGGGAGGAATGAACCATTATAGTTGTAGAGCCACAAGAAATCAGGTTGGACCAAGCACTTTACTCAATCATTCGTCCTATCCCATTGGTTTTGGGAGGAATGAACCATTATAGTTGTAGAGCCACAAGAAATCAGGTTGGACCAAGCACTTTACTCAATCATTCGTCCTATCCCATTGGTTTTGGGAAGAATGAACCATTATAGTTGAAGAGCCACAAGAAACCAGGTTGGACCAAGGACTTTACTCAATCATTCGTCCTATCCCATTGGTTTTGGGAGGAATGAACCATTATAGTTGTAGAGCCACAAGAAACCAGGTTGGACCAAGGACTTTACTCAATCATTCGTCCTATCCCATTGGTTTTGGGCGGAATGAACCATTAGATTTGTAGACCACAAGAATGTGTTCACCTGTTGTCGGGCATGCGTACTATGTGACAGGCCCGTCAGGATTTCCTTAACAAAGCCGAATCTATGACGCTATTGCACAAGTTCGTCGCCTGATTTCTGATCTCAAAACCTGATCACATATGTTCGGTCTGTGGCGTTGTACAGAACTGAATAATGACACTAAATAAAAGAGAGGAGACAACCCTTGGACGATTTTGAAAATAAGATGAATAAAGTGAACTGGACTGAAAAGAAATCAAACGAAAGGGTGTTAACGGAAGTGGAGGGGGAAAGACAGCTGTTACAAAAAGATACAAAAACAACGACTGAGATGGCTGGATCACATCTTACGTTATGAGGGCCCAATAAAGAAAGTCTTGGAAAGGCAGAACACGAGGAAAGAGAGGAAGGGACAGACCAAGAAATACCTTGTTGACACTAGCACGCAGTGTCATGGAGGGGAAGAGATATGTTGAGCTGAAGACGGCAGCGTTTATGTACTTGAATGCATGAATCCATGTTTTCAATCAGGCAAGATTGCCTGACGCCAGGTTAGCCAAAAGCTGTTTGAATCAATGTCTGTCCTTCGCTCTTGAGCATCGTGATGGTCCAAATGGGTGAGGTAAATCATATCTCCATCTTGTTGGTCGAGGATGTCGATATCTCTGATGCTGTCTCTTAGGGAGATATTTATGACTCTTCGCCCCATTGCTCTTTGGAAATTACGGATCTTCTTTGTGTCTGATTCGCGACGACTATGTTGTTGTTGTTGTTGTTGTTTTTGAATGTCCACAATGACTAGACTTACTCTTTTGTACACTCTGAGAAGGACGTTTAGTGGTGGTGTGTAGTAGTTTTCCTCACATCCCGAGTGTGCTGATGAAGGTACATCATGGTCCTTCAGGCGGTTGTGCTATGCTTGGCCTTATTTAAGTACCGCTGACTACTACGGGGATCACGTCGATGCCTCCCTGTTAGCCAGGCTGCCATGAAAACAGCCCGTTTCCAGGAAGGACTGCGGGTAAGTCAAAGTGAAGGTCTTGGCCAATATGTTTTGCCTGACTCTGACAAACATGTCAGATCAGTATGTTTTGCCTGGCACTGACTAACATGTCAGATCAGTATGTTTTGCCTGGCCCTGACTAACATGTCAGATCAGTATGTTTTGCCTGGTCCTGACTAACATGTCAGATCAGTATGTTTTGCCTGGCCCTGACTAACATGTCAGATCAGTATGTTTTGCCTGACACTGAGTAACATGTCAGAGCAGTATGTTTTGCCTGACCCTGACTAACATGTCAGATCAGTATGTTTTGCCTGGCTCTGACTAACATGTCAGATCAGTATGTTTTGCCTGGCCCCTGACTAACATGTCAGATCAGTATGTTTTGCCTGGCCCTGACTAACATGTCAGATCAGTATGTTTTGCCTGACACTGAGTATCATGTCAGATCAGTATGTTTTGCCTGGCCCTGACTAACATGTCAGATTAGTATGTTTTGCCTGGCCCTGACTAACATGTCAGATCAGTATGCTTTGCCTGGCCCTGACTAACATGTCAGATTAGTATGTTTTGCCTGGCCCTGACTAACATGTCAGATCAGTATGTTTTGCCTGGCCCTGACTAACATGTCAGATCAGTATGCTTTGCCTGGCCCTGACTAACATGTCAGATCAGTATGCTTTGCCTGGCCCTGACTAACATGTCAGATCAGTATGTTTTGCCTGGCCCTGACTAACATGTCAGATCAGTATGTTTTGCCTGGCCCTGACTAACATGTCAGATCAGTATGTTTTGCCTGGCCCTGACTAACATGTCAGATCAGTATGTTTTGCCTGGCCCTGACTAACATGTCAGATCAGTATGTTTTGCCTGGCCCTGACTAACATGTCAGATCAGTATGCTTTGCCTGGCCCTGACTAACATGTCAGATCAGTATGCTTTGCCTGGCCCTGACTAACATGTCAGATCAGTATGCTTTGCCTGGCCCTGACTAACATGTCAGATCAGTATGCTTTGCCTGACCAGACGTCAGTCTTCCTTTCCCGCGAAGACTCTAATTCTCCTACCCATGTAACACTGCTGGGATAACCATATTATTGAAGATTGAATCCTTCCATCTAAAATGTGACAGGATGCGGCTCTAAGTACCGTGGTCTAACGAAATAGAAAAACTCAGAAATCCTACAGAAGCTCGATATAGAACAAAACTGGCTAGTAAAAAACATCACGTCTAGAAAATTAATATACTTCGGCACATCACAAGCCACATTGGCTTTGAAATAACGATACTGGAGGATATGATTACCTGGAAAAAGAGGCGGAGGTAGACCGGTGCGAAGGTCAACAAGGGGGAGTACAGAGGCTCTGAATTTGATAGTGGCAGAGGTGGGAGAACTGGCCAGTGATCAAGGTGTTTTACAGATCGGCTATCGTGAGATTGACGTTCTTCAAAGCCTATGCTACCAAAAGATGAGAACGTGTAACTGTCACAATCGTCGTCCATCACAAGTGATCTTCTTTGTCAGATAAATGTTGGCAGTGCTGAAAAACTTCATGTCAATAAGGGCGTATTTACGAGCAAACTGCAAATTACATTTGAATGTTAGTTAGTTGTCCATTGCAAGCGATGAATGCGACATCATAGGACGGGTTTGTCTTGATGATGTCACTTGCCCTGTATTTCGATTATAGTGAGGATGAAGCTGCGCTGGTCCTCAACCTCACTCGCTGGTCCCGAGCTACCTTAGCTTGTGACAAGACTAAGTCCAAACGACTGCATGTAACATAGGGCGCAGGCACCCTGGTCTTTAGCCGACTCTCCTTTTCACCTGCCCTCTTTCCTGTAGCCGAGGTCATGTGGACAATTTTGTGCGAAGCACCGTGAATCATATTGAAGTTTACGCCTATTTCATCAACAGTGATTCGCCTGTTGCCAACGACTATCTGGTCGTTCTGCTTGTCTCCCACTCCACAATGACATTTTGTCTTCCGTGCTGAAAACTTTCTACCCATTCATACACATTTACCTGACTCAAACAACTGTCTCCTTATAAACATTCATTCTTCTGTAGTTTTTAGAAGGTTTAGCATTCTCTTACCACAACAATAAAACAGAATAACGCGTCATTGTTCTTCCGCGATGCCAGTAAATATTTGGGCGGACATTTTGTACGCTATATTGCGCATGCGCATACTGCTTGATCGTCACGACCACTGCATGGTGCATTGTTAAAGAGCCAGTTTGTGTACTGAAATCAGATTTTCCGTTGTGCATACTCTTCCATGCACTTTATAACTAAATGTATGTTACCTAATGACTGCCCCTCGTATATTTGTTGTCTACAGAAACATGGTATAAGTAGAGAGACGACTTCGAATAAGTGTTACTTACTGTGCAAAATAGATATTGTCAGACACTTTAGAGCAATTATTTCTCACAGCAAAATACCAGCTTTACTTTTGATATCGACATGCTCTTGTTTACCCAACAGTCAATGATTACATGGAACACAGTTTATGCAGGCATGGCCGCAATTGGTCGTTATATATAGGACACAAACACTGATAACTATTACTTTGAAATCACTGACACACTTACAATCAACTCGCTTCGTAGCATACATTCTCAACAAACACTCCCCAAGACTTCCCGTAACGCTCCATCATTTACAGCTCCTTCCATGTCTTTCCTATCGTTTTTAGGTTTGTCTCGACTTCTCTTGTCCCTGAGTGTTTAGGTCTGCCCTTACTTCTTTTGCCTTGCGGATTCCAGAACACTGACTGTCTTGTAATGCTAACTGCTATTTTCCGTAATGTGTGTCATATACATCGCCAACGCCTTCTCTTGACATCTAGTCCCACTGTCATTTAGTAGGTTTTTTCCCACAGTTCTATATTTTTATTATACTATTTCATTCCCTCAATTCGGAGCAAGCATACATTGGTGAAAATTTGTACTTTAGGTTGTATTGTTCTTTGCTCTACAGAGCCATATAATTGGACGGACTTTACACGAGTTGAAGATCTGAATTTGTATGGCTTCATGTATTTGCCATGGTAACTACCTTTAATTTCGTTATTTAATATTAATTTTTTTAAATATTATTTTTAAACATAAAAAAATTTACAACGCTTTCACATTACTCGATCGAAGTTCATGCACTAATTATGGCTGCACGAATGATAAACAACTCCACAAGCCAATGCCACCAGGCTGTATTCGGTACAGGTTCAATGTCAGTTATACAAGCCCTCATGAATGATAAACTAAAAGAGCATAGAAAATCATTAGGCGAACTGGAAAGCAAAAGAAGGGCTACCATCACACAGTGGCTACCATCACACTGTGGCTACCATCACACAGTGGCTACCATCACACAGTGGCTACCATCACACTGTGGCTACCATCACACTGTGGTATACCAGAAAACGTGAGAGCTGACAAGTTAATTAATGTTCGTCTATCACGTGTGATGAAGACCACTCTCTCTGTTCAGCCGTGTGGACAATCTTTTTGTTTTTCTCTATCAGCTGAAATGGGTGAAATGAAATGGCTGAAATGAAATGGCGTTGTTGTTTCGAATGCCCACAATGAGTAGGTTTACTCTTTTGTGTGCCCTGGAAATTACGTTAAGTGGCAGGTTCACTGGATTTCCTCACATCGACTTGGGTCATCCATGCAGTTGTGCTATGCTGCCTTCATCTGCGTGGCACTCACTATTACGAGAATCACGTCGATCCCACGCCTTGTTAACTAGGATGCCATGAAAATAGCACGTGTCCAGGGAGGGTTACGAGGAAGCCGAGGTGAGTATATTTTGCCTGACCCTGACTAACATGTTTGATCAGTATATGTTGTCTGACCAGACGTTAGTCTTACTCCCCGACTTGTGCGGTGATTTGGATTACAGTGAAGAGGATTTACGCAATTTTTTAATCTCACTGTCTCGTCCTGAGCGACCTTTGGCTAGTGGCAAGACATTATCAAAACGACTTGAGATAGCACAAGATGTAACTTTTTCCTCACATTTACTCCCGAAGCCTTTCCTGTAAACAGATACCTCGCAAGGCAGTCGGATAGACAAGTCAGTAATATTGGGAGCAACACGAGAATAAAAATGACAAACAATCAGTTTCCAGACCTTTTTGCAAGCCAAAAGGAAATTCGACCAAACAAGATCCAACTATCACTATTTTGATCGAACAGACCAGGTGATGCTGTTCAGCGCCAGAGCAGGACATAACAGATTGAATGGCCACTTACACATTCACAAATTGGTGCTTTCATCCATGGCAACAAGCGGACAAGCAGCGCAGACAGCCGAACATATCATACAAGGCTGAAATATACTTAGGTAATTGCGCTCAGAGACCTAGCCCACAAAGACGAACATCCACACACAACTATTTGGGAGCCATGAAGGATATTCTACCCCAGCAACCTTTATTAAGAGAACGGACCTTGACGTAATACCATCCTCTGCTCGATCAGTCTTAAGACTGGTTGTGAGGTTGTCTGAGCATATCTTTCCATTGGACCCTATCCTCAACAGCTTTCATTTCAGCAAAGGACTGTACTTAATGTCTCTCCATGCCTGAGTCTTGGTTTCTTCCCCCCCCCCCTCTTTTAATCTTTTCCACAAATCTTACCCTCTAGTATCTTCTTTAGAAGACTTTCGTGTCTCATATTGTGACCCAATCAACTCAATTTCCGTTTCTGAATCATTTTTAATTTTGTCTTTGTACGACTACCTCAGTGAGGACATTTTCATTTGATCTTCTTTCTGTTCAACTCACTCTTTTCATCCAAAGAAAGCTCGACATTTCAAACGCTTCAAAGCTTTTTCCAACTTTTTTTTGCTAGAGACCATGATTCATCATCATACAGTGCAATTGGCCATATCAAAATAGTTATTCTTCTTGTCTTCAGTTCTGTTTTTCCCTCAATGTCTTTATTGCCGATCCAATCATTGTCCTAATTTTCGTAGCTCTGTGCTTATTTGTTGCAACGTCTGAAGAAGTTTGTTACGTGGGACTTTACGTAACGATGTACATTTTTTTAAACCCGGCTAGATATTGGAACAATCAGTAGAGGAGATAAAAACATGCTGGAAAGTATACAAAAAAGGGCAATAAAATTGATTTGCAGAATTATAGTTCTGAGGAAAGACTCAGAAAAAACTGGCCAACAGTGTGAAGAAAAGAGGAGAATCTGATGAGATATAATACAGATTTATAAAATAATCAACAGAATGGATGAATTGGACTATAGCAAGTTTTATTTCTAAGTACAGACGCATACTAGAACAAGAGGGTATATGTACAAATAGATTAAAGAAAGGTCCAGATTATATATTAGGAAATATATATTTTTTCAAGAATAGATTATATGCACATAGATATTTTTAGATCAAGTGTGGTAGAAGAAACGTATTGTATACATACTCTGCATAGTCATCTAAACCAGTATAAAGAAGTTAAGTTAGTATCCACACACCTCGACATTTTCTAAAATATGATAGTCATCTATGGGTCTCCCTGGAGTGTGTAATTTTTTAAATTGCAATAGCAGTAAAGACTTCATCCAAGAAAGCCACCGCTAGTGGTTGCCCTATACTTCGCGTGGAGCGTGATGAATACACGTTGAAACGCTTGGCGAATGTTGCAACTTTGAGAAACACTGATAAACCGACGTCAAACTTTAGCGGGCCCGTACTTCTGTGGTCTTTCAGTTCAAAGGACGCGCTTGGGACTATTCAAGTGCGGGACTCTATAGAAATCGGCGAGACTGTTATCCGTAGCCAGAATCGTCTTGAATAGAAGACCCGGAGACCGAGGTAGCAGGGGAAAAAACAGATTCTCAGTACAGTATAGCTTTTCTCTTTCCAGCAGTTTCTTGCATTATTTTCAGCTTGGCTGCTCTTTCGATCGCACGAAAGCGGACTATTGCAATAGGGCGCAAAGTAGGATGGTTCGAAATGCCGTAGCTAGTGTTTTGGTCTGTCATTCACGAGGAATAGCATATTTCAATTACCTTGCTTAGGATCGATATTAGTTTATATTCATACAATTTAGACCCGCCAATGTCGGAGTCATAAATATTAAAGTGCTCTCTCGAAAATTTGAAAACATATTTTTATATTTCACAAGTTTTGCTTTTGTAGGCTTGAGTTTAAGTGGGATGGAAGTGCAAGCAGAGATGCAGTTAGAAGTTGTTCTGTTTGTTTGAAGTAATAATAAAGTGTGCTGTCATTACAGAAATAACGAAACTCAGAAATGGATCATCATTTTCCAAATCGGCTTGTACCGCCAACGATCACAGAGACAGCTATTTGAGCAATCAGAAAATACACACAGCAAACCAATAAAAGAAAGTGAAGTACATGTAAAGGCATTACATAGTTTTAGAGCAGGTTAGAAGGGTAGTTTCTATCACAGTTTTGGCGAAGGACTTTTTCACAATATAACCATAAGAGTACTCGAATCCTGGTATTCATTCAGGCAAGGTTGTCTGACGTCAGGTAGCCAAATAACTGCTTGAATACGTGGTTGTCCTTCGTTCTAGGCTACACATGGTATGATGCAGATCATCTCATCATCTCGTAGGCAAGGGCCGCATATGCGGTTATAGTTGTACGGCCACGAGAAAGGCACCCTCGACGTTCATCTATGGGCAGTCATGCAAACAACATGGCCAGCCAATCTGTGGTTTCGTATTGATGCAGAGCCGATGACAGCCCAGAATTCTTTTTGGCCGTGGAATTCGGCATTTCGGATGTTGTCTGTCAAAGAGATATTTTGGACTTTGCTCCATTGCTCTTTTCGTAACACGGATCCTCTCTGCGTCTGATTTGCGTAGACTCCAAACATCACAGCCACATACCATTGCTTTGACAACCATGCTATTGAAGATTTCAGCCCTGGTCTTGACGCTCTCTATCTACTGGAGTTTCAATTTAATGTAGTTGAAGCTGAGCCAACCCTTCGTAATTCTGCGTGAGATCTCCTAAAAAATGACGTGGTTGTTGTTGATTTCATTGCCTTCGTAGACATACGCATTGACATTCACTGTATAATGATCCCATGGACAATGTGATTGTGAATCAGGAGCTTGGAATGAAGAAAGTATTGTCAATTGGACGGCAAAGCTTGAGATTAAACAACTGATAAAAGATAGGATGTCTTAAACTTGGCATAAATGGAATCGTGAGGCCAAACACAGAGGTGATCCAGTATCATTCAGCGAATGGCGAAGGGCATGTATACTGGTTGTTCTTGTAGCTCAGTGTTTATACACACTTCTGATCCGACCTATTGTGAATTGCGATTTGCGCCAGACATGTTTGATTTAAAATATGGGGATCGTTAATTCATTGGTTGCCGCGCTATCAATCAACAAAAAAGCAGTCATTCAATAATTGCCATGTGATTTATCCTCAAACAGTGGGGCATTTATTGACTTTCGTACGATCCATCATCAAACATGCGATCATTCATTGATTGTCCTGTGATTGATCGTCATAAAGTCAGGTATTCCTTGGCTGCAGTATTCCCTCTTCATATTCAGATCAACTGATTTGAACGACAGGTTCTTTCACTTCCTGGTTGCACACATCTACCTATAATAACCACGAGCATTCACACATTTCACCGTCATGATGACAAAACTCTACAACATCCTCCCAACGCATCAAGTGCACCATTAAATACTAAACAATAACTCAGATTACACAATGACATAAAAATGCAGGCGTAATAAGAACCAATCAAAAGTTAATACTCAGCAGCAGCCACCAAATCGAAACCCAACATCAATCTCCTCGCTACAAATAAAGAATGAAAGACTATGGACGTCCGCTAACATCAGTGGGGCGTCTTTCTACCGGTGTGATGAGACAGGATCCTGGTGTTTGCCCGCTTACTTGGCCACGGTAATCAACTTGGAGGAATCTTAATCATTCTGTCGATTCCGTCCAGAGCAGACAAATGAAAACAGAGGTACCCTAATGAATGCGCCCAGCTTGCGAGTGGAAAGTCAGGAACAAAGGACGCTTTGTATTAAACATTCGAGTGATGTGTTGGATCTGGCGGTGGGTTTTCCACATATCAAGTTTAGCGATATGTTCTTACCATAACGTCTGACTTTTCACTCAATCAATATATTTTCAACTCTGCGAGTTTACAGAAATAACTAGATCGAGGCTGCAACGAGACTGAAGGTTAAATGTCGATTTTTAAAATGTATATTGACTCAGGGAGCACACAGGAACAAAACAAAACGATACATTACGTTACGGCCACAAGACCTTTATCAGGTATCAAAAAACGCAAGAAAAACAACTAACAGATCACACTCAAATAAAAAAGAAAAGAAATGAGCGGTTAATGTTTATATTAAAACGCTCATTTTGCACCAAATATTGTTTTTTGCTGTGATTTCTCAGTTGTTTTCGTGTATATATTTTGCCCTGCCTAAGGTCTTGTAGCCGTAACGTAGGCATATTTTTGTTTTTGTCTTTGTAAGGTCCCTGGGTCATCTTTACGAGTTTTTCTCGACTTTTGTCCGTGTGCTGAGGTGTTAACCGTATGAATTCTCGTTGTTTGTCGCAACTCTAGTTGTGCAACAAAGCCACATCAATGTAATTAAGGAAGAGAGTTCTTGGATGCTAAGTGGAACAAGTACTGACACACGGCAGTGAATCATGGACAATCAGCAAGCTTGGATGCTAAGTGGAACAAGTACTGACACACGGCAGTGAATCATGGACAATCAGCAAGCTTGGAGGCAACGTGCAACAAGTACTGACACACGGCAGTGAATCATGGACAATCAGCAAGCTTGGATGCAACGTGCAACAAGTACTGACACACGGCAGTGAATCATGGACAATCAGCAGGCTTGGATGCTACGTTGAACAAGTACTGACACACGGCAGTGAGTCATGGACAATCAGCAAGCTTGGATGCTACGTTAAACAAGTACTGACACACGGCAGTGAGTCATGGACAATCAGCAAGCTTGGATGCTACGTTGAACAAGTACTGACACACGGCAGTGAGTCATGGACAATCAGCAAGCTTGGATGCTACGTTGAACAAGTACTGACACACGGAAGTGAATCGTGGACAATCGGCAAGCTTGGATGCTACGTTGAACAAGTACTGACACACGGCAGTGAGTCATGGACAATCAGCAAGCAAATACTGGGATCATTGGAGGAAAGAGACATTTTATTTTACAGACGAATGTTGGGAATTCTATGGACTGCAAAGAAAGCTAATAACGTGGTTCTAGAGGAGGCACAGACAGGTTATGTCAAGATAAGGTAGTACTCCTTTTTCGGGCATGTCATGAGAAGAAGCGGGTTGAAACACACATATATGTGACAAAAGGAAATGGGAGTTCGTGATGGCCAACACCAATCGGCAGGGAACTTGATAATGGTTATCTTCGTTAGTAATACGCTTGCAGACTTCATCTTCATTTGATTTAATGAAATCAGTGGTCAGTCTGAGGTCAGTGATATCTCAATATACCTTGGCCATGGGAGCAGTGGTCAGTCTGAGGTCGGTGACATTTCATTGCGTTGAGTGCGGACAACGTGGGCTAGTGGATAGATGACATGGCTTACAACCCGAAGGTGCTGTGTTCGCTCTTCATCACATCACTGGTTGTTACCCGGGGGAAGCTAACCCTTAGAAAATGCAGGAGGAAGCAGACCGCTACATAAACTGCACACTGAAGACGGATGCACAGGGCTGACAGGCGCTAAATAAAAACAGTGCAACGCACTAAATAGAGAAAAAAAGGAGAACAAGAAAAAACTACTACGCTACTGCATCGTTAAGATGGATGGGACATGTTGCTCGCCCGATGAGCGCCACCCTAAGCAGCTATTATACGGTGAGATCATAGGAGGGAGACGCTCATTAGGAGGACAGAAGAAATGCTACAGAGAATCCATGATGGTGTCTCTAGAAAGCCTCAACATTGATGTCACCTCTTGTGAGTTGCATGAAAATAGCCGTTCCTGCTGGTGAGCTATCATCACCAAGGGTGCTCACATCGCAGAGCTAAGCTATCATGATCAAAGGTGCTCAGATTGCAGAGCAGAACTCCATTTTTGAGGTTCTTGCGTCATGCTCAGTTTGACATATTGGACCGTACAACTTTCTTAATTTCCACTACCATTGATCACGTGCTATTTACCTGCAATTCCGAATCTGCTTATTGAATTTTTGAGTAATCTTTTGTAGCCGGAAGATATACAAGTTCTGCAGAATGTTCAGTCCATCTCTTCGTTTGCTCATTGGTGTTGCTAATAAAATTTTCTTCTGTATCTCTGATAAAGCCATCCACGTGATTTTTGTAGTCTTCTAGTTTATTTGTGCTGTTGTATAGACCTCTTAATTTCCTTTAGCAACAGCTTCCTCTCCCAGTCTGGCAAACTCATCGATATATTTTCTCGTGTTGCCTGTGGCTTCTGATGCCCTTCTTACTGCTTTGTTGGTTTTAGCCTATATTTCCTGAGCCAAGACTAGAGCATTTCTGATCTCGCAGTCGTTTACATATCTTTTCTTCATTGTTCGCTTCTTTAGCTTTCCTCTAGTGTCAGTTTGTTATACACGCGTTGTGCTGGCGCTCTTTTCTTTCCCAGGAACATCTTCACAAGTTTCGTTCCAGAAATGCGTACTCTGTTGCAAGTTGTCTTTATTTCTTATATTTCTCCTAGTTGTTGTAAAACATTATATCTGTTAAATATAAATACACACACACACACACACACACACGCACGCGCGCGCACGCACGAGGGATAGTAATCAAGTAACAGCATTTTCATTAAGTGCATATACAGCTGGGGTTTCTTGGCTAGAGTGAGAGGAGTGGTCGTTGTTGAGCACAGTAGGGCGGGCATACATGTCAACAACCTCCAGTATGAGAATGGAGATGGACGCAGTGATCTCAGCACTGAAATGGATATCTGAGACTTATATTACAAAGGCAGTCATCGTGACAGACGCACACGCCGTACTTCAGAAAATACAGAAAGGATGGCTTAGGTACGAGCTGCTGTTGAGGTCTCAAACCTCCAGGCGTTGACCTGGATCTACTGTCCTGCTCATGCCGGGGTTCAGGGCAATGAAAGAACTGACATCTTGGCTCCACAAGCTCCCATCATGGGCACATTAGTGATGGATAGAAGTGGCATTTTGAAATTAATCGATGACCGCCTGCTGAATGAGGACACCGCAATAGATGAAGCAGCAATCAACAGACTGCAAAGTTTCGACATTGAACGAGGTTAGAGGGAAGTGGGGCGCATGAGAGGACGTCGCAGGAGAGTGTAGAGACAGCGAGCTACAGGGACCATCAGCATCCATACCTTATGCCATTTGATGGGAGAGACTTAGCACCTATGGATATGCCTGGAGTGCATTGGTGTCGATTCTTAGAAACAGAAACAACGGAAAATCTTAATTCGGGACACAAACTGGAAATGTGAACATGATATAGTTCGCACTCTTTTAACAATGTTATTAAGAAAAATGCTGTTACTTAATGCCTGTCCCTCATGTGTGCGTGAGTGCGTGTGTGTGTGTGTTTGTGTATTTCAGCCGACTAATGAAAAAGTAGAATGAAGACATGTATTTATAAAACAAATATGTTATTAACTCTCTACCTGGATAATAATAATCATCTTAATACGAATAATAACTATATAAAAACCACAATACTAACTTTCGAAGATATATTGTATAAAACGATAATACGAGGGACATCCATTTAGTAGCACCAATGTTATTAATCACATTTTTAAAAGAATGCAAACTAGAAATTCTTGGTGTCTTAGTTTTCGGCATAGTCCTCGTGCCTGGCAATACATTTTATTTGCCTGTCCATTGGCTTGTGGATGCCCTCTACAAAAAAGTCTTTTGATGTGACCTTTAACAAATTTTGCACCGCCTCCGTTAATTCATTGTCAGCTGACTTGGGACCCATTTGCTACACACTTTCCTATAATCGAGCTCATCGTGGGCAATTTTGTGCGCACCGCCGTGACATGTTGAAATGTGCGGCTATTTCATCAATAATGGCTAACCTGTTGCCACGAACTATCTGGTCGATCTGCTGTTTTTCTGTGTCAACCGCCATGCTTGCTTGTCTCCCACGCAAATGTGTTGTCTTCCGTTTTGAAATCTTTCAATTCATTCATACCTTCTACTCTGAGTGAAACAACTGTCTTCATACTGAACCTTCATTCTAGATTTCAAGAGGTTTCATACCATCTGACAACACACAAAAACGAATGATGCTTCGAAGTTCTTTCACGGTGCAAGTCGACGGCAGTCGGGCGGTCATGCTGTACGCTAAATTACACATGTGCATGCAGCACGATCATCACAATCTCTAGATGAAGCATTGTTAAAGAGCCATCTTCTTTACTAAAAAAACCAAATGTCCGTTGTACGAAATCAATCATGCAGTCTATAATAAAACTGCTGTTAGTTAATGACGTCCCTCGTAATAATACTTATATCGTATCACATGGCTTCCTAACGCGGTTAATAGGCTACAGGAAATCTCTAGAGCATTTCTTTGCAAATGAACTAAATTTTAACAGCAAGCAGATATAAGAAAATCTTTGTTTCAAGAAATAATTTTATCCACAGAATTTGGTCGTTATCATTCAGCATACCTGACGGCCACAGTCGTTTGTTTTACTCTGTGCTGGTATTCACAGTCGTTTGTTTTACTCTGTGCTGGTATTCACAGTCGTTTGTTTTACTCTGTGCTGGTATTCAGTCGTTTGTTTTACTCTGTGCTGGTATTCAAAAATGTCAGACACAAATTAGTTTTCTCTATTCGAGCGACCATGCTCGAGAAGCTGTGGGGGACCGGCGAAGACCTGAAACTGTTTCCATCGTTCAGTAGGTCTAAGAAGAATACATTTTACTCTGTATTTGTTTAAAAAATGTATGTGATCTATTTGTACTAATATAATATGTTCATTACCAATTTACAAATATGTATCTCATTATCATGTCATATACCGACTGTACTTGTGTCTACGATCATTCGTCGGACAAATAAACACACCTTGTTCGGCATACATTGACAGCCATGTCGCAACTTGTGAATAAAATGTTTACCAGATAATTACGGTTGTTGTTTGAAATGTATGTTCACTTGAATGTATTGTTCACTGGAATGTCTGTTCACTTGAATGTATGTTCACTTGAATGTATGTTCTCTTCAATGTATGTTCACTTGAATGTACGTTCACTTGAATGTATGTTCACTTGAAATAAATCAGCTGAAATCGGATATGGTGGGTCAAAAGACGATTATATTGCAGCTTCGCTGTAAATTAAGACACATAACGGCACACTGGTCTTTCCAGGACAAACGCCGAAGAAGAAGAAGAAGATGAAGAACGTTATTGAAATAAACAATATGTGCCTTTTCTAGTCAACACGAACATCCATTGGTGTGAGCTTAAAGTAATTGTGCACCGCCACTAAGTAGCGTGATTCGCTCGAGCAACAGAGCACTCGCAATCCGAATACAAACATGTCATCCTTCCACTGGACAACCTTTGCCCGAGACTGAACCGACTGGAGCTGGGACCAAAACAAAACCAAAAGACACAGCACTGCTCGAGCCCAGCACGAGAAATGCAGACAAAGGCACCAATCGGCTACCATCAACGCGCACAAGAGTTGGGACCTGCACAAGGGCAACCGTCCTTGTAAATGATGTACAAGTCGACTAAGACCAAGAAGACCTTACAACACGTTCCTTAAAAATGATCATTCTTCCAAACGTAGAAAATACGTAGTGTGGCAGCGGTGCGCCAAGTGGGCTGTCGGGACCCACATTGGCCCACTGTCCACACTTTGAGACACACTGATCGCCGGTATCCCCACTGAGGCGTCGCATGATCCTTGTTACTATTTCTGACCACAATAACAAGTTCATTCCTTGCGCGTTCTTGGAAAGTTTCATCTAATGATGTCGGTCGTGATAAATGAAACTTTAATAACAGGTCTACGTCCAGCGTTTACAAAAAATAGTTAAAGAGAGAACAGGAAAAAAGTTAGGATTTCTTTGAAACCCCCACAGCTTCAGAATTATTTCAACAGCCCTCACGAACAAACCATCAAAAGTGGCTTTTTCCCAAGAGTCTGTCGAATGTTAAATGAAAGTTCCATTCCAAATAGCTTCAAAGTGCGATAGGAAAGCATTAATTTCTGAGACCGGGAAGCGCAGCTTTCAAGACTGCGTAATTTCATCTCAACTCGGGATTGTGTACGACTGTGTCCTTTACATGCGATACAAGCGCTTTTCAGGCGGATGTTTTTCTGGGCATTGGAGAAATGATGAAGAAATCATTTTGTTTTGTGTTCGTAAAACGAGTTGACAGAAAAAAAGAGTGAGATACTGAGAGAAAGCGAAAACCGGAGACAGAATATAAAGGATTGTTTGGAACCGCGAACAAGCTCTTCTGTGAACTGGCGAAGAATTGTTCTTGTAATGAACGTCGTAGATAGAACCCCTTTGTAGCAGATTCTTTGTTGTGAAGACAAATGGTTTTCTAGGAGCAAGCAATTACACATCTCCACACCGGAAGTGGACAAAGCTGCCCTCCCCATGACGCTTGACAGTGAAACTGAATGCAATCCTGAAAATCATGAGCTGAGATAGAAACCAGCCAATCAAAGCCTGGCTACAGATCGATAGCCTGTCATTTATTACAATATCGATGACGTTTGTAGAAGGAAGAATGCCGCGGTTGTTAGACTCGCATGACCAAGAACGTTCCATCACATACGAGTAAAGTGTTTTCAAAGGACTTTAAATATTTCTTTCTTCGATAGATGATGTCATTTTCATGAACCTTTTTCCGTGTCGAGAATTCATATAATTGTTCATGATTGTTGTTTGTCTTTTATTTATCTCGACTTCTTCATAAAAAATGTATTTATGCTTTCTTCTATAAACGTTTACGGTAGTTCTTTATCTTCTCTTTGTGGGCGGGTATGAAAAATTGGTTGCTTGGCTTTGCTGTAAGACATCGTCACCTTCTTCAACGATCGTTTTAAAAAGGAAGCTGTGACGTTGTGTCGTAGTTTACAGTACGGCTGTGATATCTGCGCCTTTCGGCCCGACACATCCGGTTTCGAATAGTTTTTTTCGGTATCGGGTTTGCCTTCCCACTGCGATTCCTATTCTCATAGCCCCAAGATACTCCAAAATACCGGCTGAGCGCACAGCACTATGAAAATGTTGAACACCATCTTTTTGAATGTCCATCGCTTGACGGTGTTAGGAAAACGCTTCTTCCCCCGAGACCAGACAAATGGAATACTTTGAACTGCACAACAGCTCACAAACACATGTAGATACCACTATTTGCCATTGGAGCGAAGAGCAGAAGCCAACACGCTCCCTGATCAATGACCACCCAGCCAACCTTAGCAAGTCTACACTAGTGCAGCGTATTTCCAAGGCCGCTGCATGAAGGCGGAATATGGTCTTGGTCAGATGTGGTTCGCTGACCTGAATACAAGCAGCCAGCTGTCAATCGCTGGCTGCCGTCAGATACTTCGCTGTGTTGCATCATCGGCTCACTTTAGCAGATTAACGAGTGGTATCGCAGGTTCAGAGATGGCTTTATGTCAACTGAGAGCCACGCAGGTTCAGAGATGGCTTTATGTCAACTGAGAGCCACGCAGGATCAGAGATGGCTTTATGTCAACTGAGAGCCACGCAGGTTCAGAGATGGCTATATGTCAACTGAGAGCCACGCAGGATCAGAGATGGCTTTATGTCAACTGAGAGCCATACAGGTTCAGAGATGGCTTTATGTCAACTGAGAGCCACGCAGGATCAGAAATAACTTTATGTCAACTGAGAGCCACGCAGGTTCAGAGATGGCTCTGAGAGCCACGCAGGTTCAGAGATGGCTTTATGTCAACTGAGAGCCACGCAGGATCAGAGATGGCTTTATGTCAACTGAGAGCCACGCAGGATCAGAGATGGCTTTATGTCAATTGAGAGCCACGCAGGTTCAGAGATGGCTTTATGTCAACTGAGAGCCACGCAGGATCAGAAAATTCCTCAACAAGCTCAAATGCAGATCATCATCATCAGGCGCCCTGTCGGTTGACGTTGTAGATCATGGGCCTCCATCCATTTCTATTACGTGTGCAGTTTACCAACTCTGTTGTTGATAGTCACCCATGCCATTCTCTCAGGCTGTCAGCATCTTCTCTCTCGGCCTTCCTCTGTCTCTCTTTCCTGATATCTTTCCCATTGTCACGAAATGCCCCAAGCCGCTTCTTCTCATAACAAGCCCAAAAAAGAATGACTGCCTTGTTCTGATCCATGCAAGAAGTTGTCTTTGTGACTCCTCGAGCACTGTATCATTAGTTGTCTTTGTGACTCCTCGAGCACTGTATCATTAGTTGTCTTTGTGACTCCTCGAGCACTGTATCATTAGTTGTGTTTGTGACTCCTCGAGCACTGTATCATTAGTTGTCTTTGCAGTCTATGAGAACCGAATTCTTCTGTAAAATCACACCACCATTGCTTCCAAAGATGTAAGCGCTTGCTTGCTAATTGTCCATAATTCACTGCCATATGTCAGTACTGGTTCCACGTAGCATCCAAGGACTCTCTTTCTCAGTTCCAGCGACAAGGTTTTGTTGCACACTATTCCTCCATCGTCTGGAAGAAATGCAGATACAACAGAAAAAGTACATCGGTTGGGGATGGAAGAATAACAATTGTATGTTTAGGGAAGTAACCTTAGACCTTGAGTTATATTACAGCGTGTCTGTCCTAGTTACAGGAAAGCGCCACTAGCTTTGCTCTATCGAGGCAGTGATAGTTGTCTCTCGTTTAGACAACACAGTAGGGATAGACATTACCTTACCCAATCAGACAGTTAAATTTATAATACATACTGCCCGCCAACAACAAAATCTGGCTCCGGAAGCCATGAATATTATGGACCAGGCAACCATAGTGGTAGGAGACGTTAACAGCCAGTCTGAGAGGTGGGGTTACACACAGACCAACACGAACTAGAGGAATGGGAGATTGACAACAACCTCTATCTGACCAACCTTCCATAATCCAAAATTATGCAGAAACTAGTAGAAAAAAAACCCAACAGACATGAAAAGGTATAATAAGAAAGAACTAAACCATATGAGGCACTCAATGCGAGTACCTGAGGAACATCAGATAGTAAATATCACACGGACAGAACTGGAGTCAGCCATTAGTAAGTTCAAGAAGAGAAACGCCCCAGGAAAGGATCACTAATGAAATGCTCCCTAACATGGGAGAAGTAGCAAAGAACAAACTGCTACACATCTTTAACACAAGCTGGAAACAAGGAACTGTCCTCACAGCGTAGAAGGAGGCAAGGAATATCTCCATCCTTAAACTTGGGAAGGACAACATGAAGCCAGGCTGTTACTTACATATTAGTCTACTCATCTGTGTGACGAAACTAATGAACGAATAGTTAACACTAGAATAACCTGGCATATGGAATCAAAAAATGTACTGATTCCGCAACAAGCAGTTTTCGTAGAAACAGGTCAACTGAAGATCAGGTGACATATATCTCGCAGGAGATAGACGATGCATTTCAAGAAAAATATAAAACACTGGCAGTCTGGATAGACCTAGAAAACGTTTTTCATAAAATATGGAAGAGAGGGTTAAAACTCAAACTACTGTAAATGGGTGTAACCAATAACACGTACAACGGGATTAGTGATTACCTAGATGACAGGACAACAAGAGTGCAACTCCAAGGACACCTCAGCAAAATGATGAAAATGGGACAAGGAGTTCCACAAGGCGGAATACTCTCACCCATGATGTTTCTCATATACACAAACATTATAATCACATAAATCCCTAAATGAGTACACAGTGCATTATATGCAGATGACTTGGCCCCATGGACATCCGAAGAGTCAACACCTATAGCTAGAAACCAAATGCGAAAGGCCCTAAATAAAATAGAGACAGGGACAAAAAAATGGCACATCGCTATAAACCACGTACAGTGTTCTCCCTATCTCACAAGCCCCAATTAGTAATCCTAAAAGTAAATGGACAAACTTTCTCCCTATCTCACAAGCCCCAATAAGTAATCCTAAAAGTAAATGGACAAACTTTCTCCCTATCTCACAAGCCCCAATAAGTAATCCTAAAAGTAAATGGACAAACTTTCTCCCTATCTCACAAGCCGCAATAAGTAATCCTAAAAGTAAATGGACAAACTTTCTCCCTTGACATAAGTCCAACTTATCTGGGAAAAATAATAGACCCAGTGTTGACATGGAAAACCCAGATAATAAAAGAACCCAACAAAGCTAAGAACAGAACGGCCATAATTAGAAAGATATCAGGCTCAACATGGGAAGCTGACAAGGGCACCCAAAGGAAACTATACATAGGTTATGTTAGACCATTGCTAGAATACGGGATAGAGACCATTGCTAGAATACGGCGGGATAGCAACAAAGAATAACTTTCAAAAAATTAAGACAACCCAAAACCAAGGTATATATATCATCACTGGAGCTATGAGAACATTAATAAATGCAATGGAGAACATCACATGAATCGAAAGAATGGAGACGCGCAGAGACCAAAAAACATTCCAGCAGAGGGAGAAGTTCAAACGAATGCCTGGTCACCCAATATTTGACAGGATAAATCGCATAGGAAGATAGAGATTAAAGAGAAACTACTTCATATCAAAAACAAAAGAGCTTGCAGGAGCAGACCAAATCATAAGGCAAGCAGTGGTTAGAGATCTAAAACAAACATCCTAAATCCCACCATGGAAAAAAATCCGTCTCATAAGATCGTAGAAACCATAGAGGGCATAGGGGAAAAGGGAGATCAGACAGATTTAGAAAGGAAATTTATCACAGAATAATATCTTAATAGATTATACCCACCAGAAACATGGTCACACGTATATACAGATGGCTCATCTATTAAAGCCACGTCCAATGAAGGTGGAGGGGTCTATTACAGAATAAGGAATAGAGAAGAAAAAAACTCGAGTATTAACACCAAGAACATACTCTAATAACTTCCGTGCAGAAACAGAGGCATTGAAGTCCTCAGCTGAGCTTGTAATCCAGGATAAAGATATCCACCAAGAAAACATAGTATTCCTGACAGATGCATTGTCCGTATTATCAGCGCTAAAACAACACATAGATAAAGATCTTCAGCAATGTATGTTCTCCCTGACACAGCTCTCTACAGAACACACAAGGTTGGTCATACAGTGGGTCCCATCCCACTGCAATATTGAAGGCAATGAAGCTGCAGACAAACTAGCAAAAGTGTGGAGGAGCATCCCTACAAACAGACCTGAACATCACATATTTTCTTCTTCTTCGTTCATCCTCAGATCAAGGTTCCGGTTTCTCTTACAAAGGACACCGTTGTTTGTAAGGCTGTTTCATCTCCACATAGCTTCGGTCTCATATCTGTCTCACGAGAACATCACATATAATGAGGCCAAGACCATAATTGAAGCTAGCTTCAGAGAAAAATGGGCTGATCAACATCCCGACTTCCGAAAAAAAGACAGCTACTATAACTTAACTAGAGAAGAGCAAGTCATCATCTTCAGACTGAGAACTGGGCATAACAGACTCAAGGGTCATCTTTACAACAAAATGAGGATTGGGACAGATGACAGGTGTCTGTGTGGGGAGCATATCATGACCGTGGAACAAATCCTACAAAGCTGCGTGGTCTTGCAGGAAAAGAAGGAACAATACTGTGAGACATATTTGAGACAAAAGCCGTATATAGATAAAATAACCTTACAAACAACGGTGTCCTTTGTTAGAGAAACCGGCACCTTGATCTGAGGATGTAAGAGAAATCGGAACCTTGATCTGAGAATGGACGAAGAAGAAGAAGAAGAAGACGTCACCCGTTTGGTCGACGTTCCTTATGGCTTAGATAAGGGTCTTCTTTTCTTGGAATGTGATTGTCTTTCTGTTCTTGTGCTGCACCCTCCTTTGCTAACATGGCTTCTGTCTTTTAAATTTTATGTTTATTATTATATTCAAATTGTTATCAAGAGTACAGTTTCACTGATGGGCAGCTGTTCTTCGTGTGTCTGCTAGCCAGCCTAACTGGCATACGTCTCTTATACAAGCTGCCGACAGTAAAGCCTGGTTTTTCTCTCATAGCAGCCGACAATTAAGTCTGGTTTTCTCTCATAGCTGCCGACAGTAAAGTCTGGTTTTCTCTCATAGCTGCCGACAGTAAAGTATGGTTTTCTTTCATAACTGCCGACAGTGAAGTCTGGTTTTCTCTCATAGCTGCCGACAGTAAAGTCTGGTTTTCTCTCATAGCTGCCGAAAGTAAAGTCTGGTTTTCTTTTATAACTGCCGACAGTAAAGTCTGGTTTTCTCTCATAACTGCCGACAGTAAAGTCTGGTTTTCTCTCATAACTGCCGACAGTAAAGTCTGGTTTTCTTTCATAAATGCCGACAGTAAAGTCTGGTTTTCTCTCATAACTGCCGACAGTAAAGTCTGGTTTTCTCTCATAACTGCCGACAGTAAAGTCTGGTTTTTCTCTCATAACTGCCGACAGTAAAGTCTGGTTTTCTCTCATAACTGCCGACAGTAAAGTCTGGTTTTCTCTCAGCACAACTGTCTCAACAGGAGCTGGAGCGTTAGCTTCTCTCCGACAGCATAAAGCGATACTCGTTAGCCTTGAAAGCACATCATCTAGAGGAGAACAAAAACTCTGACACCAAACCACTTGCTCTGCCTTGGAGGAAAGCTGGGACGGCCAAAGTCTTTAAAGAGTAAAAACAGCCGCCCTACGTAAATAAAAAATTAATGACGCTCAGCTCAGGTTGTGTCGACAAAATCCGATTTGTCGAGCTAAAAGAACTAGAAATCCCAGTACACCTTAAAGCTAAAATACCCGACAAAGTAACGAGCGCTCAACTTACAAATAAACCAATTCAACTATTAACCACTCGTTTACAACGACAAAAAACATGAAAAAGCTGAAGGAGAAGAACCCATAATCCCTGGTTGTGAACCTCCAGAAAGATGTTCATACAAAACGGGAGGAGGTGGTCATAAACGGATGTGTCCCAGTGGTTTATTGCCCTATTTCCCATGTTACATTTTTATATTCCTCTATAGTCCGTCCGTAACCATTTCGTTCATTCTGTTGGGCAAATAAAATAGCGTAGATAGGGTGATGAGAGTATTTGTGTTTGTTCTTCTTCTTCTTCTTTTCTTCGTCTTCGTCTTCTGTTGTTCTTCTTCTTCATCTTCGTCGTAGTTCGTTCGGAAACTCTCTCTACCAAGTCCTGAAACAGGTTTTGCAAGAAGCATGAAGTTGCCCAGAGAACTGAATCCAGTGTGTCGTAGTTTACATCTTGACGGCTATGTTTCCACCTTTCGATCCGACACATCTATCTTCAGCAAACATTTTTGGGTACTGTGTAAGCCTTCCCTCTTCGATCCCTTCTCCTTAGCTAGTCTGTCCTTCTGCAGCCTGTTATTCAGGATCACCGCGTGGAGGTGGGGATGGGGACAGATGTTGGCAATTCTGTGCTGCTGGCCCGGAACCAGTCAGCTATGAGTAGCCGACCCCGCACACCTCAGCATGTGTATCCCACAAATAAATAGCTGACTTTCAAGTAGGCAAATGCTATCTAGAAAAGACATCCATTGAGGAACGAGAAGGATGATATATTAAAAAAAGAAGTCGACAACTGTTCACCGCTTGAATTACATACTTTTACTTTGCAAATACAGACACCTATTTGCACAATCTAGCTATTTATTATAGATACATTAGGGTAGTAATAACACAATGTTTGTGTTTGAGTGCTGTTCTTTGGCACAAGATGGTGCGAATGAGTTTATCTTATTACTTGTCGAGTTTTAATCAAGGAAGAATGCGCCGAGAAGGGACGCATCGCCCAGGAATACCAACACCTTTCACAGGAGTTAATCACGTGTGCTCATCCGCGCTCATCGATGCAGAAACTGAATGTCGAAGGGAATCGGCCAAACAGCCAGGGCAAGAATATCCACTGTAAAGACGGGACCCCCAAACAAAACCTCTCTTGGAACAAACGGGGTTGAGGCGCACGTGTTCCCAAATAAGCCCCTTGTATTTCTAAAAGGAAGGTGGCACTATGTGATCCATTTCGACGATTGGCAATTGAAACCAGATTTGTTCCGCTTCCACTCACCTAAAGAGTGCGCATTTTCAGTAACTCGGCGTTATATTTCGGAATTGGTGCGCAATCGTTTCACACGGGGAAAATCCCACCCCACGCATGCATCGCCATAATCACTATCATCACGTGCCATGGCTATTGGTTGGGCCGTCATGAATCAACACAGCTGTTATGTCCTTAATGCTATCAATTATGATTGTGCATGTTACTATACCAAACGGCGCTAAACTGTCCTGCCTGTGACGCTGTATTTCTTATTTCCACGAATGTTCTGTGTTTCTTACCTCGTTATTTAATATCAGCAGATTCTTTTTTTTGTCCCTTAAAAGTCTTTTTTGCCCAATTTGTGTGTGCGCGTGGAGATCCAATAAAACGGCATTGAAGACGACATTCTTTAGAGTATTTCATAGAGAATCTATTGGGAAGACTTTCGTCTGTGGAAGAACTGGGTCTGCTTGGTCATATCAGTTTAGTTCAAGTGCCGTCTCCGCATCGAAGTTCGGCTGTAGTGAATCTCCAGTGTACTCTATCTCTTGCCGTAATGGTGCAATCTGTGAGGCTTTTTCCAGTCTATCTATTTATGTTATCTACTAACATAACACGTTGTCTGCCTCTTGAACGACTGCCTTCCACCCTACCCTCTAGTATGGTCTTCAACAAGTAGGTATGTCTAGTTATATGACCAAAATACACATAATTGTATAACCCTGATTTCGGTAATTAATTCTCTTTTCACCTCCAACTTTGTCAATACCTCCAAATTTGTTTTCTTTTCTTTTCAATAAATGCGACCCAATCTTCTATATACCCACATTTCGAAGACTTAAATACTCTTTTCTAACTTGTTATTCATTGCTCATGTTTCTGTGCTATAAAGTAGTGATGAGTATACACATAACACCTGACAATTCTCATTTTCAAATTCTGATTCATCTGTCTGGATGTCAGTATGTGTTACATGTTGTCGAATGCCATCTTGGCCATACCTATTCTCTTTCTGATTTCTTTTTCACATCTGCCTTCCTCCGTTATTATATGACCTAGACAGGAGAAAATATGAACCTGTTCCAGTAGCTGATCTTTTATTTGTATCTGCTTACATGGTTTCTTGCCACTTGTCCCAATTATCGTAGTCTTTGTTTGCTTTATGTTTATGTGTAATCGAGAATCCTGATTTATTGTGTATATTCTTGTCACAAGCTCCTGTAATTCTTGCTCACGTTTTGCTAACAAAACTGTATCATCCTCATATCAGAAATTATTCATTGCCCCTCCTCCAATGACAAGCCGTGTCATTCCTTCCATATGTTTGAATATTTGTTCTGTGTAGATATTTTTTATTTTTAAAATAAAAACAAGGGGATAACACACAGTCCTGCCACGTTAAGGCTTCACAAAAACAAAATAGCAATACAAATGAAATATGTAACAAGAAATGGTTGGAAGTCTGCTTTCAACTTTTTAGTAGCGCTGAAAGTACTTAACTCCTGGACAGTACATCAAGCACATCTGATAACATTTATCCATATTATCATTTTCTGCTTCTTCGTTCATCCTCATATCAAGGTTTCGGTTTCTCTTACAAAGGACGCCGTTGTTTGTAAGGTTGTTTTATCTCCATACAAATTGTGTCTCATATCCGTCTCACGAGAACAGTATTGTTCTGTCTTTCCCCGCCTGAGCGTGCAGCCTTGCTGGATGTGTTCCACATGGTCATCTGTTACAATCCTCATTTTGTCGTAAAGATGAACCTTGAATCTGTTGTGTCCAGTTCTCTGAAGATGATGACTTGCTCTTCTCTATTTAAGTTAAAGTAGCTGTCTTCTTTTCGGAAGTCGGGGTGTTGATTAGACCATTTTACCCTGACGTTGGCTTTAATTATGGGATTGACCTCATTATATGTGATACTCAGGTCTGTTTGTAGGGATGCTCCCCCACACTTTGCTAATTTGTCTGCAGCTTCATTGCCTTCAATATTGCTGTGGGATGGGACCCACTGTATGACCAACCTTGTGTGTTCTGCAGAGCTGTGTCAGGGAGAGCATACATTGCTGAAGATCTTTATCTATGTGTTGTTTTAGCGCTGATAATACTGACGAGGCATCTGTCAAGAATACTATGTTTTCTTGGTGGACATCTTTATCCTAGATTACAAGCTCAGCTGAGGCCTTCAATGCATCTGTTTCTGCACGGAAGTTATTAGAGTATGTTCTTGGTGTTAATACTCGAGTTTTTTCTTCTCCATTCCTTATTCTGTAATAGCCTCTCCACCTTCATTGGACGTGGCTTTAATAGATGAGCCATCTATATATACGTGTATCCATGTTTCTGGTGGGTATACTCTCCTAAGATATTCTTCTGTGATTTCCTTTCTAAATCTGTTTGTTCCCTTTTTCCCTATTACCTCCATGGTTTCTAAGATCGCAGGGAACGGGTTTTTTCCATGGTGGGATGTGGGATGCTTGTTTAAGATCTCTAGCCACTGCCTGCTCTTGCAGGTTCCAATGTTTTTAATGTGAGGTGGTTTCTTATTAATCTCTCGATGATAAGGCATTCGTTCGAAATTCTCCCCCTGCTGGAGTGGAGTGTAATTTGGTCTCTACGCGTCTCCATACTTTCGATTCGTCTGATGTTCTCCATTGTATTTATTGGTGGTGTTCTCATAGCTCCAATGATGATTCGTATACCTTGGTTTTGGGTTGTATTTCTGTTTTTTTTAAAGTTATTCTTTGTTGGTGTGGACCATACTGCTATCCCGTATTCTAGCCCTTGTCTCCCATAACATGTGTACAGTTCTTTAGAGTGCTCGAGTCAGCTCCCCATGTTGAGCTTGATATCTTTCTCAGTATGTCCATTCTGTTCTTAGCTTTGTTGTTGCATTTTTTAAACTGGTTTTTCCAAGTCAGCCTTGGGTCAATTGTTATTCCCAGATCAATTGGACTTTTGTCAAAAGGGAAAGTCTGGCCATTTACTTTTAGGATCACTTCTTGGGGCTTGGGAGATAGGGAGAAGATGGTGAACATGGTCTTCATTTCGTTTATAGCGATTGACCATTTTTTTTGTCCATGTCTCCTTTTTATGCTTTACATCACACTTTACTGAATAATGTTACTAATCTCCCCCCCCCCTCCCCCGGTCCCACACCCTCTCAACCACAGTTCCCCCTTGCTGAGAACCCGTGATCTAAGAAAATAAAAACTATGATTTCAGACAATCTGCTGATTGCAGGTAGTCTGACGTAAGCCAATGACTTGGTACATTTTGTTAGTATCTTTCCACTTAAGGCGTTGAGAGACGTGGGGAGCTTATGTGGCCTGTCCTGCGTCAAGTGCGTTCCGTCGGTTGTTGTGAGTCTGTGTCGTTGCTCAATGACTCTAATGTCATCTAACCACCTTCTCCGTGAGCGCCCTCATACTATCTAGTCTGATCTACCAGTGTTGTAAGCCACGAGTGGGCGCTGATGAGGGCGCATTCTTAAGAGGTGACAGAACCAGCGTCATATTTTGCCTGGAAATGTTGCCTTCACAAGACCAAGTGCCGACCACACTGCGAATAACTTCTATCCGCATTCTGTCTTACCTGGTAACACCGATTACCTTCCTCAAACACTTCATTCTATACGTCGAAACTCTGCTCTCATTCGTCTAAACTCTGCTCTCATTCGTCTACACTCTGCTCTCATTCGTCTAAACTCTGCTCTCATTCGTCTAAACTCTGCTCTCATTTGTCTAAACCCTGCACTCATACGTCGAAACTCTGCTCTCATTCGTCTAAACTCTGCTCTCATTCGTCTAAACTCTGCTCTCATTCGTCTAAACCCTGCACTCATACGTCGAAACTCTGCTCTCATTCGTCTAAACTCTGCTCTCATTCGTCTAAACTCTGCTCTCATACGTCGAAACTCTGCTCTCATTCGTCGAAACTCTGCTCTCATTCGTCGAAACTCTGCTCTCATACGTCGAAACTCTGCTCTCATACGTCGAAACTCTGCTCTCATACGTCGAAACTCTGCTCTCATACGTCGAAACTCTGCTCTCATACGTCGAAACTCTGCTCTCATTCGTCTAAACTCTGCTCTCATTCGTCTAAACTCTGCTCTCATTCGTCTAAACTCTGCTCTCATACGTCGAAACTCTGCTCTCATTCGTCTAAACTCTGCTCTCATTCGTCTAAACTCTGCTCTCATTCGTCTAAACTCTGCTCTCATACGTCTAAACTCTGCTCTCATTCGTCTAAACTCTGCTCTCATACGTCGAAACTCTGCTCTCATACGTCGAAACTCTGCTCCCATACGTCGAAACTCTGCTCTCATACGTCGAAACTCTGCTCTCATACGTCGAAACTCTGCTCTCATACGTCGAAACTCTGCTCTCATACGTCGAAACTCTGCTCTCATTCGTCTAAACTCTGCTCTCATACGTCGAAACTCTGCTCTCATTCGTCTAAACTCTGCTCTCATTCGTCTAAACTCTGCTCTCATTCGTCTAAACTCTGCTCTCATACGTCGAAACTCTGCTCTCATTCGTCTAAACTCTGCTCTCATTCGTCTAAACTCTGCTCTCATTCGTCTAAACTCTGCTCTCATACGTCTAAACTCTGCTCTCATTCGTCTAAACTCTGCTCTCATACGTCGAAACTCTGCTCCCATACGTCGAAACTCTGCTCTCATACGTCGAAACTCTGCTCTCATACGTCGAAACTCTGCTCTCATACGTCGAAACTCTGCTCTCATACGTCGAAACTCTGCTCTCATACGTCGAAACTCTGCTCTCATACGTCGAAACTCTGCTCTCATACGTCGAAACTCTGCTCTCATACGTCGAAACTCTGCTCTCATACGTCGAAACTCTGCTCTCATACGTCGAAACTCTGCTCTCATTCGTCTAAACTCTGCTCTCATTCGTCTAAACTCTGCTCTCATTCGTCTAAACTCTGCTCTCATTCGTCTAAACTCTGCTCTCATTCGTCTAAACTCTGCTCTCATTTGTCTAAACTCTGCTCTCATTCGTCTAAACTCTGCTCTCATTCGTCTAAACTCTGCTCTCATTCGTCTAAACTCTGCTCTCAAATGTCTTGGACTTGAACCACTTATAACAGTTGTTTTTTTTTAAAATAAAGTCAAGATCCCGTTAACACACCAGTCTGACATATTGGGAATATGATGTTAGGCCTATATTTTTCTTGACCAGCGGCACACTAGGGGTAAGGTGGTCAACGTCATACCGGCCGCCTTTACTTTCCCAAAATATTCTGGTACCCAATTTTTTAGGCTGGGTCGACCCGATGTGCCGATCCCTCGGCTGGGAAGCTAGCTACTGCGCTACTTGGCTCTGATTTGTTAGTTCAGTATTGTTGTCCCTCACGAAGGCCTGTTGGTCGTAACGTAGGTTTTGTTTGTGTTCTCGTCTCGGTGCGATATCTGACCATACCCATTTTTAAATTTTGATTAAACTCAACCTTAATCAACGTTTACATTTTTTTTTCATTTTTTTTCCCATGCTTTCTAACAACTAGTCTCGATTTCCCTGTTAAAACGCAATGTCATTTACACTTACATTTAGACAAAGGAGGAAACAAGAGACAGCATGGCCTGGCAACAAGGTGAGAAATTCAAAATATATGGATTTGGAATAAAAAGACTAAAAGGGTGAAACTGTGGCATCAATTACAGAGAACAAAGAACACACATCTCCAGTACACACATACTCCCCACCTGGAAGTTAGAGCGTTTCCCAGAACTGATAGATAGCGTTCCCAGCATTGAGAACAAGAAACATAAATAAATGGGATATGGGAGAGGATAATGGGAGAGGATAATATCAAAAGATGGCCAGGAAATATTCTGGCAAAATGTACCATCAAAGCAAGAGACAGAACACGTTGGAGATCTATTTCAGTTGATCTTCGATGAGGAGATGGCACCTCAACTGAACCTAAACTGAGCTGCATAAAATCTCCTTGACTTTCTGGACAGCTGTTATTACCGTGTCCAAACTATTTCTGAGCATTGAGACGTAACGTTATGCGACCTACATTCCATCACGCCAAGCCTGTACGTAACTGTTTCTACGCTTCTACACAAGGTCGCCAGAACCATTAATTTGCCCATATCTCAAACTGTTTTCCGGACGTTTTTGTACACTTTCGGTGTTTATCTGAAGCATCTATTCTTGCTGGTAGAAAAGTATTACGGCTACAAAGTTACCCTCCACTACGACCCGAGTGAATGGCGCGCATGTGGGCATAGTGCTTTTCATTTGTCTTCGCATTTTCTGCTTCCATGATCTGGTAGACTGTGCCTACCACGGGTAATGGTCTTTGAGCTCTTGCATCGCCTAACCTCAGGTAGATCAATTGAAGAGTAGTCGACGCGTGTGTAAAGAAATATGAGTCTTGCTAGATAGGAAAAAGAAAGTTTGGTATGAAAAGACGTTTCTAATGTAATGTTTTGAAAATACGTTTCCCCGTGTCTAATTGACAGAAAGGAATATCAGTTGCCTGAAGAAATGAATATTAAAACTAGCGCCAGAGCTGAAATTTTGAAATATAGCTATTAATGTTCATGAACAGTTTGTAAATTTCAAATCGTCGTTATAATTGTTTATTCACATTCATCTCCTAAAGTAATGTCATCGCTACTTTTCTTTCTATCCCACTGCCTTTGTGGCAATTCATTTTCCTTTTAAATTGTCTTCTTGTTCATCGTTGTTTTCTCTATACAGTTCTTCTTTTCTGACTATTTTGTATTTCCATTTTTTTAATTGTTTTAATTATTTCTACTCATTTCTCCTTCTCTTTCTGTATTTGTCCTCGATGTGGTTTTCTCATCCCTTGGCCTTATTACTTCGTCCATTATCATTATTCTTGCTTTTCTATCCGTCTTTTTCTCTCATTTGAAAATACTTTTACATCTGCTGCAGCTGTTTTTCTCATCTACTTTTGCTACTTAATTGTTCATGTTCTTCTCATCGTTCTTTTCTTATTGCTGTTTTCTTCTTCTTCGCTGTTTGTTTTTCTCTTTAAATTTTTTTCATTTTCTCCTTGTTTTAGTTGCTCTTGTTAGGAGAGTCCAGCATCGCCTGGGATCTCGCCCTTCGACCCAATAACATGTAATGGTATCTGCACGTGTTTGTTGGTTGTTTAGTACTACACCAAGTGTTCCATTTATCTGGGTGATGTGATACTTGATGGAATCATAATCGTGTGCCTTGCCGGTTGACGTTGGCTATCATAGATCTCCACTTCAACTTACCACATGTATGGGTTTCTTTTCTTCAGTTCTGCCGTTGATCGTCCGCCATGCCATTCCTGTCTAATATTTTCTTTCTTTGCCTCCCTCTGTCCGTCTTCCATACGACTCTGCCGGCTGTCATCATGTGTTCCAATTCGTTTCTTGTCAAAACATCCTCGAAAAAAGGCTGACTGCTTTGTCCTGGTTGTTCCCAAACCTGCCTGTGTGCCTGTGCCTCTTCAAGAATCACGTTATTGCTATTCTTCCAAAAAAGATTGCAAATTGAAATCTCAACATTCTTCTGTAAAACCATTTCCGATGTTTCTAATGATCTCTGTGTTTGCATGCTGATTGTCCCTGACTCGCGGCCGTACGACAGTACTGGATCCACGTATCATCTTAATGCACAAACGGAAATCTCAACTTTAAAAAAAATTTACTTACTAAATTCTTCTTTTGGTTTCTCTCGCAACATAGCTCGCAAACGAATGCTTTCAACCAATTGAAATTGTGGACCGTCTTCCTTAACTACACCCACGGGTCGTAAGCCATGTCTTCGCTTCTGCCGTGATTTACTTTCTTTGTCATCTTACCTTCAACTGCGAGTTCTCTCTGAGAGTGCGTCATATCTATCTTCACATTTCCTTTGAAATCACCAGCTGTAATGATTGTTATTCTGCTCTTTAAGAGAAATCTGTGCTTGGTCATAGTTGGGGAGAGGAGACAAACGGCTGGTTCTGCAAAAAATACTGATCAGACTATGTTAGTCAGGGTCAGGTGAAACATACTGATCAGACTATGTTAGTCAGGGTCAGGTGAAACATACTGATCAGACTATGTTAGTCAGGGTCAGGTGAAACATACTGATCAGACTATGTTAGTCAGGGTCAGGTGAAACATACTGATCAGACTATGTTAGTCAGGGTCAGGTGAAACATACTGATCAGACTATGTTAGTCAGGGTCAGGTGAAATATACTGATCAGACTATGTTAGTCAGGGTCAGGTGAAACATACTGATCAGACTATGTTAGTCAGGGTCAGGTGAAACATACTGATCAGACTATGTTAGTCAGGGTCAGGTGAAACATACTGATCAGACTATGTTAGTCAGGGTCAGGTGAAACATACTGATCAGATTATGTTAGTCAGGGTCAGGTGAAACATACTGATCAGACTATGTTAGTCAGGTTAATATCAAACATACTGATCAGACTATGTTAGTCAGGTTAATATCAAACATACTGAGCAGACTATGTTAGTCAGGTTAATATCAAACATACTGATCAGACTATGTTAGTCAGGGTCAGGTGAAACATTCTGATCAGATTATGTTAGTCAGGGTCAGGTGAAATATACTGATCAGATTACGTTAGTCAGGGACAGGTGAAACATACTGATCAGACCATGTTAGTCAGGGTCAGATGAAACATACTTATCAGGCTATGTTAGTCAGTGTCGGGTGAAACACACTGATCAAGACCTCAGCTCACTTACATGCAGTTTCCCCTGGAAACAGGCTGCGCTCCGTCAGTCTGGCTAAGTTGGAGGGGGAATCGACGTAATCTGTGTAACAATAAGCGTCACGCTGATTAAGCCAAACATAGCACAATGACCCTGCCCGCCTTCATCAGCACGCTCGGAATGTGAGAGAAGCTACTGCAACCCGCCACTCAACGCCATTTTCAGGGCGCACGAAAGAATAAACTTACTCATCTTGGGCATTAAACAACAACAACAACATGAAACATGACCAAATGACATGAAGTTGACAGTGGAAACATTCAATGTTAAGGTCTGCAAACTGGATGTGCCACTGTTAGTTGCATGTCCTGTCTCCAGTCTAATGTGTGGACTGAATCAACTTTGATCTTCAACTACCTAATCTTATATCCCACGTAGAAAACTGATGTGTTCAATATTGGACGACGATTATTGAAAGCGAATTTGGTGTTGCATACTTTACCTTCAGCGTTCTAGTTGGTTCACCCAGCTGTGTCCGTGTTGCTTTCGAAACTAAGATTTTCATCAATCATCTGTTTAATAACAGTTTTGACCTGAATCACTTAGTTGAGGCGCTTCTTCTTCTGCGTTCGTTCTCAATCTCCCGCTACTAAGCCATGAACAGGGCTTCACAAGTAGCAGGATGTAGTCCGGAGATCGAAATGCGTTGTGTTGCTAGTTTACAGCTTGGCTGCGATATTTGCACCTATCGGTCCGACACATCCGTCTTCGGCGGTGTTGAGGTGCTATATCGGCTCACATAATTTCTTGGAATGCCGTAAAGCGGATGTATTGGCTCGAACAATTGTCATACACGTATATGAAAGTTTCTCGATACCAGGCTTCCCTCAAAGCATATATATGTTGTACCTGTGCTTCCTACCGATAGTTTTACATTGCAAATATTAACGTGACTAGAGGCCAAATGATTCTGTAGTGAATACGTTAAGTGATCTTTATATATCTATATATTCGTGCTGTCTTTTGTTTTATTATTGTGATCAGCAATTCTGTTATTACTATTTGCACTGTTAGTCAGTGTGTCTCGTCTTCTATATCGTCCTGTTTTTGTGACAGTGTGCATAGATAATCTACAAAATTAGAATCAGCTATCTCTTTATCAAATGTTTATGTTTTATTGCTACCATTAAGGCAGGATATGGCGTGCATAAAGAATACCCAGACAGATCTTCGGATGGAGACACAGTGTGATAAACACAGAGATGCATTATTCCACTGGTCTCCTAAGTATGTACACTCTCCTTAGGCAGCGAAGTCTGAGACAGCTTAGGCATGTTCGTCGCATGGAAGGCACTCGGTTCCCGAAAGATGTTCTCTATGGATAGCTGGTGTATCGTCAAGAACAGTTGACCCGCCGTTGGTGAGATTCAAAACGCGTATAGGCGTGACATGAAGGCACTGGATATGGATCTGACATCTTGTGAAGACAGAGCTGTAGACTAATCTAATATTAAATACAACATGAAGAGACACCTCGTACCAGGCAAAAATAAGCTCATGCAACATATATACGTGAAAAGATAACACCGAAGCCAAAAGAAAACCAAAACTCTGTTGAGAGTTGCTAATTCAAAATCGCATCAAATTATAGTCAGACACGATTGAAAAGGGGATATTAATATGATCATCCATGTCTAATGTCCCCACTAGATCACCTTTACCTAATGTCCCCACTAGATCACCTCTACCTAATGTCCCCACTAGATCACCCTTACCTAATGTCCCCACTAGATCACCTCTACCTAATGTCCCCACTAGATCACCCTTACCTAATGACCCCACTAGATCACCCTTACCTAATGTCCCCACTAGATCACCTTTACCTAATGTCCCCACTAGATCACCTTTACCTAATGTCCCCACTAGATCACCTTTACCTAACGACCCCACTAGATCACCCTTACATAATGACCCCACTAGATGACCCTTACCTAATGTCCCCACTAGATCACCTTTAACTAATGTCCCCACTGGATCACCTTTACCTAATGTCCCCATTAGATCACCCTTACCTAATGTCCCCACTAGATCACCTTTACCTAATGTCCCCACTAGATCACCCTTACCTAATGTCCACCCTAGATCACCCTTACCTAATGTCCCCACTAGATCACCCCTACCTAATGTTCCCACTAGATCACCCTTACCTAATGACCCCACTAGATCACCCTTACCTAATGTCCACACTAGATCACCCTTACCTATTGACCCCACTAGATCACCCTTACCTAATGTCCCCACTAGATCACCCTTACATAATGACCTCACTAGATCACCTTTACCTAATGTCCACACTAGATCACCCTTACCTAATGTCCACACTAGATCACCCTTACCTAATGACCCCACTAGATCACCCTTATCTAATGTCCCCACAAGATCACCCTTACCTAATGACCCCACTAGATCACCCTTACCTAATGTCCACACTAGATCACCTTTACCTAATGTCCCCACTAGATCACCTTTACCTAACGACCCCACTAGATCACCCTTACATAATGACCCCACTAGATGACCCTTACCTAATGTCCCCACTAGATCACCTTTAACTAATGTCCCCACTAGATCACCTTTACCTAATGTCCCCATTAGATCACCCTTACCTAATGTCCCCACTAGATCACCCTTACCTAATGTCCACACTAGATCACCCTTACCTAATGTACCCACTAGATCACCCTTACCTAATGTTCCCACTAGATCACTCTTACCTAATGACCCCACTAGATCCCTCTTACCTAATGTCCCCCAGTAGATCAGCATTATTTAATTGTTCCCATTCTATCACCATTATCTTGGGTTCCCACTATATCACCCGTATCGAATGTCCCCAATAGATCCCGATCATCTAATGTTCCCGACAGATCACCATTACCTAATGTCCGCACGGTCCGTGCTACCCAAGTTAGACTTTCAGCAGTAGCATTGTGTGCCGGGGACAATGCATCTAGACAAATCTATAATGTTTCAGCTCGATGTGTCCATAATCGAAGTAAGGAATGTGATTTTCACATGGTGTCTGGTCTGATAATTGGAAATGTATGTGTGTGTGTAAGTGTGCGTGTATAATTGTGCATGTATGTGTATAATTGTGTGCGTGTTTATATGTATCTGTGCCTGCAGAGAAGTGCGGTAGAACGAAGGGGCAGGAGTTTATCACGAACTAGACTGAAAAATGAGAGTGAGAAATGCACTGCAGTGAGCTATTCTAGAGCTGGAAGTATAAATACAGTAGACACTTTACTAAAAGTGTCATTACAGTGGACACTTAACTGAAAGTGTCATTATAGTTGAAACTTAACTGGAAGTGTAAATATACTAGACACTTAACTGAAAGTGTCATTACAGTTGAAACTTAACTGAAAGTGTCATTACACTAGACAATAAACTGAAAGTGTAAATACAATAAACACTTTACTAAAAGTGTCAATACCGTACAGAGTGAACTCACTCTGTGACTGACTTTATAAGTTTACTTTGCCCTTCTGATTCTATAGTCACCCCGCAGATCTGCAACAGTCTGGTCTCCGCCGACCCCGTGTTTAAGACCTGTTACTGTATGCATCCATCTCAATTTTGACTGGCCCATCCCTTCTGCTATTATTTTCGTTTGTTCTTTGACTTTCTCACTCAACTCAACCCCGATGGATGCCCATTCTTCACATGTCTGATTTATAGAAATTTCAGCTGCAACAGTTTTTGTTACATTATTGGCGTCTGACTTGCTGTTCATCGTTAGCTGGTTGATCAGTCTTAAAGCCGACATGTGAGTAGCTGCAGACAAGAAGCACCCGCTGCTCGTGAACATTGCATGAATCAAGGTTAGGAAGTGCATGAGCTGTAGTGGTCAGCGACGCAAAGTTGACTGCTAGCGCCCAGAGCCAGCGACCCAAGAGTTGCCAAGACCCTTCTCCGTTCCCCCTAATGATGCTGGATAACAAGCAGCAACACTGCAGACTGGTTAAGGAAAAGGAATCGAAGAGAGAAAACTAATCCAGTACAGGCTGCAACGTGGCAGACTGGCTTAGGAGAAGGAATCGAAGAGAGAAAACTAACCCAGAACAGGCTGCAACACGGCAGACTGGCTAAGGAGAAGGAATCGAAGAGAGAAACTAACCCAGTACAGACTGCAACACGGCAGACTGGCTAAGAAGAAGGAATCGAAGAAAGAAAACTAACCCAGTTCTAAAAAATGCCATGATGAAGTTGGATGTATCGGACCGAAAATTGCAAATATCGCAGTCAATGTGTAAGCTACGACAAAACGCATTCCGTTCTCCGGACTAAAACCAGTTACTTGCAAAGCTCATTTTAGGGCCATGGAAAGCGGGCATTTTAGAACGAACGAACCAAGAAGAAGAAGAAGAAGAAGAAGAAGAAGAAGAAGAAGAAGAAGAAGAAGAAGAAGAAGAATCAGGGTTAAAAGAATCAGGTGAGGGATGTTATAATTGGCACAGGCAGAGAGAACGATTGGTCGGGTAGCAACAGTAAAGACCATAAACAAAGGGTAAGAATGGATTCCCACTGGAGATAAAATGACAACTACCACTGATCCATTATCGCTCTGGGCAGAAAATTCAGAGACTGGTGCAGTGGGAAAGTGAACTGCAGGGTTAAACAACTAACCATGTTTGATTTGACGCCCTTGTAATCTGCAAGCAGAAGAACAAGATTCTGGGGATAATGACAGCAGGGGGTGACGAAGATAAAGTAGAGGTCAACATATTGAACATCAAGCATGAATTGAGAACAGATCATTTAGAATGTCCAGAGCGATAACCACGTAGACGACAGAAACCATATTCTAGTTTCATAATATGTAATTTCAAGATTGAGAAACTTATGTACGACAGTAATTATATTCTAGAATTGTAATATAGAAAGTCAAGAATGGTAAATATTTGTGTGACAGAAAACATATTCTAGTTTTGTAATATAGACGTTTAAAAAATGAGAAAAAACATTTAAGAAAGAAAGCATTTTTGATTTTTTTTTTTTTTGATTTTTTTTTTATATATATAGAATTTCAAGAATGAGAAAACCGTGTACGACAGAAGGCATTTTCTAGTTTTGTAATATAGAATATCACAAATAAGAAACATAAGGACGACAGAAAGTAAATTCTAGTTTTGTAATCTACAATTTAAAAATGATAAAAACACGTACAACAGTAAACATATTATATAATTGTAATATATGTTATAATATGTTATACCATGACAAAAAACACATACAACAGATAATATATGCTGGTATTGCCAAATATAATTTCAAGAATGAAAAAAACACGTACAACAGAAAACATATTCCAGTATTGTCAAATATAATTTCAAGAATGAGAAACGCATGTACAACAGAAAACATATTCTAGTATTGTCAAATATAATTTCAAGAATGAGAAACACATGTACACGAGAAAGCATATTCCAGTATTGCAAGAAGTCGACACATGAAAAGTAAGACCTGTGGGCGTTCATTCTCCAAACCATATGGAACCCTTTAGATTGTGCAAATGTATTCAAGAGCCCGTTGTTTCTCTGTAAGCCGGGTCTATTCTCCCTCTTCTCGGCTGTCCGATATGAGGAGTGAAAGATAATTATTCCAGATCAGCGGGCACGGCATGAAATGAAATACCGAAGAATAAAGTACCTCTTTATTTGGCGGGCCCTGGTGCGGTAACATTTGCAATTTCCTTATTGAGGGGAGTAGGGCGTTTCGTCTGCATTGCTTTTCGGGTTAGGCAGAAGTTTTAGGAATAGGTGATTGAAAGAAATGAATGTAACATTACAAAGTTTAGTACGGTATTATAAGTTTAGGATCATTACACAGTATATTTCGGTACAAGTTTCGAAGCATTTATAAGTTTAGTTTGTAGATGTTATAAATTTTAGTACGATTTAAGTTTAGAATTATTACAAGGTTTTTACTACGGTATAACTTTAGCCACATTACAAAGTTCTGTTTGCAGACGATTATGATAAATTTAGTGTAGTTTATGTTTTGAGTATCCATACGTTTAGTATAGTAAATGGTTTAAAACCGTAACAATTTCAGTACAATAAAAGTTTAGGTGCATTAACAAGTTTATTACAGTAAACGTTTAGGTGCATTTACAAGTTTATTACAGCAAAAAGTGTAGGAGCATTAATTAGTTTATTACAGTAAAAGTTTATGTGCATTAACAAGTTTATTACAGTAAACGGGTAGGTGCATTAATAAGTTTATTACAGTAAAAGTGTAGGTGCATTACCAGTTTATTACAGTAAACGGGTAGCAGCATTAAAAAATTTATTACTGTAACAGTTTAGGAGCATAAACAAGTTTGTTACAGTAAAAGTTCAGGAGCATTAACAAGTTTATTACTGTAAATGTGTAGAAACATTAATAACTTTATAACGATAATTGTTTAGGGACATTAACAAGTTTCATCATTTTTTAAGGTTCATGAGCACTAACAAGAGAAGTAATTTTGATGTTCAAGTGCATTAATGTTTTGTAATTTTAATGGTTAGGAGCATTAACAAGCTTGGCAATTTCAATGTTTAAGAGCACTAATAGCTTTTGTAATTTCAAGGTTAAAGAGCATTAATAAGTTGCGTAATTTTAAGGTTTATTAGCATTAACACGTGTGGTCATTTTAAGGTTCAGAAGCATTAACAAGTTTTGTCATTTTAATGTTGAGGAACAAGTTTTATAAATTTAAGGTTAAAGAGCATTAACAAGTTTAGTAATTGTAAGGTTAAAAAGCATTGACAAGTTTTGTAATTTTTAATTTTAGAAGCATTAACAAGAATGGTAATTTTAAGGTTCAGGATCATTAACAAATGTATTTGTTGTTTCAAATGTCTACAATGAGTAGGTTTACTCTTTTGTGGGCCCTGAAATGGACGTTAAATGACTGATTTCAGTAGCTTACGCAAATCCCGATCGTGCTGGTGAAGGTGGACTGGCGTCCATAATACGGTTGTCCTATGCTTCGTTTCATCTGCGTATCGCTTACTACTACAGGGATCACGTCGATCCCTCAACTCTTTTGCCAGGCTGCCATGAAAGCGACCCGTTTCCAGAGAGGGCTACGAGGAAGCTGGGGTGAGGGTCTTGGCCAGTATATTTTGCCTGACACTAACTTACATGTCTGATCAGTCTATTTTGCCTGACCAGACGATAGTTCCTCCCCCCCCCCCCCCCAACACACACACACACACACACACAAACAACAATTTGGTAATTTTTAGGTTTATTAATAAGTTTAGTAATGTTCAGGTTTAGTTCGATTAAATTTTGTGAGTATTCCTAGTTGGCATGTGTCGAAAATAGACAGCATTGATCGTTGTTGTGGCATCATTCACAAATGTTCTTCATTTTGACGTTTTGTCCAGAAGGCTTTAAATTGTAGCTACCACTCAATGTCTATAGTGTAGCTACCCCTCAATGCATATATTGTAACTATTTCTCAATTGCTATTTTGCAGCTACATCTCAGTTTATAATGTACTATCCCTCAATGTCTATTTTGTAGCTACCCCTAAATGTCTATAATGGATGTTTCACTCCTTGTCTAAGCTACCTCACAAAAATGTAATGTAATGTAAATAGCAAGACCTTTGCAGAACGTCGACTCTTTCAGTCGTCAACCTGTTTGGCTGTTTCTTGATAGGTGTGCATTACGGTAGGTGGAATTACTGTTCGTACATAGAGGACGGATCGCACCGGAGGAAAAAAACTCGTGTTTTCCAAACTGGACACGGCAGGATTCGAACCCGGTCCGTTTGGATTGTGAAACAGGTGTTTCACCCATAGGCCACGCTGTCTTAACTCTGGGCACATTTAAGTTTGAAATGTAAAACTCCCGGTAGGAAATATAGGTACATTTAGAAATTTGGGAAATGTTATTGAAAAACATTTATTTATAAGTATAGAAATAATTCAAGCCAATGTATCGTCCCTGTAACGTTATATCAACAATTGCAAGCCGATACATCTGCTCTGCGGAGCGAATCAGTTAACCTGCCTCTCAACTATTTTACAAATGTATATCCCTCTTTCCCCTCCTCGTGGAAATGCTTCTCTCATCCCCATCCTCCACAAGGCATCTTACTCACGTCACATTGCTGTCCCTGCCCTCTCCCCTAAATATAACCGTGGACACTATTACTCTCTTCAGACTCTCGTTGCCATTCACGCTTCACCTCTTTGTCACTTCGCGCCTTCTGGTGTACAAGTGGTCACATTATCGGGAGTCTGCGAATTATTTCCCGGCACTTCCAAACTTGTCAAAAGTCTAAAAGCAAATAACAACAATAGCCACATGAACAAAAGCCAATTCAGACGAGGTATTGTGGGGTCGGACAATGGCAAAAACCAACCGTTCCGCTTCCGTCTCATTTTTTTTAAACTGACGAATATTAGCACGGAGCTCGCCAGCAAAGATGGCGGTAGGGAAGGCGAGCATTTCCGAGAGGAGACTTAACATTATAATGCTTAACTTCCTCCCTGGTTTGGCTGGTTGGTAATTGTAATGTCGCAAGGGCTGAAGTGTGTATTGAAATGGAGTGCGACTTTTGTTCATCGTGGTTTGGATAGTCAGTGTATGATTTATTGCACTGCTGTGCACCCAGCAAAGGATCAAACTATCATTGTCTGCCGCTCCAGAGGATTCTCTGCTTTGTCATTATTGTTGAACTTTCCTTATTCAGAGCACGTCTTTCCTGTTCCATCTGGGTTTTTTTATTCCTTTAAGAGTCGGTTGCGGACATTGAGCAAATAGTTCGTTTTTATTCTACTTTCATTAATATGTGTGAATGTGTGTGTGCGTGCGTGTGTGTGTGTGTGTGTGTGTATGTGCGTGCGTGTGTGTGTGAGTGTATGTGTGTTGCAACGCAATAATATATTTATTTGAAAGCTAACTATATTACTTTTTGCCAGGCATCTATGCAGTTATTGCAATACAGATATGTATTTATTACCAGGATAAAATGTATTTATTAAAAGACTAATATGTGTTTATTGCAATACAGATAAGTAGTTATTATAAGGATAATGTGTATCTATTGAAAGATTAATGTATATTTCAAGCTTAAAATGCATTTTTTGGATGAATTGTGTGTATTTATTGCAAGAATAATATGGAAGGCTGAAATGTATTTGCTGCAAGGATAATATGGATTCATTGAAAGGACAATTTGTATTTATTGCAAGAATATGTGCTCACCCATTTGGATCACGGGCAATAAGGAGTAGGACAACTGCAATCTACCAAGCTTGTCGTATAACATGACGTAGTGGGTGTAGCAACATTATCGTGTAAAAAATGGACTACCCAGACAAGAACACACTGCACCTGGTTTTCTGATTTTAAACAAAGTGTTGGTCTTGAATATCATCATCCTCTGGTTGGTCAGTTCTGAGACTGGTTGCAAGGTTGTCTGAGCATGTTTCTTCATTTGATCGCATCCTCTGGTTGGTCAGTTCTAGGACTGGTTGTAAGGTTGTCTGAGCATATTTCTTCATTTGATCGTTACTTTGATCAGTCCTACGTTTGTCTAATCATGTCTCTCTATTTGACCCTATCTCCAAAGCTCTCTTCATTCATCAACGCGTTGTACTTCAATGACTCTGCATGCCTGAGATGTAAAAGGTGAGTCTTGGTCGCGCACTTCCTCTTTTTTTTTTACAGCTCTTGTACTCTGTTATTTTCTGTATAAGACGTCCATGTCTCATTGTGTGTGTCAGTTAATTCAATATAGGTGTCTGTATCATTTTCAATATTTGTCTTTGTGCGTCTACCTCAATGGGGTTATTGTCATTGGATCTTCTTTTTGTCAAACTCACGCTTTCCATTCTACGATAGCACCATATGTCAAAGACTTTCAAGCTTTTTTTCATCCCTCGATGCTAGTCCATGTTTCATCCCCATACACTACAATTGGTCATATATAAGTAGTGATTATTATTTTCTATAGCTTCCTCTTTGAAGTTAGCAATGTATGTCTTTCTCTGAAGGCCTGTTTAGCCACAGCAATCCTTAATCCATTATCCGTCTTATTGCCGGCATCGTCTGTAATGTTTTGACCCAAATATGAGAACCTCAGTAATTATTCGAGTATTATTCTATTGATGATTATATTCAATGAACAAAGTCTTTATACTTGTTTAGAAGACTTTGCATAGTCGGTATACAACTATTTACATTTCCTTGCTCTAAAATATATGCACATCCAATCTATTCTTAAATACATCTATTATACATGCATCCACTACTTCCTGTGGCAATGCATTCCAAGCATTCACCACTCTCTGAATAAACAAATATTTTCTAATATCTAATCTGGACCTTTTTTTAGTTAATTTGTAGCTATGCCCTCTTGTTTTTGTAGGTGGTTGTAATTTGAAAAACATGTTATAGTCTAATGTATCCTTTCCTTTGATTATCTTATAAACCTGTATTGTCCCCTCGAATTTTCGTCTTTTCTAGACACTGTAGGCCGGTTTGTTCTGAGTTTTACCTCATAACTGTAATTCTGGAATCCAACTATCAGCTTTGTCGCTCTTCTATGTATCCTTTTCAGCATGTTTATATCTTCTCTACGATAAGGACTTAACACATGTACACAGTACTCCAATCTAAGTCTAAACTAATGTTTGACTATCACTTCCTTGCTCCTATGTTTAATATTTCTTGTTTTCATATCTAACATTTTATTTGCCTGTTTCACTACTACCTAGACTTGCTCACTCAGCTTACCTGTATGATCTATTATAAACCCCTAGGTCCTTATTTGCCTAGGTTACATTAAGACAGTCTTTGCCTTAAATGCATTTATTTTATTGTCTAACTCTTTTACTGTTTCTTAATTTTTTTCAGTTAGCCTTTGCAACGATATTACTGATCCTTCCACTACGGCTCGACTGTCAGCAGACTTGATGGCATTAGCTTTCATACTATTGACTTGCAGCACCTATTACAACGACGAGCAAAGCTGTCCATCATCATCGCAGTATGTGCGCTATGGAGACCCGGTGAAAGCAAGCAACCCTGTCGTAACCTTAATGTGCTGATCATATTGTGAATATTTGATAGGTTTCGTTAAGCACATTCGTGTGATTGAGCAGTCTGCCTTCATCTTCGCGTATCGGGCTTTAGTCGTCTGTACATAGGATGACTGAGAAAAGAACTTCGTCCTTCTTCTTCGTCGTTCGTTCTCATACTCCCTCTACCAATCCATGAAAAGGGATTTGCAAGTAGCAAGATGTAGTCCAGAGAACGAAATGCGTTGTGTCGTAGTTTACAGATTGACTGCGATATTTGCGTCATTTGGTCCGACACATCCGACTTTACCATGACATTTTTGGGTACCGCGTTAGTCTTTACCTTTTGATCCCTTCTCCTTAATCAATCTGCCCTGTTGCAATCTGTTATCCAGGATCACTACGTGGAGATGAAGAAGGGTCTTAGCAGCTCTGGATCTCTGACCCTGACGCAGGCAGTCGTCTGCTTTGTTTCACTGGCCGCTACAGCTAATGCACTGCTCAGCATATTTATCCCAGAAAATAACTGATAACCCTGTATTGATATATATATATATATATATATATATATATATATATATATATATATATATATATATATATATATATATATACTAATGACATATATGTACCTCTTGTGCTAATAGTAAAAACTGAACAAAGCAATACTACAACTGATAACTCTGTATTGATATTAATATGCTAGTGAAATCACTCAACCGCGTGTGCTAATATAAAAACTGAGCACAGCAATACTACAGAAAAGAAAGCAGCGAACTAAGATGGACACATAATTGTTAAGTTGAGACGAATGAAAAGTAGCTGACATATCCTTAATGGACAGTCAGGATCATAACTGTTTCTCGTCTTGTTTCCAAATTAATTTTCAGTTCAGTTCAAGTGTCATCTCTTCATCGACTGCAATGGCTCTCCAGCGTCATCTGTTTCTTGCATTGATGTTACAATCTGCAAGGTTTTGACTTGCCCATTTTGTGATTTTATCCTATCTACCAACTGAATTATTTGTCATCCACCTTTTCTTCCAGTAGTGTTTTAAACAAGCTGTTGTCTTGTGATTTACTCAAAATATCGTAAATGTGTGACTCTCCATTTCTGTCATCAATTCTCTTTCAACCAATTAATTCTTCAAGACTTGTTTATTTGTTTTATTTTGGTTCCAGGGCTTGCCACGAATCTTCTGCATATTCCCATTGGAAAAACATGAATTGCTTGATCATATCCACGATGGCTCGGCTTTTAGTTATGGCGAATATACTTAACATCGCATCACTCTCCCTTTTAATGTGCGAGATACTTGTGTGAGTGTCAATATATGACTTGTGTGGGTGTCAATATATGACTTGTGTGGGTGTCAAGATATGACTTGTGTGGGTGTCGAGATATGACTCATGTTGGTAGATGCCAATATATGACTCATGTTGGTGGATGTCAATATATGACTCATGTTGGTGGATGTCAATATATGACTCATGTTGGTAGATGTCGATATATGACTCATGTTGGTGGATGTCAATATATGACTCATGTTGGTAGATGCCAATATATGACTCATGTTGGTAGATGCCAATATATGACTCATGTTGGTGGATGTCAATATGACTCATGTTGGTAGATGCCAATATATGACTCATGTTGGTGGATGTCAATATATGACTCATGTTGGTGGATGTCGATATATGACTCATGTTGGTGGATGTCGATATATGACTCATGTTGGTAGATGTCAGTATATTACGCGTATTGGTGGATGTCAGTATATGACTCATGTTGGTGGATGTCAGTATATTACGCGTGTTGGTGGATGTCAGTATATGACTCATGTTGGTTAAAACAGACTTTGTCGATCCTACATTCTTGACTTCAATGTCTCAGCTTCTTTCCTCCGTTTTTATATTTCCAAGCTAGAAAAATGTATTTCTCTGTTCTTGTGTTTGATTGTCTTACACTATAGACTTCGTCTGTTTTGCTTACTATCATAGTTTTCATTTTCTCCATATACCTGGTGTTTTCTCCCAACGTGAATCCCCCAATTCCTGTTTTTCTTGTTCGCTATCAGACAACAGAATCGTGCCACACGCATGTTTGATATTGTTCATTGATACTCCACCGATAATGGTTGCATTTCCTGTATCTCTTGGACAGTTCTGCGTGAAGGTTACACAAGAGGACAGTGCGCATCCTCGGGGCACTTCTTATTTAGATTCGTACATTGTGAATAAATACTCTCAGATCGTGCAGCGACAAGTTGTCTCAGTATATGTTACTGACTATGCGTGTCTATTCCATCGATATCTGGTTAGTGGTTAGTGCGCCGGCTTCACAGTCAAGCGATCAGGGTTCAATCCTTAGTTAGTGCCGGATTTCTTTCCGATCGCAAACCGGCTCCTGCGGACGACCCAGCCACATACATTGGGTACCAGAAAACATCTGGGAAGTAAAGGTGGCCGGCCTGATGCTGGTCACATCTTCCATTCTGTGCCATGCGTCACCAAATAATATGGGCCTAACATCACATATTTCCTGTACCCGGGCACGCGTGAAAAGGTATCTGTACTTACTGTACTTACATCACAATACTATACAATACTATTACTATACTATTACCATAATATTAGCATACTATTACCATACCATACCATACCATACCATACCTGACCTTACCTACCTACCTACCTACCTACACACATACATACATACAAAAAAATATATAGACATATAACTAATTTGGCATGGCGGACTCTGTAAAATGTCTTTTCTGTAGTCCATAAAGCAAATGTAAATGTTGTTTTGTTCTTCCATACATGTTTCCTGGCTAGAGTTCTTGTATATAATTCTGCTCGTTAAAAGCAATGGCTCTACAACTAGACTAATCAAACACTCATCTGGCAGTTGGTTGTAGACTTAATAGCGAGAGTTGTTGGCTGGTCTAGGCGGCGGCAACTGATGTTCAGTAGCCTTGAGAAAGACTGTTTTTTTAATAGCATCACTAATGGTTTGAACTCTGTGGTTATGTTGTTCCCTAATTGCTTGGCAAATGGAAATGACATCATCCCCCCCCCCCCAGAACGTGGCATGGGACCCAGCCATTCATCGTGGTCACCAACAGTTAGCGGAAAGGGCCCTTGTCGTCTAAGAGAATCACATACACCATTTTACTTCTGGGAGAGCCGTTAAGCTCATGAGTTATGCGTGTCATCCCCCCGTATAATGCCCAGTCTTAGATATGTTGATTTTTATTATTATATAAGACTGAGACAATTCTGGAGTGCCAAGCAGAAATGTTAACCGCAATAATGTTTCTCTATTCCTAATTTGTGTGAAAAAAGAAAGAACAGAAAAGAGATGCATTTTTAGCTATGTAAATTAAAGTTTGTCGACATTACTCTAGATGTTGATATCATCTTCTGATTCATTGGAAAATTGCCATCCTACTTTTCTCTTCTGTTGAGCCGGGTTAACGTTCACTAATTATTGGTTGTCTTCATACTGCCTGTATGGTAGCAACTTGTTTGAAATTGTAATTTACTTTTACCCTATATGGGCTATCATCGACTGCGGCTTGAGGACTTCGTCTACTTGAGTGGTCTGGTTTTATTACGCCAGAGACTAATAATATCTTCTGTTACTGAGAACAGTGCGAGTACAGGCATGACAAGACCACCAACTCGACTTAAGCTATCAGAGGCTGTGTGTTGTGTATGAATTGAGGGGTCGCTGTGGTCGAGGGGTACTACCTCTCAAAGCGATGAACGGTAACAACGTGGGATCGAGTTCCGTAGGTTTCAAACGACCCCGGACTCAAGTGACGTGGAACCAGAGTGCCTGCATCCTAAAGTATTTCCAGTCGTCTTGCCATTGGTCCAAGGTAGCTTGAGACCAGAGAGTGAGGTTGATGACCAGTGCAGTTACTTCTCGCAATAATTCAGGCACAGCGCAAGTTACGTCATCAAAACAAACCCGTCTAATGGTGCCGTCATCGTGGGCAACTATTATAACGATGCCTTGAGAGCATTTAATTAGAATTGCGAGAGCATCTTCAGATCCACCTCCGGCTAAGACAATATTTCTTGTTCTTCGGCGTTCGTTCTTAAAATGACGTTGTGACTATCCCAGCAATTGGAATAAAGGAGACAGAGTCGATGGGGATGTATACCAGGTTTGCTTTCCCACTGCGATCATTATTCTTTCAGTCAGACTTCCCTTGTGCAGTCGGTTTCCAGAGCTGTCCTCTAGAGGGGTAATAGCGTCTTGGTCAGCTCTGGTTCGCTGACCCTAACGCAAGCAGCCAGTTGCGAGCCGCTGGCTGCTGTCAGCTCATTCACTGTGCTGCATCTTCGGTCTCAGACGGCATTTGAGAATTAGTGACAGTATAAGTTCAAACCTCAGCTAGTGTAAAAAAAAACAACCTTATCGCGCCCTCAAATAACTGATGCACATCTGCCAAATGTCATGCACATACGATTATAACGTTATTTACCCCCCGTATTATCGGGGCAAATCAGATATGCCGAATGCCAATCTGGGAGCAAACGCTAGCGGGAAAAGTTACACAAACCAGAGCCGGCACCCTCGGAAACCTGACCCATGGCGGCAAACAAAGTGGGCGCCGCTGTTCTTGATCGATGCCACGATCATGGTAATTTGTTGAAACCCGTTTGGAGCAAATTATAAATTGTACGCGGCTTTTAAACACCCCCCTCCCTAGAAAATACCAAAAAAAGAAGCTTTATTTCTGTTTATTGATAACCGCAGCTTGTCGCAAGCCGCCATTAAGCGTGCGTTTAATGGCTTGAATACGGTAAAGATGATACAGACGTTTTATGGCTATGAGCTTAAACACGCGGCCCGGAATGTTGCGCTTTGCGGCCCTCACCCTAATGGTGCGTTGAGATCAAAGATAATAATGGTTAGATAAGCACGTATATTGAAAATAATATAAAGTCTAATACAGAAGGCAATAGGCATAAACAATACAGGAAAAACAACAAATTAATATCCGACTGTCAGAAGTTAGAAGACATGTTTAGAAAGCAACACCAGAACCAAAAAAATTACCTATCAAGAAAAGAAGACCCTTATCCAAGCCATAAGGAAAGTCGACCAAACGAGAAACAACTATCATTCACTTGTTCGAGCGCGGCAAGTCATGATGTTCCGTATTAGAGCAGGACTTTATACATTGAATGGCCACTTACAACAGCTAATATAGACTTGCATCACACTGTGAGGGCAGACAGCACAGACTGCCAAACATATTCTGCAAGACTTATATGCTTAGCTAATTGTGTACTGAGCAATGATATCTCCACATCAAATTGTTTGGAAGCCCCGAAGAACTCCCCACTGCGGCAACCTTTATCCTGAGAACTGGGCTTCACGTGTAGACGTAACAGACAGCATGGCGAACGAGAAAAAATGAGACGAGTTAGAAGTAAAATAAATGTCAGACAGTTTGGCTTGGCTTGGTTGCTTTCGTTCTCAATCTCCCGCTACCAAACTCTGAAAGGGCTTAAGTAGCAAAATGTAGTCCAGAGAGCAGAATGCGTTGTGTCGTGGTTTACAGCTTGACTGTGATATTTGTACCTTTCGGTCCAACACATCCGACTTCAGCAAGTATTTTGTTAGTACCGGGTTAGCATTCCCTCTTCGATCCCTTCTCCTTAGCCAGTCTGCCCTGCTGCAGCCTGTTATCCAGGATCACCGCGTGGAGGTCTAGAAGGGTCTTGACAGCTCTGGTTCGCTGACCCTGACGCTAGCAGTCAGCTATGGGTTGCTGACAACTGCAGCTCATGCGCTGCTCGGCATCTTGATCCCTCAGACAGTTTGATCTTTCTAAAAAGGTATCAACAGTCAACCGAACATAAATTCGTGAAACACAGAATTAGCACATAGCAATTCTTCTGCCCAGAGCATAAGATATCTATTCAAACGATATTTGCCAATGACTTTAGCCCGGCCTAAGGATTTATAAGGCTGATAAACAAGTGCAGCTTTAAGTCTGCAGGATAGGCCATTTTCCTTCGACGTAAGGGTAGGGAGGACTAATGTCTAGTCGGGCAAAACATAATGATCGGACATGTTAATCGAGGGCACGTAAAATATGCTGACCAAAACCCCAGCTCGCTTCCACGCAGGTCTGTAGTAGTGAGCCAAACGCAGATGAAACCAAGCGTAGAACAATCGTCTGGGGACCACGGTCCACCTTCATCAGCACGCTGGGTGTTGTGATGAAAGCTACTATAACCCGCCACGTAACGCCCTTTGCATGATTGACAAAAGAGTAGTCTGACCTATTGTGGGAATTCAACAACAGCCGCGACGCAAGGTTAAATAGAGCCATGGCCACAACAGTTGTCCACTGCCAGCTTTTGAAACTACAAATAAACACACATAAAACTGTATACACAGTCTTTACCATAAATATACAAATAACGATATGAGAGCGTACCAACTCAAACTCGATGAACTGTTACTGCCGATAAATGAGGGACTATCATAATTAGGAGCTGAGCTCAACAGGCAACTACTGCTGATCAACCTTTTGCTTGGGATATGTAAGACAAGGCTAGCAGACGCCTGCACTTGGTCAATCACTTTGTAAACATCACATAGGGAGCTAAGCAAGAGAATCTAAGGCAGCTGTACCTGGATTAATTCCGATCAGTTATAGACAACAGCATGCCACTGCAAACCACAATGAGCAAACAACGCAGAAGAAGTTGGATCAAATCCAAATTCAAGCGCTGATTTTTATTTACGGCGACAGAAGAGCTCCGGAAACAACTAACTGAAATGTAATGCCACCATATTACTTACGGGTCTTGGGCGTAAAGGCGTGGGACGATATAGAAGAATGGGACAAAGAAACCAAAATAGACATATGTGCGAAAAATGGAAAACAATTAGCAGATTAAAACAAACGTCCCCATTACAAGCAGCAATAACCTCCCCAGAGCAAAATCATCTCCCACAAATACGGCAAATAACACAAAAAATGTCTTGTCTTTTGTCCATGAAAGGAACTATATCCTACTTTTGGAAAGTGCAATGACAAGAGAAACTAAACAAATACTAGCGACAACAACCTTGTAAACAATAGACAGCTCACTAACGCTATGATACATGCATGTACAGACGGCTCTGATTTTAGGACTACTGTAAAAGTCGAACTTGGAGCTTGAATAAAGTACCCAAATGGCAATACTTTAGAACTATGTGAGCCAACTGGATAATACGGTAGTAACCAGCAATAAATGACACAGTCGTGGTAATACTCCAGAAGTTCCAGCAAGAAAAGCGAAAACCATCCGATATTGTAGTATTCACTAATTCAAGAATAACGCTACAAGCACTAGAGACATACCTACAAGCACTAGACATGCCTACAAGCACTAGGGGCATGCCTACAAGCACTAGGGACATACCTACAAGCATTAGAGACATACCTACAAGCACTAGAGAAATACCTACAAGCACTAGAAACATGCCTACAACCACTAGAGACATACTTACAAGCACTAGAGACATACCTACAAGCACTAGAGAAATACCTACAAGCACTAGAGACATGCCTACAAGCACTAGAGACATACCTACAAGCACTAGAGAAATACCTACAAGCACTAGAGACATACCTACAAGCACTAGAGACATACCTACAAGCACTAGAGACATACCTACAAGCACTAGAGACATACCTACAAGCACTAGAGAAATACCTACAAGCACTAGAGACATACCTACAAGCACTAGGGACATACCTACAAGCACTAGAGACATACCTACAAGCACTAGAGACATACCTACAAGCGCTAGAGATATACCTACAAGCGCTAGAGACATACCTACAAGCACTAGAGACATACCTACAAGCACTAGAGACATACCTACAAGCACTAGAGACATACCTACAAACACTAGAGACATACCTACAAGCACTAGAGACATACCTACAAGCATTAGAGACATACATACAAGCACTAGAAACATACCTACAAGCACTAGAGACATACCTACAAGCACTAGAGACATACCTACAAACTAACAACAAAGAAGTTACAACACTGGCTGAGACGATTGATAGGATACAAACACACAAAATCATAGTCACCCTCCAGTGGATTCCATGAGATATAGTAATATAAGATAAGCGCATAGCTTTTGGAGCAAGGTAATATAAATGAAACTGGTTGTATACAGACTCTGCAGAGTATTCTAAACCAGTATAAAGACGTTAAGTTAAGCTTATGAGTCAGAAGACAGAAAAGCTAAACTAGGAGCAATTCTGGAACACATATAAACACCAGACAACATGCGCACAGTTTAGTGTTCCCCTCCCTAACCCATTAGTCTGTTAAGTATGCCACTCCCTAAACCACTAGTCTGTTAAGTATGCCCCTCCCTAACCCACTAGTCTGTTTAGTATGCCCCACCCTAACCCACGTCTGTTAGTTTGCCCCATCCTAACCCATCACCTCTAATCAGTCTTATCAGTATGTATCCCCCCCCCCCCTTAACAGTCTGTTTGGTATGTCTCCCCATTCAGCAGTCTGTTTGGTATGTCTCCCCAGTCATCAGTCTGTTTGGTATGTCTCCCCAGTCATCAGTCTGTTTGGTATGTCTCCCCAGTCATCAGTCTGTTTGGTATGTCTCCCCAGTCATCAGTCTGTTTGGTATGTCTCCCCAGTCATCAGTCTGTTTGGTATGTCTCCCCAGTCATCAGTCTGTTTGGTATGTCTCCCCACTCATCAGTCTGTTTGGTATGTCTCCTCAGTCATCAGTCTGTTTGATATGTCTCCACAGTCATCAGTCTGATTGGGATATCTCCCCCCTTATCAGTCTGTTTGAGATATCTCCCCCCTTATCAGTCTGCTTAGTATGTCTCCCCACGTATCAGTCTGATTGGTATATCTCCCCCCTTATCAGTCTGTTTGGGATATCTCCCCCCTTATCAGTCTGTTTGGTATATCTCCCCCCGTATCAGTCTGCTTAGTATGTCTCCCCACTTATCAGTCTGATTGGTATATCTCCCCCCTTATCAGTCTGTTTGGAATGTCTCCCCACTCATCATGCTGTTTAGAATGTCTCCCCCACTCATCAGTCTGATTGGTATATCTCCCCCCTTATCAGTCTGTTTGGGATGTTCCTGTTCCACTCGCTACTATAATATCGAGATGCATACACATGAGGTAGTAGATTAGCTTGACAAAGATGAGTTAAAAACTGATGGAACTGAGGAAACAGCAACATGTGCATGATACAAGCTATAGGAACAATCAGCAGCATATAAATGGCAATTAGAAAAATATGTAACTTATGTAAACGGTTTTTAGAACAATCAGTAATTTATATAAATGGTTTTTAGAACAATCGGTAACTTATTTAAATGGTTTTTAGCACAATCGATAACTTATATAAATGTTTTTTAGAACAATCCGTAACTTATATAAATGGCAATTAGAACAATCTGTAACTTATATAAATGGTTTTTAGAACAATCCGTAACTTATATAAATGGTTTTTAGAACAATCCTTAACTTATATAAATGGCAATTAGAACAATCCGTAACTTATATAAATGGTTGTTAGAACAATCGGTAACTTATATAAATGGTTTTTAGAACAATCAGTAACTTATATAAATAGTTTTTAGAACAATCAGTAACTTATATAAGTTCGAAGTGACTAAATACAGATATATAAGATAACCATAAGAAAGGATGCATTAGACTTTTAAGTAGTTTTTTTCAAAATTCGGTTATGTTGGTGGGTGCAAATATATGACTCATGATGGTGGATGCAAATATATGACTCATGTTGGTGGATGCAAATATATGACTTATGTTGGTGGATACAAATATATGACTCATGTTGGTGGATGCCAATATATGACAAGAACAAAGAAGGCATAGCTACAAATTAACTTGAAGAAAGGTCCAGATTAGATATTAGAAAGTATTATTTTAGTCAGAGGGTGATGAATGACTGGAATGCATTGTCACAGGGAGTAGTGGAGGCAGGGACAATTAATGCATTTAAGAATAGATTGGATGTGCATAGCTTTTAGAGCAAGAGAATGTAAATAAGACTGGTTGTATTCAGACTCTGCAGAGTACTCTAAACCAGAATAAAGACGTAAAGTTAAGTTAAAATGGCAATTAGAACAATCAGTAACTGATATAAATGGCAATTAGAACAATCAGTAACTGATATAAATGGTAATTAGAACAATCAGTAACTGATATAAATGGTATTTAGAACAATCAGTAACTGATATAAATGGCAATGAGAGCAAACAGTAACTGATATAAATGGTAATTAGAACAATCAGCAACTGATATAAATGTCATTTAGAACAATCAGTAACTGATATAAATGGCAATGAGAGCAAACAGTAACTGATATAAATGGCAATTAAAACAATCAGTTACTGATATAAATGGTAATTAGAACAATCAGTAACTGATATAAATGGTAATTAGAACAATCAGTAACTGATATAAATGGCAATGAGAGCAAACAGTAACTGATATAAATGGCAATTAAAACAATCAGTAACTGATATAAATGGTAATGATAGCTATCAGTAACTGATATAAATGGCAATTAGAACAATGAGTAACTGATATAAATGGTAATGAGAGCAAACAGTAACTGATATAAATGGCAATTAAAACAATCAGTAACTGATATAAATGGTAATGATAGCGATCAGTAACTGATATAAATGACAATTAGAGCAATCAGTAACTAATATAAATGACAATGAGGGCCATCAAAACGGATGTAGCAGATGTACCCTACTACTCTTACTTGCCAAGGAAAGATCCAGTGATACTTCACAGACTGTGAATCGACCCATGCACGCTCAGAATCCAGTGATACTTCAAAACACTCAGAATCCAGTGATACTTCCCAACACTCAGAATCCAGTGATACTTCCCAACACTCAGAATCCAGTGATACTTCACAGACTGTGAATCGACCCATGCACACTCAGAAAACACGTGTCAACAATTTTAAAATGTGACACAAACATGTTCCTGTGTTGGGTGGACAAGCAGTAAAAACGTTTCTTGAGTTTTGTCGACTTCACCAGAAGAGAAGAGTGACAGCATGTCCGTATTCGGTGTGGTTTGATGATATGGTGAAGACAGAAGCTTGATTAGGACCGCCAACAGTATAAGGACATTTAAGCGATTGTTTGAGACTATCAATCTATAAGTTCTTTGAGCGCCAAACGCGACACTTTAGGCAGAAACATGTGATCTACAGCTTGATCTGTTTGACGCTACTTCTGTAAAGTACTTGAACGCTGTATCAATAGCTGAACCATTTCTGACAATCGTACTGTGAAATCGCTTGAGCTTAATATACTTAATGTCTTTATACTGGTTTAGAAGACTCTACAGAGTTATTTGCAGCCAGCTTCTTGAAGGGTGGTTTAACCGATGTGCAAGTCCATCTTAATAGACTCAAACACTAGAGTTAAGCAGACCAGCAGTCGTTTAGGCACCATCTATAGCTGGGGAAAGGTACAAATAACTTGGATAAATTTAAAACTTAAACTTTAGGCCTTCCGCTTTTTCTGATTCCATCGGGAGTCCACGTAACTGCCAGTAATGCGAGATAGTTGCTGTTCATTCTAAGTGCATGTCCGATGTATGTCCACCATTTTTTCTTGATGATGGTTTAAACATGTTGCTGGCTTATGCTGTCTCTTATTTGTTTGTTGACCTAGAAGTCTTCTCAGTCGATGTTAAATAGTTTTCTAAGACATTTGTTTTCAACATCATTCAGTTTATATTTTAGTGGCTTTGCCGTTTTGCAGCTTTCACTTCTATGTTAGCATTGATAGTATCTTGACGTTAAACAGCCTGAACTATGTCTATTTAAAGGCATTTGAGATCAAAGCAATACGAGTGGAAATTTCTTTTGTTGAATCTCCATCTTGTGTCATTTTACTTCACAAATAGGTGAAACCTTTCTGTAATAGTTCTGCATTTAGCTTTGATCTCAGCAGCTTTGGTATCAGCAGCTTTGGTATCAGCAGCTTTGTTTGTAAAATTTATGATGTTTGTATATGACGCAATGACTTGGAGTCATGTCTGTTCTGATAGGTGGCATAATGGATTTATCTTTTCCCGTGCTTTTTCAAACTGGGAGCTTAGTAGCGCCAAGTCATCTGAGAAATCGAGTTTTATCACCTGTCAATGTTATGTCTGAACGTGTGTCGGGGGCATAGTTTTTCATAATCCAATCTATAGCTATGTCACATAACAAAGGAGACATAATGCAGCCTTGTTTCACTCCTGATTCTATGTGAAACCATTAATTTCACCATTAAACTACCAATATTCATGTCCCTCTTCAAGAGAACAATTCTTAAATCATCATAGAACGTGAGTCCTATTTTTTAATTACAGACTTGTCATTGCTTCATAATCCGGCTTAGCTCACACTAGAGGACTTCACAATCTCGCCATGAATGCTCGTCGCTGAACTTGTCTACTTGCGATTTGGAGAGACGGAAGAAACACTTTCCCTTTACTTCTTCCATAGATAAATCTCCCGGAGCCAGGACAGTGATATACGCAGCTACAATTACACAGATAACAATGTACGAACAGGGCAAAGAACCGTGGACATCTTTGACCTTTGGCACCGGGTGAAATAAATTGCAAATCAAGTTTGAAAAGATCGATGTTTATTGAAATATCGGCGGTTTCTATAACGCTTTTATCCTCGTCTTCGGGTGCGCGCTAGGGCTGGGAAACTAGCGTAACGAGATTAGCGGAGGGACGGCGGGATTGTTTAAGCCCACTCGTCCACGCTTGCTTTCCATCACGCTCTCATTTGCATAAAGATTCCATTTGCTGCAAGGGAAAGACTCAGAAAGCCGCTCAAAATGGCGGCTGTGAAAGGCAAGCAGACGATAACAATGCCAACTCTCTACACGTAGTTGCTTGTTTTTCTACCATCTGCCCTGCCGTTCCAAACATTTTACTACGCGGCAAAGCTAAAGCCCGGACTGTGTCGCTGCTTTCCAGCTTTGGGCACTTCGTAGTTGAAATCACTTTACCATTACAGATCCTCCGTCGTCATTTTATCTTCTTCGGCCCTCTTAGGAACAGGCAATCAGGCGCGTTTTGTTGATTTTCAGGGTCACCTTGGAACTTGACACTGCATTTGTTGTCGTTTAACCCGAGTCGCGCATTAATATTCTGTCACCCCCGTCGCCCACAATTCGTGGTGCGGCCATCTTGTTTGCACTGTGAGAGCCAGCACTGTTCCGCTGTTTGCTCATATTGAAGTCAGGAAGAAAAGCGCACGCGGATCAAATCAAAGAGCCTCGTTGGTTGTGTCCATGAAGCATGTTTGCCTACACGATTGGGTAAATTTGTAGCAGCAATATCCTTTGTGGAGAGACTCTCTCAACTACAAACTTTACAGCCACTCGATTAAAGACTTACCCTAGTCAGCGGTAGTGCCTATATTATCCCTCCCCTGACTCCGGCCGTGGTTCCTTCCCCGTAAGAGAACAACTGGATTTGAGACTGGACGAAAGCGAAACCTTTAGTGAGTGCCCAGCTCTTGAAGGCACTTTCCTCTATTATGACTTTGCCGAGGCGGACACGATAATCTGTCTTTTGGCGCCTCACCTCTTACTGTCGGTAAAATGATCTTCTAGACGTACCTGGACCAGACTCGATGGTGTAAACGAATCCACGACAGCGGCAAGACTTCTGAAGTGGAAAACTCTTATGAAGTCGTCGGCTCGAGTTTGTCGTCATTTGGTGAAGTGGACGATTAGAAGAAATCTCTGTTTGTGAAGAGCCTTCAAGTTCTTACCAAGAGTCGTCCTTTTGTGTGCGAAACGTACATTCGTTTTCCAGTGGCTCTTGTCAATGCGTGCTTAAAGCAGCCCTTCAGTTCAATCGAGGCGTACAATAACAAGCTATGACAATTCAAAGATTAAATGTGCAGCAATATTGCTGACCGTGGTGCAATGATTAATACTCGTTGTCGCTAAATGTGCAGCAATATTGTTGAACTTGGTGCAATGATTAATGCCCGTTGTAACTGAATGTGCAGCAATATTGCTGACCTGGGTGCAATGATTAATACCCGTTGTCACTGAATGTACAGGATCTTACATGGAAAAAAAATAGTTCACATCTAGAAACCATAAATAAGGGAACTTGAACTCGCATGAGGGTAACAAGAAGGGAATAACGATAACCATTGGGCTACAGGATGATAAGTGACGTGCCTGTTAGGTGCACATGAACAAGTGTGGTGTCCTTTAGGTCGTCAGAAGACCTAACTAGTAATTCCGGTGGCTATTTGCATGTGTGTGTGTTGTTTTTCTTGTTTAAAGGTTTGCCTGTCTCCTGTTGAAGGCACGTCCGTATCAACCAAAGACTTTAGTCGTTTAGGTTATATCATGACTTATTGGCCAGTGCATGGGTGCTTGTGTGTGCTTGTAATGTATTGTTGTATGTGTTTCACTGCGGCAGTGTTGCAGTGCAGTTCTAAGTCGACTTGTACTTCTACAGGGACAAATGCCCCTCGGCAGGTCTCAGCTCTGGTATGAGCTGGATGTAGCCGGGAGGAGAATATTCTGCTTAGTTATTATCTCGCTGCGTTGTGACTTGAGCTGCCGAGGGTAGTTAATCTTAATAGACTCAAACACTAGAGAAAAGTAGACCCGCAGCCTGTTTGGCGCCATCTATGATGATACAAATAAACTACCTAACCTTGACCTGTGTTCTTTCATGTCACACAGTCGCCTCTTACGACATGCTCTCTGTGGGGCAGTGGTGCCATTCGTATCCATGTCACATACAAAGACCCCGGCGGACAACTCAGACAAGTAGTGCTACCACAGTACAGTAGTTTTATCCATCGTTTCTGTACGTGGACAAGTGGTCATGCTGGAAAAAATCCCGACATTGCCAGTCAGGCAGAATACGAAGTGATTTCGAATCGGGTATGTTGGTACTGCAAACTAAACCTGCACTCGAGTTACACCCCTTGACCACTCAATCATCCTCCGGTACCTGCTGAACCACCTGCAATAAATTCAGTTACCTAAGGACTGCATCACAGTAAAACATGCATAAGTACTTGATCATTTGAGGTGTTAATTCCTGTGTGGTATTACGGCTTACTTGTCAACCGTGTTTTAGCGCGGGGAACTGAGACGCTAGCCCGGTCAGGCACAACATACTGACCAGGTCGTCGTGTCAGGGTCAGGCACAACATACTGAACAGGTCGTCGCGTCAGGGTCAGGCACAACATACTGAACAGGTCGTCGCGTCAGGGTCAGACAGAACATACTGAATAGGTCGTCGTGTCATGGTCAGGCACAACATACTGAACAGGTCGTCGCGTCAGGGTCAGGCACAACATACTGAACAGGTCGTCAGGGTCAGGCACAACATGCTGAACAGGTCGTCATGGTCAGGCACAACATACTGAACAGGTCGTCATGTCAGGGTCAGGCACAGCATACTGAACAGGTCGTCATGTCAGGGTCAGGCACAACATACTGAACAGGTCGTCAGGGTCAGGCACAACATACTGAACAGGTCCTCATGTCAGGGTCAGTCACAACATACTGAACAGGTCGTCAGGGTCAGGCACAACATACTGAACAGGTCGTCGCGTCACGGTCATGCACAACATACTGAACAGGTCGTTGCATCAGGGTCAGGCACAACATACTGAACAGGTCGTCAGGGTCAGGCACAACATACTGACCAGGTCGTCGTGTCAGGGTATGCACAACATACTGACCAGGACGTCGCGTCATGGTCATGCAAAATATACTGACCAAGACCACTATTTCTTTTCCACGTTGCATTCCATGGAGACAGCTGTTCTCAAAGCAGTCTGGCTGACGAGATGTGGATCTACGTGATCTCCAGATGCAGCCAAGCATAGAAAAATCTGCCTGGAGTACCATGGTCCGCCTTTGCCAGCACACTCGGAATGCTACAGCCTGCCATGTAACGCCCTTTTCAGGGTGCACAAAGAGTAAACTTACTTTTTGCGGGTTTTAAACAACAACAATCTCTCAGCCCAGTTTGCGATGCAATTGATGGTGTTTGCCAAGTGGCCCGATTTCGATGAACAAATGGTACAGTTCGTCGGGCCAGAAGACACCATTTGGTGGGACGAAAGATTGGGTTTAGCAGACTGCAAAAGGAAAATGAAATCTTGACAGATATTGACATCCCTTTAGGCAACAGGCCTAGCACTTTGTAATAATGCATCATTAGAGATTTGCTCATCGACATAAATGGAAAGAAGACTACTACTTCTAGAGACACGCTTCATGGTTCGTTTTGTTGCACATGGAGCAGTTACTTGCTTATAGTACAAATCATTCTTGTCACTTTCGAAGGTATATCTAAGATTGTAGTCATCCTATTCTGACCTGCCCAACAGGCGATTTGTCGGTAAGGGCAATGAATGAATGAATGCTGAGTTTATTGACTATATGTAGGGGAAAAAGTAAAGGTTTGTCCCACAGTAGTTACACTACCGTTGGGGAATGAAGTTGTTAGACACTTCAGTATACTAAGTCAAGGTTTGTCCCATAGTAGTTACACTACTGTCGGGGAATCCCGCAAATTTCTAGCGACTCCTGGTCTCACGGGAGGTAAGACCAGAGTGCCTGCATCCCGAGTTACCTCTAGTAGTCTCGACCAATAGTCTTGCCACTGATCCAAGGTGACTCGGGATAAGAGTGAGATTGATGACCAGCCCATAACTATAATCCTCATACAGCGCACATCACATTATTAAGATAAGAGTGAGATTGATGACCAGCCCATAATTATAATCCTCATACAGCGCACATCACATTATTAAGATAAGAGTGAGATTGATGACCAGCCCATAACTATAATCCTCATACAGCGCACATCACATTATTAAGATAAGAGTGAGATTGATGACCAGCCCATAATTATAATCCTCATACAGCGCACATCACATTATTAAGATAAGAGTGAGATTGATGACCAGCCCATAACTATAATCCTCATACAGCGCACATCACATTATTAAGATAAGAGTGAGATTGATGACCAACCCATAACTATAATCCTCATACAGCGCACATCACATTATTAAGATAAGAGTGAGATTGATGACCAGCCCATAATTATAATCCTCATACAGCGCACATCACATTATTAAGATAAGAGTGAGATTGATGACCAGCCCATAACTATAATCCTCATACAGCGCACATCACATTATTAAGATAAGAGTGAGATTGATGACCAGCCCATAACTATAATCCTCATACAGCGCACATCACATTATTAAGATAAGAGTGAGATTGATGACCAACCCATAACTATAATCCTCATAAAGCGCACATCACATTATTAAGATAAGAGTGAGATTGATGACCAGCCCATAACTATAATCCTCATACAGCGCACATCACATTATTAAGATAAGAGTGAGATTGATGACCAGCCCATAATTATAATCCTCATACAGCGCACATCACATTATTAAGATAAGAGTGAGATTGATGACCAGCCCATAACTATAATCCTCATACAGCGCACATCACATTATTAAGATAAGAGTGAGATTGATGACCAACCCATAACTATAATCCTCATACAGCGCACATCACATTATTAAGATAAGAGTGAGATTGATGACCAGCCCATAACTATAATCCTCATACAGCGCACATCACATTATTAAGATAAGAGTGAGATTGATGACCAGCCCATAATTATAATCCTCATACAGCGCACATCACATTATTAAGATAAGAGTGAGATTGATGACCAGCCCATAACTATAATCCTCATACAGCGCACATCACATTATTAAGATAAGAGTGAGATTGATGACCAGCCCATAACTATAATCCTCATACAGCGCACATCACATTATTAAGATAAGAGTGAGATTGATGACCAGCCCATAACTATAATCCTCATACAGCGCACATCACATTATTAAGATAAGAGTGAGATTGATGACCAGCCCATAACTATAATCCTCATACAGCGCACATCACATTATTAAGATAAGAGTGAGATTGATGACCAGCCCATAACTATAATCCTCATACAGCGCACATCACATTATTAAGATAAGAGTGAGATTGATGACCAGCCCATAACTATAATCCTCATACAGCGCACATCACATTATTAAGATAAGAGTGAGATTGATGACCAGCCCATAACTATAATCCTCATACAGCGCACATCACATTATTAAGATAAGAGTGAGATTGATGACCAGCCCATAACTATAATCCTCATACAGCGCACATCACATTATTAAGATAAGAGTGAGATTGATGACCAGCCCATAACTATAATCCTCATACAGCGCACATCACATTATTAAGATAAGAGTGAGATTGATGACCAGCCCATAACTATAATCCTCATACAGCGCACATCACATTATTAAGATAAGAGTGAGATTGATGACCAGCCCATAACTATAATCCTCATACAGCGCACATCACATTATTAAGATAAGAGTGAGATTGATGACCAGCCCATAACTATAATCCTCATACAGCGCACATCACATTATTAAGATAAGAGTGAGATTGATGACCAGCCCATAACTATAATCCTCATACAGCGCACATCACATTATTAAGATAAGAGTGAGATTGATGACCAGCCCATAATCTTCCTCACTATAATCCTCATACAGCGCACATCACATTATTAAGATAAGAGTGAGATTGATGACCAGCCCATAATTATAATCCTCATACAGCGCACATCACATTATTAAGATAAGAGTGAGATTGATGACCAGCCCATAACTATAATCCTCATACAGCGCACATCACATTATTAAGATAAGAGTGAGATTGATGACCATCCCATAACTATAATCCTCATACAGCGCACATCACATTATTAAGATAAGAGTGAGATTGATGACCAGCCCATAATTATAATCCTCATACAGCGCACATCACATTATTAAGATAAGAGTGAGATTGATGACCAGCCCATAATTATAATCCTCATACAGCGCACATCACATTATTAAGATAAGAGTGAGATTGATGACCAGCCCATAACTATAATCCTCATACAGCGCACATCACATTATTAAGATAAGAGTGAGATTGATGACCAGCCCATAACTATAATCCTCATACAGCGCACATCACATTATTAAGATAAGAGTGAGATTGATGACCAGCCCATAATCTTCCTCACTATAATCCTCATACAGCGCACATCACATTATTAAGATAAGAGTGAGATTGATGACCAGCCCATAACTATAATCCTCATACAGCGCACATCACATTATTAAGATAAGAGTGAGATTGATGACCAGCCCATAATTATAATCCTCATACAGCGCACATCACATTATTAAGATAAGAGTGAGATTGATGACCAGCCCATAATTATAATCCTCATACAGCGCACATCAAATTATTAAGATAAGAGTGAGATTGATGACCAGCCCATAATTATAATCCTCATACAGCGCACATCACATTATTAAGATAAGAGTGAGATTGATGACCAACCCATAACTATAATCCTCATACAGCGCACATCACATTATTAAGATAAGAGTGAGATTGATGACCAGCCCATAACTATAATCCTCATACAGCGCACATCACATTATTAAGATAAGAGTGAGATTGATGACCAGCCCATAACTATAATCCTCATACAGCGCACATCACATTATTAAGATAAGAGTGAGATTGATGACCAGCCCATAACTATAATCCTCATACAGCGCACATCACATTATTAAGATAAGAGTGAGATTGATGACCAGCCCATAACTATAATCCTCATACAGCGCACATCACATTATTAAGATAAGAGTGAGATTGATGACCAGCCCATAACTATAATCCTCACACAGCGCACATCACATTATTAAGATAAGAGTGAGATTGATGACCAGCCCATAACTATAATCCTCATACAGCGCACATCACATTATTAAGATAAGAGTGAGATTGATGACCAGCCCATAACTATAATCCTCATACAGCGCACATCACATTATTAAGATAAGAGTGAGATTGATGACCAGCCCATAATTATAATCCTCATACAGCACACATCACATTATTAAGATAAGAGTGAGATTGATGACCAGCCCATAACTATAATCCTCATTCAGCGCACATCACATTATTAAGATAAGAGTGAGATTGATGACCAGCCCATAACTATAATCCTCATTCAGCGCACATCACATTATTAAGATAAGAGTGAGATTGATGACCAGCCCATAACTATAATCCTCATTCAGCGCACATCACATTATTAAGATAAGAGTGAGATTGATGACCAGCCCATAACTATAATCCTCATACAGCGCACATCACATTATTAAGATTAGAGTGAGATTGATGACCAGCCCATAACTATAATCCTCATACAGCGCACATCACATTATTAAGATAAGAGTGAGATTGATGACCAGCCCATAACTATAATCCTCATACAGCGCACATCACATTATTAAGATAAGAGTGAGATTGATGACCAGCCCATAACTATCATCCTCATACAGCGCACATCACATTATTAAGATACGAGTGAGATTGATGACCAGCCCATAACTATAATCCTCATACAGCGCACATCACATTATTAAGATAAGAGTGAGATTGATGACCAGCCCATCACTATAATCCTCATACAGCGCACATCACATTATTAAGATAAGAGTGAGATTGATGACCAGCCCATCACTATAATCCTCATACAGCGCACATCACATTATTAAGATAAGAGTGAGATTGATGACCAGCCCATAACTATAATCCTCATACAGCGCACATCACATTATTAAGATAAGAGTGAGATTGATGACCAGCCCATAACTATAATCCTCATACAGCGCACATCACATTATTAAGATAAGAGTGAGATTGATGACCAGCCCATCACTATAATCCTCATACAGCGCACATCACATTATTAAGATAAGAGTGAGATTGATGACCAGCCCATAACTATAATCCTCATACAGCGCACATCACATTATTAAGATAAGAGTGAGATTGATGACCAGCCCATAACTATAATCCTCATACAGCGCACATCACATTATTAAGATAAGAGTGAGATTGATGACCAGCCCATAACTATAATCCTCATACAGCGCACATCACATTATTAAGATAAGAGTGAGATTGATGACCAGCCCATAACTATAATCCTCATACAGCGCACATCACATTATTCAGATAAAAGTGAGATTGATGACCAGCCCATAATTATAATCCTCATACAGCGCACATCACATTATTAAGATAAGAGTGAGATTGATGACCAGCCCATAATTATAATCCTCATACAGCGCACATCACATTATTAAGATAAGAGTGAGATTGATGACCAGCCCATAACTATAATCCTCATACAGCGCACATCACATTATTAAGATAAGAGTGAGATTGATGACCAGCCCATAACTATAATCCTCATACAGCGCACATCACATTATTAAGATAAGAGTGAGATTGATGACCAGCCCATAACTATAATCCTCATACAGCGCACATCACATTATTAAGATAAGAGTGAGATTGATGACCAGCCCATAACTATAATCCTCATACAGCGCACATCACATTATTAAGATAAGAGTGAGATTGATGACCAGCCCATAATTATAATCCTCATACAGCGCACATCACATTATTAAGATAAGAGTGAGATTGATGACCAGCCCATAACTATAATCCTCATACAGCGCACATCACATTATTAAGATAAGAGTGAGATTGATGACCAGCCCATAATTATAATCCTCATACAGCGCACATCACATTATTAAGATAAGAGTGAGATTGATGACCAGCCCATAACTATAATCCTCATACAGCGCACATCACATTATTAAGATAAGAGTGAGATTGATGTGGCCATCATCGCATGCGATGGGCAATAACTTCCGTTTACATGATGTACACACAGCGTGGGTGTGTACGTATGTGTACCATTGTTTAGACTCAATTCTCTGTTGCATGTGTTGGTCAAACTTCAGTAGACAGATGGTTCAAATGTATGTCAAATGTTTCTGTATGTGTCTCGTAGTTACAGCGCTTACTTTGTTTGGGTCTGGTTGTTCTTTTTCTCAAATCCGGATAACAGGCGTATCGTGTCAAGCTACGGGGAGTCCCGCTTCTTTGCGTGTTCCGTAGTTACAGCGCTTTTTTGTTGTTCCTTGGGTCTAATTGCACTTTTTCTCAATGCATGATACCATGTGTATTAGGTATAGATATGGGGAGACACGTCTCTGTGTTTTTCTCGCAGTTACGGCGCGTTTTTTGTTTCGGTCCGGATGTTCTTTACCTCAGTGCAGGATAACAGTCGTTAAGGTCGAGATATCGGGAGACCCGTTTCTTTGTGTGTTTCTAAGTTACGGCGCTTTTCACTGCTCGGGTATGGTTATTATTTTACTCAATACAGAATAACATACATATCAGGTCAATATATGCGTAGTCCTGTAGCAGCAATAGTGTGTTAGAGGGGTCATTGTACTAGGCCTTTGCGGTTTTTGAAATAAGGTGAATAGTCCACATAATCAGAGCCATGCCACCCCAAACAGAATAGTCCACATAATCAGAGCCATGCCACCCCTAACAGAATAGTCCACACAATCAGAGCCATGCCACCCCTAACAGAATAGTCCACATAATCAGAGCCATGCCACCCCTAACAGAATAGTCCACATAATCAGAGCCATGCCACCCCTAACAGAATAGTCCACATAATCAGAGCCAAGCCACCCCTAACTGCAATTAAAGAGATTATGAACAGATTGTCAATGGGAAGACAAATACTTAGGGAGATACACATTATGTATAAAAAAATATATTTTTGACATATAAAGAGACCCAACCCAACACAATGCTCAAAACAGTACTAGAAGAAAAAGTTGACTGTAGATGGGCATGTAGAAGACTGCGATAGAAGTGAGAATACAACATCTACAACTAACAACAGTCTGTCGGAGTAACCATCAAGACAAGACACAGAGGATGTTGGAGGTATATTGTAGACAACCTTCGACGCGGAAACGTCACACAACATCATCATAATCAACCGCATTTACCGGATACCCATTTACAGCTGGATGCACTTAAGCGCGATGCGAGCGGTGTTTGAACACAGTTCCTTTGTCAAAGAGACAAGCAGTCTGTGCTGTGCGGCTCAGATGATCCCACTTATACAATCGATAACATTATGTATAGGTGCTGATGTTCGTCTATCACATGTGATGATAACCACTTTCTCTGTTCAGTCGTGCGGATAGTCTTTTCTCTTGCTATGTTCGCAGTAATATCTGACTTGTGCGGTGATTTGAATTAAAGTGAGAAAGACACTGCGCCTTTTGTCAACCTCACTCTCTCGTCTAGAGCTACCTTTGGAAAGTGCGAAGACATTATCGAGACAACTGGAGATAGCACAAGATGCAGATTTTCCTCGGGGTTTACTCCCTAAGATCTTCCCGCAAACAGGTATCTCGCAAGGCAGCGGAGGGGTGACGGGGCAGGGGGTGACATTTATCGTTGGGTGCCATGCCTGTCCCATTACCGCAAGAGGTCGTAAGGACATCACTCAGCGTGTGAGTGACGTGTTCTAGTCCATCATAGTCTACATTTGACAGTCACACCGAAACCGACACTGTCTGCAGCTAGGGCAAAAGGCGCCAATCTCGAAATCCAGCCGTGTGCACTAAACCGTGAAAATACGACATATGTTTTTAAACGTAGTACTAATTTATAAAGCCGATGTCCAGACATAGATAATTGGAGGGAAGATAACACAACAAATTAATTAATTAACTAGTTAACAACGACACGTTTCCGCAAACATAAGTATAAGTCGTCGACGTGTTAATTCCAGGCAAATCCGTGGCTTGGCGACATTCATAATGAACTAAAACACTAGAGCAGTGTTAGACCCCCAGCCGGTACGGCGCTATCTGTGCTGCTCTTGTGTACAGGTAATGGCTCAGTGACTGCACAAGAACAAAAACAAGAAGATACTTATGTTACTGTCACAAGGTCTTCGTCAGGGTTAACGAAGAAACGAAAACAACTAACAGATGACAGGACAAAACAGGATGTAAAATTAGGAGACAGGTTAACACCAAAAGAAGGAGCAAGCAAAACTAAAAAGAGAAAAAAAAAGAATATGAAGAAATAAAAGTAATATTACAAAACAACGACGTCCACAAGCTCGTTGTTGATATCATAGCTCGTTGTTTATGTGTGATTTGTTTGTTGTTTGCTTACGCTCGCTGTACCTGACGAAGGCTATGTGGCTGTAACATAGGTGTCGTTGGGTTTTTGTTCTGGTGCGGTCGCACTGGTCGAGAGATACGGCACTCGTCTCTCAAAGCGATGAATGGGAACGGTGTGCGATCGAATCCCGCAAGTTTGATCCGACCTGTGGTCGATTAACGCATGTGGCATCAGAGTTCTTGCATTGTAAGTTACCTCCAGTCGTCTCGACTGATTGCCTTGCCATTGGTCTAAGGTAACTCGGGACCACGGAGTGAGGCTGATGATCAGCTTTCCCCTCACTATAATCCACATACAGCGCAAGTTACATCATCAATACAAAACTGTCTGATGATTTCCCATCATCGTAACATTCATATTTATGTTTTTAATGGACTTTTCACATTCAGGTCCGCTGCAGCTTCGATCTACTGATTTATTCACCAACCTCAAATGCTCAGAATAGCTGGTGTGCTCTGTTCTGCTCAGGATCGACGTCATTGCACTCCGGGAAGACTCATAGGTGCTCAGTCTCTCTCTGCTAATGGTGAAGAGTGCATATGCTGACGGTTACTGTATTTCGTTAGTTGTGCACACTCCTGCTTCGCGCACAAAGGCGCCCACACTCTGCTGGACCTGTTATTGATTTCAAAATCCTAAAATATGTGCATCGTTGGTTCATTGACTGCAGTATCTTTGCGCAAAAGGTGATCGTTGATCAACTTCAAAATGTCACCTCTAGCAAATGGCCCCACTGCTGGTGCCGTGAGGTCAAGCAAGATGTCAGCTCTTTCATTTCAGCAAACCCCATCATGGCCAGGACAGTAGATCCACACAGGTTCCTGGAGGTTCGAGGCCTCCATGTAAACTTTCCACATGCCACAATCAGTCCTGCGGCACTTTCCGAAGCAGGAAGTGAGAGTCAGAGACGATCAAGGCCCTCATTAAAGAGGTCTAGCATCAAGATACTGAGCAGTGCATGAGCTGTTGCGGTTCACGACTGCTAGCGTTAGGGCCAGTGACCCAAAACCGTCAAGACCTTTCTCCACCTCCACGTGATGATCCTGGATAACAAACTGCAACAGAGCAGACTGGCTGAAGAGAAGGGATCGAAGAGGGGAGACTAACCCAATACACAAAAATGCCATGATGGTCGGATGTGTCGGATCGAAAAGTGCAAATTTCGCAGTCAAGCTGTAAACTGCGAAAAACCCATTTTCCTTCTTCTTCTTCTTCGTACGCTGTCAGACGTCACCTTAATTTTTTCGAAAAAAGCAGCGGTCATCCTAAGGCTGTCAACATTGCCATAGAGCTCGTCTAGTGTTGCCACTGGTGATGGCCACATCTGTTTTCTCTGATCCTCGTATGTCGGGCAGTTTTGCAGCAAATGTTCAGCGGTCATTTTCCCAGTACAGCACCTGCATTCGTCAGTGCCACCTATCTTCAATGTATTGAATAGGTGGTACCTCAGTCTATTGTGGCCAGTGCGAAGTCTGAAGACCATGACCTGCTCTCTTCTGTTCAACTGGTAATAGGCATTGTTTTTTGTGTAGTCAGTATGTTCTGTTTCCCATTTGGTCATGTATCTAGCTCTAATACGCCTTTTTGACTCTTCGTATGTTACACTAGTATCTGGTTATGGTAGTCTTGCACCTTCTTTTGCCAGTCTGTCTGCATCCTCGTTGCCTTGGATGTTACAGTGGGATGGAACCCACTGTACCACTACTCTTTTTGGTGCGGACTGCTGGCATAGTTGACAGAGTACTGCTCTTAAATCATTAAGTTCAGTATTTTTCTGACTTTTTTAGTGCTGTGACTACGACCAGGTCATCTGTAAGCAGGACTATATGGCTTTCATTTCTTTGGCATGTCACCACTTTTTCTACTGCAGCCCTCAGTGCCTTTGTCTCCAATCTGAAATTGCTTGAGTATTTTCCAGTTGCCACTGATAGGGTTGTTTTTCTACCATTTGTTAGGCTCAGGAATACCCCTGGCCCTCCGTTTTGTGTTGTGTTTGTTACAGAGCCGTCGGTGTGTGCATGGGTCCAGTCCATGCTTGGGTAGTTTTTCGTTATGAAAAACGCATTCAGTTCTCTGGACTGTATCCTGCTACTTGCAAAGTCCTTTTCGGGGCTTGGTAGCGGGAGTTTGAAAACGAACGACGAAGAAAAAGAAGGTTAAAGAGGTCCCAAATAGCCATATCAGAAATGCAGTCACTGCCTCGATCTCTATCTGATTCTGGACGTTTCTATCAAGTATGCAAAGCGTCTGTCAGCAACGACCTTGCATTTCCCTCTAGCAGAGAAGCGTCAGCCACCTACCTTACCTCATTGCACAGATCCATCGGTGTATATGGCAGCATGACAGTCCTGGACATTCTTCATTATTTGTTATTTAATTTCGAGAACCGCTTTCCCACTGCACATGTCTCTGTAGTCTCCCTCTTAGTGATAATGATCCGGCAGCAGTCTGTCAGATTAGCTAAAAACATCTGAAGGCTATTTTAATGTTTTCCTATAAATCACTATCAGTTAGTTGTCTATATCAATCGATAATGACGACATCAACAGACGTGTTGTTTGTTTGTGTTGTTGTCTTCGTGATGTAACTTGTGCTGTATTTGGATAATGGCGAGGAAGAAAATGCGCTGATCATCAACCACACTGTCTCTTCCCGAGTATTTCCTTCTTTGTCCTTAATACTTCCCCCACCTTTGCGGATGTTTTTTCGTCATATTATTTGTTTTATTTCCTCATGAAGTTCTCTTGTTGTGTGTTCTGCGTTCTGCTATACCAAAGTGCTCTATCAATTATAGGGTATATTTTTCCAATAGAGTTCGGTTTTAGGCAGCCAATCACGATCCGGGCTGTCTCGGTGATGACAGTATGGACATGCTTGACATGTGTGGACCTCTCCCACACTGATGCCGCGGGGTAACACTGGGCAAATGCCGATCTTCGGAGGACGTTGACTGTGCTCTCCATGTTATGCTGGTAATATTGAGGATGATGTTATTCCTAGCATAGACTTTCCGCTCATACTTTTAGGTTTCATTAATAGTTCATCCTGAATTTCACCCCCGACTATGACAACATCTGGAACCACAACGTTATCGATGAAAATGATAATGATGTTTGTGTTGATGTAAAATCCTAGCAATCCGAACTCGGTTGGCATGAGAAATACCTAACATTTATCTATGAACAGCGGCGTACTGGGACCCCTGTGTTCCTACTCAAGACCTAGCCAAAGAATCAGCGCACGTGTGTAAGCCGCCCTTGGGACGGACATTCCATGCTGATTCCAATGTATGGAAGTATGAATCTGGAAAATCGCCTCTTTTCATTGAGCATATAAAATGGGTTACACAAGCTCTGAAAGGCCTCCAGAGAGCTCACACTTAACAAGCAGAATAGAATGAGAGCATTAGATGGGGCAAATTTAAGCCTGAAGAGATTTCATCTCGTCTTTGACAATAGGGCGTTCTGGTCCGTTCAATATCCACAAAAACGGGGAAGCAGTCTTGGAATGGTTCACAAACACACGTTTTAATTGAAACGTGAAACCGGGTATACATGTCCATTATTTACTGCTGTTTTGAAAAAAAAAGACTTGTTTTCAAGAGGCAGTATACATTCTAGTTTCAAAAAGAGGTGGACAAATTCTAGGGTCGTTTCACAAGTTCGGGCATTCAAATTTGGTTTTATATCATCACAGCAAAAGAGCAAACCGCAAGGTTCACGGGTTCCTACTCTCGCTTGTACCGCGCTGTATCAGAGGCCATCAAAATCACAGCGAGAATCGTTTGGTGCGGGCTTAAGGAAACCGGAGGGAGGAAATCTAGACGCGGGCAAAAATCACCGAAGCGGCTCCCCCGTAGCGAGGGTACAATTACCCCAGGCTTGTGGTGTAATGCAAGAAAAATAGCATCCGTCAAGTGCTGGACGAGAGGCGATGGAAAGCCCGGCCGTGCGCTGTCAACAGTTTGGGGACAAATGCCTCGGGGTACAGAATCTTTCCCATCTATTCTGATTGACCATATAATAAATAGATTAGAGAGAACAAAACTGAGAGAGGACTTCAAACGTGTTTTCTGGTAGGAGCAAACTAGCGCCGTTACGGTCGTCCCGTAGCTATTTCTGTTACAGTTACACACAGAGACAGAGGGGGAATGAGAGGGCGGAAGAGGGAATAAGAGGGAGGGAGAGGGAGTGAGAGGGAGGGAGAGGGAATAAGAGGGAGGGAGAGGGAATAAGAGGGGGAAGAGGGAATAAGAAGGGGGAAGAGGGAATAAGAGGGAGGGAGAGAGAATAAGAGGGAGGGAGAATCAGAGGGAGGGAATACGAGAGAGGGAGAGGGAATAAGAGGGAGGGAGAGGGAATAAGAGGGAGGGAGAGGGAATAGGAAGGAGAGGGAATAAGAGGGAGAGGGAATAAGAGGGAGGGAGAGAGAGGGAATGAGAAAGCAGAGAGGGAGGGAGAGGGGGACGGGAGGAGGGAGAGTGAAAGAGAGAACGAGAGAGAACGAGTGAGAGGGAAGGAGAGAAAGGGAGGGAGAGAGAGGGAATAAGAGGGATTGAGAGAGATGAAATGAGAGAGCAGAGAGGGAGGGAGAGAGGGACCGGGGGAGGAAGAGAGAAAGATAGATAGAGAGAGAAAGAGAAAGTGATGGAGAGATGAAGGGAGGGAGAGAAAGTAAGGAATGGAGAGGAAGGGATAGAGAAAGAGGAAAGAGGTCGGGAAGCCAGAGAAAGAGAGGTAGAAAGAGAGGGATGGAAAGTGTTGGAGAATGAGCGGGATAGAGGCAGAGAAATAAGGGAGAGAGAGAGAGAGAGAACAAATACACACATAAACGTATAAACATACGACGAATGCAAGGCTGTCTCAAGCATTAGCGCTCGTAGGTGGGGATCAGTGGAAGAAGTGGAGGGTGTGGAGAGGGCTCTAATGTAATATATCGAGCATGCTGGAAACAGTGACTAGCAATTGGATCTCACCAAACACATGTCAATAGACACCTCCCCTCTAAGAAAAACATCAAGCAATTTGACGCAGGCTTCAGCACTGAGCCACCTGTAGCGATGTCCCTATGTCAAGGGTCTTCAACCTTCTTCGTCACATGCGCCATTTTCATCGTATGGCAGAATGTCATTCCCCATTGTAACCAGTTGTCAGAATGTCGTACCGCTTTCCACCAAATATTAGAATAATATGCCCTGTCGCCCCTACTATATATTAGAATACCCTGCCCTCCTTTCCACTATATTTAGAATGTCATTCCCCTCCCCTTTCCACTATATTTAGAATGTCATTCCCCTCCCCTTTCCACTATATTTAGAATGTCATTCCCCTCCCCTTTCCACTATATTTTAGAATGTCATTCCCCTCCCCTTTCCACTATATTTAGAATGTCATTCCTCTCCCCTTTCCACTATATTTAGAATGTCATTCCCCTCCCCTTTCCACTATATTTTAGAATGTCATTCCCCTCCCCTTTCCACTATATTTTAGAATGTCATTTCCCTCCCCTTTCCACTATATTTTAGAATGTCATTCTCCTCCCCATTCCACTATATTTTAGAATGTCATTCCCCTCCCCTTTCCACTATATTTTAGAATGTCATTCTCCTCCCCTTTCCATTATATTTTAGAATGTCATTCTCCTCCCCTTTCCACTATATTTTAGAATGTCATTCTCCTCCCTTTTCCACTATATTTTAGAATGTCATTCCCCTCCCCTTTCCATTATATTTTAGAATGTCATTCTCCTCCCCTTTCCACTATATTTTAGAATGTCATTCTCCTCCCCTTTCCACTATATTTTAGAATGTCATTCCCCTCCCCTTTCCATTATATTTTAGAATGTCATTCCTCTCCCCCTTTCCACTATATTTTAGAATGTCATTCCCCTCCCCTTTCCACTATATTTTAGAATATCCTTCTCCTCCCCTTTCCATTATATTTTAGAATGTCATTCCCCTCCCCTTTCCACTATATTTTAGAATGTCATTCCCCTCCCCTTTCTACTATATTTTAGAATGTCATTCTCCTCCCCTTTCCACTATATTTTAGAATGTCATTCCCCTCCCCTTTCCACTATATTTTAGAATGTCATTTCCCTCCCCTTTCCACTATATTTTAGAATGTCATTCTCCTCCCCATTCCACTATATTTTAGAATGTCATTCCCCTCCCCTTTCCACTATATTTTAGAATGTCATTCTCCTCCCCTTTCCATTATATTTTAGAATGTCATTCTCCTCCCCTTTCCACTATATTTTAGAATGTCATTCTCCTCCCTTTTCCACTATATTTTAGAATGTCATTCCCCTCCCCTTTCCATTATATTTTAGAATGTCATTCTCCTCCCCTTTCCACTATATTTTAGAATGTCATTCTCCTCCCCTTTCCACTATATTTTAGAATGTCATTCCCCTCCCCTTTCCATTATATTTTAGAATGTCATTCCTCTCCCCCTTTCCACTATATTTTAGAATGTCATTCCCCTCCCCTTTCCACTATATTTTAGAATATCCTTCTCCTCCCCTTTCCATTATATTTTAGAATGTCATTCCCCTCCCCTTTCCACTATATTTAGAATGTCATTCCCCTCCCCTTTCCACTATATTTTAGAATGTCATTCTCGTCCCCTTTCCATTATATATTAGTATACCATTCCCCCTGCTGTCTTTTTTCATCATGACAGAGTGTCATTTCCCTCTTTTCACCATGTTAGAATGTCATTGCCCCATCTCATCATATGTCAGTATGGCATTGCCCCAGAACATTAAATATCGAAATTGTGTATTCTATATTAGCACACATAGATATGCCTTGAATATTTTACAGCGTTTTACAAATTTGTGTAACAATAGAATGAAAATACTGTAACAATAGAACATGTTGAGATATGTAAGTTCTGTAACAATAGACCATGTTGAGATATGTAAGTTCTGTAATTATAGAACATGTTGAAATGTATAAATACTGTAACAATAGAACATGTTGAGATATATAAATACGTTAAAAATTTTAATTCGTTAAGCAGTTTAAGTGTGGCCGTTCCCATTTTCCTGATTTTCCAAGATCAGGAAGACAAAACTCAGAGAGCAGCGATGAACATGCTGCAAGAGTGAAGAAAATCATTGACCAGGATAGGAAAATGACAATTGCAGGTCAGCAAAACTGAATGAAAGTACAGTTTTTAGAATTTTACACAACAGACTGAACATGAGAAAAGAAAGCCATGAAAACAAGCCATGAACTCATTTACATCTGGATAGACTGGAACGTATCGAAACTGAGTTTAAAACCAGGTATCTAAAGAACTGAGCTACTGAGTAGCAAAGCACTAGAGGGAACGCTACTCACTGCAAAGACATCAGGTTCGAACACCTTCATCGACATGTTACAATTAACCCAGCTGTAAACGGGGACCAGGTCAATCTTAGTGAAGGAAAGTCAGCATGGAAGACCCCCGCCTAAGTAAAGCATAGACCGAGAACGTAAAAGTCTAAAACGCGCGATCCCCCACAGCAATGTCTGTTACGGGACTACATTGGCCTTTACCTCAACACGTGACGTTGGCGAGGCTGTCCAGTTTGACCAACAACACGACGACTCGCTGTTATCCAGCACCAACATGCTTTCCTCGTCTGCTTACGGTCCTCGTCTGCTTTACGGTCCTCGTCTGCAGACGGTCCTCACCTGCTTACGGCTGTCACCCGTAGGGGTACATGTAGGCCGTGTGGACATGTATATATGCTTAATACAACATGTGCGAGATACAACATGTGCGAGATACAACATGTGCGAGATACAACATGAAGATTAGTACACCAAAGACAATAGATATGAAAATCAGCAGATCACCAGGCCATCTGACCATACATGACAACAACAGACAGAAACAGGTGAAAGAGTTTAACTACCTGGGAAGTATTTTTTACTGAGGACGGACGAATGGACAGAGAAGCCGAAACAAGTGCAGTGACCTACCAACTTGCACCACTACTCAGACATCGAAACATCAGTAGAGAAACAAAACAACAACTGAGAAACACTGTTTTCTTACCAACTCAAACCTTAGGGGACGGCATGGTTTAGTGTTTAAGTGACACGGCTCACAACCAGAAGGTGTTTGGTTCGTTCCCCATCACAGCACCGGCAGTTATCCCGGAGAAGCCAACCCTTAGAAAGTGCAGGAAGAAGCAGACCCTTACATAAAAAATTAATGCCGAAGTCAGATGCACTGGGCCGACAGGCGCAAAATAAAAAAACCTAGTGCAACGCACACCACCTTGTGGAATTGAGAAATAAGGCGAACGCAAAAAAAATTATTTTGTAAATAAAACTAAAACAATTGCCAAACATGGCCTCTGTCCAGGGCACAGGAAAAGAAAATTACAACATGTGAAATAAGAATTGTGAGAGGAGTTTTCAACGTCACGAGAAAAGACAGAATGAGAAATACCAACCGACATGAGAAAAATTGTACGATTAAGTGGTTTAGTCCTTTCATGAGAATGAAACCAGATCGGTTGTCATTAAAAACAAACAACAGTAGGTGATTGGAAAACAGCACGTTTACCGAGAACGCAACATTGTCAGTATGTTGTGCCTGACAGTGACCCGACGTCCTGTTCAGCATATTGTGTTTGACCCTGACGTGACGTCCTGGTCAGCGTTTTGTGTCTGACTCTGACGTGACGTCATAGTCAGCGTGTTGCGTTTGACCCTGACACGACGTCCTGGTCAGTGTGTTGTGTTTGACCCTGACGCGACGTCCTGATCAGAATGTTGTATCTGACCCTGACGCGACGTCATGGTCAGTGTTTTGTGCCTGACACTGACCCGACGTCCTATTCAGTATGTAGTGCCAGACACTGACCCGATGTCCTGTTCAGCATATTGTATCTTACCCTGACGCGACGTCCTGGTGAGTGTGTTGCGTCTGACCCTGACGCGACGTCCTGGTCAGCATATTGTGTTTGCCCCTGACGCGACGTCCTGTTCAGTGTGTTGTGTCTGAACGGACTAACGACTCAGTTCCCCAAGCAAATGAACGGACAAAATCAACACATCCTATGTCAGCATGGGTCCACTACAACCACATCAACATATCTGGCCCAATAGCGAGACATACAGCTTTCCACTAAGCCTCCTGGCATCAGTGGAAGGATAGAGTCAAGTATCTTGTTCCACATCAACACATCTGACCCAAGAGCCAGACTTACAGCTCTCCAGTACGCCTCATGTCATCAGTGGAAGTATAAACTAAAGTAAGTAAGTTGATATATTCGTCAGCACATTGACAACACAGAACAAAAGAATACGGAGAAACACAAGGAGACATTCCAAGAGCTTCTTAAATTTGACTTGTGACTTTATGTAGGCGTTTAGAAAGGATAGTTTTAGATTTCCTGGGCGTTCGACGTTGGAAGTACCTGATAAGGGATGTTAATATTGTAATATATAAAAAGTGATCAGTACAAGAGTGTCAATAAGATAAATTTTGATAGAAATAAAGCACACGGAGGATGCAATATTCCATTCTTAGATCTCTTTTAATATCGACCAATCCTTTATAATATACGACACCGTTGATGCGTCCATTGGGCTCCTTAGTAAATCACCTGGCCTTGTCGGATATTGGGTACATCAAAGAGGATCCCAGACCTTCAAAGAAGCCACCTAATCTAGACGAGGTTACAGCCCACCAAGCTATCCATGTGTCTACATAGACTCGGACAGAACAAGGACTTGGCTGGTGGTTGGCCATTACCGTTTCTCCTGTTAACACATGTCTTTCTGAAACCATTTATCATTGGGAAACTATTTGAATAAGTTACAGGTCTTAGGGAACGCTTACATAAAAGTTGTTATAATTATCGATCAACGTAAATTAGAGTTGGAGATACGTCGATAAAAAATAACAAACAGGTAGTTGCTTAGTGACCACACCAGGACACAAATAAAACGATGCATACGTTACTGTCACAAGGTCTTCGTCAGGAGATATTATCTTCTACTAGTAATTGTATTGTGAATGCTCTTTTTAAACTAATTTTATTCAATTTTTTAAACTAAAATCCCGTTTAAACGCCGTGTTGCATTTGGGAAAATGGTTTTCTTCACCATCAGCGTACTTGTGGTGATGTTGTCAGCGTTACTTCGGACGCCTTTGCTTCCTTTCTAGTTGCGCTCAATCAATCAATGAAAACACTTCAACTCCTTGTGGAGCATAGGTTCACAACAAACACTCACAAAGCCTTCCTGTCATTCGCCAATATTTACACGTCTTTTCTCCCATGTTTAGGTTCGTCTTGACCTCTCTTCTCCGTCAGTGTGTACGTCCCTACTTCTTTTGAGATTCGGATGTCAGAACAGTGACTAAACTTGTTACAGTTAAAACAGTTAGGATAACAACTGGTCCTAATAATTATGTATTTAAGAAACACAAGTCTCTGCCAAAAACTAAGGAAACATTTATTTTTGTTAAGCGATAATTTTGTTGTTTTGTTGCAGCCTGTAATCAAGTGGAACTCCTGGAGACCTAGAAAGAAACCTTAGAGTTCCGCAAAACACTGTATGAAAAACATCTAGAAAATGGGGAAACTATCTGGGAAACATAGATTAGGAAATCTGGTTTAATATAGGGACACTATCTGGGACACATGAGTTCAACAATCTGGTTTAATATACGGAAACTATCTGGGACACATGAGTTCAACAATCTGGTTTAATATACGGAAACTATCTGGGACACATGAGTTCAACAATCTGGTTTAATATAGGGACATTATCTGGTACACATGAGCTCAACAATCTGGTTTAAAATACGGAAACTATCTGGGACACATGAGTTCAACAATCTGGTTTAATATAGGGAAACTATCTGGGACACATGAGTTCAACAATCTGGTTTAATATAATGACATTATCTGGGACACATGAGTTCAACAATCTGGTTTAATATAGGGACATTATCTGGGACACATAAGTTCAACAATCTGGTTTAATATAGGGACATTATCTGGGACACATGAGTTCAACAATCTTGTTTAATCTAGGGACACTATCTGGGACACATGAGTTCAAATATCTGGTTTAACATAGGGACACTATCTGGGACACATGAGTTCAAAAATCTGGTTTAATATAGGGACACTATCTGGGACACATGAGTTCAAAAATCTGGGTTAATATACCACTCAAACCCCATTCCACCTCTATTTATATCGCTTCTCCATTCTCACTGCACATGATCCAAGCCCACTTTACCTGCATTCCCACTGCCCCTCCAAGCACACCACCCTCCGTTCCCATTTGCCCCTCCAAGCCCACTCCACCTCAATTCCAACTCCACCTCCATTCCCACTCAACCTCCATTCCCACTGCCCCTCAAAGCCCACTCCACCTCCATACACACTCCACCTGCATACACAGTCCACCTCCATACACACTCCACCTCCATACCCACTCCACCTCCATACCCACTCCACCTCCATACCCACTCCACCTCCATACCCACTCCACCTCCATGTCCACTCCACCTCCATACCCACTCCCCCTCCATACCCACTCCACCTTTATGCCCACTCCTCCATCCATACCCACTCCACCTCCACGTCCACTCCACCTCCATGCATGTCGCCACTATAGAACAGGTCAAACGGAATAATTATCGCTTCAAATAAGCTAATAACTAATAAAAAAGACAAGAAACCGAATTTACAATTAAGATATTTTTGTTGTGCTGTTGTTTTGTTTCCCTGTTTATGTGTAATTGTGCTATTCTGATTAAAGCTTCCGTAATTCTTTACTGTTTATTTATTTATTAAATTGTTTATATTAATGTGTTATTTATTTCAGTTTATCTAACCGATGCAGAGCTGGCGTTAATACACAGTGTAGAATGACTCGACTTTGAAACAATTCGGACAGTGAGTTTTGCGAATTGGCCTGTACATTTCACGGGAGAAGAAGAAAAACTGAAAGTCTTGACAGTGGTTTGTCTATTTATGGCATTTCTTCCATCAGGGCCAGCAGACGAGCGTTGACCAAGATCCTCTTCTGACTGCAAGCGGTGGCTCTATAAAAGGCTGCACAATTGTAGTCTGGTTAGGAGAATATGGATCGCAGCGGGAAGGCAAACCCCGTACCCCCAAAAAAATGTCAGCTGAAACCGGATGTGTCGAGACAAATGGCGCAGATATCGCAGCCTCGATGTAAACTACTACACGCTGTCACAAACTCCTTTTCAGAACATTCACCGAAGAAGAAGAAGAAGAAGAAGAAGAAGAAGAAGAAGAAGAAGAAGAAGGAAGAAAGAAGAACGAAGGAGGAAGACGGAAGGAGAAAGACGGAACGGGGAAGAGGAGGAGGAAGAAGAAGAAGAGGAAAAAGAGGAAGAGGAAGAAGAAGAAAGAAGAGGAAGAAGAGGAAGAAGAAGAGGAAGAAGAAAAAGAGGAAGAAGAGGAGGAAGAAGAGGAAGAAGAAGAGGAAGAAGAAGAGGAAGAAAAAAGAAGAAGAAAGAAGACAGAAGATAGAAGAAGAAAGAAGAATGAAGAAGAAAGAAGAAGAAACAAGAAAGAAGAAGAAAGAAGAAAAAGGAAGAAAGAAGAAGACGGAAGAAGAAGGAAAAAGAAAGAAGAAGGAAGAAAGAAGAAGAAGTAAGAAGAAGGAAGAAGAAGGAAGGAAGAAGGAATAAGATGAACGAAGGAAGAAGAAGGAAGAAGAAGGAGGAAGAAGGAAGAAGAAGGAAGAAGGAAGAAGAAGAAGAAAGAAGGAAGAAGAAGGAAGAAGAAGAAGGAAGAAGGAAGAAGAAGGAAGAAGAAGAAGGAAGAAGAAGGAAGAAGGAAGAAGAAGAAGAAAGAAGGAAGAAGAAGGAAGAAGAAGAAGGAAGAAGGAATAAGATGAACGAAGGAAGAAGAAGGAAGAAGAAGAAGAAAGAAGGAAGAAGAAGGGAGAAGGGAGAAGCTAGAAGAAAGAATCGACTGGGAAAGAATCGCCACCAATCGCACAGACTGGCGCAGCACTATTGCTGAGGGTGTTCAGAGACATGAGGCACCAAGAATAGATGCGGTCATCCAGAGACGATCGGTCCGCAAGTAAACTCACATTAACCATTCTTCAACCCCAGTGGAAGGAGGTGTCTTATTTCCCTGTACAAAGTGCAACAGACAATTCATGGCTCAGATTGGCTTATTTAGCCATCTTTGAACTCCTGAGAACAGTTTACAGTGAATGCTGACAGAGTGGTCCTCATCGATTACGATGGACAAACAACACAGTGTGATGTGTGCGATTTTTTTCTATTTCAGTTATTGGAGTTGATTTCATGCACACATGATCACCCTAAGCGTTAAGTTTTGGACCTTATCTAAGGTTTGTAGGTGTGATTTGTCTGCTGTGGACCATACTGCTGATCCATAGTCTACTATTGGTCTTATTACCCCATTATAGACCTTCTTAAGCATTGTTTCATTCGCTCCCCAATTCGGCCCAGCTATTTTCCTCAATATTGCAAGTTTTTTCCCTTGCCTTTGCCTCTGTTTTTTTCCACTCTCTTATCAAATGTGATGTCCAGATATTCTGGCTCATCATTTATTTGGACCTGTATATTTCCTTAGTCGCATTTGTTTTGCCTTTTCTTTGTTTAAGAGTGTGAAAAGTGTTGTTGCAGATTTCTCGGCGTTGATCTGTACCATCCATTTCTCAGCCCATGCTGCTACATTGTCCGCTGCTCCTTGTATTCGCTTATTTGCAATTGTTAGGTGTTCTTCTAGACACTATACGCTCAAGTCGTCTGTGTATGCAGCGGCTCTCACGCGCTGCTTGTTTGCCAGTATATCGTTTACCTGCTTCTGCTAGTGTGGCTGTCTGTCGCTGAGAATTATTATCGTCACTTGGTTGTTTAGTTAGTTGCCACAACTTTCTGCCTTCCTTCTCAAAGTTTAATTCATGGATTTTCTCTGTCCTCTGGGCTTCTAGTTTGCCTTTGATGAATTTTGCTTTGATCCTTTGCATCGTGATGTGATTCTGTTGTGATGGTTATAATTCTGCAATGTCTCTTGCCTCATTCATCTTTTCGTGTAATTTTTGTAAAACTCTAGTCCAATATGGTACATAATTCTTCCTCAATCCTCTTGGTATTATCTCTTTTGCTACTTGAAGAACTCCCTCATTAAACTCCCTGATGAGATTGTTAACGTCTCTGTCTAGTATCATAATATCCTTTGTCAGCAAGCTTACTCTACCAATTTGCTTTTTTATAATTCCATCTTGGCTGCACTGGATTAATATTGATTGTTCTGCTAATTGTTATGAATGATAATCGGTTCCACCTAGTTGTTTTCCTATTTCTCTTTCTGCTATTCCTGTCAGATCTGGCGTGCAAAATTCCACGTCTGTGGTAGATGTACTGTTCCATCTTCTGGGGTAGAATGTTGAGGGGGTCGTTAGGTTTGTTTAATAGGGTTAGATTGTTGTCATCTTGCCAGTTTTCTACCTCTTCTCTTCTTTTGTCTAGCTGACCATAACCCCAGCGTTGGGAGTGGATGTTGAAGTCTCCCGCCCCGAGGAAGTTTCCACTAGGACATCTTTACTTGCTATGTTCAGTGGTATATCGCTGGCGCAGTAGAAGATGAGGAGGTCCAGCTTCAGAGTGTTCTGTTTGAGATGAAATTATTTGGTATTCTGGACCATCTTTGTGCACCTTGGTTTCTATGGCATTTATACTTTTCTATATCAAGGTTAGAATACCTCCCTTCTTCCTATCTGTTCTGTCCACTCAAGCATTGATACCCCCGTATCTTAAACTGTTTTCCTTCCGGTAGATTAGTTTCTTGTATCCAGCATACACTGATTTAATTTGGGAATAGTGTATTTTCTAATTCTGGTTTTTTGCTGCTGACTCCCTCGGCATTCCAATGTATAACATTCAGAGGGGTCGTTTTGTCTAGTTGGCCAGTATTTTCTCCCTAGCGCTTCCTGACGCCACAAAGCATGCTAGGGAGACCTCCAGTAGCTGAAGGTGGGTTCTGTCGAGGCTCAGAACCCGGTATTGCTCCTGCCTGGAGGGACTTCACAGTCGTCTTCTTTCCGTGTCCAATCACCACGTTATATATTTTGCATCCAGTATTCAGCGACATGGATTGCCTTGCCATTTGCCTACAGCATGTGGCGCCTATTGCATGTTTCCAGGAGGTTGGGGCATGTCATCAGGTGGTCTGGGTCCTGTATTGCGCCACAATCACATGTGTCATCATCTGTGTATCCCCATCGCTTCATATTACTCTTGCACCATGATACACCAGTTCGGAGTCTGTTCAGCGACTTCCATGTTGTGTATGGTAGATGATGTCCAGGAGCAGGTTCCTCCCGAAGTTCCATCTCTGGGGCCTGCACCAATTCCTGCCACCTAAGTCTTGTGTTTTGTACCTGATGTCCAAACATTGGGTGCCTTGGGTCGTGCTCCTGTTTTTCTCGTTCGATTTCTGCTGCACCGCTTCTTCGGATCTCGGGGGGGGGGGGGGGGGGGGGTTTGCTATGCCAATTATGGGGTATATTTTATCAATGGGGGTGGGTTTTAGGCACCCTGATACTATCCGACCCGCCTCATTTACTGCTGTATCAATTAATTTAGGATGGGCAGAGTTTTTCCAGACTGGCGCAGCGTATTCAGCTACGGAGAAACACAAGGCAAGTGTAGATGTCTGAAGGACTGATGGCTTCCCCCCCCCTCCCCCCGCCGCATGCTGTGCCGGTCAGTTTTCTGATGATATTATTTCTTGCGTGGATCTTACGGACTTCACAGTGCGAGCACTATATCTATTTTTCTTTGACTTTGTGTAGACATACAAAATAAAGGGGTCGGTCGGGTTGCATGTTACCATGGTTGCTAGTGCGCCTCCTGGTCTGGTACCTCTGTCTTCAGCATCTGTCTGTGGTGGAGTGTGCTCCATCAGAAAGGCTTGATGCCTTCCACATGCGCAACAAACGAGACATCCTTGGAGTCCGCTGGTTGGAGTCGATCGCCACCGCCGAGGGCCGCCCGACTGACCTAATTCGGCAGCCTTTCTTCAATGTTGAGAACGATGATTGTTATATCTGTTCCTACGCCAGAGCGAACCACATCGAGGTCCCTGCAGACAGGCATACATACATTAGTGAAGAGCAAAAGGGGCACGACAACACCAATACGGCACCAGAAGAGCATATGATGGCCAAATTAACAATGAGTGAAATGGAAGAGACTATGAGAACATTAAAGAAAAGGAAATCTCCCGAAAAAGACGGGATAACAAACGAAATGCTGATGGGGCTGGGCCAAACAGCGAAGAGGAAACTGCTATCGGTCCTGAACCAAAGATGGAAAACGGGAATTGTACCCCAGGCATGGAAAGACGCAGTACTTGTACCAGTACCAAAGAAAGGAAAGGACAAAACAGATCCGAGTGGATACAGTCCCATCAGCCTACTGAACTGTGTTGGCAAACTGATGGAACGTATGATCAACACCAGACTGATGTGGCATCTGGAAGAAAAACGAATACTAATTCCACAGCAAGCCGGCTTTAGACAGCACAGATCTACTGAGGAACAAGGTCATCCTCATAGCCCAGGAAATAGAAGATGCCTACCAGGCACAGAAACACACAGTAGCGGTTTGGGTGGACCTTGAGAAGGCATTTGACAAAGTCTGGAAAGACGGACTTAGAGTCAAGCTAAGGAGAAGTGAAGTTTGTGGGAGAATGTACAAGTGGATCAACCACTACCTCAAACAAAGAATGGCCAGAGTCCAAGTACAAGGGCAGATGAGCAAAAAGGTGACACTCGAGCAGGGAGTACCCCAAGAGGGAGTACTGTCCCCCACACTCTTCCTGGTGTATATAAACGACATTACAGAGAATATACCAAGAAGAGTCCATAGCTCAATGTTTGCAGACGATCTGGCTATGTGGACCTCTGAAAAGAATCTCACCATAGCAAGAAATCGGATGCAGCAGGCCCTAACATCGCTGGAAGAGTGGGCGAACTCATGGCTGGTCAAAATAAACGAGGAGAAAACCACATGCACAATATTCTCGCTTTCAATCAAACCCCAAAATACCAAATTAAGTTTAAACGGCAAATTCCTGCAGCCAAACGGCAACCCAAACTATCTGGGAGTCACATTTGATCGGCGCATGACATGGAAAAGTCAGATCGAGAGAAACCGAATGAGAGCCAGAGAAAGAATGGCAATCATGAGGAAACTTGCTGGCACAAGCTGGGGAGCAGACGAAAGCATACTAAAGAAACTGTACACTGGAAGAGTGAGACCAGTTCTCGAGTATGGCATTGCGGCATGGACAACAGCAGCAAAGGCGAACTTCGATAAAGTTAGCAAACTTCAAAACCAAGCCATGAGAGTTATAACAGAAGGCATGAAGTCAACGCCAATTGTAGAACTTGAAAAGATTACAAAACTGCAATCCATGACCGACAGAAGAGACTGAAGAGCCCAACAGCAAGCAGAGAAACGCAGAAGACTGACAGACCATCCAATGCATCAGAGACTAAATACATTTGGAAATGGGAAACTAAAGCGGAGAAACTTTGCAGAAATAGCCAAAGCAAAGATGCAAAGATCCCATAAACGCACTAACAACACCAAAGCACATCACTACTGTACGAAAACCTACCTGGAGGCAGGATATATTTCCAGAGGTGGTAGAAAATATTCCAGGTATTAGAAACAAAAACTGCCAGACTGAAAAAGAAAGGAGAGATACTACCCTAAGCTTTATATCGAAAAACTACCCAAGCATGGACTGGACACATGCATACACCGACGGTTCTGTAACAAACACTACACAGAACGGAGGGGCAGGAGCATTCCTGAACCTACCAAATGGCAGAAAAATAACACTGTCATTCGCTACTGGTAAGTACACAAGCAATTTCAGAGCGGAGAAAGCCAGAAAAACACTGAGCTTAATGACTTAAGAACAGCAGTCTGTCAACTATGCCAGCAGTCCGCACCAAAAAGGGTAGTGGCACAGTGGGTCCCATCACACTGCAACAGCCAAGGCAACGAGGAGGCAGACAGACTGGCAAAAGAAGGCGCAAGACTACCACAAACAGATACTAGTATGACGTACGAAGAGTCAAAACGGCTTATCAAAGCCAGATACATGACCAAATGGGAAACCGAACATACTGGTTACACCAAAAACGATGCATATTACCAGCTGAACAGAAGAGAGCAGGTCGTTGTCTTCAGACTTCGCACTGGCCACAATTGACTGAGGTACCACCTATTCAACAAATTGAAGATAGGTGGAACCGACGAATACCCGTGTGGTACCGGGAAAATGATCGCTGAACATCTGCTGCAGAACTGCCCGACATACGAGGATCAGAGAGAGCAGATGTGGCCATCACCAGTGGAACCACAAGACAAGCTCTATGGCAGTGTCGACAGCCTCAGGATGACCGCCGCTTTTTTCGAAAAAATAATGGTTACTGTCTGACTGCGTACGAAGTAGAAGAAGTTACATCTGTTCGCCTGTGTCGGCTTCGTGCTGAATATAATGGTGTTCTTTTAGATCAACCTGAGCTATTCATTTTCTGTAACTATTTCCTGCTTCTCACGTGCGTAGAGTGTTCAATCCGAGCTAGCTTCACACGTGCGTAGAGTGTTCAATCCGAGCTAGCGTCTCACGTGCGTAGAGTGTTCCATCCGAGCTAGCTTCTCACGTGCGTAGAGTGTTCAATTCGAGCTAGCTTCTCACGTGCGTAGAGTGTGCAATCCAAGCTAGCTTCTCACGTGCGTAGAGTGTTCAATCCGAGCTAGCTTCTCACATGCGTAGAGTGTTCAATCCGAGCTAGCTTGTCACATGCGTAGAGTGTTCAATCTGAGCTAGCGTCTCACATGCGTAGAGTGTTCAATCCGAGCTAGCATCTGACATGCGTAGAGTGTTCAATCCGAGCTAGCTTCTCACATGCGTAGAGTGTTCAATCCGAGCTAGCTTCTCACATGCGTAGAGTGTTCAATCCGAGCTAGCTTCTCACGTGCATAGAGTGTTCAATCCGAGCTAGCGTCTCACATGTGTAGAGTGTTCAATCCGAGCTAGCGTCTCACACGCGTAGAGTGTTCAAACCCAGCGAACGTCTGATATGTGTCAAGAGTCCAAGTTCAGCTAGCTTCTCATATGTGTAGAGTGTTCAATCCGAGCTAGTTTGGAGCATATGTAGAGTGAATGACGTACAATAAGTTTGCACTATAAGCCAGCTCTAGCTTATGTCACGACAGTGTGGCAGTGTCCCTGTTCCTGTCACGAGCAGAACCCTCTCGAGAAAACAATCATTGATAGATATTTTGTTATGCCCAAGTTTAAAAGCTGTCTTATTTGTTTGCATTTTTTTTCTCGCTCTTAACTTTTAATGTTAAATCTTTAATCAGAAACCAAATATTTATCTCTTATTTTGTTGTAAGCTTTTAGCCAAAAACCAAATAAGCAGCAGAAAACTCTTCTCAAGAATTCGAACATTCCTCCCATAAAAAACCAACAACAACAAAAATCGTTTGCTGAAAGGCTTTCTCGCTGCAAAACACACCCCAAAAAATTGCATTCAAAAATAGAGAAACAACAAAATATGTTAAAGAGAACGATTTTTTTTTAAATGTGAGTACCGTATAAGGATTCGCCAAGTTTTGACGAGGGCTTGTCCGTTCTAAGAGGGTTATTGAAACCCTGTTAGCGTGTGGATCGTGTGGCTCATAACTAAGGAGAAGGGAATGCTACACCTTCCTATGAAAAAAGGTGATGGTAGTTACACTGCCGTCGGGGATGAAGTGTTAGACTTTACTGTAATCTAGCTGGATTTTTTTCTGAAGTGGTGCGACCAGTTCCCGTCCTGGCTGTCTTGGCTACCTAAACAGTAATTCAGTTGAGCAGATCAAGGATTGAGCCCTGCACGTCTTTCGTAAGAAGCAAGAGCTCTTATCAATCTGTCGCTAGGGTGCTCTGACCTTACTATATCAATAAGGATGCAACTACTCTGGAGATGAAGCGAAGGGCTTCTAGTACAGTTAGCTCATCTACAATAAGCCAGTATCCGAGCATTTCATGTGGCGATTTCATGAATAATACATTTACATATCAAGACTGTTTGCATGGCAGCGTCGTGCACACCCCTCTTTAGTCGCCTCTATTCTGTCATTTCGGCTACTAACAAAACTGTGCATGTTCTACAATGGAACTAAGTAGAGTTGTGCATGGGGCCGGCTATATAATACGGTAATACAGTCCTAGAGAAGTCGCTTATAATGGACCACAAGTGCGCTTTGTTGTACGTTCATTATGATAATGGTGCTGGTGGTGGTGCTGTTGGTCGTGGTGATGGTGGTGATGGTGATGCTGTTGGTCATGGTGGTGATGGTGGTGGTGGTGATGCTGTTGCTTGAGTGGTGATGGTGGTGGTGGTGATACTGTTGGTCATGGTGGTGATGGTAGTGGTGGTGATGCTGTTGGTCATGATGGTTATGGTGTTTATGTGATGATGCTGGTGGTGATGAAGGTGGTGATGGTCGTGTGATATTGATGGTATAGATGTTGACGGTGTTGATGGCACCGATGTTGATGTGTTGATGACACAAAAGTTGATTTTTTTTTATGGTGTTGATGGTGGTGATAGAACGGATATTGATGTTGTTTGGTGTTGATGGTACGGGTGTTGATGTTTTTGATGATGTTCATGGTGTTGGTATTGTTGTTGATGATGCTGATGATGTTGATGGTGTTCATGATGCGAATTGTGTGAATGTTGATGATGTTGATAATGTAGATGGTACGGATGTTGATAGTGTTGATGATGTAGATGGTAGGGATGTTGATGATGCTGATGCAGTTCATGTTGCTGATGTTGATGATGACGGGGATGATGATGTTGCTTACTCTATGTTGATAGTGATGGATTACATTTCGGTACGCATATGTGTATTTATGCTTACACGTCGTTACGCTTACATGCGTGTGTCTAAATATTACATATAAATAAACTACATGGAAAAGATCAAAGTCTCATCTTTCAGCTCCGAACAGGACATGCCAGAGTCAATAGCCACTTGAGCCGCATCAATCCCCAGCACCTGTCCTTGTGCAGACATTGCTCTCATCCTGATGAAACAGTTCAACACCTACTCATTGAGTGCAAGGCGCTTGCGGACATGAGGAAAAGATTCAAACAATCACTATCGACAATTGCCAACACACTGTACGGAGCAGCGACACAACTGAAGGAGGCCTGTTTCTATATAGGAATGGCATTGGCCTGCCAAGAGCTGGTCTGGTCAGCAGCTATGGGATAACAACAACACAAATATATTAAAGTATGTGGTTTCAATACTCAGGTGTGTACGTGCGTGCGTGCGAAATTCAATATGTGTGTGCCTTTGCGTGTGTGGGTTCTCTTACATACGTGTGCATCCTTAACATGTGTCTTCTTACATGTGTCATCTTAGACGTGTATGTCTTTAAATGTATGGATACCCAAGTGAGTAGCCTGGGTTTATGTGTATGGCAAGAACAGGAATAGCACCACTGCCCCGTAGAGAGTATATCGTAAGATGCGAGCTGTGTGACATGGCATAAAACCGGCCATGGTTAGGTGGTTTGTTAAGATCGTCATAGATGGCGCTTAACAGGATGCGGGTCTTCTTTGCTCTAGTGTTTAGTCTATTAAGATGGACTCGCACATCAGTTAACCACCCTCCATAGTGGAGTAATAAGTTGCTCGAGCCTAGCACGCTAAGCAGGAAATCCTCCTGGCTATATCCAGCTCACACCAGAGATGGGACCTGCACAGGGGTTTATACTCTTGTAGAAGTACAGGTCAGCTAAGACTAAGACCTGTTGTGTGGGCGAACAGTTAAGAGCAACACTAGTGGCTAAGTGAAACATATTGATCAGGACACCTGTTCATATTGATCAGGACACCTGTTCATATTGATCAGGATACCTGTTCATATTGATCACGACACCTGTTCATATTGATCAGGACATCTGTTCATATTGATCAGGACACCTGTTCATATTGATCAGGACACCTGTTCATATTGATCAGGACACCTGTTCATATTGATCAGGACACCTGTTCATATTGATCAGGACACCTGTTCATATTGATCAGGACACCTGTTCATATTGATCAGGACACCTGTTCATATTGATCAGGACACCTGTTCATATTGATCAGGACACCTGTTCATATTGATCAGGGCACCTGTTCATATCCGCGATCTTGCTACCTGGAAACATGCTTTATAAAAGCAGCTGGCCGACGAGGTGGATTATTTTTTCTTTTCATTTCAGTTTGTTAATTAGTTGGTTTTTTTTCCACTTGTGCCTTTAAGCGATGAGGAACTTAAGTCGTCTGTCCTACGTCAAGTGCGTTGCGTCGGTCCATGTGAGCTCATGTCGTTTCACAATCACTGTAATATCATTTATTCACCTACCTCGCGGCGCCCCCTTGATCTGTAGCTAGATCTGCCAGCGCTGTGAGCCAATAGTGGAAGTTGATGAGGGTACATTCTCATTAGATGACCGAACCAACGTATTGTGTGCCTGGAAATGTATTCTGCTCAGGAAGTAGTGCCGAGCATACGTAGTTTACAGCAGGGCTGCAATATCTGCGAGTATTGGTTCAACACATCCTATTTCAGCTGGCTTGTTTTGGTTACCGTATTTGTCTCCCCACTGCGACCCCATACTCTCTCAGCCAGACTACACTAGTGCAGCCTGTTTTCAGGACAGCAATTTTGAAGGCAGAATAGGATCTTTGTCAACTGGGTCACTGACTTGGATACAAGCAGCCAGCCACGAGTCGCTGACTGCTGTAAACTCATTCACTGCTGTAAACTCATTCACTGCTGTAAACTCATTCACTGCTCTAAACTCATTAACTGCTGAATCTTCGGCATCACGATGAGATGAACAGCTTACTGAGAAACAGCTCATTACACTACAGCAAGGGGAACCCAAACCCACCTTTTGATGCCCGCATCGGGATGTAAACAGAACCACCCGCCACCAAGGTAAGGTTGGCAAAAGGCAAATTAAGTAGCGAGTTCCACATAGTACTGCTTGAGCCCAGCCCGCTAGGCAGAGAAATGCATCCTGCTACTACCAACTCACACAAGAGTTGTGGCATTCGCCGCAGCTAACGCTCTTGTAGATGTCGACTAAGACTTAGACTTCCACAACAACAATATATATTGCTTCTCTTACATGTGTTTTTTTTTATATCAATATTTTTGTTTTTCATGTATGGGTGTCCTTACATGTCTGGCTTTACACGTGTTAAAGCACACATGAATTAAGCATAAATTGCCCTCCAATTGTCTCGTGGACACCACCAGGCCGTCCTCACCTGCCACGTCAATTGGTGGGCGTGACCGACCTGCCAGGAGCACAAAGACCCACGCTAGGGTGCCACGGGGAGTGGACAGCTCGCGGCCAGCAGGGTGGCAGGGAAGATGGAACAATTCTAACGTGTTGTCTGGGAAACGTGCAAAACTGCGGTATTTGAAAAGATACGCAGATGAGCGTCGGAGTGGGTTAGTCGTTAGAGATCTTTCTTCTCGCGGCAAAGGTAACGGGTGCAATTCCTTGTCTAGACTCACCTCAGTCTACCCAGCTGTAAATGGGTACTCAACTTACAATTATGGGGTGCAAGACAGCGAATAAGTGAACTGGTCCCCCCCCCCCCACTAACAATAAGCAGCTATCTAGTACAATGCCGTTGCTGTGGGACTACTTTAGTGTATCATCACCAAGGTCCGTCGCTCCTTCGGGGGTATAGGTCATTAACAACCCTCCTCAGCAATTCCGTCTAGAGCTTTTTCTACCTCTCTCCATTTGAGGCCCAAGGAACTAAGTACGTTTTCTCAGTCTCATCTCCGTGTGTTTCTTTGTCTACCTCTCTTCATGTTTCCCCTGTGGATTCCGTGTCAGGTCCTGTCCGTGTAACGTGTGGCCTATTTAATGCCATTTCCAGAGGGGACGGCGTGGCCTAGTGGTTAAGTGGCACGGCTCACAACCGAAGGTGCTGGTTTCGATCCCAATCACAGCACCGGCCGTTACCCCGGGGAAGCAAACCCTTAGAAAATGCAGGAGAAAGCAGACCCTTACATAAAATACATGCTGAAGTCGGATGCACTGGGCCGACAGGCACAAATTAAAAACCACAGTGCAACGCACGCCGCCTTGGGGATTTGAGAAATAAGACAACGACAAACAAAAAAACCCATTTCCTACATGTGTGTGATCTGTTACTTCACTGGCTGCTGTTGGCCCCTTTCCCCACAGGATTTCTTTTCTCACCACGTCTTGCCAGCATGTACCCATTATCCTCTGTAAACAATTTATTGACGAATGAGTTTCCTCTGTTTTGCTTTTGTCGTTCTCCAAGTTTCTACTCCGTACAAGAGTACTGACTTTGACATTGGAATGAAACAATCTGAACGTGGTACTAGTCTTGATTTTACTGGCTGTTCACAGTTACAGGAGTGCTGGCCTTGCCTTTCCAATTCTAGCCCTTCCGACTGGCTCTATACCCGCTGAAGAATCAATGGCCCAAATATGTGTTTGTGTCCACCACTTCCAGTACCTCACCTCCTCGCATGACTGGCTCTTTGTTTAAGGTGTTGAATTTAAACATCTTTATTTTCTTCAAGTTAATATTTGTTCCTTCAAAAGAAGGAAACTCGAATGGTACGGTCACATATCGAGATCAAATGGTCTTGCAAATACGATCCTCTACGGAAAGGTGCAAGGCAGACGGCGAAGTCGCCGTCCCAAAAAGAGGTGGGAGGACAACATGAAAGAATGGACCAATCTCCGACCAGAAGAGGCACAGGCAGCAGTCGATGACAGAGAAGGGTGGCGTGGTATTGTGAGGATGTCCTCATGTGTGCCCCAACGACCTCACCAGTTACAGGATGACCTGACCTGTCCTGAATATTTAGTCCCAGTTTGACTGAATGCTCCCTCACGTTATTTATTGTTCTTGCATTTGGCTATGGCCTTTTTTCTGTTTCCATTTCATTGATTCATCATTGGCCTTGCTTCTCTCCGGAAAGGAATTGGAAAGGCAAGGCCAGCACTCCTGTAACTGTGAACAGCCAGTAAAATCAAGACTAGTACCACGTTCAGATTGTTTCAGTACAGGTTCTATACTGCACGTGGTTTACCTTAACCAGCATTTATGAAATCATGCACCCACATGTGTGACAGTGCAGTTTAGGTAGCAATGATTTTATATAGTCAGGTTGGCCAGCCCCATCCAGAACCTTCAACATCCGCCTGTCTCGATCTTACTGGAAGGAAATTTACGTTCATAGAAACAGATCAAATCTTATCGCTGGTTGTTTTATTAACACATTTACAATCTAGAGATTTCTTTGCAACCCAGATGGTTACACTACGCTCAACTTCATGTAACTTGTATGTAGCCAACGAAACCTAAATAACCACATGAGTATCAAAAGTGGAAATGGATATTTTGGTGGTGGATCATCACTCCAATAAAAGTCCTGTTTATAGATGTTCTAACCGCTATTATCTTTTTAAGTCATCCACAAATTATATTCTTTCTATAATCATCCTAACCACTATATATTATTTTCACTTAATATACTTTATACTATATTTAATATTATTTCCATATTATTTATTAGATATTTTATTCCTGAGCCTCCCTCAACTTTGACACCTAATTAGATGCAAGAGTTGGAGAGCCCCCGTGCAGCGGAGTGTCTACAAGTGTCCCGCGAAAGTAAACAAATTGGTTACAAGGTGGAAAACATGGCTACGATAAAAAAAATATGTGAGAGCAGTGATGACAATCTGAAATACCAACACCAGACGGAAAGAAGTCAACGCAGATGGGCCTCAAGACAGAAGGAAAACTCAAATCATTTAATTTACCTATTCAATATTGTTCTGTCAATTCTTATGTATACAGTTTATATTTTGTCATCTTCCATAATTCATTTCATTCATAAAGGGGACGGCGTGGCCTAGTGGTTAAGTGGCACGGCTCACAACCAGAAGGTGCTGGGTTCGATCCCCAACACAGCACCGGCCGTTACCCCGGGGAAGCAAACCCTTAGAAAATGCAGGAGGAAGCAGACCCTTGCGTAAAATGCATGCTGAAGTCGGATGCACTGGGCCGACAGGCGCAAAATAAAACCCACAGTGCAACGCACATCGCCTTGGGGATTAGAGAAATAAGGCGAACGCAAAACAAAAAAAAATGTCATTCATTTACTGTTACACACCTCACTACATCTTCACAATGTTTTGTAAATATCTGATGATGATTTGAATATTTACTTTTAAAATAAAAATGTTTACATTTTGGACAAAACTGACGTATTATCTTGTGGGCCGGCGTTTCCTTGCCCAGGGGTACAACATGATCAAACAAAAAAATTCGGCGGCGATCAAGTAACTCTGAAACTGGGAGGAGGCCTGTCTTAGCAGAGATCTCCATGTTGCGGATGTAGGCATGTCATCGGCCGTCCAGGATACGATGCTGGATGCGCATGTGGAAGGCATCCAGTCTCCACATGTCATGTTTCAGTAATGCCCAGGTTTCGGATCCATAAAGCAGGACTGACGAATGCGGATTTTTGTTTCAATAGAGATCTTGTCGTTTCTCTACCACGTCGGATTTCGTGCATAGCTGATGTACCTAGTCAGATCATAGCAGATGTACCTAGTCAGATCATAGCTGATGTAACTAGTCAGATCATAGCAGATGTACCTAGTCAGATCATAGCTGATGTAACTAGTCAGATCATAGCAGATGTACCTAGTCAGATCATAACTGATGTAACTAGTCAGATCATAGCAAATGTACCTAGTCAGATCATAGCTGATGTACTTAGTCAGATCATAGCAGATGTACCTAGTCAGATCATAGCTGATGTACCTAGTCAGATCATAGCAGATGTACCTAGTCAGATCATAGCTGATGTAACTAGTCAGATCATAGCAGATGTACCTAGTCAGATCATAACTGATGTAACTAGTCAGATCATAGCAAATGTACCTAGTCAGATCATAGCAGATGTACCTAGTCAGATAATAACTGATGTTCCTAGTCAGATCTGCCTTTACATTTCGGGACCGCTGCACCCATCGGATGACGTCATACTGCCGAGATAGGTACATTCATTGGTGCCACGGAGGCAAGATAGATCAGTCATAGTTTCCCTTATAGATTCCCTATCAGTCATAGTTTCCCTTACAGATTCCCTATCAGTCATAGCTTCCCTTATAGATTCCCTATCAGTCATAGTTTCCCTTATAGATTCCCTATCAGTCATAGTTTCCCTTATAGATTCCCTGTCAGTCATAGTTTCCCTTATAGATTCCCTATCAGTCATAGTTTCCCTTACATATTCCCTATCAGTCATAGTTTCCCTTACAGATTCCCTATCAGTCATATTTTCCCTTATAGATTCCCTATCAGTCATAGTTTCCCTTACAGATTCCCTATCAGTCATAGTTTCCCTTACAGATTCCCTATAGTCATAGTTTCACTTATAGATTCACTATCAGTCATAGTTTCCCTTATAGATTACCTATCAGTCATAGTTTCCCTTATAGATTCCCTGTCAGTCATAGTTTCCCTTATAGATTCCCTGTCAGTCATAGTTTCGCTTATAGATTCCCTGTCAGTCATAGTTTCCCTTATAGATTTTCTGTCAGTCATAGTTTCCCTTATATATTCTCTATCAGTCATAGTTTCCCTTACAGATTCTCTATCAGTCATAGTTTCCCTTACAGATTCTCTATCAGTCATAGTTTCCCTTATAGATTTTCTGTCAGTCATAGTTTCCCTTATATATTCTCTATCAGTCATAGTTTCCCTTACAGATTCTCTATCAGTCATAGTTTCTCTTACAGATTCTCTATCAGTCATAGTTTCCCTTACAGATTCACTATCAGTCATAGTTTCCCTTACAGATTCCCTATCAGTCATAGTTTACAATACTGTAGGTTCGTTAATGCCGTTGGTGGAAAGAGTTTGGAGAAGGAGAGTCGCAGTCAAATACAATTACATTTTCTGTAGATTCGCGTTTACACAATTCGTCATAAAGAGTGCCAACTACAATTATCATTCTTGCAGAAAGCCTGCGTCAAAAGCATGTACACCAGGCATGTGCGACGTACAGCTATTGACCACAGCCGCAGCTGCCCAATTGTATGCTGTACTACAAATAGTTTCCTACACTTCATCCTTGACTTCAAGCGTCCACTATACGTTTACTGTTAGCTTTCACATTACAACGGGCACTTTTTTTTTATTTTACGGTGGACAAACCATTTAGCCACGGTCAAAGAAAAATAACTGATGAATTATCGAAGTATTAAAATATTATCCGGATTGCTGCCCCTTCATAAATATTGTCAGAATCAGGCCGCATATCAGTAAACTTCATTTTTGCGAGTATTAGAACAAGCTAGGATACTTCTTATATTAGATGTTAAATGAGCTTTTATAATACCAATATTAATAATAATAATAGTTGGGTATCGCAAGCGAATATGGTGGCTGCTTCAGACTTGTACGGCGAGATAGGATCTCACTTGACTGCAAGTCCAATCCTTACACAGCTGCGTATGCTGCACCTGGGGTAGAGCGTGTGAGAAGCACTAGGGTGGGTAGTTCCGCGGTAGGGTCTGGTTGGCAGGGTAATAGAGCATGTTGGTAGCACATGATGGATAGTAGAGTGGTGGATCGTGTGGGTAGTAGAGTGGTGGATCGTGTGGGTAGTAGAGTGATGGATCGTCTGTGTAGTAGAGTGATGGATCGTCTGGGTAAGAGAGTGATGGATCGTCTGGGTAGGAGAGTGATGGACCGTCTCGGTAGATGACTGATGGATCGTCTGGGTAGGAGAGTGATGGATCGTCTGGGTAGGAGAGTGATGGATCGTCTGGGTAGGAGAGTGATGGATCGTCTGGGTAGGAGAGTGATGGATCGTCTGGGTAGGAGACTTATGGATCGTCTGGGTAGGAGAGTGATGGATCGTCTCGGTAGGAGACTGATGGATCGTCTGGGTAGGAGAGTGATGGATCGTCTGGGTAGGAGAGTGATGGATCGTCTGGGTAGGAGAGTGATGGATCGTCTGGGTAGGAGAGTGATGGACCGTCTGGGTAGGAGAGTGATGGGTCGTCTGGGTAGGAGACTGATGGATCGTCTGGGTAGGAGACTGACGGATCGTCTGGGTAGGAGAGTGATGGATCGTCTGTGTAGGAGAGTGATGGATCGTCTGGGCAGGAGACTGATGGATCGTCTGGGTAGGAGACTGATGGATCGTCTGGGTAGGAGACTGATGGATCGTCTGGGTAGGAGACTGACGGATCGTCTGGGTAGGAGAGTGATGGATCGTCTGGGTAGGAGAGTGATGGATCGTCTGGCTAGGACAGTGGTAGAGACAAGTGGTGTGTGGGTTACAAGTGCCATGTCGCTTAGTTCTCATAACAAAGATACTGGATTCTCATTAATGACATCCATCATCCATCGCACCTGTTAAGCGGTTCCTGTCTACTGTTATGGAAAGTAACTGGCCATCCCTGCGTGAATAAAAGTCGAAACATGTTCCGATGAAGCTGTAACATGTCATCCCCGACAGCATTGGTTGTTATAGAACTTGGCTGTGCCTGTTCAACTTCCAACACGCATAATTATTGTGTAATGTGTTAACCTATATATTCATGTATTTGTATCTTCTTCTTCGTCGTTCGTTCTCAATCTCCCGCTACCAAGCTCTGGCCGTTCTCAAACTCCCGCTACCAAGCCCTGGCCGTTCTTAATCTCCCGCTACCAAGCCCTGGCCGTTCTCAAACTCCCGCTACCAAGCCCTGGCCGTTCTCAATCTCCCGCTTCCAAGCCCTGGCCGTTCTCAATCTCCTGCTACCACGCCCTGGCCGTTCTCAAACTCCCGCTACCAAGCCCTGGCCGTTCTCAATCTCCCGCTACCAAGCCCTGGCCGTTCTCAAACTCCCGCTACCAAGCCCTGGCCGTTCTCAATCTCCCGCTACCAAGCCCTGGCCGTCCTCAATCTCCTGCTACCAAGCCCTGGCCGTTCTCAAACTCCCGCTACCAAGCCCTGGCCGTTCTTAATCTCTCGCTACCAAGCCCTGGCCGTTCTCAAACTCCCGCTACCAAGCCCTGGCCATTCTCAAACACCCGCTACCAAGCCCTGAACGTTCTCAAACGCCCGCTACCAAGTCGTGAAAGTGGCTGCGCAAGTAGCAGGATGTTGCATTGAGAACGGAAAGCGTTGTGTCGTCGTTTACAGCCTGTCTGCAATTTGTGTACCTTTCGGTCCGACATATCCGACTTCAAGATAGCATTTTTTAGTACCGGGTTAGCCTTCCCTCTTCGATCCCTTGTTCTTAGCCAGTCTGCCCTGGTGCATCTTGTTATCCAGGATCACCACGTGGAGGTGTAGGAGGGTCTTGGCAGCTCTGGGTCCCTTGCTCTAACGCTAGAAGTTAGCTTTGAGTAGTTGTCGGCTGTAGCTCATGCCTGCTCAGCATCTTGATCCGGTAATTGTTTCTAAGTTCTCTTAGTGCTAAGAACAATACTTGAAGCTAAATATGCAGCACAGTTAATCAACTGAGAGCTGATGGCGACTCGTAGCTTGCAGGTTCCTTTAGGATCATCGAAGCAGATCTGACCAAGTCCCTACAATGTGAGGGGTCGACGTGATCCCCGCAGTAGTAAGCGACACGCAGACGAAGCCAAGCATAGCACAACCGCATGGATGACCCCGGTCCACCTTCATCAGCACGCTCAGGATGTGAGGGAAGCTACTGCAATCCGCTACTTAACGTCATTTTCAGGGCGCACAAAAGAGTAGACCTACTAATTGTGGGCAAGTGATACAACAACAAATGAAAGCGGCGGTCCTGCAAACAAGCTGCAGTAGTGTAGTCTGGCTAAGATTGTTATGATCGCAGTGGGAAGCCAAATTCGGTCCACCAAACTGGCTTACTTACGTACTTCCCATGCTCTGAGCACACCGTCACAGACATCAGGTCTCTAATGTTCAGCCCCGTTAATTGCATTGTCATTCTGAGCACCATGTCAGAAATCAGGTGTCCAATGTTCAGCCCCGTTTATTGCCTTGTCATTCCCCCTAAACATGCCATTCAAATAACATGTTTCCAGAAGATGTAAGCATTCATTAGATGATCTGGGTCTTGTGTTGCTCCCCATTCCCATGTATCATCCTTCATGTATGTCTCTGTAAGTTGATTCTGCATCGTTATACACCAGTTCGGTGTCTATTTAGTGAAATCCATGTTGCGTAAGTCGTGACGCCCAGACACGGCGTAAAAATCACATCACATTGTACTTTTCATGACCAAAACCGAAGAAGAAGAAGAAAAAGAAGAAGAAGAAAAAGAAGAAGAAGAAATAGGAGAAGAAAGAGGAGAAGAAGAAGAATGCTTATCCATGCCGTGATTGTCTCTACATATTGTCCTATAGTGTAGGGGACTATCTGTACTAATGGATACTGACAGGTCCCCAGCATGTAAAACTAGCAAGGCGATCTATACAAATCTCATACCGGTTCTAGTCTGCGAAACAAACATCTGTCAGACAGCAAACCGATAAAAAAACGCACAGTAAAAATAATAAAACAGATTAGCGCTTTCCACATTCGGCTAACTGCAGCACTAAATTGATGCTGCTGCTATTGTTGTTGGGGTTGTTGTTAATGTTGTTGTTGCTGATGTTGTTATTGTTGTTGTTGATGTTAGTGTTAAATTCAATTAGCACTTCGCGTTTCTTTGGTAGCGAGGTACAGTGGCCCGTCTTAAATTTGAAGGCGTACTTGACACGGTGAACAGTGCGCTCTTGTCTGTATTGCAATGTGAGGGGATTATCCCCAACCTCGTTGGCGAGACTGCCGTTATACAACCTGTTTCATGGAAGGTCTGCGAAGACGTCTGCTGTGTGGATCCTGATCAGTATGTTTTCCCGAACTCTGACGTTAATCTATTCTCTCCTAACTATTTTCTCTTGTTCTTGTTCTTCCTTTCTGGCGTTCATCCAGAAATGGATGTAGTTTACAGTGACGCTGCGATTTCTGCGCCTTTCGGATCGATACATCTGGTTTCAGCACGGCATTTCTGAGACAGGTTTTGCCTACCCTCATTCATCCCCATTCTTTTATTCAGAGCACATGAGCGCAGCCTGTTTCCAGGACCTCCACATGAGATCGCTGACTCCTGGCACATGCATATTCGGTCAAGTACCATATTAGATTATACCCATTACGCTACAGATGAAGTATATAGTAACAACCATAGTTGTCCCCCTTATACGACGTCTGCTGCAAGCCACTTTACGTGCTCTTCCAACTCTTGCTTCCGGTTCATTTTGCATGATGACGTAGTTAGGTTCAGAGAAAAACCTTTTCAGTATTATTTACGACGTACGTGGAGTTGCAGTAACAACGTGGCTGCTCAGTGTTTGTGTGCTAGAAGATAGGCCATGTGTTTCAAACTGGCAGCCTATCAAGGTGGGACTCGTCAATTGTCTGATATTACAACGTGAGAGAAGAGATGATTAAACGGTCATATCACAAAATGATAGTGACAACACAGCCATCGTTTTCTTCTCTTGTTTATTTGTCTGATCCTAGGAAAACGGGTTACTATTTCTTTACATTTTACAAAGATTTTGGCCTCATAATAAGCCTAAACAAAACAAAAGTGCTGGGGCAAGGCGCAGATGCCACCCCATCCATTACCATCGACAACTGCTAATTAGTGGATGTGGATCCGTTCACTTACCTGGGGTCCCTCATCAATGATAATATCCCTCTCTAGACCCCAAAGTAGGCAATCGCATTGGCAGGGCTGCTGCCATATGTTCTGTCTGAGAAAATCCCAAATTTACAGCCAAGACCAAGGCCACGGTCTACAATGCCTGTGTCGTCAGTACGCTTCTATATGGCAACCAAACATGGACAACTTATGCTAAACAAGAGCAAACGACAAAAACCTTTCACCTTCGGCGCCTGAGACCCATCTTTGGCGTCTCATGGAGAGACATGATGACAAAATCAGAGGTGTATTCTCGCACCTGCCTTCTAAGCATGTACTCTTCTTGAGCATCAAAGACTGCGATGGTTTGATCCTGTTCGTCGCATGCAAAACGCTCTCATGCCCAAATATATGTTCTCTATGGATAGCTGGCGTATGGTGAATGAAGAGTTAACCGACCACAGCTGATGTTCAAATACGCATGTAAGCGGGACATAAAGACATTACATTTGGATCTGACATCATTGGAAAACATAGCTGCAGACCGATCCAAATGGAGATGCATCCTGAAGAACCACCCCAGACTAGACGAAAATAAACTCCTGCGACACAGGGAAGTGAAAAGACAACGTCGCAAGGAAAGGGAAGACCAGAACTCAGTTGTTACTCCATGATCGCATCATCCTACATTTAGCCATGACTGAAAAAGGCTACTATTATATTGACTGGACGGTGACTGCATTAAAGATGGCACAGGCAGAGATAAACATAATAAGTATCGCGGGAGCTAAGTTTGTCGTACTCAATCGACGATACTTCCAGCGAAGGTTCCTCATGCTATCATATATACAGATGGATATGTGCTACGCGATAAGAAGGCCGGTTGGGGCATCTCTACTAGAGGGAAATGCATGTCGCTGCTGAGAGGATCGGTGCATACTTGAGAACAACGACCAGTTTCAGAATTGAGAGCGATGCATTGATCGACTCTGAGATCGCCTCTGGCAATCTGTGATCTCTTTAATGAGGGCCACAATCGTTTCTTACTTTCAATCCTTGATTCGGAAGGTGCAGAAGGACTGGATGTGGCATTAGTGGATAGTGAACATAGAGGCCTCAAACACCCGAGATCTACTGTCCTGGACTTGCTGGAGTTTGCGGAAATGAAGTTGACATCTTAGCCTCCGAGGCACCAACATTTAGAACATTAGCAACATATAAAGGTGACATTTTGAAGTTGATCAATGGCCTTCTTTTGAATAAAGACACTGCAGTCGATGAACCAGCAATGCACATATTTTGATATCATGTACGGGACCAGCAGAGAGAAACAACCAGCAAGCTACAGAACAAACCAAGTATCTACATGCTATGCCAGTTGCTGACAGTGACTTAGTACCTATAGGTCTGCCCGGTGCAACTATCTTGATTCTTAACAGAGCAGACTATACAGCGCGTTTACTGGAATAACAGACAGGAACAGAAAAGCTCCAAGTTGCGACCTACGCGTCTTTATCAAGGAAGCAGACACGTTTTACTTTGGGACAGACAGCTCATGGATCGCCAAGTTTGTCCTTATCTAACTATTGAACTTAATGTGACTATTGACCTATTGAACTTGTCTTAATGTGATTATTGAACTACTGAAGAACAAAAGAGCCACGACAACATCAAGATGGCACCAGAGGAGCACATGATGGCAAAACTAACAATGAATGAAATAAATGAGGCCATGAGAGCTTTAAAGAAAAAGAAATCGCACGGAAAAGATGGGGTAACAAACGAAATGCTGATGGGGTTTGGCCAAACAGCAAAGAGGAAGTTACTATCAGTCCTGAACCAAAGCTGGAAAAGGGGAATTATACCGCTGGCATGGAAAGATGCTGTACTTATACCAGTACCAAAGAAAGAAAAAGATAGAACATATCCAAATAGATGCAGACCCATCAGTCTACTTAGTTGTGTAGGCAAACTGATGAGCGTATGATAAACACCAGACTGATGTGGCACCTGGAAGCAAACACATATTAATCCCACAGCAAGCAGGCTTGATCCACTGAGGTTCAGATCACTCTCATAGCACAGGAAATAGAGGATGCTTACCAGGAGAAAAAGCATACAGTAGCGGTTTGGGTGGATCTAGAGAAGGCATTTGACAAGGTGTGGAAAGAGGGACTTAAAGTCAAGCTACGAAGAAGTGAAGTATCTGGAAACATGTACAGATGGATCAGCCACTACCTCGAAAATAGAACAGCCAGAGTTCAAGTACAAGGGCAGATGAGCAAAAAACAACATGTACGATATTCTCGCTTTCAAATAAACCACAGAACACCAAAATAAGTCTTAACGGCAAAAATCTTCGGCCTAACGACAACTCAAACTACTTGGGAGTCACATTTGATGGGCGCATGACATGGAAAAGTCAGATCGAGATAAACCGAATGAGAGCCAGACAAAAAATGACAATCATGAAAAAACTTGCTGGCACAAGCTGTGGATCAGACGAAAGAATACTAAAGAAAATGTACACTGGAGGAGTGAGACCAGTTCTCGAGTATGGCATTGCGGCATGGACAACAACAGCAAAGGCGAACTTTGATAAAATTAGCAAAACTTCAAAACCAAGCCATGAGAGTTATAACAGGAGGCATGAAGTCAACGCCAATTGTAGAACTTGAAAAGATTACAAATCTGCAATCCCTGACCGACAGAAGAGACTGCAGAGCCCAACAGCAAGCAGAGAAACGCAGAAGACTGACAGACCATCCAATGCATCAGAGACTAAATACATTTGGAAATGGGAAACTAAAGCGGAGAAACTTTGCAGATATAGCCAAAGTAAAGATGAGCGAAGACCATATGAACACCGTAACAACACCAAAGCCCATCCCTACTGTACGCAAACCCACCTGGAAGCAGCATATCATTCCGGAGGTGGTAGAAAATATACCAGGTATTGGAAACAAGAACAGCCCGACTGAAAAAGAAAGAAGAGACATAACCCTGAGGTACATAACAGAAAACTACCCAAGCATGGACTGGACCCATGCATACACCGACGGTTCTGTAACAAACACAACACAGAATGGAGGGGCAGGGGTATTCCTGAGCCTATCAAATGGTAGAAAAATAACACTGTCAGTGGCAACTGGAAAATTCTCAAGCAATTTCAGAGCTGAGGCAGAGGCACTGAGGACTGCAGTAGAAGCAATGCTGAAAGGCGAAAGCAATGAAAGCCAGATAGTACTGTTTATAAATGCCCTGGCCGTGGTTACAGCACTAAAAAGCTTGAAAAATAGTGAACTTATTGATTTAAGAGCAGTACTCCGTCAACTATGCCAGCAGTCCGCACCAAAAAGAGTAGTGGTACTGTGGGTTCCATCCCAGTGTAACATCCAAGGCTACGAGGAGGCAGACAGACTGGCAAAAGAAGGTGCAAGACTACCACAACCAGATTCTAGTGTGACCTACGAAGAGTTCAAAAGGCTTATTAGGGCCAGATACCTGGCCAAGTGGGAAACATAACATACTGGCTACACAAAAAACTATGCCTATTACCAGTTGAACAGAAAAGAGCAGGTCGTGGTCTTCGGACTCCGCACAGGCCACAACAGACTGAGGTACCACCTATTTAATAAACTGAAGATAGGTGGCACTGACGAATGCACTTGTGGTACAGGGAAAAGGACCGCTGAACATCTGCTGAAAAACTGCCCGATATACGAAGACCAGAGAAAGCACATGTGGCCATCACCAGTGGCAACACTAGACAAGCTCTATGGCAGTGCCGACAGCCTTAGGATGACCGCTGCTTTCTTCGAAAAAATACAGTTTGACGTCAGACAGCGTACGAAGAAGAAGGAGAACTACTGAACTTGTCTTAATGCGACTATTGAACTACTGAACCTGTCAGCCTTTGGTCATTGAACTTGTGTTGATGATGCTGTTAATTAATCGAATATGCCTTTATTTTGTCCTTCGTGACTTGTCGAACTTGTCTTCCTGGCACTCTTGGAAAATGGGACATATTGTCATACTCTCCTTGGGTTTTCTAACTTATTCTAATGCAGGCCTTTTGGCCGTCGAAATAATATTTATGTGGGTCTCGGGTCCGCCAATGTATATTCATATATATTATATATATTTTTTGTTCATAGAGACATGGATACAGCGGGATTAAGAACAACGTGTTTAAAAAAAATTGGAGGGGTTGAATGTGCAGGGGTTGAATAAATGTCCACGGCTAGACGGTATTCATAAAAATTGCTGTTTGAAATTAGAGACCAACTAGCAAAACCATTGGCTATATTATGTTCTCAATCACTTGCAAAAGGGATTGTTCAACGGGAGTGGAAAGATGCAGGAGTGATGCCCTAATTCAAAAAAGACAAACAATTAGATGCAGCGAATTATCGACTGGTGAGTTTAACGAACAGTCTGTACATTGTTAAGAGTCAATAATCAAAGAAAACATTGTAATGCATTTAATCTAATCAGAAATAGTCAGCATGGGTTTACTAGAGGGAGATCATGCTTTAGAAATCTTTTAGAATTCATGGCATGGTGAGGTCGTTGGGGCACACAGGAAGACACCCTCACAATCCCACGCCAGCCCTCTCTGTCAGATGCCGCTGCCTGTGACTCTTCTGGTCGGAGACTGGTTCATTCTTTTATGTTGTCCTCCCATCTCTTTTTAGGCCGGCCTCTTCGTCGTCTGCCATGCACCTTTCCGTGGAGGATTGTATTTGCAAGACCATTTGATCCTAATATGTGACCGTACCAAGTGAGTTTCCTTCTTTTGACAGTTGCCAAGAGGTCTTCGAAAGGCCTTATTGCTGTTGTAATTCTATCTCGTATTTCCACATTTGTAACTCGATTTTTGTACGTGACGTTTAAAAGTTTTCGGAAATATCTCATCTCCAAGGCCTGTATCCTTCGCTGAAGGTCCGATGTAACTGTCCATGTCTCATAGCGCCGCTATTGTCTGTGCTATTCTGGCCAACACCTTACATTTTGATCTTTCATCACTGACAATCGACCCATGATATTTAAAACGGTCAACCACTTCGAGTTCCTGACCGTTAGCTTTTATCCTGCTGTTGAAGCCCGTGGCGTTGTTGGTCATTAATTTTGTCTTTCCAGCGTTTATCTCCATACCATAGTCAAGACTGTTTCATTGAGCTTTCTGACCCATTCCTGGAGTTCTGCTTCTGAACCCGCCAACCCGTCGATGTCATCTGCAAAACGAAGGTTGGTAATCGTTCGGCCCCCTATCGTGACAGTACCAACGTGACCTCCAAGTGCCTCACTCATAATTCCTTCAAGGAATATATTGAAAAGAGTTGGAGAGAGTGTACAACCCTGTCTCACACCGACTGATGTGCGAAACCAGTCCCCTCGCCTCCTATTCACAAGAACTGCGCTAGACGCCTTGTCATACAGGTGTTCAAGGACCGTTGTCATATTTCCGTTGATATTATACATCCTCATGGTTGCCCAAAGCACTTTATGCCATACCCTATCAAACGCCTTCTTAAAATCCACAAACACATGATACAGTGTTTGCTGCTGTCCTAGATATCTCTCGCTTAGCAGCCTTAAATTAAATATCTGCAGTGCTTCTTCCCTGTCTGAACCCTGCTTGCTCCTCGGCAATGATGTTCTCTGCTTGGTGTTTCAATCGGTCGAGGATTAATCTAAGCATGACCTTGCTAGGGTGGCTGATGAGGTTTATTGTTCTGTAATTTTGGCACAGCTTTAGATTTCCAGACTTATGTAACGGTATAACTATTGATTTCGTCCATAAGTCCGGCTAGTTTCCTATCGCCCATATTTTGTTGCAGATGTGTGTCAGGCCTACCATCACTACCTCTCCACCTGCTTGTAAGAGCTCTACTGGTATGTTGTCCACGCCGGCCGCCTTACCTCTTCTCAATGTCTTCACCGCTGCAGTTACTTCTTCCTTCGTTATCAGTTGGTTATCCTCCATATTTATTGGTGTTGGGGGGAATGTTTTCTCAGGTTCGTTTCGCCCTTCATAGGTATATAGCTCGGAACAGTACTCTGTCCATCGTGCCAGTACGTCCTTGTCCTCAATAAGGCACTTGCCGCTTTTATCATGGATCAAAAGGTTCCTGCCTTGATTTGGTGTTACCAGTTCTTTGACAACCTTGTATGCTCCTTTGGCATCATTTCTGTTTAGTCTCTCTTCGATGTTTGTGCATTGCTCACATATCCACTCTTCTTTCGCCTCTCTCATCTTTTGTTGTATGGCTTTCTTGACCATTGAATTCTTGAATTCATGGATGACGTTACTAAAATGAAAGAATAAGGGGAGTCAGTGGATGTTATTTATCTAGACTTTGTAAAGGCCTTTGATAGAGTACCTCATCGAAGATTATTTCGAAAGTTTAAATCACATGGAATAGGTGGCGAAGTTGCCAAATGGATTGAAAATTGGTTAACGGGAAGAAGGCAGAGAGTGGGCATAAATAAGGAGTACTCTGAGTGGTGTGAAGTAAAAAGTGAAGTGCCACAGGGCTCGGTATTGGGACCAATTTTGATCTTGATATATATAAACGATTTAGACATTGATATGGAACCCATGATTGCAAAATTTGCTGATGACACAAAACTATGCAGTAGTGTCTCATCTAAAGCAGAAGTGGATATATTGAGGTCGGCTTTACATAAAATTTGAGAATGATCTGTAAGCTGGCAAATAGAGTTTAATGTAGATACATGTACAGTCATCCACATGGGTAGATCCAATATGGAACATAATTACGGAATGGGAGAGAATAATATTAGAAAGATAGATAAGGAAAGGGACCTAGGGGTTATAATAGATCATACAGGTAAGGTGAATGAGCAAGTTCAGGTAGTAGTGAAAAAGGCAAATGTAATGTTAGGTATGATAAAAAGAAATATTAATCATAGAAGCAAGGAAGTGATAGTCAAACTGTATAAAGCTTTAGTTAGACCTAGATTGGAGGTACACTTGAGGAGATATAAACATGATGGAATGGGTACAAAAAAAGAGCGACGAAGCTGATAGTGGGATTTTAGAATTACAGTTATAAGGAAAGACTCAGAAAAACCGGCCTACAGTGTCTAGAAGAGAGGTGAATTCGAGGTGACTTATTACACGTTTATAAGATGATCAAGGAATGGATAAATTAGACTATAACAATTATTTTTTTTAAAAATACAGCCACCCACAAGAACAAGAGGGCATAGGTACAAATTAACTAAAGAGAGGTCCAGATTAGATATTAGGAAATATTTTTTTAGTCAGAGAGTGGTGAATACTTAGAATGCATTGCCCCGGGAGGTAGTGGAGGCAGTGACAGTTAATGCATTTAAGAATAAATTGGATGCGCATAGCTTTTAGAGCAAGGTAATGTAAATGAAACTGGTTGTATACAGACTCTGCAGAGTCTTCTAAATCAGTATAAAGACGTTAAGTTAAGTTATGTGGGTCTTGGGTCATCCAACATTTCTGAATGTGGGTCTAAGTTGACACAACGTATTTTTATGTAGGTCACCAGTCATCCAACGTATCTTCATGCGGGTCTAAGATCACCCAACGTATTTTCATGTGGATCTTGTGTCACAAAATATTTTCTTCAGGGTTTTGGGTCACTCAATGTTATTTGTCTTAGGTCACTCAACGTATCTTCACGTGTGTCTTAGGTCACTCAACGTTTCTTCATGTGTGCCTTGGGTCATCCAACATATCGTAATGCGAGTCTAAGAGCAGCCAACATATTTTCATGTGGGTCTTGGGTCACAAAACGTATTTTCGTCAATGCTATTTCGTCAATGTTATTTGTTTAGATCACCCAACGTATCTTTATATGGGTCATAACTTCATGCATGCCTTGAATTATCGAACCTATCGCTGTGCGGCTTAAAGCAGGGTGCTTATCTTGCATGAGGTCGTTAGAGCTGTCAAAGATTTGGGACTCTTGGACCAGACCATATCTTGGTAAGGTCACTACAGAAACTGATAAAACTCACGAATTTTTGTTCACATTGCACTTTCTGTTAGACAGAGCGGTCTATCAGACACAACATAACTGAGAACCAAGATGGTTTCTCTGCTGCTTCCTCGTCTGCTGGCATGTTGTGTTGTGTTTGGACTCGTGCAAAGTCAAGGTAAGTTGTTGTAGTATTGTTGTACCTTCCTTTACTTTTATATAAGCTATCTTTTCTTTAATTTGATGTCATTGTTTTCTTTCTTTTCATCTGCATTTCTTTATTTATCTTTCGCAATTTAAGCTTTAATAAATTACTTCTCTACATTCATATGTCCCTGTATCTCTGTTCCTCTCTTTCACCCGTACACACATACTTATCTACACTTTATTTCTATCTTTCTAATTTGTTACATATATTAGGGCCCGACTGTCTAATACACCTGGCAAATAAAAGGCAGACAGATTGGTAAAGAAGAGATTAAGTCAGGAACAACTATTCAAACCAACAACCCTACAGTCAACCAACCACTTAAAACTGCGAACAGATGAGCAATGGATAATACTGGAAGAGAGATATACAGGAAGATCCAAGCGTGTGCTGGCAGTGCACCAGATTGAGCGGTTAGGAGCAAGGATATCCAGGCGGCGACTTCAACGAGGTAACGTCAGAGATACCTTCAGAGCTCACGGTACATCAGAAACTTAGGGAAGCCTATGAATTTAGGAGAACCTCGATCTGTTGAAGACTTCAGTTAGACTCTATCCAGGCAGTTGATTCTAACCAGCTTGCGAACATATATATTATGTGGAAAAGGTTGAGTTTCTTATAGCGTTTGCTATAGACTGTCCCTGTCCTGGGCTATCCCAAATCTGGAAGACGACATCAACGTCCGGAAAAGGAGAAATCGAATCACCATTTGGGCTTGGCACTGAACACATGCAACTCAACAGTGGACGTAAGCCTGGTTAGGCACAACATACTGACCAGAACGTCGTGTCAGGGTGAGGTACAACATACTGACCAAGAATACTCTCTCTCTCTCTCTCTCTCTCTCTCTCTCTCTCTCTCTCTCTCTCTCTCTCTCTCTCTCTTCCGTGTAGCGTTCCCTAGAAACAGACTGTTTCCAAGGCAGTCTGGCTGACGAGATGTGGATCCCATGATCCCCGTAGTAAGCGTCACGCAGATGAAACCAAGCATAGCACAGCCGCCTGGAGGACCATGGTCCACCTTCGTCAGCTCCTCGGGATGTAAGGAAAACTACAACTACATGTCACTTAACGTCTTTTTCATGGCACACACAGAGTAAACATACTCCCTGTGGGCATTGAACATGAAGAACCTGTTGGAAACGTCAGAATTGGCCTCTATCCAGCCAGTTGATTCTAAGCTGCTTGCGAACACAGCTCACGTGAAAGGGGTTGAGTTTCCTAAAGCGTCTGTTATAGACTGTCCTTGGTTTGCAGGAGACTAGAAGGATTATAAGCACCACAACAATATAAACTTCACAGTCGGTATTCGCTTGTCTGGTGAGGGTACTACCAAGATAGATAAAGCTTGCAGATGTTGGCCTTTTACGGTGATGTTTGGCTCGATGGAGATCTTCCCGATAGCAGGCAGAACGATCACTTATTGTTGTCTTTTTGCTGATCGTAAAACCAAAGTTAGTGCACGCATCTGTAAACTCATTCGTGTGTCCTGCTCTGACCACGTGTTCGTGGTGCTGTCGCCATGATGATCTAGTCGGCCCATGTTGACGGGGGTGTGCATGTCCTGCTCTAACCGCGTGTTCGTGGTGCTGTCGCCATGATGATCTAGTCGGCCCATGTTGACGGGGGTGTGCATGTCCTGCTCTGACCACGTGTTCGTGGTGCTGTCGCCATGATTTTCAAGTCCACCCATGTTGACGGTGTCAAAGGAATTGATCGAGCCAGCGACAGTCATGTACGGATCAAGATGCTGTTCCTATTATATGTCCTGGATTTGTCGAGCTGGAAATGTCATGTACCCACACCAACTCTGAAACCACATCGACTGTTTATGAATAGCGTCTCCTTAAAATGAGCTGTTAAGCGGCTCACCATAACTCGAAAAAGAATTGTTTCAGCGATCGCCAGGAATATTTCTCTGTGGTTATCACAAGATTGATGATTGTCCTTGCGCTTGTACATGTGGACAATAGTGGTATCGTTTAGGCCTTTCCTTATGTGACCTGCATCCCAAATTTGGCGAACGAGAACTATTAGCTTGTGCAGGGTCTCCTTCGTGGTAAACCTCAGCAAAAATATCTGACCCAGGGGTTTTGCCGCTGGACATTAGCAGATTGTTTGGCATTGATTTGCTGTGATGTTTATTATGTCTGCAGCAATGACTAGTGCGTGCACTTCAGCTGAATCAATTGAACATAATTTAATGTTCCAGTTTATGAACTAGTGATTTCGTTTTCTTTATCTGGGTAGACAACATAAATTCGTGCGCCTCCATTCTCCACTGCTGTCGTTGCTGATTTATCAGTACATGGATCCATGCTTCTCTGAGGTTTAGCTCTTCGATCATGTCACACGCTTATCTTTTCCATTGGAGAGCATATTGCTTTCCAATGGAGAATGTAGTAGTTATGAAAAATTTTTGGCTGAGATTTTGGTGTTATTCCCACGGAGCTAGAATTGGGTATTGGATTTACCTCCTTAGTAGTGTCTGCTAATTTAATCTTATATGTTCTGGTTACCATTTTTTAGACAGATGTAGACAACAATTTATCTTCAGTCTTCCATTGACAAGATCTCAGAATCCTCTCTTCATTGGGTGTGCTGTCATGATTTTGTATGTTTCTGATTGTACTGTGGTCTTGGTGTCGCGTCTATAGGATACAAGTGTGATGCCTGTGATGTTTTCCATTCCAATGATTTGAGTGGTCTTCATGACGCCCACGATCACCCGAAAGGCTCGGTTTTCTACCTTATCTAAGGTTTATATGTGTTATTTAATTGTTGTGCTGATACAGAGTCAACTATTGGTCTTATTTCACCAATACAGACTTTTTTAAATGTTGTTTCATTCGCTTACTAAATTGATTCTTCCTCGTTCAACTTCAATGACTCTAACAAAGGCAGCAGTCGACTCCAGGCTCTGTGCACTTCCGTTCAGCTTCTCGTTGAAGGACACTGGCTGTTGCCAAATATTACTTCTATTGTCCGTATACAAATGGGCAGGACTACAAAATATGTTATACCATCATGGGGGCTGCGCCGCAGCCACAAAGGTCCGTAGTGCCAACCTTGAACTTGTTGTATAGATGACATCTCAGTCTGTTGTGACCTGTACGTAGCCGGAGAATGATCACCTGGTCTCGCCTAAAGAGTTGGTGGTAGCCATCGTTTTATATGTGGCCAGGGTGGTCTTTTTTTCATTTTGCACTGTATGTTGCCCTGATGACGGCTTTAGTCTCATTGTATGTGATTTCTTTATCACTCTGCTGTAGCATTCCACCTTCTCTGGCGAGTCTGTCTGTCTTCTGGTTGATTGAAATGTTGCAGTAGACTGGTATCCAATGGACTGGGTTTTTTTAAGCACTGGGACAGGCGTTTTAGCGAGTGTGCCAGAGTACCGAGTTCATGTTTGTGCTGGTTCTTAAGAGCCATTAACATTCTGAGAATGACCACTTGTTTTTCTGCCTGTTCCTTGTGGTCTATATGGATTTTTTCAAATGTATTAAATTATTTTCTTCAGTACGGCGAGTGTCCTCCTGGAGTTAGCCTCTGCTGTCACAAGCTTTTCTTTAATCTGACATGGCCGTTGTCTGTTTGTGTGGACTTCTATTTCTCCTAGTTTAGCCCACTACTCGATAACCTAGAACACTTAATTTTTGGACACAACGTCTACTACTGCCACCTGTCATACCATCAAATTTTGACGGATCCTGGACAGACCTGCCCTCACGAGAAAGACAAGTATGGTAAATTCCCAGCCAAATGGGTTCGGAACATTAATTCTTAACTTAACTTATTTATACTGGGTTAGGAGGATCTGCACACACTGTACACAACCAGTATCACCTACTCAACTCAATCTAAAAGTACTAAAAGCAAGCGATCTATTTTTTAATACATTAACTAACTCTGTTCCAACTATTTCTGGTAGCAATCCATTCCAAGTATTAATCCCTCCCTAAATTAAAAAAATGTTCCTAGTACCTAATCTGGACACTTCTAAAATTAATTTGCAGCTGTATCTTGTTCTTGTAGCCGGCTGTACTTTGAAAAAAACTTGATGTAGTCTACTTTATTCTTTCCCATAAGTTAATCAACTTATAAACCTGTGTTAAATCGCCTCTAATTCTACTCTTTTCTGGACACTATAGAACTGTTTTTCCAAGCCTTTCCTCGTAACTATAATCGTGGGATCCCACTATCAGTTTTGTCGGCTCTTCTTTGTATCCTTTCCAGCTTGTCCTTTCCCACTGTCTAGTGTTGGCTTATCGCAGCTTTTCATTAGCTCAAGGATGTGGGTTAGGTCATGTCAAAGGGTCAGAATAATCATGTTTAACAGTTGAATATAGTCCCAAAAAAGAAAAAGAAAACTGTCATGACTGGAGCTGAGATAAGCCTGGGACGGACCACTTAAATAAATATGATTGTATGACAGAGATACCAAGAAAGGAGGACACAAGTTCACAAAGTTCAATCGAACAAGATTATGTTTTTTGTGAAAGTAAATCATGAAAATGTCATCTTATCTAATAAAGTTGAATGATATGCTAGGATTAGAGTCACATTCGGAGCACGAGTAAGGGTTCAATCATTTTGTGTAGTCCTTTTTATAAATCTTAGTAAGACTAGCAAAAAATGCCAGAAAACGTTAAAAGACACGAAGAACAGTAAGATACAAGGGTCAACGTTTCGACCTAAATCTTGGACTGCCTATCCTTTAACAGCGCAGATCAAACACAATTGGCTAACGTGAAGCTAAAAAGATAATTCCGACACATCCGGTTCGAATTCCACCATTCCTAGTTAGGCATATACATGATTTGTTTGTCTACATGCAAAAAGTCAGATCGAGAGAAACCGAATGAGAGCCAGACAAAGAATGGCAATCATGAGGAAACTTGCTGGCACAAGCTGAGGAGCAGACGAAAGTATACTTCAGAAACTGTACACTGGAAGAGTGAGACCAGTTCTCGAGTATGGCATTGTGGCATGGACAACAGCAGCAAAGGCGAACTTCGATAAAATTAGCAAACTCCAAAACCAAGCCATGAGAGTTATAACAGGAGGCATGAAGTCAACGCCAATTGTAGAACTTGAAAAGATTACAGAACTGCAATCCATGACCGACAGAAGCGACTGCAGAGCCCAGGAGCAAGCAGAGAAACTCAAAAGACTGACTGACCATCCAATGCACCAGAGACTAAACAATTTCGGAAATGGGAAACTAAAGCGGAGAAACTTTGCAGAAATAGCCAAAGCAAAGATGAGCGAAGACCCTATGAACGCATTAACAACACCAAAGCCCATCCCTACTGTACGAAAACCTACCTGGGGGCAGCATATATTTCCAGAGGTGGTAGAAAACATACCAGGTATTGGAAACAAAAACAGGCAGACTGAAAAAGAAAGAAGAGATACAATCCTGAGGTACATAACGAAAAACTACCCAAGCATAGACTGGACCCATTAATACACCGACGGCTCTGTAACAAACACAACACAGAACGGAGGGGCAAGGGTATTCCTGTGCCTACCAAATGGCAGAAAAGTAACACGGTCAGTCAGCTGAGGCACTGAGAGCTACAGTAGAAGAAATGGTGACAAGCAAGAGTAATGAAAGCCATATAGTCCTGCTTACAGATGCCCTGGCCGTAGTCACATCACTAAAAAGCCAGAAAAATACTAAACTTAATGATTTAAGAGCAGTACTCTGTCAACTATACCAGCAGACCAAAAAGAGTAGTGGTATAATGGGTTCCATCCCACTGTAACATCCAAGGCAACGAGGAGGCAGACAAGACTGGCAAAAGAAGGTGCAAGACTACCACAACCAGATACTAGTGTGACATACGAAGAGTCAAAAAGGCTTATTAGAGCTAGATACATGACCAAATGGGAAACAGAACATACTGGCTACACAAAAAACGATGCCTATTACCAGTTGAACAGAAGAGAGCAGGTCGTGGTCTTCAGACTTCGCACTGGCCACGATAGACTGAGGTACCACATATTCAACAAATTGAAGATAGGTGGCACCGACGAATGCACGTGTGGTACCGGGAAAATGACCGCTGAACATTTGCTGCAAAACTGCCCGTCATACGAGGATCAGAGAAAGCAGATGTGGCCATCACCAGTGGCAACACTAGACAAGCTCTATGGCAGTGTCGACAGCCTCAGGATGACAGCTGCTTTTTTCGAAAAAATAAAGATTGATGTCTGACTTTGTACGATGAAGAAGAAGAAGAAGTTTGTCTACATGCGATCGCTCCTCCTCGTACTGAAAGTATTGGCAACCTGCCGAACACCTGTCAAGAAACGTGTAACATGTTAATAGGCTGACGGTTCTAAGAAGCAACGTTCCGCAAAGCACATATACCATTCAAGCAATTAATCAAAGCCCGTCGCTCCCCTTGGTGCTTAATCCATCAACAACCATCCCGCCAGCATGTACGGCTCAGGGCAGCTCGTTCTGCCTCTCTTCAGGTGTAATCATTTAATCTTAGTTTATCCTCTTTGAACATTTTGTACCTCTCTCTGTTTCTCCCCCCCCCCCCCCCTCCCCTTCCCCCGTTTCCCTTCCGGAATTCCATGTAAGAACCTGTCTGGCGAAGCTGAACGGTGACATCCGTAGCGTATGTCCTATCCAGCCCCATTTTCTCTGCTAAATGTGTTGTATCAGATTATGTTGTTGGCCCCTTTTCCATTTGTCGTCATTTCTCATCATGAATTGACACTGTCTGCCCATTTTCCTTCGTATGCATATCTTCTTCTTCTTCTTCTTCTTCGTTCTCAATCTCCCACTACCAAACCCTGAAAGGGTAAGTAGCAGAATGTAGTCCAGAGAACGGAATGCGTTGTGTCATAGTTTACAGCTTGGCTGCGATATTTGCACCTTTCGGTCCAACACTTCCGGCTTTAGCAAGATTTTTTTTTTAGTACCCGATTAGCATTCCCTCTTCGATCCCTTCTCCTTAGCCAGTCTGCCCTGCTGCAGCCTGTTATCCAGGATCACCGCGTGAAGGTGTAGAAGGGTCTTGGCATCTATGGTTCGCTGGCCCTGACGCTAGCAGTCAGATATGGGTCGCTGACCACTGCAGCTCATGCGCTGCTCAGCATCTTGATCCCATGCATATTGAAGGACTGGAGTTTTTGTTGTATGGTCTTGGTCGTTCTCCATGTGTCCGCTCCATGATGGATATTCTTTTGAGCAAAGGACATGCTACTTACTTTTTAAACACACTTACCAACTAGTAACAATATATATATATTTAAAAAATAAAAATACACTTGTGTGTGTGCATATATATATATATATATATATATATATATATATTTATATATATATATATATATATATATACATATACATATATACTTAAAAAATTAAATCATATATCTATTTCTATATTTACTTCAGTTCATCCCGTAACACATCAGGTCGTTGGGGCACACATGAATGAAGACACTCCTAAAATCCCACGCCATCTCTCTCTGTCTGTCGCCGCCTGTCGTATCTCACCGGGACGAAGGCCTGACCACTCAGTGATGTTGTCTACCCATCTTTTCCTTGGACGTCCTCGCCCTCTCTGTCGCGGTACGGAACCAAAGAGTATCGAGTTGGTAATTCCGCTGGACCTCGCGACGTGCTCGCACCAGGCCATCTTTCGTCTTTTGATAGCTGTGAACAGATCTTCAAAAGGACCAATAGCGTCTTCAACTTTCTGGCCTATTTCTACGTTCGTGACACGATCCTTATATGTAACATTTAGGAGTTTTCTATAGCACCTCATTTCTATTGCATGTATTCTGCCCTGGATATCTGCTGTAATGGTCCAGGTCTCGCAGGCATACAGAAATATTGAGATCACCAAAAAGCGCAGTAGTCTAACTTTTATGCCGAGGGCGAGCCGCTTGTCTTGCCATATAGGTTTCAGCCTAGTCAGCGCCGCTGTTGTTTGTGCTATTCTTGCAATTACCTCTCGCTTCGATCCCTTTTCACTGATCAATGATCCCAGATATTTGAAACGTTTTACCACCTCAAGTTCCTGCCCATTTGCCTCTATTACAGATTTAAACCCTGCTACGTTATTGGTCATGAGCGTTGTTTTATCTGCATTTATTTCCATACCAAAATTCATGGCTCCTCTATCCAATCTACCAATCAACTCCCGAAGTTCCCTTTCTGTGCCTGCCAATACATCAATTTGATATTGATGATATATACTTAAAAAATAAAAATACATATATATTTATATATACTTAAAAAACAAAAATTATATGTGTGTGTGTGTATATATACATATATATGTATATGTATATATGTATATATATATATATATATATATATATATATATATATATATATATATATATATATTTATATATATACTTAAAAAATTAAAATCATATATATATATATACTTACAAACGTACTTACCAACATATATATAGTTAAGAATCCAATCACAAGCGATGATGGGGGCATCATCAGCCGGTTTTGTCTTGATGATGTAGCTAGCGCTGTATTTAGATTGTGGTGAGGAAGGAACTGCACTGGTCATCAACCTCACTCTCTGGTCCCGAGTTTCCTTGGTGAGTCCTTGGACCCGAGGTCCCGACCAGTGGCAAGCCATAAGTCGAAACGACTGGAGGTAACTCAGGATGCAGGCACTCTGATCCCACACCATTTGAAACCAGAGATCACTTGAAAATTGCGAGATTCGATCGCTCACCGTTTTCGTTCATCGCCTATCGACTATACCGACCCCTCTACATATGCATACGTACACACATACATGCTCACACACGTTAACACGCATGTACACACATAAACACACACAAACTGAAATATGCTCCAATAGCTGGCTACACTAATATAAAAACTACAACATTGAGTTAAGTTCAACAAACAAAACTATTAAAGGTAAATGCAAGGCGGGGTAAAGTATAATAACGTACGGGTATGTATCTTTAAGATTTCCAAAAATAAATAAAGAGAAGAATGGTGCGGGGTTAGTTAAAATGAAAACAGGCAGAACACTAACAAAATGACAAAAATAAAGATCCTGATGACTTGCATCTTCGTGGTGGCATTCCACGGAGACATGATCAACCTCACAAACCCTATGGAAGAAGATGGAATACTTCCAGCTCAAATCCCCACTATACCAGGAATAGCAAACAAGAAAATCCCACATAAGGTGGATATAGAACAAAACTGGCTAGTAAACAACATTTCGTCTAGGAAATGAATATACTTTGGCCACACCAAACACTTATAATAGCTGTCCATCGTTGTCGATGAGGACCGCCGACATCATCCTTGTCACAGATTTCCCTGTTGGGTGTGGGTGCGCATGTGGCTGAAAAGGCCAATGCGGGCACGAAAACATTTGCTACATATCGGGCATACGAGGTTTGTAGAAGGGGATGGTGTTCCCGTTGCTCGGGATTTCCGCGTCTCGCGTCTGCTCTGGGCTTTCACAACACGGTCGTCTTCACCGGCAGCTACACCCGATTTGACTGCGCTTCTCCAGTCAGATCTGTTTAGCACAAGACATTCCCAGGTGTCGATGTCAATCTGGAAAATTTTCAGTGAGTCCTTCAGACCGTCTTTAAAACGTTTCTTTGGGCGCCCTCTCTCACGCCATCCATCTCTCAGCTCGCCGTAGAGAATCTTCTTTGGGAGCCGCTCGTCTGACATACGGACGAGGTGTCCGACCCATCCTAGTCGTGCTTTCTCTAGCAGTGCATGGATGCTGGGCATGTTAGCCCTCGTGAGAACCTCGATGTCAGTGACACGATCTTGCCATCGGATGTGGAATATTCGCCTCAGGCAACCTGTGTGGAAGTGGTTTAACCTCCTTGCATGTCCAGAGTTTACAGTCCGTCTTTCGCAAGCGTATAGTAGGGTTGGAATGATGGTTGCACGGTAGACTTTGAGTTTGGTCTTGACGCTGATGCCACGACGTGCCCAGACCATCGAGCGCATTCTACCAAAGGCTGTGCTGGCCTTTGCTATTCTGCTTGCCACCTCATCGTGTAGGCTGACAGATCTCGACAGCGTACTGCCATTGGCAGACATGGTATCGGAAAATGCAATAGTAACGGACTGCTCCTTCTGAGGACATGTGCCGCAAATGAACTACTCATTACAAACACAGCTTTCCGACTACCTGTCCGAAATAAAACCACATGGATGCACCCAAGGTCCCGCCACTGGCACCTCATTGACTATATTATTATCAGACGTAGGGATCGAGCGGATGCTATGGTAACGAAGAGCATGTGTGGTGCAGAATGTTGGACCGACCATCGACTTGTCATTGCCAAGCTAAACTTCAAGATCCAGTCCAAAATGCGCCCCCAGGGAAAGAAACCCCTGAGGAGGCTAAATGTCTCTCAGCTGAAATACGAACCCACGAGAGGAGGCTTCCAGGAAGAGCTTGAGGGTAGACTGTCTGAGCTTCGTTTTGAAAAGAACGACATCGAAAAGAACTGGGCATCATTGAGAAACATTGGCCCACTCACGCGCAAGCATAAGGACTGGTTTGATGAGAACGATCTAGAAATACAGAGACTTCTCGATGCAAAACATGAAGCGCACAGAGAATACCAGAGGAACACACCATCTCCGGCAGCAAAAGCTGCCTTCAATAATGCTCGCAAAGCTGTCCAGACCAGGCTTAGAGAGATGCAAGACTCCTGGCTCAGCAAAAGAGCTGATGAAATTGAGATGTTCGCCGAGCGTCATGACACCAAACGGTTTTACGAGGCACTGAAAGCTCTCTACGGCCCGCAGCCTTCTAGTAATACTCCAGTTCGCAGTGCGGATGGGGTACTGCGAACAGATAAGGTTCAGATTCTAGACAGATGGGCAGACCACTTCTGCAAAATACTAAACCACCCATCGTCCATAAATGAAGAGGCCATCCGGCGAATGCCGCAGGTGGAACTGAACCTGGCGTTGGATGAAGTAATTACTGAGGAGGAAGTCGACAGGGCAATCAGTTCACTATCTATAGGAAAAGCTCCAGGAGCTGATGCAATACCAGCAGAGGTATATAAGACAGCTGGCCCATCCCTCACCAGAAGGATCACTGAACTCTTCTGTCACATGTGGGCTGAAGGTAAAATTCCGCAGGAGCTAAAGGACGCCTCAATAGTTCACCTATACAAAAGAAAAGGCAATCGTCAGGAATGCGACAATCATCGTGGAATATCGCTACTCTCCGTAGCAGGCAAGATCCTAGCGCGCTTACTGCTAAACAGGCTCAACAAACACCTTGAACAAAGCCACCATCTCCCAGAAAGCCAATGTGGATTCAGAGCCGGAAGAGGAACAGTGGACATGATTTTTGCCGCTCGCCAAGTACAAGAGAAGTGTCGAGAGCAAAATCAGGCCTTGTACACCACATTTATTGATTTGATAAAGGTATTTGAAACAGTAAACAGAGAAGGGCTGTGGATGATAATGTCTAAGTTTGGCTGCCCCAACAAGTTCATAACAATGGTGAAGGCACGTGTGCTCGTGTACTGGACAGCGGTGCAATCTCTAAAACGTTTCTGGTATCAAACGGAGTAAAACAAGGATGTGTACTCGCCCCGACTTTGTTCAGCATGATGTTCGCGGCCACGATGACAGACGCCTTCAGATCATTGGAGCTTGGAATACCCATAAAGTACCGCACAGATGGCAAGTTACTCAATTCCAGAAGAATGAAGGCCAAAACCAAAGTGGCTGGCGACATAATCAGGGAACTTGTATTTGCTGACGACTGCGCTCTAATGAGCAACTCAGAACTGAACATGCAGGTTGGAATGGACCAGTTCTCTGCCGCATGCGAAAATGTTGGTCTGACCATAAATGCCAAAAAAACAGAGGTCATGTACCAACCAGCACCAGGCATGCCGTACACAAAACCAGAGACTACAGTCAGCGGGCAGACGTTGAATGCCGTAGACAAATTCACATATCTGGGCAGCATGCTGTCGAGATCTGTCAGCCTACACGATGAGGTGGCAAGCAGAATAGCAAAGGCCAGCACAGCCTTTGGTAGAATGCGCTCGATGGTCTGGGCACGTGGTGGCATCAGCGTCAAGACCAAACTCAAAGTCTACCGTGCAACCATCATTCCAACCCTACTATACGCTTGCGAAAGCTGGACTGTATACTCTGGACATGCAAGGAGGTTAAACCACTTCCACACAGGTTGCCTGAGGCGAATATTCCACATCCGATGGCAAGATCGTGTCACTGACATCGAGGTTCTCTCGAGGGCTAACATGACCAGCATCCATGCACTGCTAGAAAAAGCACGACTAGGATGGGCCGGACACCTCGTCCGTATGTCAGACGAGCGGCTCCCAAAGAAGATTCTCTACGGCGAGCTGAGAGAGGGATGGCGCGAGAGGGGGCGCCCAAAGAAACGTTTTAAAGACGGTCTGAAGGACTCACTAAAAAGTTGCCAGATAGACATCGACACCTGGGAATGTCTTGCGAAAAACAGATCTGACTGGAGAAGCGCAGTCAAATCGGGTGTAGCTGCTGGTGAAAATGACCGTGTTGTGAAAGCCCAGAACAGACGCAAGACGCGGAAATCCCGAGCAGCGGGAACACCATTCCCTTCTACAAACCTCGTGTGCCCGATATGTAGCAGATGTTTTAGTGCTCGCATTGGCCTGTTCAGCCACATGCGCACCCACACCCAACAGGGAAATCTGTGACAAGGATGATGTCGGCGGTCCTCATCGACAACGATGGACAGCTATTATTATTATATATTATTATTATTACTGCCTAGATATGTGAATTACACTTAATGGCCTAGAAACAACTATACTGGATAGTTATGGTACTTGGCAAAAGAGTGTGAGACAAACCATGGATGGGCAGAACAAGAAGAAGTCGGACAAAATGACATTACAGAGGCTCTGGGGTTAACAGTGGCAAAGGCGTGAGAACTGGCCAGGGATCGAGTGTTTGACAGACTGACTGTCACGACAGAGACGCTCTACAAAGAACATGCTACATGATGATGATACAAAAAATGTTGTAATTCATTTAGTTAGTTTTCTATATTCATTTGTAATATTTATGGAAGAGTCTGGCAATAGACACATTAAATAGACACATTAAATAGACACATTAAATAGACACATTAAATAGACACATTAAAGACAAAGACTATGGTATTGCCAAGCAACAAAGGCAAATTAATATAATCATTAATATCGAACAACTACATGAGTTTACATATTTGGCGCAACTAAACACAGATAACGTCAGCAGTGAGACTAAAACATGACAAGGATTGCATATTGGAACAAAATTAATTAAGGAAAAAAAAATGAAATTGTTAACCTCAAATAATCTCGGCATAGAACTGATGAAAAGAACAATCACTACTTGATTGTGGCCGATTGCGTTGCATGAGGCTGTAAAATTGGACTTTATCAAAGAAGGATGAAAACGGCTTGAAAGCTTTTGAAATGTGGTGCTATGGTAGAATGCAAATAATGTTGGAAAGAATTAAGATCCAATGACAATATACTCATTGAGGGTAGGGGCCCAAAGAAACAATATTTAAAATGATTCAGAAAAAAAGAATATTGAGTTGGCTGGGATAGAATATGCGATATGAAAGCCTTCTACAGAAGATATTAGAGGGCAGGATTCCGGGGATTCAACGAGGAGGCAACCAGGCCTCACACCTTTACATCTCAGGCATGCATGGGCATTAAAGTACCAACTTATGCCGAAATAAAAATACTTGCAAAGGATAGGGTCAAGTCATTCTCAGAGAACCAGTCTCAGAATTGACCAACAAGAGGAAAGGGTCAAGTCATTCTCAGACAACCAGTCTCAGGACTGACCAACCAGAGGAAAGGGTCAAGTCATTCTCAGACAGCCAGTCTCAAAACTGACCAGCCAGAGGATAGTGTCAAGTCATTCTCAGACAACCAGTCTCAGGACTGACCAACCCGAGTTAGAATCATTGATTAATGTATTTTCATGGATACACAACAGTACACTTTTGTCACTAGTTCTCTAGTAAAATTATACTTACAGCCTTGGTTTAAAATTTTATCTCTAAAACTACAACTTCTATCCACAGATGCGTCCACCTGCGATGCACAAGCGGACATTCTACTCATCTTGGACTCCACTGCCAGTATTGGGTCAGCTGATTACACAAAGATGCTGAAGTTTGTGGCAAACTTAACTCACAGTTTCAATATCGGTCCTAAAGCTATACAGTTCGGCGCCATAGTTTTCGCTGACATTACCCAGAATTTGTTTAATTTCGGAACATACACAGACCACACGAGTCTGGAAAATGTAATTTATTTTTAGTTCCTCACAATATTATAATGGTTTTGGGTTTATGATTGAAGTCTTAATGTGACTGTAATCACTGCAGTGGTGCCCCTAATAGCTATTGTGGTTACGGGAATGACAAGTCAAAAAGGTGTTGAATGCAGACTCTGCGTAGTCTTCTAAACTAGGATAATGAAGTTAAGTTGGGTTAATATATATTTTACTTAGGGCACTAGATACTTATATGTGAATACTACAATCCTGGTATTCAATCAGGTAAAATAGCCCGACGCCAGGTAGCAAAAAGCTACTTGAATCCCTATCTGTATTTCGCACTAGTGCAGTCTGGCAAAAAAAATAGGAATCGCCATGGGAAAGCAAATCGGGCGCCCAAAAACACCAGCTCAAACCGGATGTATCAGGCCAAAGGTGAAAATATCTCAGTCTAGCTGTAAACTATAACACAAAGTCGCAACGTTTTCAGAACAAACGCATTAGAGAAAGAAGAAAAAAAAGAAGAAGAACTGGCCAAATCCATGCTGAGTGTGGTTATAGTTTCCTGAGTTTAAAACAAATCTCCAAAAATAATCGGTGACGAAGGATACCATTTTTCATAAAACAATACAATAGATAACTCGTTTTCCTGGGAAGCAGAAATAGAAGGATTACCTGCCTTTACTTAGTCAAGCACAAGCAAAATACAGTTTGTGACAAGTAAACATAGATAAACTACGTTGTTCGGTTCAAGTTTTTATTCTTCCTTTGCTGGCTTGTAATTTGCTGGGTAGACAAATATATCGATTGGCCTGTTGTGTTTTTGCATGATTTGAGGTTTGTGCTATACTTTAGTTTCTGTGCAGTTCGCCCTTTCTGGTTCACGGCTGTTTATTTTTGGTGTTAAGGGAGATAACCTTCAAATATATATATGACATTCAGTTTAATATAAGTTGTTTCAGTTCCAATAGAAGAATACATAAACAAACTACGTTTTTCGGTAAAAATCTTCTGAATGATCCGTCCGGAATACGCCAGAACGTGATAGATTAACATGTCGCACTAGTAGTGGCTGTGTACACAATTTAGGATAGGAGCCGCGTAGCGCAGTGGTTAGCAAGCTGTCTTCGGATCTAAGTGGTCCTGTGTGTATTCCCCAGTTGAGGCGGAAATGTTTTTTCAGACCGTTACGGGCCCCGGGTCGACCCAGCCTTAAACGGGTACCGGTTCAGTCCTGGAAGTAAAAGCGGCGAGGGAGAGAAGATGGCTACCGGCGTCATAAAGCCGAGCCTTTGAAATGTTAGATCGCACACCTCACACCCCCTACGGCAGTAGTGCTATGGGTTACTTCACTTTACTTTACTTTTACACAATTTCAGCTCTCTATAATTTGGTGGAAGAAGGCTACAAAAAGATAAAAACAAGTTCATCCAAACGAACAGCGCAAGATTCGGAGGGCATAGTTACACAAGGGTTTATACTTACTCTCTCACCCACTTCCTTCCACACCCACCCACTCACCCAAAACCCGCCCGCACGCGCACACACACACACACGCCCCCAGGGTGGGGCCCTTTAATTGTACTTTGGTTGAGGTTGATCCCTGAGATCGCCCTATCATAGGTATATACAGACGCACACACGCACCCAAACACTAATACGTCCTGATATCGCCCGAAAGACTAACGGTCCGGGCTAGAAAGTGAAGTGCCTCCGCCAGTAGATTTAGTTTAGTTCATCCCGTAACCCATCAGGTCGTTGGGGCACACATAAAGACATGAAAATCCCACGCCAGCTCTCTCTGTCTGTCGCCGCCTGACGTATCTCACCGTGACGAAGGCCTGACCACTCAGAGATGTTGTCCACCCATCTCTTTCTTGGACGTCCTCGCCCTCTCTGTCCCGGTACGGATCCAAAGAGTATCGAGTTGGGAATTTCGTTGGACCTCGCGACGTGCCCGCACCAGGCCATCTTCCGCCAGTAGATACAGACAGGCAAACCTTTTACTTCCAGAACAAAAGCAAAGAGAAAACGGCATTTCCAGTTAAATAAAAGAATGTACTAATGAAGGGAAAACATGCCGGGGAATATGGTATTAAGCCTATATATTTCTTTGACCAATGGCACACCAGGAGTGATGTGGTTAGCAACACAATGACCACCTTTTCCTTCGAAGAATTGCTCTGGTACCAAATTTTGTAGACTGGGTTGACCCCAGAATCTTTTGCGATCGAAAATATATTATGTATTAACTGGTGGTTGAAACTAGATCGTTCGACTTGGCACTAAGCACTGAGATACCGAGGGTTCAATGTATAAAAACCTTGACGTTAAATTTCTTCGTTGTATATTTTCCATTAGTTGGCCACATTCAATGGCAAATTCGGATCTGTGGGTAAGAACACGGGAAATAACCAATAGAGAAAGTGGGGATGGATAAGATCCACTCAAATAGAAGCCTGACAGCATAACAAGACATGGGTTGGATTGAAACCCACAGGGAAAGAGAAGAGTGGGAAAGCCAAGCAACACCTGGCGGTGAAAGGTCGAGGAGGAGGAAATCATTTGAATTGAGGTCTCTAGGGCGGAACTCAAACCTGCACAGAATAGCAACAGACGTAGGGCCTCTGTTGCGGCCTTATGTTCCAAGGGGGAACCAGATGGATACATGATTATCATGACTGATTCGATGCATGTCTTTCACAGTAAAACGATCGGGTCCAATGCTGCTGATGATCGCAACACGCTGTAGTCCATCGAGCTATATACGTGTACCTGATGTACAGATAGGGAATGCCCAGCAGCTGGGAAAGAAATAAATCACCTTACTTCAACAAAAAAGCTGATATTTCTTCAATCACGTCTCTCACACCAATTTTAGGGTCGAAGGTGCAGCAGTGAATAAGCTGACAGCAGCCAGCGACTCATAGTTGGCTGCTTGCAACAGGTTCGTCCAATCAGAGCTGACCAACGCCAAATTCCGAAATTAAAAGCGGCGGTTCCGGGTGCAGACGGCACTAGGGTAATCTGGTTAAGAGAATAGCGATTGCAGTAGAAAGGAAACCCGTTACCAAAACTCCAGCTAAAATCGGATGTGTCGGACTGAAAAGGGCAGATGTAGCAGACTCACTGTAAACTACGACCTAACTACACAACGTCATTATCAGAACGAAAACGCAAGAAGAAGAAGAAGAAGCACACGAAGAAGAAGAAGAAGAAGAACACGAAGAAGAAGATGAAGTAGAAGAAGAAGAAGAAGTAGAAGAAGAAGAAGACACTAATTTAAGATAATGGCAGTCCCATAACAGACAATGATGTCTGCGATGAAGTGATAGAAACCCCATAATACTGAACCTCAACTTTGTATGAGGTGGAGTGGTAAATCGCTTCCTCGCAACTATTACTTCTCTAAGAATAGGCCAGGTTCTTTTTACAGCAGTATCGACTGCAGCGTATTAATAACGGGGATCGAACCTTCGCCTGTGAGAAGCGTGCCCTCTGGGATTCGGCTACTCTGAAGCTGTAAAACACTAACTGGTATATCATTGTTTGGTTCTCGTGGTTGTTTTATGAACATACTTTCTACCTGTAGGCAATCATAAAGGCACCATACCTTGCTCAATCAACCAACACAGACCAGGCACTCAAGTTTGCCAGACTCCAATCGTTTACCGCAGTTTACGGGGCTCGACCTTCGATTGCCCGCATTGCCATTGTGCTGACTGATGGAGGATCTAACGATCACACCAGTACCGCTAGCGAAGCCAAGCTCCTCAAGGATGCTGGTGTGCTCGTTCTTTCTATCGGTATAGGATCCAACCTTGACCAGACGGAGCTTCAAACTATCGCGTCCAGTCCTTCAGATGTATTCCAAGTCAATAATTTTGATATTCTCAACACCATTGCCAAGCAAGTGACCAATAAGACTTGTGAAGAAGGTAACACTGCAAGGTTATTTTGTTAAATTTAGATGTGTGTTGTATTTAATTACGTTCGAATTTGTGTTTCTTCTTTATGGAACTCTCACTTCTTTAAGCGATCATCTGTTCAAACACACACATTTTGTTTAGATTGTATTTGAAAGATACTAAATGTTTAAGCTTCCTAATGGGCTCTCTAAAGCTAAATAGCTTAAAATATGTACTTTGTTGTTGTTGTTGTTGTTGTTGTTGTTGTTGCAATTTGGCACTCTTTCTTACTTCTGTTGTTCGCCTACACAATTCAAATACACATTTAAAGTGAGAATAATTCTGTGCTCGTTGGTTCAACACTAAACGCACTACTGCCTTCCAGTCGTCACAATCTGCATACATCCATGACTATCTCATGTTCAGATTGCCTGCTACTGCCCTATGTCGTTCAGATTACTTAGTGACTAGGACACAAAACGCTCCGTTCTCCGGACAACATCCTGCTACTTGCAAAGCCCTTTTCAGAGCTTGCTAGCGGAAGATTGAGAACGAACGCAGAAGGAGAAGTAGAGGAAGAAGAAACAAAAGAAGAAGAAGAAGAAGCAGTAGAAGAAGAAGAACTAAAAGAAGACTTAGTTATTTGAATTCTCATTGTCTCTAGTCTCAGACTAAAATTATTGGGATATTAAGTAACTTGTTTCGTTTGTATCTGTGCATACTTAAAACTACAACGCAGATATATTTCTTTATTCATTCAATCATTCATTATTTAACCATTCCGTTTCAATGTGAAGATAGATCACCCCTATTGCAGTTGTTCCCATACAGGAAGCCTGTACCCAAGCTTTTGCATTGTCTTATATTTTAACATGACGAAGTTGCCAGTCCTAAACACAACTCTGTTTAATCGACTTTAACGACATGCTTGTAAAAGGTGAAAGAGAACCAATCTGACTCATCCCCGGATGGCAAACGTTATTAATGATGTTTTCCTAATGTTGCTGGTTCCCGACGGAGCTCAGTGTCCCCACAACTATTGGGAGAACACTCTATTACACGGAGATGTCATCAATGATTTCGTCAATCCTGTTGTTTGCTGAAGCCTTTAAATACTTACGAGGGAGTCCAACAATGAGAATAGAAATAAATAAATCGAAGCTGTAACGGTAATGAAGGTCAAAAGTATATTAAAACATACATAGATAATGGCTCAGTGGACGCATCAGGAGAAAAACAAAACGACCAAGTTACGGTCAGAATACTTTCGTCTGGGATGGCTTGCTTGGCTTCGTTTGTTCTCAATCTCCCGCTTCCAAAAACTGAAAGGGCTTAAGTAGCAGAATGTAGTCCAGAGAACGGAATGCGTTGTGTCGTAGTTTACAGCTTGACTGCGATATTTGCACCTTCTGGTCCAACACATCCGACTTCAGCAAGCATTTATTAAGTACCGGGTTAGCATTCCCTCTTCGATCCCTTCTCCTTAGCCAGTCTGCTCTGCTGCAGCCTGTTATCCAGGATCACCGCGTGGAGGTGTAGAAGGGTCTTGGCAGCTCTGGTTTGCTGGCCCTGACGCTAGTAGTCAGTTATGGGTTGCTGACCACTGCAGCTCATCCCGTTGGGGATAAAGAACGAGTTAAATTAACCAACAAATCAAGACAAGAAAAATAGGGCATGATGAAAATATAGCGGTTTCAGTAAGGAGACATAGCTAGAAGTGGCTAGCAGCGTGTGGGACACGGTATGCCAGTTATGTTATGGATTAGACCAAACAAGAAATGATGAATTTGATTACACACAAACAAATACAACGAAAACATGGCCATATAACAAAAGGCACACAAACCGAACAGATATCAGGAGACACAAATATACAAAGATATTGAGGAGAAAAGAGAAAACCTATATATATATATATATATATATATATATATATACATATATATATATATATATATATATATATATATATATGACACCATAGAGAGGAAGGTACGAAAATGGCTTTATAACAAATAATAATAGAAGAGAGGGACAGATATAAAGAAAGAGACAAGGGAAGCCTACGTGATCGTATGAAATGTATTCAAACCGTGAGGTTGGGGATCAAGATGCAGAGCATGCGCTGCAGCGGTCAATGACCCAAAGCTGACTTCTAACGTCAGGGCCAGCGACCCAAACCTGCAAAGAACCTTCTCCGCCTCCACGTGGTGATCCTGGATAACAGGCTGCAACAGAGCAGACTAAGAAGACGGGATCGAAGAGGAAAGGTTAACACGGTACCCACAAATACCATGCAAAAGACGGATGTGTCGGACCAAATGGTGCAAACATCACAGTCAAACTGCAAACTACGACACAACCCATTCCGTTCTCCGAACAACATCCTGCTACTTGAAAAACCATTTGCAGAGCCTGGTAGCAGGAGTTTAAGGATGAATGCCGAAGAAGAAGAAATCATGAGAGTTTAAGCATCCAATGCCGAAGAAGAAGAAATCTTGTGATTTGAAGTATCCAATGTCAAAAATAAAATTGTTCTCAGACTCAAACCGGTATCGATCAACCATACCCTTACATCCAGGGCTATTAAAATGTCTGGCGACAGGATAGCAAATGCCACAATGAAATATATGCGTGGAGTATTACCGCATCTTTCCGGTGGTCATTAAACAGTCGGATTTTAAGTCTATGTTTGCAAGGGTCCGGACTGGATGACAGAGGGACTAGTTTCACCAGAGGCGTCAGAACAAGCTACGTGCACTGCGATGAGGAAGCCCATATCCTAGATCTAAAAACCACAAAAAGTGCTAATATTTGATGTGACTAATTGAGAGGTAGAGATTTCACTCAATGTAAACATGTTCCATAGCAGATAATGCTGTCAGGGATGAAGTGTTTGAGACTTCATTGTACTAGGCACCTGCTTATTTTGAGGTAGAAGGTCAGGTCCCCTACACTCTTAATTTCCTTCATAAATGTATACGAAGTATCCATACACAGTGACCCTAGCTGTAAATGTGAACATGTTATGGTTAAGAAAGGGAAAGGGAGCGAGGAAACCACTGTGTACCTCTACCCGTCGCCCCCTAACATAAGCTGAGGCTTAGTATTCTGAAGTCTCCAACACTCAATTTCTGACCAACTGTTAAATCTGCTGGAAGGAACTGGTCACCCCACCTCATACAAGATGAGGATTAGTATATTGACGTCTCTAACACTTCATTCCTGACCAACTGTTGAGTCTGTCGAACGACATCGTAAATTGGTACCTGAATCAATTAGAATCATGGAAATAAAGTAGAGAAGATGGGAACATTGTTTTTCAACTTACTAAAGCTCAGACATGACATATGCAGACTATCAAACACTTTTCTGAACGACATTCTCTGGTAAGGGACTACACGTACCAAAGTCGCTAGTCATTGTGTGCGCATGTTATTTAATTCGCTGTTATATAAGTATTTCATAACAAACCATGTATATTTATTTCATTATATATCTTCCTCAGTTGTTTCTCCACCGAAACAAGGTGAGTACAAGCTATGCTAATATATTATAGAAACGCTTATAGAGTGTTTTACCAAGCCTGGGCGCTGAACTGTAATATTGTAAATGAAGCTGCTGCTGTTGTTATTATTGTTATTATATTATTATTATTATTATTAAATCAGCACTTTCTCTTTAACCTACGGCCATATAAGTGTTGTTTACACATTTTTGCTAGTCCTTTTTTTTCTTTTACTAAAGCCCTTTATGAATTGCAAATGTTCATGATTCTGATAATGTGTTATATAACGATCTGTTTGTGCTACGTGGTAAGAAAGCCGCTTTAGACTGCTCTGCTAGAGACTCGGGGTCGTTGCTAAGCGAAGTGGTGCGTACTTGACAACAACGTCTAGCATCAGAATGGAGATCGAGGCAGTGACCTCGGATTTGAGGTCGTTATCTAGGGCACCTTTGATGAGGGTCATAATCGTCTCTGACTCTCAATCCTTGCTTCGGGAGGTACAGAAGGGCTGGCTGTAGCATTAGTAGTTTCCGGACACAGAGGCTCTCCCGGAACTTGTGTGGATCCTATTGTCATGTGGTGACGGGTGCAGTGGATATTTATTCAGCTCGACGGGCACTTGCGGAGATGCACCTGTGTTTTCCTCGCTCTAGTACAATACGAGCTTCTCATTACGCTCATCACTGTAAGGTGTTTCGGTGTCGATCCCCACCTGTTGGCCTGACTGTTGTGGCACGGTGTGTTTCCAGGAACCATGACGAGGGCGTGAAGTGGAGACTTTATCAGAGTATTTCACTTGTCCCTGACGTTACGTGTGGTTCCATTCCAGCCATTAACAGGTTTCTGGTCCTAGATTAGAGTTTGCAACAAGGCAAGACAGAGAGGAATGAGACAAGACTTGGCATCTGATACTACATGAGCTAAAACAAGTAACGTCTCTACCAGGATACGCATAGTAGAGTTCAGCGGACCTATTCTTGCTTCTATATTCCAGGGCCTGGGATTCACATGTGGATATATCTGATCCAATGCTAGAGTATTCATGACCCTTAACTTAACATCTTTATACTCTGGGTTAGAAGTTTCTGCAGAGTCTATATACAACCAGTTTCTTCTGCTTCACTTGATCTAAAAATAACTGTGTGCCTAAAAACTATTCTTGAATGCATTAACTGACCCTGTCTACACTGTTTCCTTTGGCAGTGCATTCCAAGCATTCATCACTCTGTGACTAAACAAATATTTCCCAAAATGTACTCTGGATTTTTCTTTAAATAATTTGTAGCTGTGCCCTTAAGCCGGCTGTACTTTGAAATACTTGTTACAGTCCAACAGTTACAATTGATACTTTCCCTTGACGATCTTATAAGCTTGTATGGAACCACGTTAATTCTTCTCTTGTCTAGACACTGTAGGCCGGGTTTACCTAGTCTTTCCTCAAAACTGTAATTCCAGAATTCCACCATCAGTTTGTCGTCCTTCTTGTTATCGTTTCCAGCATATTTTTATCTCATCTAGAACTTCCCACATGAACACAGTACTCCAATACAGGTCTAACTAATGATTTATGCAGTTGGTATACCACTTCCTTGCTCTTATGTTTATAGTATTTCGTTTTACCACACTTAACATTGCATTTGCCCTTTTCACTGATACCTGGACTTGCTCAATCTCCTTATACGTATGATCTATTACAACTCTAAACTTCTTGGTAACCTGGTTCCTTTATCTAACAAAAGGAAGACGTGTATCTAGTCTGCCAATGTGAATACTGAACGCTTATAGAAGAAATCTTTTTCATGTGATATTGTTATTTATCTCTAGAATGTTAACATCAGGCTTCGTCTGGAAAATAACAATGTTAAAAACACACAATACGGTAGTGACTTCAAATTGACATATCGACTTGAAATAAGTTGCTTTAATCGTCGCGACTTCGAGTGTTTGAGAGTTTTTAAAAAAAATGTAATTAGCATCCGAATCTGCGGATTTTCGATAATCACGCTATAAGAAATATTCACTTTACCAATTCTTTACTCTGGTTGTTTTCAGATATATACCTTCAATATACCTCCCCTCTGCAATAAAACTTTAAAATGTATTCGTTCTAATAATGTCACCTCCATATTTCACAGTATTGGCTTGTGACGTGGAGGCTGATATTCTGTTCATTATGGATTCCTCTTCAAGCATCAGTACAGATGACTACAAGACAATGATCAACTTTGTTGTCAACCTCACACGCAGCTTCAACATCGGGCCCAATGCTGTTCAGTTCTCATCTATTGTTTTTGGGAGTACTGCCGTCTTGAACATTGATTTCAGTAACTACACAGATCACCCTGCGTTAGAAGCTGTAAGTAGCATGCACTCTACTGATTGGTTTATGTATTTTTATTGAGTGGACGCTGTAAGTATGTCTTCTTTCTCTCCCCCCCCCCCTCTCTCTCTCTCTCTCTGATTGGTTAACGAAAGTATTTTTATTCAGTGGACGCTGTAAGTATGTCTTCTCAAACCACCCCCCCCCCCAACCTCCCTCCCTCTCTCTCTCTTCCTGATTGGCTGACGAAAGTATTTTTATTGAGAGGATGCTGTAAATATTGTGCACACCTTGATTTCCTCCGGAAGTGTTATTATTGAATGGATATTTTCTTATTCTGAGAAATGTTCGGGAGTAAAGAAGAACAAGTGTACTGCAGTCGGTCAAGCGTGTCCTAAAGGAGACTAAACATGAATGTGTATGGAGCTAACAACCTAAGACTGGGGTAATAAGAACAGAGGTGGACTACTATTCGCGAAATTGGTCCACAGCAGCCAGATCCCACCTACAAACCTTAGCTAAGGTACAAAGTCATTCGCTTCGTGTGCTCACGGGCGCCATGATGACCACTCCAGTAAACGAAACGGACAAAAATCACAGGTACACGCATATCCTGTAGACGGGACACCAAGACCATAGTACAAACAGAAAAGTACAAGAACAGGACACTTCATCCAGTGAAAACCAGTCCAGAGATTTAACCAGTGGAAGATTAAAGAAAAGCAGCTTCATACATCTGTCCAAAAGATGAATGGCAACATATCAGGATGAATGACCAGACACCACTAAGGACGAAATCCAATACCCCTTCGGACCCAGGAGAACAACGCCACAATTCAGTCTGAAAACATTCATAACTGCCACTTGTCCTCATTGAGAAAAACATTATCTCCAAAGAAAAACAGCAATAAAGAATGGAGGCGCATGAATCTATGTTGTCTTTCCAGATAAAGAAAATGAAACCACTACTTCATACACTGGAAATAAAACTCTATTCGAACCACTCGGCTGAAGCACTGGTGTTAATTATTGCTGCAGGAATGATTAGCAACCGCACCCTTCAAAATTATTGCTATTGAAACTGCCATTGCAATTATTCGGATATACAGTCTTCCTGAAAGGGGGCAAGCTGCAGTGGTGCGATTATCCTTCATTTGATGCAAAAAGGTGATTAAGCAATTTCTTAGTTGGAACTCTTATTTAAAACATGCCAGCCACATCAAAGGAACAGGTGACCAGGGAAATAAAACTCCGGTCTTGAAGTAAAGATGGCAAAAGCTAAAATCCTGGTAAACTCAACCATTTATATATCCATCGTATTGGCTGGACAGTCGCCACACAGTAATCGGGTGGAGTTTTTATATCACCTCTGATTTCTTTTAAACATGGACTACTTACTACTCAGCGATGGTGAAGACAACAGGCCTTTATTCGCCAGTCTTATCAATCCCCTGACGGACGTCGACAATCGGTGGAAAAGCCCATTAATGATTGTTTCTCATCAGTATCATCGTGACGATTTGTTCGCTTCAAATAAAGTAAAGATCCACAGATATGGCATGGGTCCACCACTTTCAGGGGACCTCCTTGCAGGAAAACTTCATCGAAATATGTATATGCCTTGGTCAAGGTGGTTCCTGGAACACTTTGTTGTACGTGTTCTATTTAATGGCTTTCTACACAATGTTATGTAATGGTACGGAGAAGTAGTCTTCCTCTGGTCTCCCTATTAAGGATAATTCAATCAAGTAATCCGCCTATGCAACGAGGACCCATCGCGATCACCGTTCAAGACTACTGTTGATGGAAAGCCCCATGCAGCATACAGGAGTCGGCGGACACAATGACGACTCCACGAGACGTGTCGTTTCCCGCCTCTTGCTTTTATAGACATGTGTAAAAGCTGTCGAGCCAAACTTCATAAGAGAGGCGTGCTACATAGCAAAAGAAGGAAAGGCGGCGCCGATCCAGCATTTGGGAAATGCTCTCGAATTGTGTCCGTCGGGAGACTTCAGTATTTGTGATTAGATCTTGTCAGCAGACTCCACGCATACTATACTGACCAAGGTTGGAGTAAAGAGTAATCATGGTCAGGTTAAATATACTGACCAAGGTTGGAGCAAAGAGTAAACATGGTCTGGTTAAATATACTGATCAATGTGGGAGCGAAGACTATTCAAGGCCAAGTGAAATATGCTAAACACGATGGGAGCGAAGATTGATCATGGTCTGCGTGAAAAATAGTGATGAAGGTGGAAGCGAATGGTAATTCCGATCAAATAAAGCATTCTCAACAAGATGGGAGTGAAAAGTAATTAAGTTCAAGTGAAGCATACTGGTCACTAATGGATCGAATAGAAGTTAAGGTCAGTGAATCCTACTGAACAACAACAAAGTTCCTACATGTGGTTGTGCTTTCCTTGGCTTCATCTGCGTATCACCGACTACTACGTGGATCACGTGGATCATAAACCTCGTTCGCCAGGCTGGCATTAAAACAGACCGTTTCTAGTGAGAACTGCGTGGAAGGTGGGGGTCTTGGCATGTGTATATTGTGCCCGACCCAGACCAATATGCCTGACCAGTATGTTATGCCTGTCCAAGACCAACATGTCTGACCAGTTTTTTATGCCTGACTCAGGCTAACATTGTCTGATCACAATCTATGATGCTGACCAGACGTTATTCTCTCCTCTCCCAAGGAAGAAGTGGAAACAGAATGAATTTGCTCTATCGATTTCAGTTAAGGCCCATATTGTTAATAATTTTGTATAAAACTGCATTTCAACCTTTTTTGGTTTTTCAGCAGCCACGAAATATGTTTTTATATTTTTTTTATTAATTTTTTTTAATTTAAGTATTTTTGGGGCAGACAGAAGGTTTGACATGGAAATCGAGACTTTGTGTCATAAAGCATCCATTGTTACTTATCAGCTGCCATCACTATGTTTAGGTTCGGGAGCACTAGTTTTGTAACCAAGCAACTGCTGATAACTGTTTATTTATGCCGATTCTGTGCTACCAGTGTGAAACATGGCCCCTGTCCAAGGCGAGTGAGAGTAGAATTTCGACGTGTGAAGTAACGCATTTGTGGAAGGTCATCGGTGTTATATAGCAGGAAGGACAGGTGCAAAACAAAGACATTCGAAGTATGGTCGGCACTAGGTCTTGTGCAGAGTACATTTCTCGGAACAAAATACGCTGGTTAGGTCATCTCATGAGAATGCATCCTCATCAACTTCCACTGATGGATTACAAAGCTGGTCGATCGGGCTACAGGGCAACAGGGTGGTCGCGAGGAAGGTGAATAGATAACATTAAAGTGATGATACTCCCATGTTCAGTGTCGAGCATGTCAAAAATCCCTTGGCGGTTGGAAATTGAAAGGAGTGGCCGTTAGGCCGCTGCCCGGACAAAATTAAATAAATCTACCCAAAAATTATTTGTACCTTCTCCCAGTTGATTTGTTAAGAACAGCTTACTGGCTGCTTGTCTACTAAGCTCTAGTGTTTCTATTAACATGGACTCGCACATCGGTTAAACCACCCTTCAAGAAACTGGTTGTATGAAGACTCTGTAAAGTTAAGTTGATTGTGCAACGACATGGGCTCACAATGATCGAGGCAACGCATATGGCGTGGCACATACGGATTAATCTCCCCACGCCGCTCAACGACATAAATGGACAGAAAACTAACTTAACTAACTAAAATATCATTCCCCCACAGGGTTTATTAAAGAGTCCCTATTTAGGACAACAGACGTACACAGACAAGGCGCTGGACCTTGCAAGACAACAGGCTTTCACAGTAGCTAATGGAGCCCGCATAGGTGTCCCCTGGATTATTATCATCCTAACAGATGGCATGTCAACAGTCCCAACTCAGACGGCCACTCAAGCTCAAACGTTAAAGAACTCTGGAGTTACAATATTTTCTATCGGTATCGGCAACTCTGTCGATAAAACTGAGCTGACAACAATTGCTTCGTCATCTACTGGAGTGTTCACAGTCGACAGCTTCAACATATTAGATAGCATACAACAGGAAGTCGTCAACAAGACTTGCGAAGAAGGTAAGGGGTTACATCAATACTAACATAATCGTGCTCTTATATAATAGTGTCATTCTATAATCGTGCTCTTCTATAATCGTGTTCTTCTATAATCCTGCTCTTCTATAATCATGCTCTTCTATAATCGTGCTCTTCTATAATCCTGCTTTTCTATAATCCTGCTTTTCTATAATCGTGCATTTCTATAATCTTGCTCTTCTATAACCTATAAACTTGCTCTTCTATAATCTTGCTCTTCTATAACCGTGCACTTGTATAATCCTGCTCTTAAATAATCCTGCTCTTCTATAATCGTGTTCTTCTATAATCGTGCTCTTTTATAAAGTTACGCCTAGTTTATTGTCCTGCATTTTTTGGTTTGTTTTGCTTGGGTGGTGTGTGTATCGCGGGAGGAGCGTGATGCTTTGAGACGTGACTTAAAAAACATCAGTTAGTTTGATTAGTTCAGGATGAACTCGCTATTATGACATAATGAAAGAATCAGTATCCAGTTCACAATAATCAGTATCTCAACCATGGTCCAACAATAATCAGAATTCATCCCACAATAATAAATATGTCAACCATGGTCCAACAATAATCAGAAGAATTCAGCCCACAATAATCAGTATCTCAATCATGGTCCAACAATAATCATAATTCAGCCCACAATAATGAATATCCAGATCATGGTCCACAATAATCAGTATTCAGACCGTGGTCCACAATAGTCAGTATCTAAACAACATTCAGTGTTCAGCCCAAAATAACCAGTATGCAGACTAAAATAATCAAAACTCAGCACACAATTGTCAGTATCGTCCCCAATAATCGCTACCCAGCTCACAATAATCGTTACCAAGCTCACAATAATCGCTACCCAGCCCACACTAATCAGTTCCAAAACAACAACAATAAGTATCCAGCCCACAATAATCAGTACCCGGCCCACAATAATCCGTATACTAGCAACACAATAATCGCTACCCAGCCCACAATAATCAAAGCCCACAATAATCGCTACCCAGCCCACAATAATCCGTATACTAACAACACAATAATCAGTAACCAGCCCACAATAATCAGTATTCTAACAACACAATAATCAGTACCCAGCCCACAATAATCCGTACACTAACGATCTGAACTCTGAGACCACAATTGTCTTCCCTTTCGCCTTGAGCCCTCTTCACCATACCCTTTATAAGTACCCTTATCTTCCATGTTTTAGAGCCAAATTATAGAACGAACTTTACGTTGGCGTTGAAGATTTTAATTTTCGTAGAAGTTTTAATTGATTTTACTTTCCACAAAAAAGTTAACTCTTTCGACGAGGCTCCGAGAAACGAGCCAAATGGAAAAAAAAACATGAGCGCTGTCACAGTCGAGTCCTCAAATCTGTGCCCCGGGTGAGGCAAGGTCTGTCGTGCCCAGATTGGTTGTTACAGTCAATTGAGAACCCATCTCGCAGCTCATGTGTCCTGTTGTCGTCACCTTCGCTTGTGATGGGAAATATTACTATACATATTATTCTCAAAACATTCCATTTCATTTGTTGTAAATGCTTCTCTCCTGTGCTTCGTATATGGACCCTTCGTAGAACACCAAAGTCTATACCGTTTATACAAGTTGAAGCTGGGATGATTATGTAAGGGGCAGTTGATAAGCCACGATAAAGACATTCTAGCATTTGTTTTCATTTCATATGTCAAAGTCAATCTTTCCATCTTTTGCATAACTTCATTTAATGAACTTCAAATTTCTCTTGGGACACATAGTTCCAACAGGTAGTCTTCATCAATTCATGTCTTCAGTAGTTTAACTCCGTCCAAAGATGGCGCCCTACCGGCTAAGGGTCTACATTGCTCTGGTGTTTTAGTTCATTATGGATGCCGCCTGGCCATGGATTTTCCTGGAATTCACACTAGCCGACGACTTACACTTGTGTTCACGGAAACTCATTGTTTTCTATTTGTACTGGTTAATTCTTTCATTTTTGAGTGTTTTCTTCCTTCAGATTATCCTGCCCTGGACATCGGTTATATGAATTAGCACTACGCTTAAACTTGTGTCGTATTTTCACGGTCTATTTCACACGGCTATACTTCACGAGATTGACGCCCTTCGCCCTAGCTGCAAACAGCGTCTGTTTTGGAGTGGCTATAATGGACTAGAACACGGCCAAAGAGAGATACCCCTACGACTACTTGCGGAAAGACACAACACACAAGAATGGATGTCATCCCCCTCCGCTGCCTTGCGGGATACCTGTTTAACTGGAAAGGCTTCGAGAGTAAACCCTGAGGAAAAATCTGCATCGTGTGCTACCTCCTGTAGTCTCGATAAATATCTTGCCACTGGTCAAAGGTAGCTCGGGACCAGAGAGTTTATACAAGGCGTAGTTTCGTTCTCCCTTTAATCCAAATCACAGAGCAAGTCACCGATTTCAGCGGACACAGCAAGAAAAAAGACAGTCCACACGGCTGAACAAGGAGAGTGGTCTTCATCACATGTGATGTACGCTCATCAGCTCTGTCCAACAACAATTCATTATGGTTTCATGGTGTACTGGTCTTTTCTAGATGTTCTATGTCTGCCCCACTTTCGCATATTCTCCAGTGGATTGAAATTTCTGGCAAATCTGGCTACATTCTTAAGATTTTTTCTGGGTGTGTGCTTTTCATCTCTGCGTCTCTCTCACATTCTTCAGGCTAATTAGTTGCTGTGTTGATGGACGAGAAGGCCGAAACCGTGCCCGGCGACGAATTACCAGTTCTGGTTATACATTATTCTGCGTGTTGAGGAGAGGCCAAGATAGTAGTGTTCCTCAACATATTCCAAGTGTTTCCCTCCACGCTTACTCTGGGCCTGTGCGATCTGAGCATTGTGATGATGCTCACGCGTCAGGTGGAAGGGTTCTGTGCAAGCAATTCCCAGGAGACAAACACATTGCCTCATCTCATCGCATTACATCTAATCTCTTGTCACCTCATTTGCTTTCATATTATCTCCTTTCATCTAATCTTTTCGCATCACTTCATCTCATCACATCTCATCTCAAATCATCACATCTCATCATATCACCTAAACTCATCATATTTCCTTTCAAATCCTCATATCCCACTAATTTCATCTCAAATTATTACATCTCATCTCATGTCACCTCATCATCTCTCATCTCATCACATCTGTCAATTTAACGTCGCTCCCTAGACATCACGGTTATTTGCAATCGCCTTGTATGTGCCATCTGTGTGCATGTTGCTATAGTTAATCTATGATTCGGTATCGTTATTTAACACCTTCCTCCCATATTTCTCTTAGTTTCCATCTTGCCCTAACACATTGGTGTTACAACATATTTCTCGTGGTAACCACACATTAACAACATAAACCAATTACAATTCCCACGTTTTCCTTCAACACGACAGACAGATAATCATATATCAAATAATAGCAAATAGCTGACACCTGCATGCTTATCACTCCTATGTATAAATAATGGATCCATTTGTACATTTCTTCCTCAGTTGTTGCTCCAAAAGATGACAGTAAGTTATTGTTGTTTTTGTTGCTATGGTTACATATTGGATAAGGCGTGAAAAATTAGCGTTGGTAATGTTGCCAGCAAAAGGGGCAAAATAAGAATAACAGCTACTTAATGAATTTATGATTTAACGACTTAGTGACTTGGTTACTTGATTACTTGGTGACTTGATTTCTTTGTGTCTTGGCAACTTGATTCCTTGATTCATTGATTACTTGGTGTTTTGGCAACTTGATAACTTGATTTATTTGTTTCTTGGCAACTTGATAACTTGATTGCTTGATTTATTGGTGTCTTGGCAACTTGATACATTGATTACTTGGTGTTTTGCGGACTTGATTACTTGATTCATTGATTAATTGATGTTTTGACGACTTGATTCATTAATTACTTGGTGTTTTGCCGACTTCATAACTTGATTCATTGATTACTATGTGTTTTGGCAACTTGCTAACTTGATTCATTGATTACTTGGTGTTTTGACGACTTAATAACTTGATTTTTGATTATGTGGTGTTTTGACGACTTAGTGTCTTGGCAACTAAATAACTTGATTCATTAATCCTTTGCGTCTTGGCGACTTGGTGTCTTGGCAACTTGATAACTTGATAAGTTGATGACTTGGTGTTTTGGCAATTTAATAACTTGATTTGTTATTATTTTGTGTCTTGTCAACTTGATGAGTTGATGATTTGACGACTTTGTGTCTTGGCCACTTGATAACTTGATTCATTGATTACTTTGTGTCTTGGCGAATCGATGACTTAATGACTTGACGACTTTGTGTCTTGGTGACTTTATAACTTTATTACTGAATGACCTGATGACGATTGCTTGGGAAACTGAGAAGATAGACAGGTCAGACACATCATACTGACCAGGATGTCGCTTCAGAGTCAGGCACAATATACTTACCAAGACCACAATCTCTCTACCATGTAGCGTTCCCTGGATACATGCTGTTTTCAAGGCACACTGGCTGACAAGATTCGGATTTACTTGATCCCCGTAGTAAGGAGCGTTATGCAGAAGAAGCCAGTCGTAGCACAGCGGCCTGGAGGAACCCAGTTCACATTCTTCAGCAACCTCGCGGTGTGAGGTCAGCTACTACAACCTGTCACTTAACTTCAGGGCGCACAAACGAGTACTCATACTCATTGTGTACATCCAACAATAGCAAAAAGATCACGTGACGACCCGTCCCTCAGCGGGGGTTGTACCGGTGAACGTCCAAACTTCGTCTCCAGCGATCTCTATCCTCGGCTATGATGGATCAGTGGACAATAAGCTTTCCTTTTAACGTATCCTGGATGTTGTAATCGACTGCAGGGTAGTCTGACTGCCGCATTAAAGGTCTGGGTCACTTTGTTTTCCATTGCTTTTGTCAGTGTCCATGTTTCAGATGCATAGCACATTGAAGTGAGCAAAGTGGAGTTAAGCGAGAAACACGTAGTTTGGAATGGTGGATATTCTACATGCGATGGTTGTGGGAAGAAAGGCCGACTACATGTATATCAAAGATATACTTCGGCCACTCGTAGTTTGTTCTCCATTACTGTTGTAAGTGTCTATGTTTCAGCAGCATTTCACATTGTAGAGAGCACTTCGAAGTTTTAGATAAGAGAGTAGTGTTCGATCCAGGCATCCTCCCAGAACTGTTTGTATGTACGTAAAGGCCGCGAATCGTGCGCGGCAACGACATACAGTTTTGGTTATAAATTATTCTGCATGTCGAGGAGACGTCCAAGATAGCAGTGTTCGCCAACACCTTCCGTGTTTTTCCCTCCGCGATTACCCTGGGCCTCTGCGATGGAATTTTGCTCTGCTACCTGAGCATTGTGGTGATGCTAACTAGCTAGGTGGAACGGTTTTGTGCAAACAATTCCCAGGAGGTGACATCAATGTGGAAACTTTACAGAGACGTTCAAGGAGTCTGTGTAACATTTCTTCTGTTCTCCTAATGAGCGTCTCCCTGTTGTTAGATCACTACATAACAATTGTGCGGAGATGCGCTTATCAGACATTCGATCAACATGCCCCCTTCTATCTTCTGTTTTTTTAAGGCTTTTTGCAGAATAGTATACATGCTCAACATGTGAATCTAACTATGAATTTCATTTCAAACTCAATGTATTTTCCGGTGTGTGTGTGTGTGTGTTTGTGTGTGTGTGCGTGCGTGCGTGTGTGGGGGGGTGGGGGTGGGGGTGTGTGTGTGTGGGTGAGTGAGTGAGTGAGTGAGTGAGTGAGTAAGTAAATACATATATGTAACGTGTGCGGCGAAAGCAGGGGCAACGAATGACTAAGGTCCCTCTCTAGCGAGATGTTCATTATATCTCACTGAGAGAATGCCATTCGGGTGTGTGTGTGCGTGCGTGTGTGTCTCTGTGTGTGTCTGTGTGTGTGTCTGTATGTGTGTGTGTCTGTGTGTGTGTGTCTGTGTGCGTGTGTGTGTGAGTGTGTGTGTGTGTGTGTATAATTAATATATATATATACATATATATATATATATATATATATATATATATATATATATATATATATATATATATATATATATATATATATATATATATATATATATATATAAGTAAGGAAATGCCAAAACCAATTGATTGGTCAATTCTAATTAAAGTTCTTAGTAATATCAACATGCGTTTGCATATATGCTGGCAGGACCATATCACAGATACTGAAGTGCTGTCCAGAGCCAACATGCAAAGTGTTCATGCACTTTTGCAAATATTCTAATTGAGTTGCGAATGTCAAATGAAAGGCTTCCTCAGAGGCTCATGTAAAGCAAACCGAATGAAGGAGAACGATTACAAAGACGTATTAAAAAGTGTTTTAAGGATAGTCTGAAAGAGTCCCTTAAGTGATGTAAAATAGATATAACACCTTGAAGAACCTGGCTCCCAATTGCTCGACATAGAAGCGCACGGTCACGGACGGCATTGAACTCAGCGAGGGTCTCTGTATCCAGGCAGCTCAGGATAGACGTGCGATCAATAAGTCCAGAGCAGAGACAATTGATGTGCCAACTGCTTATTACGTTTGCCAGTCGTGCCATATACTTTTCCAGGTTCGAATTGGCTTGATCAGCTACGAACGCACACACTCATGGTTGCGTTACGACACGTGATGATGTTGGTGGTCCTCATCGACAACGATGGACGAATTATTATTGTTATTATTAATATCAACAATTCCAAAATACATTTTTGCACTCTTAAAATACGCTTAGAACAATATATGAAGACAGAGGCACTCTAGAATCCTGATTTCGCTGGTGAATCGTTTCATTTCTGAAGTGTCTTTTGCTTCACTACCTTTGCTGTTGTTCGTAGTCTATGTACTTTCTAGCGCATTAACACATATCTTTGCTGTCGTTGTCGCTGCAAGCGTTTTTGATTTGTTTGCTTGTCGATTTATAACACAACAAAATATGTTTTCCATTCATCTAGATACAAAATGTAACGTGACACAGAAGGCGGACATTTTGTTTATTTTGGACTCATCTGGAAGTATTGTCTTAAACGACTACAACTTGATGCTGGACTTTGTGGTAAATTTAACTCAGAGTTTCAACATTGGACCCAGTGAAATTCAGTTTGCTTCTATCATCTTTGGAACTGACGCGAACGAAGTTTTTGACTTTAGAAATTTCACAACTCATGCAGAGTTGGAGCAGGTATGTAATTGTGTGTGTTCAACTCCAAGTATAATTTCTTGTTCATCTTTCATCATACTTACTCTTGTTTTGGGGCTTCACTGAGAAGGGGCTTGCGTAGAATTATGGTTTGTGCTAGGTGGGAGACTTTTTGACATTTTCCCGTGTTTCTTTGATCCACTCTATTCGTCGTCACTAGGGTAGACCTCTTGCTCGCGACATTTAAACCTCCAAGTAGGATGACCTTGCTGCAGGATCCTTGTCAGATGACCAAACAACTTTATCTTTTGTGCGTGAATAAAGTATTTGATGAGGCATCCAAGATGGCAGTATTACTCGGCGTCTTGCAAGTTTAATTCATCGAGGATGACTGGGTCACAATGGACGAAACAGTTTCGCATGACTTTGATTTGGGAAATATTAATTGTTAACATGCTCTCATTCCCTCTTTGTTGAGTACCTCCAATATGCGGTTGGCTTCCGCTGCTGACTCTGTATTATGTCGCTTCCGGTGACTTCTACCACTTCCTGCCAGGTCTCGTGGCATTTCATTTTGTCTCTTCCTGTGACCACTACTAGTTCCTGCCAGGTCTCGTAGACTCTCATTATGTCCCTTCCGGTGACCACTACCACTAACTGTCAGGTCTCGTGGCTTCTCATTATGTCTCTTCTGGTGACCCTGACCCTTTCCTGTCAGGTCTCGTGGTTCTTACTTTGACTGTTCTTGTGGTCCAACTCACTTCCCGTCAGATGTCCTGGCTTTTCACTTTGCTTCTTATATTAGACATTAAAGACTTTTTTGAAGTTAGCTTATCTGATAACTTGCATTTCTTCGTTCAAGGGCATTGTCTGATAAAGATAAGTCAAGACATCCACCAAGGCAACCACGCTTCTGTCTCACTGAATGTCCTTGACCACTGTTGATGGTATAATCGCGGACAGTATGTAGGACAAATGGAGTGGATGCGATTTGTATCAGTCATGTTATGATGGACGGTCCCAGGGACGACTCGATGAGGGACACATCCTTTTCCTGCTCCTAATTTCTAGGAATTGGTGTAGACGCTTTCGAGCCTGAACGTCCTGAGAGAGGCGGGCCAAATGGCGGAAGAAATAGAGTCGGGGCCGATACCGTGTTATGAATATATTGTTAAGTAATGTGTTTTGTTGTCTCATTTGAACTCCATTGCAGACAAAGTGTCATGACAATGACTTATATATCTGCAGGGAATTATAAAAACTGCTTATATCGGAGGATGGACGTACACAGACAAGGCTTTACGCCTGGCTAGAGAAACGATGTTCACAACTGCCAGAGGAGCGCGACCAGGTGTTCCCAAAATTGCAATCGTATTCACAGATGGTGGATCCACTAATAAAACCGGAACCGAAGAACAATCCAAGCTGCTGAAAGATGCTGGAACCCTGGTGATATCAATTGGTATCGGAAGTGGCGTTGACCAACAGGAACTATTGACCATTGCATCGCTACCGGAAGATGTCTTTCAGGTTACCAACTTTAATGTATTGAGTACCATTCAAAAACAGGTCACTAACAGGACTTGTCATCAAGGTGGGTGTTTGATGTAACTCTGTTTGAAAATGCCATTATATGTTTCATGTTTGTATACAGTCATCTTTTTTACATTTTATTTAAGTTATTTATATGACTTGTGCTGCAAGATGTGATCTCATGTGACTGTAAAGTACAATCCCGGCACGGCACACTATGCCGTACGCGGGGTACGCATGCGTGAAGTCGGTGGTAAAGTATTCGTGTATTCTTGTTTTTTCAACGTCTTGCTTTCTCTGAGTCTGTGATGAAGCTTTGCTGTGCAGTAGGCGCCGATGCTAGTGCACAAGGTGGAGCGGTTCTGTGCAAGCCTTTCCTAGGAGGTTACATCAACTTTGAAACTTTTCTGAGACATTTCAACGGAGCATCTGTAGCATTTTTTTTCTGTTCTCCTCGTGAGCATCTGTCTGTTCTTAGATAACCGCGTAGCAGCTGCTTTGAGATCCGCTCATCGGGCATGTGAACAACATGCTCCGTCCATCTTACCTAGGCTTTTTGTAGAGCAGTTACAAGTGGAGCTATCCGCTGGACACAGGTGAGAACAAGACCAATGCAAACCTAAGAATGTGTCTGTCGTCAGAGGCAGTTAACAGTGCATCCATTCCTTAAAGGCTAGAATACTTTCGAAAACATGGCTATACACATCCCACCATCCATACAAGATGCGCGTGGACTAGTCTTCCAGAAAGTTATATAAACGACATGTTTCTATATAAAATTCTGAAATATTTCAACTCAACAATAAACTCAATCCTTTGTTACAACATTTCAGAATAAACTTCCACTCGGAGAAATTCAACATTGATAGGCAATACTTGTCATTTTCAAACAAGTGTAAACCACAACGGTAATTTTGATTTCTTCTTCATTTGATGGTGTCGCGAAACAAACTCAATCTTGTTTACTAAATGATACTAATTGAACTACAAGAGAGTATGGATCTAATAATACAATTCGTGGATGTTTTACTGACGTTTATACGAAATATGTTTGTATCCTAAACTTGTAACTTTTGCTCACAAGAGAATGCGCCATTCGGAAGCACTTACACCTGCGAAAAATTGGTATTTAACTTTTTTAATTTAACTTAACTTAACGTCTTTATACTGGTTTAAAAGACTCTACAGAGTCTGTATACAACCAGTTTCTTGGAGGGTGGTTTTTTTTTTTTTTTTTTTTTTTTTTTTTTTTTGCGTTCGCCTTATTTATCTATTCCTCAAGGCGTGTGTGCGTTACACTGTGGTTTATATTTTGCGCCTGTCGGCCCAGTGCATCCGACTTCAGCATGCATTTTATGTAAGGGTCTGCTTTCTCCTGCATTTTCTAAGAGTTTGCTTCCCCGGGGTAACGGCCGGTGCTGTGATGGGGATCGAACCCAGCACCTTCTGGTTGTGAGCCGTGCCACTTAACCACTAGGCCACGCCGTTCCCGGAGGGTGGTTTAACCGAAGTGCAAATCCAACTTAATAGGCTCAAACACTAGAGCTAAGTTGACACGCAGCCAGTTAGGTGCCATCTATAGCTGCTCTTAACAAACCACTTGGGGAAAGGTACAAAAAACGTATCTAGCTTTTTAACATCAGTTTTGTCTACTCTTCAATTAAGATTATCTTAATAAACGGATGTCCTAATCATGATATTAGCTTTGTAGTCCAAGGCTAGACTTTCTGTTACAACTGTTAATATAAGCTAATAAAATGTTATCACATTACATAATTATATTTGTGACAAGTGTAAGTACATACAGGATATACATGAAGCTCCAATATCAACTTATGTGCACTTTTACACCGCGTTTTCGTCACGTCTCATCGTGTTTACTCTAATATCTCGATGTCTCAACATTTACATCGCGTTCTGGTCCCGTCTCATCATAAGTTCACTCTAATATCTCGATGTCTCAACATTTACATCGCGTTCTGGTCCCGTCTCATCATAAGTTCACTCTAATATCTCGATGTCTCAACATTTACATCGCGTTCTGGTCCCGTCTCATCATAAGTTCACTCTAATATCTCGATGTCTCAACATTTACATCGCGTTCTGGTCCCGTCTCATCATAAGTTCACTCTGATATCTCGATGTGTCGTGATGAAAATCATGGCGCAAAAGGTCAGCTCGAGAGAGAGCAACAGCTCATTTCCAGAATGACTCTCGCTAAATCTCGAATGTGGAAGACAATAACGGATTCACACCTATAAAACACTTCCAACTTCAGTTATTTTCCCGAACATTGACCGTCTTGTGAAGGACAAGAAGTCCCAAACGTCTCTTTGAATGTACCTGATCCGTCATAAGCAAACTGTATTTTATTTCTAGAAAGAGTCGTTAGCAAATTATATGAATTAAAATAAACGTCTATTATTAAGTAGCTGACAAAATTATATTTTACAATTAATCTGCTCGTACATTTTCTATACTTATGACAAACATTTTTGAAACTTTCACAAACAAAAGATTTTCAACACATTCATTTCACGAATCGACATTCTGCTCCCACACGCCCTTGACAGAGACCATGTTTGGTACTGGTAGCTCAGTGTTGGCATAAATATACTGTTTATTAGCTGTTGCTAAACTAATTCTCGGGAGCTTAAGCAGTGGCAACAGCTGACACATAGTCTCGATTCCCCTGTCGTTCCCCAGACTGAATAACAAATACTACCCAAATACCTGAACTCATGGGCTTGTTAAAGACATGCTTAGAGAAGGAACATTTTTAAAATACGTAACGATTCATTAAACAGAATCAACTTGTCCTTTCTTTTGTTTATAATATTATGTTTTTTTTTATCTTCCACAGTCACCAGTCAACGTAAGTAAAATAAAAACCGTTTGTTTTTGTTGTTGCTCTCAGGAGCACCCACAATTTTGACATTTTGAAGTTGATACACGACCCCCTTTTGGATGAAGACACTGCAATTGACGAATCAGTAAGGCACAGATTACAGAATGTTGAACTCATATGGGACTACCATAGTATTGTACGAGAGAGTTGGACAGAAACAAATTCCAATGAAAATGTCCTTACTGAGATAAACGCACAAAGATACATATAAAAATTATACAAAAACGAAGATGGAGTTGGCTGGAAGACAAAGTCTTCTAAAAAAAAGATACTAGAGGTCAAGATCAGGGGAAAAGAGGAAAGAGGTAATCATGACTCACCTCTAGGTCTCAGGCATGAAGAGACATTAAAGTATGGATCTATGTTAAAATAAGAACTGCAAACGATAAGATGAAATGGAGAGACATACCCCGACAATCTTTCAACTAGTCTTAGGACTGATCAACCAGCAGTATAACCAAATGGAGAGACATCCTCAGGCAACCTTACAACCAGTCTTATGATATCAACCAGATGATGATGATAAAGTGTTTGTATCTGGTGAGATGCCGGAAATGACGTTTTGGCTTAGTGGTGTGTATTGTGTGCTCAGTCATGGGTATATTTGAAGTTAACTTTGTACTGTATCGCCTGAATAATGGATATTATAAAATATTCAACCTTCTTGTCGCGAGTGCACGACTTTTCCAACCACATGTTTACGTTCTCTTAGCTATATTAAGGCGTGTGAGCAATACAAAATAGTCAGTCTCAATACTCTTACACAAGAAGTAGTACAGTATGTCGCATATGCAACAAGGCCAGTTGCGTTGATCGGCATATCTAAGTCGGACTTTCACGGTGAGTTCGTCGAACGAAGTCCCGGCCGGCTGCTAACTGGTGGCTGGATACTCTGTCACCTGGGACAGCCCCGCACAGGGTCGCTATGCGATGCGAGAGTCAATTATTGGCCTGCATAAATATTTCATAGCCACACCAAAATTGGCACTGTCAGCAAACTTGGTGAAGGGCGCCATTATCGTTAAGTTCAGTCGTGTGCACTGTACCGTGGAAAACGACACAGGACAACGGAAGTAACAGATGGTCTTGTCAGGATAACCCAAGTTAAGAACAACACAAATGAAACGAACTAATTAATCCTAATGGAAAACCACATGACGTGTCCGTGGACACAGCGCCAAAAAAAGGTCAGCCCAGAAACGGATTAAAAATGATCTTATATAGATAAGAATCGTGATCTACGTGGATATTTTTGTAATGGTTAGAGCGCTTGTTTTTCGGTGGAAATATTTCAGGCTTATCCAAAATTAATAGCTTGTTCAAGTTTAGAATCTGTAAAAATAGTTACCTGACTTTCATGACTAGGGAAACTTATGGTCCCAAGGTAGAGAACTTGTCTCATGAGCGAGCTAATAAGCTTAAAGAATTAGCATCACGAAGCCGTCCATACGTCATTTCCTGAAGCGGTATCACCAGCCTTGTACTGTCCATGACAATTATGTTCTTCTTGTTTCTGATGATGCTGCTGTTGTTGGTGGAGAGGAAGAATCAGAGCACCATTTTCCATTCTGAGAATCTAACAAATCCCACTTAACAAGCACCTCAGCAGATCAAACCACAACATACTACAGAGTGTCAGATGTGCACACACCCATACGAAACCGTTAATCACTATTTCTTTGAGTGCTCTGCGCTCAACGGTGTTAGGAAACTGCTTCTTCTTCCTAGACGAGATAAATGGACCATATCGTATGTACTAAACAACAACTAACACACATGTGCAGAGAGCATTACATAGCACTGGACCGAAGTGCCAGAGCCCGGATGCTGCTGGAACCGTAACAACAACAATCAGGCGACATCAGCTGCTATATGGTTACCATTAACTTCCTGTCCATTCTTACTGTCACTTTTTCCTTTTATTCCCAGTTGTGCACTTGTTATGCCCAAGTTGAGATATATATATATATTCATAATTACCTAACTTTGATTTCAGAGGAAGTGTGTGACGCAGAAGCAGACATTTTGTTTTTGATGGACTCCTCTGGCAGCATTCTCCTTAACAACTATAACAAAATGCTCAATTTCGTTGTGAACCTGACTCGAAACTTCAACATTGGAACAAGTGCCGTTCAGTTTGGCAACATTATCTTTAGCGATAACGCTATGGAGGTCTTCGATTTTAACAGATACACGAACCATTCTACACTGGAACAGGTATGTATGAATATATTTGTGCGTGCGTGCGTACGTGCGTGCGTGGGTGTGTGTGTGTGTGTTTTTGTTTGTGACTGAGCACATTTAATTTGTGTGGGCTGCTCATAACTTGGGCAGGGTTTGTTTTGTTTTTTTAAAACCTTAAGTGATTTCCAAGTTAGCATTTTCTGCAGTAGTTGCATGCTTCTGTGCTTCTGTGTGGTGCTGGAAGAAAGAAACATCAAAATTGTCAATTTTTCAGACAACTTGTGTGGCAGAGTCCAGGATTCCAGGATTCACCGAGTAGTTATCTAGAACGTTTCAACATGCATCCACATCACGACACAATCACACACATCGAATAACACAGCAAACGGTCGGTTGCAGATTTATTACATGAAAATCAACAAAACCAACATTTAGCAAACCCATAATCAGTATTACAAATATCACAAAAAGAACAACCTACATCTGTAACCATAGGATCATACATTATTAAATATTAATATAAATATTAACTACCGAGGAGGTTGTAAGCACAAGCTTTTGAATATTTCCCCCAGGTCATACAACTCAGTTCTAGCCGCTACACCCCCCCCCCCCCCCTTTCCATGCATATTCATCCCACTCTCGGAAACTTGTCTTCTCGATCGTATTTTGTACTCTGTCGTTCTGTGCATTCACCCAAACTCAGATCCCTTCAATCAGGTGATCTATACATCAACATTCAGATCCTTTCAAGCAGGTGATCTATACATCCACATTCAGATCCCTTCAGGCAGGTGATCTATGCATCCCCATTCAGATCCCTTCAGATCTAGTAGTTCTCTCGCCGCCGCGATTGACTATAACCCAGTATTCGTACAGCGATCTCAGTCCCGCCAGACGGAGCGATAGCGCGGGCTTGCCGAAAACGCATGCCCGCCTTTCCCCTTATAGGTATCGGGAAGCGGTTTGTTTTGTCGTGCCCTCCGCTGAGGTGCGCTACTCTGGTCCGTATCGAGAAACTTTGACAGTCAGTGGTGATTTTTCGAAGGCTTATAGCAGAGCTCGACAATCCGTCTCGCTGGTGGTCAGAATCTCGCAAAGAGCTTGTGACCGGCAAATGGAAAGCAGGAATACAGACTGAAGGCCCTGTCCTAGCCCGACCAACCCTCGGGAGAGGGGCAGGCCGGCAGGCGAAAATTGTCTCCAGTACCAATGAAATTCATCGCCGGGGCCGTTGGGATCCGTTCTGCACAGAGCGCTGCCATCCCTCCCCGAGCGAGCCCGGCCGGTCGGTCGTCTGGTGTGTGTAGAGGCCCCTGTCAGGCGGTCCTAGGTCGACGGACTGAGGAACGGGGGAACAACCGTCTGTCCGTCAGTCGGTCCCTGCGGCCGTCCCAGTGAGGCTTTTTACACAACCGTCCTCCGCCGACCGGTGTGTGTGGTTCCTACGTCTCCGACAGATATCTGGTTGATCCTGCCAGTAGTCATATGCTTGTCTCAAAGATTAAGCCATGCATGTCTAAGTTCACACTGTCTCACGGTGAAACCGCGAATGGCTCATTAAATCAGTCGAGGTTCCTTAGATGACACGATCCTACTTGGATAACTGTGGCAATTCTAGAGCTAATACATGCTTACCAAGCTCCGACCCTCGCGGAAAGAGCGCTTTTATTAGTTCAAAACCAATCGTCGTTTCCCCTCGCGGGGTTGCGGCGTCCCCACTGGTGACTCTGGATAACTTTGTGCTGATCGCATGGCCTCATATGCCGGCGAGAGCGCAAGCGCAATTGAAATACCACTACTTTTATCGTTTCTTTACTTATTCAGTCAAGCTGCTCGATCTTCACCCCATGCGGCGATTAGGTGCGAAACAACAAACAGAAGACTTAGTTCTTGGTCGGGGTGTCGTAAACAGTAGAGCAGCCACCTCACTGTGAACTATCGAGACTCAGCCCCTGACCATGAGATATGCCCGCACACAAGCGAACAACATCTCCATGACATTACCAGGCTTGTCCCCTGGTTAAATGCACTCCTGCTCCTATCTCCTCCTCTATCTGCTATCAGCCATACCAATGGACGCAGAAGAGATGCAGGCTAGCGGACATTGCACATCTGCCCTACTGTGTCAACCTCCCAGGTGGCGGGGAATGCTAGGCGTACTATCACTGCAGATGTGCCGAGAAAATAAAGAGAGCAAAGAGGTACCCCACCCACATGCACATGATACGTTTCTGGCAGGACGTGACGATCCTGGGATACAGACACACTGGACTGCCTCTCTTCCGGGTTAGTACAAACCAGTACATAGTCCATATCATATAACATATATCATATCTCATATATCATTACCGCATCCTATAGACACGAGTAGTGAAGACTCGTTAGTCTGGTAAGACAACTCTGATCACAAACAACTGCTGCCTTGCAGATAGGCCAAAGGCTAAGGAGGGCATCCCTACAGAAACGCCTGTTGAAATCGGATGCACTGGGCAAAAAGCTTAACATACAGTGCAACGTAAATCGCAGTGTGATGACAGTACAACTTATCAGAAAAATGTATGGCGCTCATCCTGCGGAGTCCCGCCAGGCAGCGAGAGTGCCGGCCTCATGCCTCGAAGGGACCCACCCTTGACTACTGGTGGTCACCCACCCATGTGTCGTGGAGTCAAGGCACATGGCTATGGGGCAATTCCTATTGACCAAAAACTCAAGACCCTCAAAATACTACAGTGGAATGCGGAGGTAGTCATTAACAAAATGCTTTCCCTAACACATCACTTGCATGAAGGTAAGATTGCCGTGGCATGTATCCAAGAAACGCACCTCAACAGCAACCATAAATTCTCAATCAGAGGATACCAGGCCTTCCGCCTGGATAGAGAAGGTCACAAAGGAGGGGTTCTGATACTGACCCGAAACTGCATACCGAGTAGCGCGGTATTTGTCAATCACACCGGACAAGCAGAAATTGTAGGAGTAGACATAATGGCTCAAGAGACGAAGATCCGCATCTTCAACCTGTACGGACCACCAAATAAAGACCTATCGCTCTCGAGTATGGAAGTCAAGGACTCCAACTGCATAGTAGTTGGAGACTTCAACATCCACTCGGAGAGATGGGGATACTCGGACACAGACAGCAGAGGTGGCGAAGTGGGAGATTGGGAGATAGACACGAATCTCCATCTAATCAATAGGCCGGAGGATAGCCCTAGATTCTATTCTAGAACATGGCATACCACCTCGACTCCAGATTTGGCCTTCTCCATAATGGACATTCACCATAAAATAGACCGCCATGTGCTAAACCAATTGGCAGGTAGCGACCACAGGATAATTAGGCTAGAAATTGATATGGAAGTAGGCCCACAGGAAACAAAACTGCTCCCACGTTGGAATTACAAACGAGCCGACTGGGACAGATTTGCAAGCCTGACAGATGGGCTGTGTGAAACCATCAACACACGGAACAACAAAATGAAGCCCATGGTGGAAAGCCTAAGCAAAGCAATAATGCAAGCTGCCACTTAAACCATCCCAAGAGGGGCAATGAAAAATTATAAGCCCTATTGGAATGATGACTTGCAAAAAGCGGAAGACACAGTCCCAAATGCTAGGAACATGGCAGAGCGAGAACAATCTATGGAGGCAAACATCGCCCTCAAAGCCGCCACGGCGAAATACAAATACACTCTAAACCAAACAGTAAGAGAAAGCTGGAAAAACAAAACGGAAAGCCTCAACCTAGACAATGAAGGTAACAAACTATGGAAGCTAGTCAGAGCCATGAATGACGAAATTCCGTCAAACAAACAAATTACCATCAAGCAGGGCGAAAACTTGCTCACTGGAAAAAAAGCCGCAAACGCCTTTATTGAACACTATGCCAAAGCGAACCAAATAGATGTCCCTGCAGATAGGCATACGGACATTAATGAAGAGCAAAAGGGGCACGACAACATCAATATGGCACCAGAAGAGCAAATGATGGCAAAACTAACAATGAACGAAATGGAAGAGGCCATGAGAACATTAAAGAAAAGGAAATCTCCCGGAAAAGACGGGATAACAAACGAAATGCTGATGAGGCTGGACCAAACAGCAAAAAGGAAACTGATATCAGTCCTGAACCAAAGCTTGAAAATGGGTATTGTACCCCAGGCATGGAAAGACGCAGTACTTGTACCAGTACCAAAAAAAGGAAAAGACAAAACAGATCCAAATGGATACAGGCCTATCAGCCTACTGAGCTGTGTCGGCAAACTGATGGAACGTATGATAAACACCAGACTGATGTGGCATCTGGAAGAAAAACTAATACTAATTCCACAGCAAGCAGGCTTTAGACAGCACAGATCCACTGAGGATCTGGTCATCCTCATAGCCCAGGAAATACAAGATGCCTACCAGGAACAGAAACACACAGTAGCGGTCTGTGTGGAGCTGGAAAAGGCATTTGACAAAGTCTGGAAAGATGGACTTAGAGTCAAGCTAAGAAGAAGTGATGTTTGTGGGAAAATGTACAAGTGGATCAACCACTACCTCAAAAACAGAACGGCCAGAGTCCAAGTACAAGGGCAGATGAGCAAAAAGGTGACACTTGAGCAGGGAGTACCCCAAGGGGGAGTACTGTCACCCACACTCTTCCTGGTGTATATAAACGATATTACAGAGAATATACCAAGAAGAGTCCATAGCTCAATGTTTGCAGACGATCTGGCTATGTGGACCTCTGAAAAGAATCTCACCATAGCAAGAAATCGGATGCAGCAGGCCCTAACATCGCTGGAAGAGTGGGCGAACTCATGGCTGGTCAAAATAAACGAGGACAAAACCACATGTACCAGATTCTCGCTATCAATCAAACCCCAAAACACCAAATTAAGTCTAAACGGCAAATACCTTCAGCCAAACGACAACCCAAACTATCTGGGAGTCACATTTGATCGGCGCATGACATGGAAAAGTCCGATCGAGAGAAACCGAATGAGAGCCAGAGAAAGAATGGCAATCATGAGGAAACTTGCTGGCACAAGCTGTGGAGCAGACGAAAGCATACTAAAGAAACTGTACACTGGAAGAGTGAGACCAGTTCTCGAGTATGGCATTGCGGCATGGACAACAGCAGCAAAGGCGAACTTCGATAAAGTTAGCAAACTCCAAAACCAAGCCATGAGAGTTATAACAGGAGGCATGAAGTCAACGCCAATTGTAGAACTTGAAAAGATTACAAAACTGCAATCCATGGCCGACAGAAGAGACTGCAGAGCCCAGCTGTAATCAGAGAAACTCCGAAGACTGACTGACCATCCAATGCACCAGAGACTAAACAATTTGGGAAATGGGAAACTAAAGCGGAGAAACTTTGCAGAAATAGCCAAAGCAAAGATGCACGAAGACCCTATGAACGCACTAACCACACCAAAGCCCATCCCTACTGTAGGAAAACCTACCTGGAGGCAGGATATATTTCCAGAGGTGGTAGAGAATAAACCAGGTATTAGAAACAAAAACTGCCAGTCTGAAAAAGAAAGAAGAGATACTACCCTGAGTTTCATTACGGAAAAGCTACCCAAGCATGGACTGGACCCATGCATACACCGACGGTTCCGTAACAAATACAACACAGAACGGAGGGGCAGGGGTATTCCTGAGCCTACCAAATGGCAGAAAAATAACAGTCATTCGCTACTGGAAAATATACAAGCAATTTCAGAGCGGAGGCAGAGGCACTGAGGGCGGCAGTGGAAGAAATGGTGACAGGTAAAAGGAATGAAAGCCACATAGTCCTGCTTACAGATGCTCTGGCCGTAGTCACAGCACTGAAAAGCCAGAAAAATACTGAACTCAATGAATTAAGAGCAGTACTCTGCCAACTATGCCAGCAGGCCGCATCAAAAAGAGTAGTGGTCCAGTGGGTTCCATCTCACTGCAACATCCAAGGCAACGAGGAGGCAGAGAGACTGGCAAAAGAAGATGCAAAACTACCACAATCTGAAACTAGTATGACATACGAAGAGTCAAAACGGCTTATTAGAGCTAGATATATGACCAAATCGGAAACCGAACATACTGGCTACACCAAAAACGATGCCTATTACCAGTTGAACAGAAAAGAGCAGGTCGGGGTTTTCAGACTTCGCACTGGCCACAATAGACTCAGGTACCACCTATTCAACAAATTGAAGATAGGTGGCACCGACGAATGCCCGTGTGGTACCGGCAAAATGACCGCTGAGCATTTGCTGCAAAACTGCCCGACATACGAGGATCAGAGAGAGCAGATGTGGCGATCACCAGTGGCAACACTAGACAAGCTCTATGGCAGTGTCGACAGCCTCAGGATGACGACTGCTTTTTATTCGAAAAAATAATGGTTACTGTCTGACTGCGTACGAAGAAGAAGAAGAAGAAGAAGATCCCTTCAGAGAGGTGATCTATACATCCACATTCAGATCCCTTCAGACAGGTGATCTATACATCCACACTCAAATCCCTTCAGGCAGGTGATCTATACATCGACATTCAGATCCCTTCATGGAGGTGATCTATACATCCACATTCAGATCAATTCAGGGAGGTGATCTATACATCCACATTTAGATCCCTTCAGGCAGGTGATCTATACATCCACATTCAGATCCCTTCAGGGAGGTGATCTATACATCCACATTCAGATCCCTTCAGGGCGGTGATCTATACATCCACATTCAATCTGTTCACGTATACTCAAGTGATCTGTGCGTTCATCCGAAACTAGAACATGTCACATATAGTCGGCATCGCGTACTCACACGTGGTCGCACACTCAGTAGATCTACGTGTACGCATACCTCAGAACATACATCGTTCACTCGGTGTCCTGCATATACGACACATTCAGATCTCCTCTAGTCACAGGGTGTCCAACACACACCTTATAGAGCGACTTGCCAAGACTCAGAGGCGTATGCTGGTTGAGTCATCCTGCAACTCATTCTATCTCTCACTTCTATAAGTCAGCCTGCTAGCTAAACTCTCAATCTCGCTCTCTCTCTCTCTCTGTCTCTCTCTCTCTCTTTCTCAAGGTCAGTCTTCCAGTCTCTGCCTAGGCCAGCCTGCTGAGTTCATCTTTGTCAAGTATTATATGGTCTCAAACAACTTCATGGCTATCGAATTGGCTTCTGTCGGTTGTCTGACTTAGCAATCACTCTAGTTTGGATCTACATCCAATTAGTTGCTATCGGACGAATCACTAGGAATTCCTGTCACTCTAAACTTCACAGCAGAAGAACGTGACAACCTCTGACTGCCACCAACCCCCTACTACCTAAATCGGAGCGCCAGAATGGTCAGCTCCTAACCCCCACCTGTACCGGACGCATTCTTCCCTTAACTATTCGTTTTCTTTGTCGACAGTGTCGAGACGGCGATTGGCCTTGGCACACATTCTGGTAACCTTAGTTCGCAGAGTCGCCGGCCCCATCACCTCTGCCCTTAATGCCCATGGTCCAGCTGGAACTGTTACACTTTCTTAAGAGAAATTCGTAGAATTATATTTCCAAACGCCAGCATCGACCAAGAACTGCTTGCGCGGATAAGTAATCAAGAAGAAATTAGAGCCATCATAATATGTAAAATGCTGGAATTGGATAGGTCATACCTAGAAAATCACAAGGCACTATCACCAGAGATGCCTTAGTACGGACCCCAGAGAGAAGGCGAAATAGAGGCCGGCTGTGACAGTTTGGTGCAGAATCGTAGAGGTCGAAATGGGAATCATGAATTAGAGCTCGGGAACTGTACTAAGGATGTTTGCATGCCGGGTAAAGTGGAGGGAGTTTGTTGCTGTCCTTAAAGACGTGAAAGCCGCTGACAAAGCAACGAAGAAGATGAGAGTGATTTGATTTTGCATATTATGTTAATGTGTATATTAAACATTTAATATTTTGATAGATCGGACATACTGCATTCAATCAATAGCCGTCTGATGGATGACGAAACTGCAATATATGACTCTTCAATTCATATACTACAAGAATTTGACAAAAAGACGTGAGTGAAGGAAAGAGAAGGAATGGGTAGAATTTGAAGGGGTCTTCAAGTGTGCCCCAACGACCTGATGGGTTACAGGATGAACTGAACGGAATTGATTGTGTCCTAGAGAATGTGACCTTCAGCTTGAACTGCAGTGCCACCTTTATGTATTAAAAATCTTCTTCATCTTCTTCGTTGTTCTCAATCTCCCGCTACCAAACTCTGAATAGGGCTTTGCAACTATCAGGATGTAGTCCGGAGAACTGAATGCGTTGTATCGTGGTTTACAGCTTGACTGCAATTTTTGTACCTTTCGGTCCGATACATCCGACTTAAGCAGGCATCTATGAGTAACAGGTTGCCTTCCCTCTTCGATCCCTTCTCCTTAGCCAGTCTGCTCTATTGCAGCCTGTTATCCAGGATCCCCGTGTGGAGGTGTATAAGGATCTTGGCAGCTCTGGTTCGCTGACCCCTGCAGCTCATGCGTGGTTCAGCGTACTGATACCTTATCAAACAATTAAATAATGGCGGTGGTTCCTTTCGGGGCATAGATAATTGACAACCCTCCTCTAGCAAGTCCCATCTTAAGCTGCCCTTTCTACCTTTCTCCAGTTGTCCAGTGACCATTGTTGATTTTCAGTTTCTTTTCCAGCTGTTCCTTGGTCTATCCCTCTTCCTCTTCCCATGTGGATTCCATTTCATGACCTGTCTGGCCACGTTTGATGGTGCTTTCCGTTGTGTGTCTTATCAACCGAAATTCCTACGATTGATTTGTTAATCAACTGGTTGTTGTTGACTCCTTTCCAATGGGTTTTCGTTCCTGACAATGCCATGTTAGTGATGATGCAACAGAACTAATAGTTAAACAATGTTCTTGTTTATTTACAGGGAATACTGAGTTCGCCATACCTTCAGGGAAGTACCTACACAAACAAGGCCTTGCAGCTGGCAAGGGTACAAACGCTTACCGCAACCAAGGGATCTCGGCCTAACGTCCCCAAGATAGCTATAGTCCTTACTGACGGACAGTCAACAATCCCATCAGAGACATCAAATCAAGCAAGATTATTGAAAAACACTGGAGTTTTGGTTCTTTCTATTGGTATTGGAGGTTCTGTTAACAAGCAGGAGTTGATAAATATAGCCTCATTACCACAAGATGTATTCCAGGTTACAAATTTTGATGTCCTTGACACCATTCAAAAACAGGTCGCCAACAAAACTTGTGAAAGAGGTAGGTCTAATAACTGTTTTCTGTGTAACATTAGTCTTATATTGTTTTCTGTGTCACACCAGTCTTATATTGTTTTCTGTATCACATCAGTCTTATATTGTATTCTGTGTCAAACCAGTCGTATATTGTTTTCTGTGTCACATCAGTGTTATATTGTTTTCTGTGTCACATAAGTCGTATATTGTTTTATGTATCAAACCAGTCCTTATTTCTATTTTATATGTTAAGTAAGTCTTAAATGCTGTTCCTATATAAAACCAGTCTTTACTTCTGTTTTATATGTCAAAGTTGGGGGCGCGTTAGCTCAGTTTATAGCGAGCAATTCTCTATTGTCTATGGTAACAGCGTGTCTCGGTTCGAATCGCGTACGGAAACGAAATAATCCGGGTCGTGATTTTAACCGCGTCTCCAGTCAACCCAGCTGTAAATGAGTTACGGAAAATAAAAACAGCAAGGAAGGACACTAGCCGCCCTACCTTTCACAGGCTGCGGCTTAGTACAATGCAGTCTTCAAAAACTCCATTTCAAATCAGCGGTTAATTCTGCTGAATTTCCACTTTACTTGTATGTCAAGTAAGTCTTCAATTATGTTCCTATGTCAAGCCAGTCCTTATTTCTGTTTTCTATGTCAGTGTACTCCACCATTTCCGTTTTCTATGTCAATGTACTCCACCATTTCCGTTTGCTATGTCAATGTACTCCACCATTTCCGTTTTCTATGTCAATGTACTCCACCATTTCTATTTTCTATGTCAATGTACTCCACCATTTCCGTTTTCTATGTCAATGTACTCCACCATTTCAGTGTTCTATGTCAATGAACTCCATCATTTCTGTTTTCTATGTCAATATACTTACCTTTTGTGTTGTCCATGTTTTACTACCTGTTTCTCTGAGAGAGTGAAAGTAGAAGATGCGATTACAATTTACTTTCCTGTCATAAAATACTTCACCATGAGCAGTGCGTTACACTAACCACCACGTAACTGCTGATTTCCAACCTGTTCTCCACGGACAGAAGAAGAAGATTACTAGAGAAGATTACTAGAGAATAGCGATCGCAGTGGAAAGGCAAACCCTGTCCCGGTACCTGAAAAAATCCAGCAGAATCCAAAAGTGTCTAGCCGAAAGACGCGGATTTCACAGCTTGACAGTTAACTACGAGACAATGTGTTAGCTTCCTTTGAACGACAAAAGTATACGATGATGATGAAGAAGAAGAAGAAGAAGAAGATTATGATGAAGAAAAAGAAGAAGAAGAAGGAAAAGATTAGAAAATTCAGCGTAAGGAATAAAGAAATTCGACAGATAGTGAAAACAAAACAATGGCTGATGTCTATAGATCGGCATATTATTATCTTGTTTGGTTATATAGCAAGAATGTACTTTCAGTGGGCTAGTTATGTAGCAAGAATGTACTTTCAGTGAGCTAGTTATGTAGCAAGAATGTACTTTCAGTGGGCTAGTTATGTAGCAAGAATATACTTTCAGTGGGCTAGTTATGTAGTAAGAATATACTTTCAGTGGGCTAGTTATGTAGCAAGAATGTACTTTCAGTGGGCTAGTTATGTAGTAAGAATATACTTTCAGTGGGCTAGTTATGTAGCAAGAATGTACTTTCAGTTGGCTAGTTATGTAGTAATAATAAACTGTCAGTGGGCTAGTTCTGTAGTAAGAATGTACTTTCAGTGGGCTAATGTAGTAAGAATATACTTTCAGTGGGCTAGTTATGTAGCAAGAATGTACTTTCAGTTGGCTAGTTATGTAGCAAGAATGTAATTTCAGTGGGCTAATTTGGGGGAGGGGGGGGGGCAGATTTATGAATGGAAACATGTTCACGGGTTTGGATTGTCCGAAAAATGTAATTCGTTTTCAGTTTTTTTAAACTTTTCTTCTGAAACATTTAAAATGATATTCTACTTTCAAGATTGTTTTCAAATGGCACCTATTTTTTTTTCTCTTACAGTTACTGAAGAGAGTAAGTTTTGTTTACTTGTATAAGTAATTAATTATGTGAACAGAAAAATTTAAGTTCATCAGAAATGAGATATGTGTACAAGACATTCAATGTGTACATGAACCATTAGTATGTAAATACAAAATTTAGTTCATTGGAAACTATGCATTTCTCTATGACATTCAATGTGTACATACGCTATTAGTATTTGCGTACACAATTAAGTTCATCAGAAATTAGGTATTTACATAGAGCATTCAATATGTACATGACCCAATTACATGTTCGTACAGAATTACGCTTATCGTAAATAGCGTATGTGTATATGACATTCAATGCGTACATGAGTTACAAGTATGTGCGTATGAAATTAAGTTCATCAGAAATTTTGCACGTGAATAGGATGGCACAGAGACAAGATGAGACAGAATATGAAACCAGCATAACATGTAATTAAAACCAAACAGTCCTATATCTCATGCCAATCCAACTGCATCTCCCAACAAATGAATAGATCCGATCGCACCCTTTGTTGCTCAATAGATAATCAACAGTTGGGCCGAGCACTTCAACGACACCCTGAACCGCCAAGCAGCTAGTCCATTCCATGAGTCAATGAATGATCCCCATCCCATGAGTCAGTGAACGAACCCCATCCCATGAGTCAGTGAACGAACCCCATCCCATGAGTCAGTGAGCGAACCAAACTCATAAGCCAGTGAGCTACCCCAACCCATGAGTCAATGAATGACCCCCATCACATGAGTCAATGAGCTACCCCAACCCATAAGTCAATGAATGACCCCCATCACATGAGTCAATAAGCTACCCCAACCCATGAGTCAGTGAGCTACCCCAACCCATGAGTCAATGAATGACCCCATCACATGAGTCAATGAGCTACCCCAACCCATGAGTCAGTGAGCTACCCCAATCCGTGATGCAATGAACGAACCCCATCCCATGAGTCAATAACCGACACCATCATATGAGTCAGTGAGCGACCCAATCCCGTGATTCAATAAGCCACCCCTTTGACAAACTACTGTTAACCACCTTGCATCCAGCACTCTCTGCCATTGTAGTCCGTGCCGCTCTATAGAAGTTGAAAGATGGCCGAACCACTTGTGCTAATGGCCTTACTCCCGAGTTGTTGAAAAACCCAATTCACACCATGCGGGTCACCCTGCACTGTTCACAACAGCTTGGTCCACCGGACATGTTCCTGTTGAATGGCTGGACGAAATCATCGTCTCCCTTTACAAAGGAAAAGTACGTCGCTGTGAATGTAGCAGCTAGCTTCAGACCCATCACATTACTGTTTGTCCCGTGAAAAGTCTTTGCTCACATACTCCTCTCTCGCATCCAACCATTGCTAAAAATAAATCAGTGTTCCCAACAATCTGGCTTGATTGCCTGCCGTTTCACTATGGACGTCAATTTTTCTTTTCCTCCACTGTTGGAGATACACCGGCAATTAAGCAGCAGGCCCCCTCCACGCCTCAAATCTGTCTTTCACGCCAACGGCAGATATGCATTATGGAATGCCTTCGAACAAATGGGAGTTCCCACCTAATTGTGCAGTTACACTGCAACACTGGAGCTATAGTCAGTCGGAGGCTACAATCACTCCGACAGATTCCCTACATCATCCAGTGTTCGGCAGGGATGTGTCTTCCTACTGGCATTGTTCTACCGCGCAATAGACTGGATCATCGGTTAGCTGAGGACGCACACCGCAGGATTCACATTTGGACAACTACACGTGGCTGACCTCGACTACGCTGATTACATAGTTGTGCCATGTTCTTACCTTTATGCACAGATAAAACCACTGGAACACCTATGCGATTTTGCATCAAGATTAGGCCTCCCACACTATGGGCAAAAACCATAATACAAAACTTGGCTGCAACTTCACGACACGAATAATTGTCGATAGCAAACTCCACGGAGGATTTCATCGTCTGGAACCAGCAGAGGCTTTCAATGATACCCATAATTCACGGAATTACATAACCTATATTGTCCCCAGTCAGCTGTACGGTTCCGAAATATGGACTATTCTGCAGAATGATCAGACGCTGGGACAAAGACAATGAAGTATCTAGCACTTGATCCTCGATGATATCACCTGCTATGAAAATACCATTAGTTTTTTGTCTTATAAGAAACAAAGTACGTACATAAGACGTTGATGGTGCACATAAGACAATAATATATTAAACATCTATATTAGATGTGTTGGGGATCCAGTGGTCTCGAGGTAAGGCACGCCAAGGTGGGAACGTCGATTTTTTCACGTCGATCATCCGGGACAAATTTATCCTGATCTCTGAGTATCAGACACCCGTATTCATTGGCGCACACGTTACAAATTTCTTGGTGGTTGGAAATTGAAAAGAGTAAGCTTAATGGCCGCTGCTAGGGCAAAATAAAAGTTTAAAATCTATTCAAATTATTCTAGGGATTGTCGCCCCACAGAAAATATGACGCATAAAAGGGACTGTGTGGCTATAACATCAGGTCTTGGTTATGTGATTAGATGGCGCCTGACAGGCTGCGAGTCTACCTTGACCTGATTAGCGCTTCCACCACCGCCAGTTCCAAAAATAGGTGATCGTATATTCCAGAGGATACCAATCTAACGTTTGGTAACATATACAGGTATTAATCTGGCAAGTCAAAAGCGGATTTTCGCCTGCCTAAAAATATGAAACAAAGGAGGTCACACTTCCCCACAACGTCTAGCTACACAAGGGGACTGAAGATATACATTAGATGTACAGTTTGCGAATCAAGAAGCTAAAAATGCGGCTATAAAATTATATATGTAATTCAGTATGTCAATATGTAACCACATATGCCATTATGTTACCACACATGTCAATATGTAACCATATATGTACATATATAGTTAAGCAGGTAAATTTGTAATTAATTATGATGTAATTTAATATGCAAATATGTAATTAAATCTGTAATTTTAAGTATGTAATTAATCATGTAAATATGTAATTTAGTATTAAAATTAAATATGTTAATAACGATTTAAATGTGTGCAGAGGGCAAGGATTGGCAAAGCACTCGTCACACAAGTTGAGACCTGGATCAAGAGTCTCTGACATTGTTTGAATGAGACATGGGCAGAGCACCCGTCACACAAGTTGAGACCTGGATCAAGAGTCTCTGACATTGTTTGAATGAGACATGGGCAGAGCACCCGTCACACAAGTTGAGACCTGGATCAAGAGTCTCTGACATTGTTTGAATGAGACATGGGCAGAGCACCCGTCACACAAGTTGAGACCTGGATCAAGAGTCTCTGACATTGTTTGAATGAGACATGGGCAGAGCACCCGTCACACAAGCTGAGACCTGGATCAAGAGTCTCTGACATTGATTGAATGAGACATGGGCAGAGCACCTGTCACACAAGTTGAGACTTGGATCAAGAGTCTCTGACATTGTTTGCGCTAGTCGTGGCACTAGTTCAGTTTAATCTAAGATTAAGACTTACTCAGTGAAAACAGTCAACACATTTAGCTGTCAAGTAACTCAGAAATGGTACGTTCCAGTCTACTAAGCTGGACATGGTACCTGACTTACAGCTATGGAAGGTAAAAGCAGAGAATATGTGAACTGATCACCCCTCCCCCCCCCCCCCCCCCCCAACCTTTCACAATAAATGGGACCTCCTGTAAATAAACTATATAACACTTTACCTTCGACGGCAGTTTCTGATTTGGGCTGACTATACCTTTATCTATAATGTAAAGAATGTTTCTCAATTTTCCAGCTACATGACTTATGACTATGACATAGGAAGTTACTGAGGCATCACATCACACTGTGTTAGGAACTGCTAGTTTTGTGCTTGTTTGTCCATAACGTAGGATATCAATGGGATACCACAAGGCACTGTGTTAGGAACTGCTAGTTTTGTGCTTGTATATGTTCATAACCTAGGATATCAATGGGATACCACATCACACTGTGTTAGGAACTGCTTATTTTGTGCTTGTATATGTTCAAGTTAGAAGAGAAATAAGAAAAGATGAAAGAAGATACATAGTAGAAACGTGTAAGGATATAGAAAACCTAAAACAACAAGGCAGAGAAAGAGATGCATTCAAAGCAATAAGAACACTGACAGGGGAATTCCGTCCGGTTCCACATGTCATCAATGACAAAGAGGATAACACATTAACGGAAACCAAAGACTTACTGAATAGATGGAGAGAGTACTGCAGAACCATGTATGGAGATAGCACACAGCGCTCAGTTACAATCCTACCAAAGGATGAGAAAGAACCTGAACCAACATTGGAAGAAGTACGCTCTGCAATTAAAAGCCTGAAAAAGGGAAAGTCCCCAGGATGCGATGATATGTTATTAGCAGAGCTAATACAAGCAGGAGGAGAGGCATGTGCTCAAGTCTATCACAAGCTGTGTAAACAGATATGGCACAGTGCAGAGTGGCCAGAAACATGGAAGAAATCAATTTATATTCCCTTCCCCAAAAAAGGCAACCTGAAGCTGTGCACGAACTATCGAACTATCGCGCTGATCAGCCACGCTAGCAAGATACTCTTGCGAATCCTATTAAGAAGGATAGAGAAAAGGTTTGAATCTGAAATTCACGTAGTCCAGCCAGGTTTTAGGAAAGACAGGGGGACCCGGGACCACATATTCAATTTAAGGAATATCTATGAAAAATGTAGAGAGTTTAATGTAGACCTGTTCACGTATTTCATTGATTACACTAAGGCCTTCGACACGGTAAAACATCAAAATATGTGGAGAATCATGGGGGAAATGGTGTTTCCTTTGCATAAAGTCCATCTCATTGAAACATTATACCAAGATCAACAAGCCGCTGTCCGAGTATCTGGCCAAACATCAGATTGGTTTGCAGTACAAAAAGGGAGTCCGACAGGGATGTATCCTCTCACCTTATCTGTACAACATATATGCGGAATGTATAATGAGAAATGTTCGAGAAGATGAGAACATTGAATGTTTCGACCCATTTACGATTGGGGGGTTCGAGATTCCAGAGTTACGATACGCAGATGACACAGTGATACTATCAAGAAGTGCAGAAGGGCTAGAGCAGCTACTTTCAGCTGTAAATGGACATAGTAAAGATCAAAATCTGTTCATAAACATAAACAAAACAAAGATAATGACCACCGATAAAACACAATGTCAGCATAAATTTACAGTGGGCGTTGAGGAAATAGATCAGGTCACACATTTTGAATATCTGGGCTCCAGAATTGACAAAAATGGTGACTGCTCGAAAGAAATCATAAGAAGACAAGCTATAGCAATGCAGAGACTGAACAGCCTGAAGAAATTATGGCAGGGCACCAACAAAACGATAAAAGTAAAAGTCTTGAGAGCCTGTGTTTTTCCTGTGGCAGCTTATGGTTGTGAAGCATGGACGATTACCAAAACTTCTAGACAAAGAATCGAATCCTTCGAGTCAAAATGTTACAGAAAGATCCTCAGAATACCCTGGACAGAGAAAAGAACAAATGTAGACATTCGGCAAGAGTTGAGCATAGAGGAGAACTGGTTTATCAATTCCATTTTGGCTAGAAAATGCAAATACTTTGGTCACATCAAGAGACACAATGGTCTTGAGAGAACGGTGATGGAAGGTATGGTGCCAGGCAAAAGAGGAAGGGGTAGACCAAGAAGACGATGGCACCAAGATATCCAGGAATGCCTGAGTATGACAATGGCGGAAGCTGGTGTTTTGGCAAGTGAACGAGTTTCTTTCAGATAGACTGTGATGGGAGCGACGTTCTACAAAGGACATGCTACACGATGATGATGATATGTTCATAACATAGGATATCAATGAGATACCACATCTGACTATGTTAGGAACTGCCCGCGTTCACCTGTATCTTTCCATTACCAGTATTTATGTTTCTCTTTAAGTTTTCACCCGCCCATTTGTGAATATTATTTGTTCATCACTTTGTGGATCTTCCTCTGTTTGCTCCCTCCGTGGACTGTTCATTAGCGTTTAATGTTGGACAGCCCATTTCATCGTATGACGTGACCATAACATTGTTGTATACGTGCTGTTACAACAGTCAGTAGGTGGCGACTCAAGAAGAGTCCCAAAGTAAATTGTAATTAACACAGCAGTTGGTCGTACCCTGGTAACGACTTTTCAGTCAAGCTAATCCTTTCGCTTTGGGGTCGCTGTAGTCAAGAAGTAAGACACCCGCCTCTTAAATCGATGAATGAAAACGGTGGGGGGAAGGAATCCCACAAGATTCAAGCGACTCCTGGTCTCAAGGGATGTAAGACCAGCGTGCCTGCATCCAGTCGGCTTGACTGGTGGTCATAATACCCCTGGTCCAAGGCAGCTAAGGACAAGAGAGAGAGGTCTATGACCAGCTCATTTTCTTTCTCACTATTATCCAAATACAGCGTAAGACAAAATAAAACCGCCTAATGATGTCTCTATCATCGCTTGAGATGAGCAACTATCTACACAAGCATCATGGATCATAAAACAGCCCTCCTGGTGATTTCAGTCAACATCGAAAGACTGTGAACAAAAAAAAGCAGACCACCTGATGATCTGCCCAAACCTTCTGGAAACTAGCAATATGGATGACCTGTTGAGGACTAAAGGAAATGTAATCCACGTTACTGAGCATTGGAAACATGGTTTCTGACGTGGTCTCCAGCACAAGGGAAGTAAGTCTGTAAGTCTTCATACAGTTGCAAAATCTGAGGGATAGTTTTTTCGTATATTGACATTTCAGATAAGATCCTTGTCAATGTATAGCATTATAGTGGGTTGACAAGATGGAGTCTCAGTGTCATTTTAATGTGACTAAAGGAGAAATGTACATGAGACTAGCAACCTCACCATTGCTATTTATTTATTTATTCAGCCACTACTTCTTCGATCAACTAAAGCTATGTTTCTAGTCTGGCAGTGAGTGTTCAGGTCTTCGCCGGTCACCCACATCTTTTTTAGTATGGCCACTCCCCCGGGCCAGGCTGCCTCTCTTTAGTCTGCATAGGTAGGACAGTCCTGCAGAATGTGTTCTGGTGTTTGCTAGCGTGCTCCACAAACAACGTGGCGGTGTCTCTGAGACCCATTCCGTGGAGGTGGACCTTCAGTCTGCAATGTCGCGTTCAATCAGCCACTACGAATGTAAAGTGGTAAAGTGGTAAGCAGTATTGGTGTCCTGTTGTTTAACTTGGAGCCAATAGGTGAAACATAAAATATACATTACGTGTTGCTATTGACTAATAACGTTCTCAATCCTTCAATTACCCAGAGCCTGCTTGCCCTGCTGTTGCCGATATCCTTTTTGTCATGGACTCAACTGGTAGTATCAGTGAAGATAACTACAAGACCATGCTGACGTTCATCGCAAACTTTACCAGAAACTTTGCTATTGGCCCTAACTGGGCTCAGTTCAGTGGAGTGACGTTTGGAGACACTGCTCACAATGAATTCAGCTTCAATGCGTATACAACGCACCAGGCTCTCGAGAAGGTAAGTAGCTGCAATCACAATGCGCGAATATGTGATTAAGGTGCCAAGACTAGCGTCAGGTGTAGGAGAAATGAACAAACCAAGACCCCACCACCTCACCTCTTGCGTTACAGCGGCCTGGCCAACGAGATCGCGATTAATAATGTGATTATCATATAACAGGGGTAAGCTTTCTGGGTATTCTATAATTCCACTATAGCAAGCAGGACCTTGATCTGCCTTCTTCAGAACGCTGCAGTATGTAAGAAGAAACAATGCAATGTCATCATCGCAGAAAATTCAGCAAAAATTTAAAAAACTAATTTCGAGAAGCTACAATGAGATAACAGAAGTGTGAATAAATGGTGGTAATGTCCCATGTTGCTAATGTGACTAAATTGTAGTAAAGTCCCATGCAGATAAGGTGATTAAATGGTAGTAGTGTCCCAGATAGCAAGAATGATTAAATGGTAGCAACGGCCTACGCTAATTAGGTGATTAAATGGTAGTAATGTTCCATGTTGGTAGAACGATGGAATGGTAGTATTATAATGTTATGTTACAATTATGGTTAAATGGTAGTTATGTTCCACGCTGCTGGGGTAATTAAGTAGTTGTAATGTTTCATGTTGCTAGGTTGATTAAATAGTTATAATGCTCCATGTTGCTAAGGTGAATTTAAGTACGTTTTCCCATACATGTTGCCCAACTGTAAATTGATACCTAACGACGTCAGTGACAAATGTATGAGCCGCCGCGGGAACTAAGGAGTTGGTGGTCTACCGTTATCACTTTCAGTAATGAAAGGAACAGAGCACATGAAATCGGTTGCATAAGCATTTTCTATTTTTATACAAGTTTATTTTGGATTCTTTGAAAAAAGTCAGATGGCTCCGCCTTAGTGGCTGCGCTCTCGACTGTCTCCGGTGTTTGTGTCGAGTTTTCCGATGTTTCTTGGTTCCCGTTCGGATTATATTTCACAACTCCTTCAGTAGGTGGTATCAAGAACTTTATTCTATGGAATTTATGTGCATTCGATCGGTTATCCTGTTTGTTATGCTGCAATTTCATGCCTGGTTCAAGTCGTGGGAGACCAGTTTATGACGGAGTTCAACGTTCCGCTTAATTGCACACCAGAATTCAGTCCAGATTATCACTACTCAAGGACCTTTCTGCTCGGACTGAAGCCGACTTCCTTCTGCCCGCCACCCCCCCCCCCCCCCCTTCCTTCACCGGAGGTTACACGATACCTCTCCTGGCCTCGTATTCTCAGCACAGTAAGGGTCACGCTGACCAACAGATGGACACAGTCAGAAGTACGGCGTTCTGACTGTGAAAACAGGGAGTTTGAGACGGACAGACATGAACAATTTGACACAAACATTGGTCTAACACACTCCTCGCGGCCCTCATCCCAAGGCTGCGGAGTACACGGCTCCACCCGAGGAGTCTGTAGGGATTTCGGTCGACACACTAATCGTGAACACAGTCTCAGCAGTTGGACATGATAGTGGTTGATTGACGCAACGGGCCTTTGTCGCCTTCGTGAACATTATTATTATTATTTTTATTCTATGCCAATTGATCTAACCAATAGGCATATCCAGGCGATGAGAAGTAAGCACTAGACTGATAAGGAGATCTCACACACGAGAGCTGCTGGTTCGTTCTGCTTCCGTCAAACTAATCCGATCGTTCAGCAGATCACAGACGTCAAGGCCAGAGCTCTCACCTTCAATGACATGATTAGGCCAGCAATGGCGTTTGTGTGTGAGGCTTGGAGTCTACGCAAATTAGAGGCAGAGAGGTCGACACTAGCGAAAGTGGAATGGAGCGAAGAGTCCTAAATATCTCTATAAGAAAGACCACATCAGAAATGCCGACATCTGCCACCAGATTTCTAGTATGTGGTCGACTCCGCATCAATACGAAATTACAGATTGGCCGGCCATATGGTAAGTATGGGTAACGATAGAAGAAGGACAAGGAGGGTGACTTTCTGGTGGCCTTCCAACTATAACCGCCAGCCAATGAGGTGAAGAGATGATCTGCACCACGCCATTAGATCATCATTGTACAGAGGACAGACACGGATTCAAGCCGTTGTTGGCTACCTGGTTTCGGCCAACCTTGCCCGATTGAATACCAGGATTCAAGTATGCAAGTAAGAGAGAACAATTAGCGTGTACACATAATATGAACATACAATGTGTATACTAATACTGAACATATTTTCAGGGAATTCTTAACGCAACATACTTTGGTGAGACAACGCAAACAAACCTGGCACTGCAAATGGCCAGGGAACTGTCTTTCACATCAGCAAACGGCGCACGACCAGGGGTGGACAAGATCGCTATTGTCCTCACTGATGGAAGATCTAATGACCCTGATCTGACAGCAAAGGAAGCCAGAGCACTGAAAGACATGGGCGTGCTGGTATTGACTGTAGCCATAGGGGTAGATATATTGAACAAAGAGCTGGAGGCTATTGCCACGTTGCCCGAAGATGTGTTTCATGTTGATCACTTTGATGTGTTAGACTCCATCGAAAAGGAGTTTTCAAAGCAGGCATGCGATAGAGGTAGTTTTATTTTCGTTGCTTTTGTATTGATTGTTTTTTTTAAATGGTAGGACTTAATTTGAATTTATATTTTTATAATTTATATTCTCATAAAATTATAATTTATTATAATCTTCATTTTATTTTATTTATTTATATATATTTATTATAATTTATATAATTTTAGGATTTGTTTTTTTTTTAAATTTTAAATTATTTTGTCGGATCACCTAACTCATGACTTACTTGAGGCGAGGTGCATTCAAATTTACATTTCATTTATCTATCAATTTTATTATTTATTTAATTTTATTTACAATTTATATAATCTTAGATTTATATTTTTTAAAATTTATATGGATATCGTTCTGTTTACCTGATCTTAAAACTCATGTTTTCTTGAAGCGTGTCACATTCCATTTCACATTTATCTTTTTTTTCCCAACATATTGGCAGGAGTAGACATTTGGGGTGTTCTGTTGTCGGATCTCGTAACTCATTTCTTACTTGAATTGAGGCGCATTCAATTTTACATTTCTTTTAAGAAACATATTGGTAAAATTATACTTTTGGAGTGCTCTGCTGGCCGGATCCTTATGTCTTACTTAAAGCGAGGCGCGTTCAACTTTACATTGATATTTTAAAGATATTTGTAGGATTTTTAAAAATGGAGTGATCTGTTAGCCTGATCCCCTAACGCATGTCTTACTTGAAGCAAGGTGTATTCTTCTTCTTTTTCTTCTTCTTCATACGCAGTCAGACAGTAACCTTTATTTTTTCGAAAAAAAAGCAGCCGTCATCCTGAGGCTGTCGACACTGCTATAGAGCTTGTCTAGTGTTGCCACTGGTGATGGCCACATCTGCTCTCTCTGATCCTCGTATGTCGGGCAGTTTTGCAGCAAATGCTCAGCGGTCATTTTCCCGGTACCACACGGGCATTCGTCGGTACCACCTATCTTCAATTTGTTGAATAGGTGGTACCTCAGTCTATTGTGGCCAGTGCGAAGTCTGAAGACCACGACCTGCTCTCTTCTGTTCAGCTGGTAATAGGCATCGTTTTTGGTGTAGCCAGTATGTTCGGTTTCCCATTTGGTCATGAATCTAGCTCTAATAAGCCGTTTTGACTCTATATTCAGGTGTATTCATTCCCTGGAGATTCGATTGCGGTTTCCAATTATTGTATTTTCCTTATGTTGTCTTGTCTACAAGGTATTTGTTTCCCATACACTTATAATCCCGTTGTCCGTGATCACCTGATCCTGATTGTTCTTCGCTCCCAATTGCTTCAGTAGGTTGCTATAGATATGCCAACCTCGCGTGATCTGTTGTCGACACAAAAATCACATCATGAACCAACACGGTGCATTGCCTTGCATTAACAAACCTAGATGGATAACGTGTCGCTGTCGCATTAATCCGACACTCCAGCAGATCACGGAAATCAATGCCAGGGCTCACACCATCAATGGCACAATTATTCCAGCAATGGCATAGTGTGTGAGGTTTGGATTCTACGCAAATCATGTTTGGAATCGGAGGGGTCTTAGGCTTTATACGAAACTCAAAGTCTACCGAGCCGTAATGCTCCCCACCCTTCTGTATGCAAGTGAGACGTGGACTGTGTACAGTAGTCATGCTAGATTGTTCAAAATAAAGTGGTAGGATAGGGTACCAGAAATCGAGATCCTCATAAAGACAAACATGCCGAGCATTCACTCACTGTTGTAGAAGACCCAGATGACATGGGCTAGCCATATCGTGCACATGCCAGACAACCTTAGCCCAAAACTACTGAAAGATGACCAAAATAAGCGTTTCAAAGACTCCCTCAAAGCACCTCTAACACGCTTCAGCATCGATGCAAAGACATGCGTATGTTTCGCACAGGACCGCAAAGCAGCCGTAGAACCACCATCAGAGTCACCTTCATTGCTGAGGAACACCGGGTCTCCGAAGCACTGAAAAAACGAACTTTGTTAAAAGACAAAACAACTAACACTCACATGTTCAATTCTGACATTAAATGCTACGTCTTTGGAATGATTTTCCGTGCCAGAATTGGACTATACAGCCACCTCCGAACTCACTGGTGAGGTGCAGCACAACATGTCTGACTGCTGTTGTCATCATCGCTTGAGATGGACGGCTATTATTGTTATTATAAGTATTATGTTATCAGGTACTTCGGTGACTTCCCTAAAGACATTTAGCTGAATGTTCACCTGCAAGTTAAACAACCTAAACAACGCTATTGTTTACAACCGGTGCAATACGTCATGCATCGAGGAGACGGCCTTGAACTCGGTGCCAGTTTCTTCTGTCAAGTCCTCAACGACATTTCTAATAGCATCCATCTCAACAATTCTGGACACCAGGTCAAGGACTATATCACCGTCACTGGTATCGCCTTATGCTGCACCGAGGTTCGACATTGGTTTGAGCTCGTGAATCGTTTAAACTTCCTTAAATGGTTCAAATACATTTCATTAATTTGCATGGGCTCTCCTACAAGTTCCTTTTATTCGTTTTTTCCTCTATTTCTCTCTCCCTCCCCATCTCTCTCTCTCTCTCTCTCTATCAATCGCTCTTCTAGCTCTCCTTAGTTTTATCTCTTATTAATTATGTTTATACATCCATTTCTATATTCGTACATATGTACGAGTATATGTGTCTGTGTGTGGATAAATGTTTTGTTCTTTGTAATATATGCATTAATGTATATACACGGGTATATATATATACACGGGTAGTAGTAAGTTATTTTGCGTATGCTCATGTGTGCATGTATGATCATTTCTCGTTTAATCTACTCTGTCATAAGTGATTCACATATTGTTGGCCAGTCGCTGGCTAATGGCTGACTCCTTACGTTTAGTAGTGGTTGTTGAATCCATTGGCTACACTCATTTTTGTGATTTGTTAGGTGTTTTCGTTTTTTTCTTTGTCCCTTACGACTCTTGTGACCGTAACCTGAGTTTCGTTGTGTTTCTATCCTGAGGACACATGTAAATCTGCTGCGAATGTCTAGCGGCTAAGAACAACTAGAGTTCTGCAACATAAAATAGTAGAGCTAAGGGAGAGAAAGTGGAAATGAATAGGACATCCTCTCAGAACGAAGAGCACGGCTATTGCAGACATGCTTGACTTAACTTAACGTTTTATACTGCTTTAGTAGACTCTGCATAGTCTATATACAACCGGTTTCTTTGACATTTCCTTGATCTAACAACTATGCGCATCCAATATATTCTTGAATGCATTAATTGACCCTGCCTCCACTACTTCCTGTGTCAATGCATTCCAAGTATTGGCCACTCTCTGATTAAAAACATATTTCCTAATATGCACTTGATTGGAACCCACATAAAAAAAGTGAGTGGGGATACCTACCGAGAACAATGGAAGAGGAGGTCCGTGAAGCTGAAGTTTTGGGATTAAAGCAGAGAAAACGGCTCACAATTGACTGAGATCAGCCGTTGCTGTTGAACAGAAAAAAAAACTGTAATTTAATGTATCTCTTTGATTTGTTGTAAACATTAATGTATCTCTTTGATTTGTTGTAAACATTAATGTGTCTCTTTGATTTGTTATAAACATTAATATATCTCTTTGATTTGCTATAAACATTAATGTATCTCTTTGAATTTCCTTTTCCAGTTACACAAACTATAGGTAAGTTTCCATTTGTAGTGTTATTTCAACTTTCTGTTATAGCAATTGCCCCTTTTCGTGAAAGACTGACGTATATCGTTCAATGATAGGAGAGCGAATGTAGATATATCTCAGTTTAAAAAAGCGCAGACCCTATACTGTTGAGTATTCTAAGTGTCGACAAGGACATGCCTGGAGGTTGTGTACCTGTAGCTACGCCTATGCCAACCCTAATGAACCACAAGTATTAAACCCCCCACAAACTTACTGCTGAAAGTCAAATAAAACTGGAGTGAGAAAAGGCAACCAACAAAAGCAGATCATCAGCGTCTTCTCGAAGATGTGATACTTGAAACTATTAGATGTATAACGTTTCCATCGGAGCTACACAGTTTGTAAACATTATCTTAAAGAGACATCAAGTGTCGTGGTTGATACTGCCGCAGGGGATGCCATATTAGGAAACACATTATATGACGGTGTCAGTGTTAGGAGGTAGTGACACCATTTATATTCCATATTGTCATGTCCGCCATATAAACGTAATCTTGTATTTATGTAATTTTTGTGTGGACGCAATCTTGTGTTGTTGTAATGGTGTGTTGATGTAATGGTGTGTTGATGTAATCGCATGTATACTTCTTTGACCAAACCTCTATAACGAATATTCAGAGATGATGATAATGGGAAAAGCTATTTGGCGTTGTAATAGGGGTGTAAAAGTCAATGGAATGAAAGTGAGTGCTATCAAATTTGACGATGATGTAGCCGAAGTCGGAGGATAGGTAGCAACGTTGCAAAGACTGCTTGACAAATATTAACAGCACAGTCAAAGAGTTTGGTGTAAATTAAATACATTGAAGACAAAGACTTTGGTAATAGAGAAGCAACATAGGCAAATGAACATATTCAACAATGGAGAAATAATCGAACAAGTACAGAAGTTTACATATTTATGGCAAACCATCACAGAAGTAGTCCGCAATGAGACAGAAATTAGGACAAGGATTGCAATGGCAAAAAAGATCTTAAGAGAAAAACAGAAATTGTTAACCTCAAAGAATATCAGGATAGAACTAAGGAAAAGAATAATCGCCGCTCACATATGACCAATTGCACTGTATGGGGATGAAATATGGACGTTAGCGAAGAAGAAGGAAAAAGACAACTTGAAAGCGTTTTAAATGTGGTAAAGTCTTTTACAGAAGACACTAGAGGGCAAGATCAAATGGAAAAGAGGAAGAGGTCGACCAAGACTCACCTTTATATCTCAGGCATACAGAGACATTAAAGTACGAACCTATGATGAAGTGAAGATAGCTGCGAGTCCAGTGGAGAGACATGCTCAGACAACCTTGCAAACAGTCTCAGGACTGATCAACAAGAGTAAAGGGTCAAATGGAGAGACATGATCAGATAACGTTACAGCCAGTCTTAGGACTGATCAACCAGATGATAGAATCAAATGGAGAGACATGCTTGGGGAATATTACAACCAGTCTTAGGACTGATCAACCAGTTGATGATGATGATTATTATGATGATGATGATATACTTAATCTCATATGTAATATTAATCACATGAGTTACCTTAAGAACAAATATAATGGTAATCACACATGCAATCATGTAGAAAATTGTCAGCAATGGTAATCATCCAAAACTCATACATCTTCTGTTTTCTCCTCTCCCTCAAACTCGACCACTCTCTAGAGTGTGAAGCTCAGGCAGACGTTCTGTTAATTCTGGACTCTTCTGCAAGTATCAGTGCTACCAACTATCACAAGATGTTGAACTTCCTGGCCAACCTAACACAACACTTCGACCTGGGACCAAACGCGGTTCAGTTCAGCTCACTGATCTTTGGAAACGATGCGCACATTGAGTTTGACTTTGGCAAGTTTGACAATCACCCCTCTCTTGAGCAGGTAATAATGTTTGAAACAAATTTTTAAAAGGATAAAGAATGTATATTATGTTTTTAAAATAAACTAGCTTTTACCCCGGCTGGGTAATTATTAAACCCGTTCATTTTAAAAAAAAACCTTCTCACACCCCTCCCCTGCCATAAATGCCATTGCACTCTTTCCCACCCTATGGTCCTTCGATCTCCTCTGCACCCCTATCCCCTAACTTCTTCATCCTTTGTCATCTCACTTTCTACCGGGGTGTAGCCTAGTGTCGTGGTATGTATTTGTCTGTCGCCTCTCTCGTGGTTCCAGTAACATTTTTCATTTCGCGGTAGGTCATGTTTACGTTATATATTAACCTTTTCCTCGGTCTACCTCTCGCCATTCTTATTGATGTTCTCCTGTAGAAGGTTGCATGAACAATGGGGTCTGGTTGCATGAACAATGTGGTCTGGTTGCATTCTCACGATATGGTCAAACCAATTCATTCTCTGTTGCTCGTAGGAAAGGAATTGTTCTCCCGGATACTCATATTTGTTATTGTCTCTTCTGATGTTGTTAGTGACCTTTAGTAGGCACCGCATTTCGCAGGTGGCTAACTTCCGTTTCTCGGCCTTATTCAATGCCTATGTCTGGCACTAGTAGCACAAGGTTGGGATGAAGATTCTAGTATCAGCTGCTTTTTTGCTTGAAGGGAAATCTTGGGGTGTCTAAGTAGTGGAGACAGCTGGTATGTGGCAGCGTTTGCCCTCTGCACTTTCGTCTCTATCTCTCTCTCTCTTTCTCTCTACCTCTAACCCGTCCATCCCTTCTCTGTTCAATCCCACAACCACTCCTCATCCGTCTTTTCCATCATCTCATTTTTCCAGCGACATTATATTTATTTCATTATCTTTGTTTATTGTGTGGACTTAGAAACAAAAAATGATATATGGTTTACTGGTAACGTTTCCGCTTGTCTGTGTGGAGTAACTATTTCCTTCCTGTTTTTATACATGATCGTGTACCATTGTGCTTGTACATTATCGTGAGCAGAACCAGGTGAACGGTTTCATCGATATCACGTGATTCCATCAGCCAATCGAATCTTACCCATATTCGTCTTGACAGTCATTAAGGAAAAAATGTTGTTCCAGATCGAGCAGTATCCGAGTTTGCGTCCTTCAGTCCAAAGCAGGCATCCAATGGTAACTGCACGTATATGTTTGTTTGTTTGCGAATACCCACAATAAGTAGGTTACTCTTTTTGGTCCTGAAAAGGACCTTAAGTGGTGGTTGCAGTAGCTTTCCTCACATCTCGAGCGTACTTATGAAGGTAGACCGGGGTCCTCCAGGCTTTTGTGCTATGATTGGCTTCATCTGCGTGTCGCTCACTACTACGGGATCACGATGAACCTCACCTTGTTAGCCAGCCTGTTTCAAGGACCACCAACGAGGAGGTCAGGTGAGGGTCTTGGCCAGTATATTTCTCCTGACCCTGGCTAAAATTGTCCGATCAGTGTGTTTTGCCTGAACAGTATTGTCAGTTGTTTTAGTGCCTTTCAAAGTTGTCCTTTAATGTGGCCTCTGAGGAAGAAGCATTTTCCTATCTTTTATCGCTGAGCACTAAAAGAGTGACAATCAGCGGTTTCGGATGGGTGTGTACAAACTGGCACGCTGGAATGTGTTGTTGTATTCTGTTGGTGTGCTCGTTAAGCGGAATACTTAGTTCTCAGTAGGAAAACGGTGCGTTTATTCTTCCTTGTGAAATGATTGAATAACAAAGTATCTCCGAATTTATATACCAGCACTAAAGGGGCCAGACATTATGTACAAATATTTTTTGACGGGATCAAAAATAAATATAATAGCATATGAAGCAAGGAAGAATACAAACACTACATGGGACTATCTAAAATCATTCATACAGGCAGCAAATAAAACATTACCTATAAAACAGAGAAAAAATATAGAGGGCTGAGTGGTCTCGAGGTAAGGTGTCCGCCTCAGGTGCCAGAGGTCGTGGATCTTCTGGTAAAATGTCCCTGATTTCTGGTTAGTGAGATCAGACTCCCGTGTTCAGTTTCGAGCAGGAAGGAAATTTTAAAATACCTATTGCGGATAGCCAGGATTCCAAGTATACATATGTATGGATGGCATACATTTTTAACAAAACAGTCATCTATACAGAGATCATAGTCACCTGTACTGAGATCATAGTCTCCTGTACTGAGAACATACTGCCAGTGTTGGGATTTAATCACCATTTATAAATGTAAAAAAGAGGTGGGCGACAAGGGTGAGTACTCTTCTCTTGTCTGTTTAACATATACACAGAACACAGGCGACAAGTATGAGTACTCTTCCCGTGTCTGTTTAACATATACACAGAACACAGGCGACACGGGTGAGTACTTTTCCTGTGTCTGTTTAACATATACACAGAACACAGGCGACAAGTATGAGTACTCTTCCCTTATCTGTTTAACATATAGACAGAAATAATTTGTCAGATAGAGAAATTATAGTGATTTATTATCGGTCAATAAATATTCGTTGAATCGCAGAGCTTTAATAGCTAAAAACGAAGCAAAAAAATACAAAAATTGGTGATTCAAGTAAAGAACAAAAAGTCAGGTATATGGATTGGACATTAACACAGAAAACTAAAACTATGATCATTGGCAAATTGGACTCCAAATCTCCCATACAAATAAAAACAGACGTTCAAATACTAAAACTGGCCAAGAGCTTTTCTTGTTTTGGAAATGTAACAATGGAGGAGGGAAGAGTATCATCATCATCATGTAGCATGTCCTTTGTAGAACGTCGCTCCCATCACAGTCTGTCTGAAAGAAACTCATTCCCTTACCACATCTCCAGCCTCTGCCACAGTCACACTCAGGCATTCTTGAATATCTTGGTGCCATCGTCTTCTTGGTCTACACCTTCCTCTTTTGCCTGGCACCATACCTTCCATCATCATTCTCTCGAGACCGTTGTGTCTCTTGATGTGACCAAAGTATTTCCATTTTCTGGTCATAATTGAATTGATAAACCAGTTCTCCTCTATGCTCAACTCTTGCCGAATGTCTACATTTGTTTTTTTTCTCTGTCCAGGGTATTCTGGGAATCTTTCTGTAACATTTTGACTCGAAGGATTAGATTCTTTGTCTGGATAATTTGGTAATCGTCCATGATTTGTAGCCATAAGCTGCCACAGGAAAAACACAGGCTCTCAAGACTTACTTTTATCATTTTGTTGGAGGTTCTGCTATAATTTCTTCAGGCTGTTCAGTCTCTGCATTGTCTTGGCTAGTCTTCTTCTGATTTCTTTCGAGCAGTCGCCATTTTTGTCAATTCTGGAGCCCAGATATTCAAAATGTGTGACCTGATATATTTCCTCACCACCCACTGTAAATTTATGCTGACATTGTGTTTTGTCGGTGGTCATTATCTTTGTTTTAATGATGTTTATAAACAGTTTTTGATCTTTACTATGTCTATTTACGGCTGAAATTAGCTGCTCTAGCCCTTCTGCACTTCTTGATAGTATGACTGTGTCATCTGCGTATCGTAACTCTGGAACATCGTTACCCCCCACCACCCCCGAAGAGTATAGGGACAGCGAAATTTATTTTCACCAACGTGAGTCCTGTATTAACATTCAAACAAATAACTCACAACAAAAAAGTGAGAGTAACGAGATGTTGTGTGTACTCACTAATATTCAGCGTAGACAAGTGGACAATGTACGAACCGTTGATGTAATACAGTAAAGATATTTCGCTTAAAAATAAAAAGACGACACACCTCGCAGAAAGTAATGCTGAAAAAACATTTGGACAGCAAACGAACCAGAGGTATACAACAGTATAAACTTGAGGAAAACATCAAAAGATGAACAATGATAAGCATCTCAGATTGTGCCTTCGGAAAAAGAGACAGTGGATGTTGAAGGTATATACCAGCTGACCTTCGATGTGGAGATGGCACCTGAACTGAACCAAAGCCGACCTTCACTGTGGAAATGTCTGTACTGAACTGAAGACTACAAAATATGAAGCAAGTCATGAAGAATATCCCATATTGTGTACTATCTATGATTTCCTGTAGTATCCTCAATTAGTTACGGTAGTAAAGCTTTGTGCGCAGTCTACATTGCAGAGAGAGATACCAAGAGATCAAAATCAGGAGGAAAGGCAGCAACAACACTGAGCAGATAAACAAAAAAGGGTCTGGGAGAACAAGAAGTTCACTGTTAAAACAAAAACACTTGTTTACCAGGCCTGTGTCCTCAGCACTTGTTTTGTATGGCAGTGAGGCATGGTCTACCTACATGCACAAGGAGTTAATCAGCTATCACATGAGCTGCCAGCGCAGAATCCTGGGGGCTGGGTGGCAAGACAAGATTACCAACGCAGAGGTGTTGGAGAGAACTTGCACTGTCACAATCTTGTCCATGCTTAGTCATCGAAGGCTCCGATGGCTGGGACACATTCGGAGAATGGATGATGGCAGAATACCAAAATATCTTCTCTATGGGGAATTACAGTTGGGGAAAAGGTCTCGAGGCCGGCCACTACTTCGGTACAAGGATGTATGTAGGCGTGACATGAATGATGCAGGCATCGATTTGGAATCATGGGAACAGGACGACATTGATCGTGTTACATGGAGGGGCAGGATTAAGCATAGAATACAGACAAAGGAGATACGGATTGCTGATATGCTATAGACATAGTTTGAGAAACGAAAAAAAAACATGAAAATAAACTTGAAAAAGTTGATTAAGGTTGAGTTTAATAAAAATTTAAAAATGGGTATGGTCAGATACCGCACTGAGACGAGAACACAAACAAAACCTACGTTACGACCAATATGCCTTCATCAGGGACAACAATACTGAACTAACAAATCAACATATAAGAAAAAATGGTCAACTTATCTGATAGTACATCCAATCTGTCTAAGCGACCGGTTGGGCCAGATGCTGACTGAAAATGAAGGGGAGCGGTCAAACACAAAGTGGCCAGGAGAGCGTAAGAAATGTAGGGGAATGAGCCGGATAAGCCAATGGTGGCCAAATATGGAAACGGCCAAATAGTGGTCCAGATGGGAGAACAAAGAAAAGGTGATATAAGCCGGGATGGTGTGATTAATATAGGAGGAGGGGGGGGGGGCTAAGGAAGACATTTAGATGGGGGCCAGTATGAAGTTTTAAGAAATAGTATGGAAGATATTAATGCCATGCGGTTGGAGACAACCCATGCTGGAGATAAGTCTATTCTCAAAGGCGAATCGATGACGACCGTCAGAAAAGCAAGAAGCTAGACCAGTGACACTAACATCAGCCTTACACCGGTGTTCAGGAACATTGAAGTGGCTGGCAATTAGGCAACCAGTGCGGTTGCGGATGTCGTTGAGGTGTTGACGGAAACGCTCCCGCAGTTCCATACCAGTTTCCCCAATGTATGTCATACCACACTAGCGGTAAATGATAGAATAGATGAGGTTACGGGGATTGCATGTGAATCCCTCTTTGATGAAGAATGCTGCTTTAGGAAAGGTGATGGAGCGAGAAAGGATGACATGAGGGCAGGTAACACAGCCACGTGTATTTTTGCACGGCCTGGTGCCTGGAAGGCTATGAGGGCTGGTGTGTAGGCGACTACTGACCAGCAAGTCCCTCAGGTTCCTGTCCCGTTTGTAGGCGACAACGGGAGGATAGGAAAAAACTGTACGAGTGGCAGGATCATAGTGAAGAATAGGGAGATGGCGGAATGGGATATACCGGACAGAACGCAATGAGGGTGATAAATGAGGACGAGTTTCACACGGTCAGAAGGAGGACGGTGAGTGTTAGTGAGGGAGTTATTACGGGAGATATGACGAACCCGCTGAAGGGCGGAGGAGAGAGTGGTCTCAGGGTAGAGTCGCTTGCGGAAGAAGTCAAGTATCTCGTGCGCCCTGAGAAGAAAGTCGTCGTCATCCTGACATAGGCGTCGGAGGCGGAGGAGTTGGGAGAAAGGAAGCGAATCGCGACAGGATTGAGGATGGGAGGAAGTGTAGAGGCGGTAGTTGTGGGCATCAGTGGGTTTGTAGTAGACAGTGGTGGAGAGGCCTGAAGGGCAGATAGAGACCGTGATGTCCAGAAAGTGGACAGACGTGTTGAGAAGACAAGCTTCACCATACGATGCCGCAAACGGTCATGGCTTTCCTTGCACACACTGTGGAAGACGCTTCTTTGACCGGATTGGTCTTACGAGTCACTTTCGTGACCGTCATTGACTGTAGTTGCATCCCCTTTTTTCAAAGCACAATTACTATCGTCTGACAAGACGGAAAGAGCTAATGATGATGACATTGCAGAATAGTTTTTTCCAAACCACCGGTCCACGGACCGGCGGCGGTTCACAGAAATCTTCTTTCGGTCCGCGCAAAAGTTATTACGGCTTAACTTCTTATGGAAAACATCAACTTATCCGCACTTAATCGTCGTGAAAAAGAAAACCGAATCGAGTTGTCTTCTCATATGACTCTGGTGTCCAAACATCAAATTCAATTATATTCTAAATTGTGGATATCACTGGAAAAAGAATATCCAATATGAGAACAACTTTATTTTAATGAAATATTGCTTTCTCGAAAACGTTTTATTATTAACATTTGTATTTGCTGCTCAGTGTCTCGTTATTTTCAACAAATATAGCAGTTCCATTTGATAATATTAGATTTAAAAACGTATACACAAAATACTATTAAAAAATGGTTAATATTTCTGACTGAGCAATCGAGAAAAATGTTCCTATTTTCACCTGTCCGCAAAATTGTTTTCATAATATCACCTGTCCGCAGGTGTAGAAAGGTTGGGAAACACTGTTGTAGACATCAAACATGATTCACGGAAACAAAATGGAATAAAGACAGGAGCAGGAAACGCAATACAGAACCTAAGAAGCGTAATTAACGTAAAGAGAAAGCGTTGACGGTAGATAGAGCACATTTTACAGAAACCAGCTGAGAGCATTACAATGTAGTCACTGTTTCTGAATCCGCAGGGCAAAAGTAGTAGAGGCTGATCTAAACACACGAAGAATGGAAGTCAAGAGAACCCTAATAACGGCAAGAAAGACGTGAGTGAGAAATGGAAATGAAGGAGCATGACAGGGAGACCTGGCGAAGTTGTTGATGACCTATGCTCCGCAGGGAGTTGACAGGTTTTGATTCATTTGATAATTGTTTACTAAATATAAAGTATTTAATTCCAGGGAATACTTGGCATCACATACCTAGCACAGAATACCTACACGAACAGGGCCCTTTTGCTGGCAAGACTTCAGGCTTTCACAGCGGCACATGGGGCCAGGGCAAACGTTTCTAAGATTGCAATCGTGCTAACTGATGGTCAGTCTGCACTCCCAACAGAGACTACCAGAGAAGCTCAGTTACTCAAAGATACAGGAGTTCTGATACTGTCCGTTGGCATTGGAGATACCGTGACGCATTCAGAGCTGCAGAATATTGCTTCTTTCCCGTCAGATGTGTTCCAGGTGACCAACTTTGATGTGTTGAATTCTATTCAAAAATCGCTGACCAACAAGACATGCGAGAAAGGTAATGTCATTGGTATCTTCTATCCAATGTTGTGTGTAGACGTTGTGTGTGTGTGTGGGGGGGGGGGGGGTGTTTTAAATTGTTCTTTCGTTCGTTCGTCAGCTGTATCGCTGATGTTGTGGTCATTCCGTGTTTCTTCTTTGTCTCACCGACATTTCCTATCCATCGTTTTGGTATATAATATATATATATAAGATAAGGGCCTCTGACCATCGCAAACGAAGATGGCATAATTTATTTGCTAGCGATATTTTTAGTAAGGATTAACTGCGCTACTTTTTATCCTCATCCTCACGTCTCGAGCCGCCCGACCCCAGTGGCTAGTCAAGGATAAGACGACTGGGGGGGGGCGGCTACGAGATGCAGGGGATTCCGCATCAAACAACCGTGAAAAATACGGCGGAGTCCGGAGTCGAACCCACACCACCTGATCAAGAGGCCGACGGCTTAACCACTTCGCCACGGAATCCATATAAATAAATATATATATATATATATATATATATATATATATATATATATATATATATATATATATATATCCACACAAGACGAGGCGTGTTCAAATAAAACTAGACCTAACTGCGCCAAGTGAACATACGTACGATGCGCATGATAACGTCATTTCTGGTGTAAACAGCACATACCAACCATCAAGTTTGCAAAATTGCATTATCCTCCGACTCATAGTTTCCTCGGCAGACCGTTGCAGACATGGCGGGTGTGATACAGAATCTGTCCAGGGTTGATCAGCGAGCGATGATTCGGTTTCTAACAGCTGAAGGATATCGACCAGTTGACATTCATCGCAGAAAGCGGACAGTGTATGGCGACACAAGTGTGTCAAAGACAACAGCGAAGAACTGGACAACGATGTTTAAAGAAGGACGTGAGTCAACGAAAGATCTTCCTAGACCAGATCAGGCGCATACTGTTACATCAGAAGATGCCATCGTCAAAATTGATGCAGCAATTCGGGTGGACCGTCGCCGGAGCTTACGTTCGCTAGCAGAGGAATTCGCTGTGTCGCTAGGGACAGTTCAAATTGTGGTTAGCAAGAAACTGAAGTATCAGTGCCCATTGTGAACACCTTCTAATACTTCAGTTTCTTGCTAACCATCATTTGAACTGTCCCTATAATTTGAACCCACTATATATATACATTGCTATACAGCCTTGGTCTTGTGTTGTAGATCGGCACAGCTGGTAGATCTGGTTGCATTTGTGGCAGGTGTCCAAACCATTTTATTTTCTGCCTTTCCGTGTATTTCATGTAATAGGCTGCACCCGCCTTCTGTTATTTGTTTTAAAGGATATATTATATTGACAAGCATAGTACAGAAACATGCTAGAGTCTTACTATGTCAGTCCCGAAAGGGGAGCAAGGAATAGTAGCGCTGTAACCTGTCAGGTATGTTGCTAGAGGCGACTAATGAGGAATGGACTTGGGGCTGGCAATCGCATCCTGTAGAAACTTCAACAGGTAGGGGCAGTTCAATGTTTGTTGAAAATATATTTCCCACAGGGAGCTGAAAAGGTTTCGATTAATTGATAGCTCAGACACTGCGCTAGAAAAGAACGATTTTAAAAATCTACGTTACGATCAAAAAGGTCTTAGAGACAAATAACAACACAGCTGAAGACACCTAACAAATAATAGCAATGATGAATACCGATCGTAAATAACGATATGTGTGCGCATGTCTAACCTAGATCTTAAAGGTGTATCCTAGTTCTAGGTTGAACGTGGGCTCAGATGAGTACATCCCCAATCTGTATTCAACATTGATGTTATGAGCTTTGCCTGCCAATACGAATGTCTCCTCTTGATTGGTAAACCCGCCCCTTCAACCATTTGTACTGAAATAGTGTGTCCCAAATGTGTTGAAAACGAAGCAAAGAGAGACCACTGAAAGCTGGCTATCTAACAGAAAAGACGGTATCGAGGCACTCAAGTATCTTCTTCTAATGGGCATTTATGTTATAATCGATTTTACTAGATCTAAAGGTCAATCCTTTTTTACCAGCTTTTATTTAACTTAGTTGTCGCTGTAGTCGAGAGGTAAGGCACTCGCCACTCAAAACTATGAACGGAAACTGGGCGATTCAGTCCCGCAAGTTTCAAGCGATCCTTGGTCTCAAGAGAGGTAAGACCAGAGTGCCTGCATAGAGATATCTCCAGTCGCCCGCCACTGGTCCAAGGTAGATCGGGACGAGAGAGAGGCTGATGACTAGCGCAGTTAACCCTTACCATTATCCAAACACAGCGCAAGTTACATCATCAAGAAAAAAACTGTATGATGACGTCGCCAGCATCGCTTGCAATGGGCAGCTAATTTATTTAACTTGACCTGACCGTTGGCCGTTTGTTTGAACTTCTATTTCTCCTATTTCAACCAACTTACCAATAACTTAGAGACCTCAAATTGTGTATACAACCTCCACTAGTGCTACCCGTTGGTCTATAAAATTTTGACGTATCTTGGACATGTCATCGAAAAACATAGGTTTTTCATTTAATTTTTTTAAATTTTGTTTTGGGGCGGGCGGGGGGGGGGGTGTTGGTGTTTGTTACATATTGCTTAGAAAGTTAGAAAGATTATATATACTGTTGTCCTCTCCTCCAAGGACACTACTTGTAGTAAGATTAAAGTAAATAGGTAAATAGTGTTATTAAGGTAAGGAAAATAATGAAACAATATCAAAACTCTCTATTTCTCTCTTCCTCTCTATCTATCTTAGATTTATTAAGTGTGGTTTATGTGTAACCCCACATTTTTATCTGCCATATTTTTATTTTAGGTTGCGTATTTTTATGTTACATTCGTTAATTTGCAACTAAATATCCTTTGCAATTCTGTTGTTATTGATGTAAACTCAAATAAATGTTTGTGTCTCTCTCTTTCTCTTCAGTCACTGGCCTTCAAGATTCAGGTAAGTTATTATTGAACTAACCACTGTTATTTCCCTCTATCCATTGTTCTTTTTCTCTTTTCATCAATCTTTCTCTCTATCCATTCTTCTTTTTCTCTATACGTTCTTCTTTCCCTCTGTCCATTCCTCTTTTTCTCTATACATTCATCTTTCTCTCTATCCATTCCTCTTTTTCTCTATACATTCCTCTTTTTGTCTATCAATTCCTCTTTCCCTCTATCCATACCTCTTTTTCTCTATTCATTCATCTTTCTCTCTATCCATTCCTCTTTTTCTCTATACATTCATCTTTCTCTCTATCCATACCTCTTTTTCTCTATACATTCATCTTTCTCTCTATCCATTCCTCTTTTTCTCTATGATTACATCGTGAATTGAAAGCAGACATAGAGACCTCAAACCTTCCTGGCTTTCCTAGTCGTGCTTGCGATAGCGGTAAATATTACGCTGATATGTGGGCTTAGAAGCGCTCAAAGTGCGAACACGGATATGGATAATGGATAAGTATTGTGATCACTCAATGGTAGGATGTTGGATTTTTCTTCTTGTCCCCTTCTCACTCCAGCCAGAGTATAGGGCCAACGCTACTGTTGTCTTCCTTTATAAAGTCTACACCAAGGCATTTTGTGTGCTTTTACGGCGGTGGTTTCTGAATCAATTTGTTTTATAGGATGAAGTCGCTAGCACTTATCCACAGCTCTCCTTGGTCACATTTTACGACATGCATGGAGCGGTAGTAGGCTTACAATAGAAAATAGGAATGGTAGCTTAAATATAAAGTCGGCAAGGATCACTTGGAACTGAAACAAAGGCGCACAAGGTTTTCATCAACAGAGCTCAGGATAGTCCTCAGGCGACAGTGACATGACGATAGTGGCAAGAGGATAGTGACCACAGGATCATGACCTGGGGATAGTGACCTGAAGCTAGTGACCTGCAGAGAAGTGAGCAGAAGATAGCGATGAAGCGTTACTGCGTTAAGGATAGTGACCTGAGGAAAATGAGCTGAGGATAGTGACCAGAGGAGAATGAGCTGAGGATAGTGACCAGAGGAGAATGAGCTGAGGATAGTGACCAGAGGAGAATGAGCTGAGGATAGTGACCAGAGGAGAATGAGCTGAGGATAGTGACCAGAGGAGAATGAGCTGAGGATAGTGACCAGAGGAGAATGAGCTGAGGATAGTGACCAGAGGAGAATGAGCTGAGGATAGTGACCAGAGAAGAATGAGCTGAGGATAGTGACCAGAAGAGAATGAGCTGAGGATAGTGACCAGAGGAGAATGAGCTGAGGATAGTGACCAGAGGAGAATGAGCTGAGGATAGTGACCAGAGAAGAATGAGCTGAGGATAGTGACCAGAGGAGAATGAGCTGAGGATAGTGACCAGAGGAGAATGAGCTGAGGATAGTGACCAGAGGAGAATGAGCTGAGGATAGTGACCAGAGGAGAATGAGCTGAGGATAGTGACCAGAGGAGAATGAGCTGAGGATAGTGACCAGAGGAGAATGAGCTGAGGATAGTGACCAGAGGAGAATGAGCTGAGGATAGTGACCAGAGGAGAATGAGCTGAGGATAGTGACCAGAGGAGAATGAGCTGAGGATAGTGACCAGAGGAGAATGAGCTGAGGATAGTGACCAGAGGAGAATGAGCTGAGGATAGTGACCAGAGGGAAGTGAGCTGAGGATAGTGACCAGAGGAGAATGAGCTGAGGATAGTGACCAGAGGGAAGTGAGCTGAGGATAGTGACCAGAGGAGAATGAGCTGAGGATAGTGACCAGAGGAAAGTGAGCTGAGGATAGTGAACAGAGGAGAATGAGCTGAGGATAGTGACCAGAGGGAAGTGAGCTGAGGATAGTGACCAGAGGAGAATGAGCTGAGGATAGTGACCAGAGGAGAACGAGCTGAGGATAGTGACCAGAGGGAAGTGAGCTGAGGATAGTGACCAGAGGAGAACGAGCTGAGGATAGTGACCAGAGGAAAGTGAGCTGAGGATAGTGACCAGAGGAGAACGAGCTGAGGATAGTGACCAGAGGAGAACGAGCTGAGGATAGTGACCAGAGGAGAATGAGCTGAGGATAGTGACCAGAGGGAAGTGAGCTGAGGATAGTGACCAGAGGAGAACGAGCTGAGGATAGTGACCAGAGGAAAGTGAGCTGAGGATAGTGACCAGAGGAGAACGAGCTGAGGATAGTGACCAGAGGAGAACGAGCTGAGGATAGTGACCAGAGGAGAATGAGCTGAGGATAGTGACCAAAGGAGAAGGAGCTGAGGATAGTGACCAGAGGAGAATGAGCTGAGGATAGTGACCAGAGGAGAACGAGCTGAGGATAGTGACCAGAGGGAAGTGAGCTGAGGATAGTGACCAAAGGAGAAGGAGCTGAGGATAGTGACCAGAGAAGAATGAGCTGAGGATAGTGTTCCTAAGGAACATGACTTAAGGATAATGACCAAAGGATGGGGACTTAAGGAACATGACTTAAGGATAGTGACCAAACGATAGTGATCAAAGGATGGTGACCAAATGATGGTGACCAAAGAATGGTGACTTAAGGAACATGACTTAATGATAGTGGCCAAAGGATGGTGACCAAAGGATGGTGAATTAAGGAACATGACTTAAGGATAGTGACCAAAGGATGGTGACTTAAGGAACATGACTTAAGGATAGTGACCAAAGGATGGGGACTTAAGGAACATGACTTAAGGATAGTGACCAAACGATAGTGATCAAAGGATGGTGACCAAATGATGGTGACCAAAGAATGGTGACTTAAGGAACATGACTTTATGATGGTGGCTAAAAAATGGTGACCAAAGGATGGTGACTTAAGGAACATGACTTAAGGATGTGACCAAAGGTTGGTGACTTAAGGAGCATGATTTAAGGATAGTGACCAATTATAGTGACCAACATATAGTGATCTAAGGATAGTGACTTAAGGAAAATGATCAAATGATAGTGGGAAAATAATAGTGACTTAAGGGTACTGACATAAGGATAGTGAGCAAAGGATAGTCACCAAAGGATAGTCACCAAAGGATAGTGACTTAAGGATAGTGACCTAAGGATAATGTACTAAGGATAGTGAGATAAGGATAGTTACCTAAGGATAGTGACTTAAGGATAGTGACCTAAAGTTATTGACCTAAGGATAGTGACCTAATGATAGTGACTTAAGGTTGGTGACCGAAGGATAGTGACCTAAGGATAGTGACTTAAGGATAGTTACATAAGGATAGTGACATAAGGTTAATGACTTAATGATAGTGACCAGAGGAGTTATTCTATAGTTCACGCCAACAAAGAATGTAGAAGTCAATTTCGTCCATTATGAATAAGTACATTATGACATAGAGCTTCTGTAAATGTGAAAAAAACTAACATTTTTTTCCTGTAACATAATCTTGTCAACAGCGTGCAGCAAGGTTGCAGATATCATATTTTTGCTGGACTCCTCTGGAAGTGTTAGCAGTGAGGACTACCGCCAACAACTTTTGTTTGCTGCAAACTTCACAGACAACTTCCAAATCGGACCAGGCGCGGCACTCTTTGGCGCAGTGATTTTTAGTGACAAAGCCACGACGCTGTTTGACCTGGATGACTTCAACGACCATTGGTCAATTCTACAGGTCTGTGTGTTGCTATGGATTTTGTTAGGTGTATCTCAAGTTTCGTATCTCGTATCTAATCTCAAACGCTTGTATCAGTGATATAAAAGAAGTGCAAACCGGAAGATACTAGCTCGTTGTAACGTCACAGGCAATGAAGAAGCCGACAGATTTGTAAAATAGGGAGGAAAAGTGACAGAACAACAACATGTGACGAGACAAATATCAAGGCGATGTGCAGATCAAAATGGACAAGAGACTGGCCTGGGCATATCGAAAATAACATCTACCATCAACTCTCCAGACGAGATCACGTGATCATCTTCTGGCTACAGATAGGACTCAATAAACTGAGATGTCATCTTTTTAATAAATTCAAGATTGACACTTCTTACCACTGTACCTGTGGCACAGCTCCCATGACAGGAGAACACATGTTGAGGTCCTGCTCATCGTACATTAGTGAACGGACATGCACGTTGCAACAACCAATGTCCGTTGATGAAACATTGAACAGACAGACATACAGACCCAAACAGAGACAGAGAGGCAGGCAGGCACACAGACAGACGGACGGAGGGATAAAGGGAGAGATAGATGGATGGAAATATGAATAGATAGACAGACAGATAGACAGACATACATTGAACAAATGTTACAGCGACTCGGACTCACAACAGGCAAACCAAAACTCTTGGCTAGAAGAAGGGCGAATTCTTTTCCTATTACGCTTAACGTCACAAATGAACGGCAGATTAAATTTGATAAAAAATGTGATATCAAGTTTGGTCGCATGCACCACTGTGATCTAGCTACAACGCCTGTCTATCTTCTTCCAACAGTCCTTGTTGAATGCCCCTCACTTGAAGGGAGGCACAAACACAGCTGAGGCTCTGGATACAATCTTCAACAAGGGACTATTCGACACTGCCGGTGGAGGTCGGAACAGTTCCTCCAAAATGCTGATCGTTATGACAGATGGCCAGTCTGCTAATGTCAGCCAGTGTAAGTCCTTCAGTTCATATTTTTTAAGTCGCGTATGTGTGTGAAGGTAGTAGTTTACCGATTAGTTGGTCTTATCTCCTTCAAAGTAGTGCTCTTGTGATGGCATGCTCTTGTGATGGCATGCTCTTGTGATGGCATGCTCTTGTGATGGCATGCTCTTGTGATGGCATGCTCTTGTGATGGCATGCTCTTGTGATGGCATGCTCTTGTGATGGCATGCTCGTGTGATGGCATGCTCTTGTGATGGCATGCTCTTATGATGGCATACACTTATTTCAGCGCTCATATTTAAACAACGATATTTTTTTTTATTTTACTTGCCTCACTAGTTTCTACTGGCGGAGGTGCGCTTATTCCATCTACTGGCGGAGGCGCGCTTATTCCATCCCTAGACCGTAGTCGATATTAATTAAGACGCATAACCCAGTGCTTGGATGAATGTGTGCGTCTATATGTATCTATGCTAGGTTTGTCCGCTCTCAGAAGCCAGCCCAACTAAAGTGCAATGTAAGGGTCTCACCCTGAATGCGCGTGTGAAAGGTGTTCAAGAGTGTGATAGTTGGACAGAGTAAAAGGAAACCAGAGTGTGTGGAAAAGAGAGCCCAGAGTTACCCCATGAATACTACACGACCGTGCTCATTTATAGGCTTCCACACAGCGCATGCGCCGAGATACCGGAAGCCAGTTCAGCACCTACATTGGTACATATTCTCACGTACACTGCCTTAATAGGCGCGCCTCCGCCAGTAGAAACTAGTAAGGCAAACACATATAGTAAAAAATAAACTGAATGCCACTATGCCACTGTTTCCCGGACAAAAATCAGCCCCGGAGCTAAGCCAGCAGCCCTCGTATAGTTTGACATCGAGGAACGAGTCACCGACTGGTACCGGTCTATTAAGAGTACCGTCGGTTTATTGAGAGTACCGTCGGTTTATTGAGAGTACCGTCGGTCTACTAGGTGTCTATTGGACAAAAGGACACAGGTTCTGCTTCTTCGTTCGCGCATGTCTTTGTTTTGTAATTTATTAATATGGTTCCTATGGATGTCAAGAGTGTCATCACGCATAGACGAACAACATGTCGTCATAATTGCAGTTAAAAGATGGTCGCCTCAAATTGACATGCACCAAAGAGGAGCATACAAAGGCATGGTTTTTCTGATTTCAATCCAACTTGTAAGGTTTTCATTTGAAGCCCCCTCGAATGTTCCACATAAACTTGACGGTCCTTCTCAGGTCTCTCTCGTCGTTACCCAGTTTACGCCGCATATTTGGTATCATTCAGGGTCGAACGCTAACATGGCTGCTGATCTGATTCCCTCCTGAATCGTGTGTTTTTCTGTGATCTTTGAGTGCACAATTGGATAACGTGTTTTATGTGTCTTTTTCCAATTGGGCTTGTACCAGAAAAAGCGCCGAGATGTATTTCAATCGACATATTATAGGATAAAGTCGAACACAGAATACACAAGAGCGATTAAAAGCAAACGACCAAGATGAAAACGAGGCCGAATACGGAAAGGCATAAGCTTCAGAGTGAACTTGTGACGTCATGCTTGAGTAGACTGAGATCATAGAACAAAAATTACAATGTGGAGGTACACGTTGCCTGGACAGGGATGGGCCCCGTCAGGTGCAAAACGGCCCAAGACGCACCGATATTGCAGAAAGCATTGAGAAAGATCATAAATGCGCCAGCCGTCTCAACACACAACAATGACAATCATACCACTGAGGTTAACTCGTCCAGACGGAAGATTCGATATCCTGACACAAAACCGAGTGGAGAGGCGGGAGCTAACCAAACAATCTGCAGAACTAGTGTTCCAATGACCTCTCAGGTTACGGAACTGATGATGATGATAATGATGATGATGATGATGATGATGATGATGCAGATAATTGTTTGGTATCCCGGGTGTATGGTTGGGGACGGGCGTGTTTTGTTATTCTGCTTCTCTCGTAGAGCCAGCACATCTGGAGAACATGTTCCATGGTGTGTTTGTTATCCCCATATATGGGCTCATCTATGTGTGCACTCTTGAATTTGGCCCACTCTTGAATTTGTTGAGCAGATGCTTTTTAGTTCTGCAGTCATGTTCACAGACTAGATATCGTCACGTGATCGCCTCTTGACAAGAGCTAGTCTGACTCTGCTATTTCACACAATGTCGGTGTTCTCTGTGTCATTTTGTTTATGAAATTAATTTATATAATTGTCTTTATTTCTTCTTATTTTGCCTTATCTTCAGTTTGGATTTTGCGTCCGACCGCCTTTTGCTAGTCTGTCTGCATCCTTATTTCTATGCACCTTACAGTGTGAAAACCTCACTGAATTTTCAGTCTACTGAAAGTATAGCCTAGATTATGTCAATTTGCTGTTTTTGTGATTTCTGAAGGTCGTTACGACTTATATGGAATATGTCAGGAATAATATCCTGTTTCTTGCATGGTCCTTGTTGTCTGTGATGGCTATTACAGATGTTCTCATTGCCTTAGTCTCGGCGTTGAAGATGTTTGAGAATTATCCATTGGTCACTGAGAATTTAATTTCTTGTCCATTATTTAATTTGGTGTAAATACTTTTCACTCCATTTTTCAGAGCTTTCCTTTCTGAACAATGTGTGTACATGTGTGTCCATTGTGTGGATACTTGTGGAAAATATTTCAAGAAATATATTTTCTTTCTCTATCTGTTTGGATGCCTTTTTTCATCACTTCTGGCATGCTGTCTATCAGCTCTGAGAATCGTGCTCTATTCCATTGTGGAAAAGTGCTGGTTGTAGCATGGAGAGACATGGTTTAGCTGGAACTACAAAACAATTTTCGCCAGCGACAACTGACAATACACAGAAGAACGTACAGGCCCTGTGAGAAGAGATGAACACATCAAAAAGATATCTTGATGTTGATCTTGATGACCCGTTCCTCAGCGTAGCTGTGGATCCCAGCTTCATCTCCAGCGGACCGTGTCTTAGACCACGGAAGTCCAGTGCGTAGTAAGTGCTCCTCTAGAGGCATCTCGTATGTTGCAGAGTACAGCAAGAGTGACCAATGTATTGGAGATTTCACCCGCGGTCTCTTCTTACCTCGGGGGTACGAGACTGCTGTCGTTGTGCTCCATCGACCATTGATTGGTTGCAACATGTGACTTGCCCATCTATGGTTTTCCTTGTCTTCATGGATTACCGCATGCTTAATCATGGACACTCGTCTTATGTTATAATTGTTGAGACCTTGCATACGTTGGTTCCGCAGAGTGATTCCGACCACGCGTCTCTCAAGAAAGGTTTGGTCACTCTCAATTTATCCTCTAGTGATTTTGTTAGTGTGCACGTCTCGGCACCGTAGCACATCGCAGTGGAATTAAAGAGGGAAGCCCGTAGGTCTTGGTTATGACAGCCTTTCAGGACCTTGTTAATAGACGAGAAGGGTGCCCAACTCGCGCGGCAACGTCTTGTCAGTTGAGTTTCCAGGTTATTCTCCATAGTGAGAAGATGTCCAAGATAAATGTATTCGTTGACATCCTCTAATCGTACCTCGCCAAGCAAGACGATAAGTGGCGAAGAAAGATATAGTAAAGATAATTAGCTATACAATCCGTGTGGACTGTTGGTCATTTTGAGCAGAAGTGAAAAGACAAACCAGGAAAGTACATGAAGTGGTAAAAGTAAAAGGCCTGATAAGCCGATATCAAGGCAAAGGCAAAGGCCGCCGTCCATCGTAGACGATGAAGGCATAATTAATTTTCCTAGCGCTATTTTTTAGTAAGGATTAACTGTGCTACTTATTATCCTCACACTCTCGTCTCGTGCCGCCCGTCCCCAGTGGCAAGTCAAGGACAAGACGACTAGGGCGACTACGAGATGCAGGGGACCGCATCAAGCACCCGTGAAAAAGACGGCGGAGTCCGGAGTCGAACCCACACCACCTGATCACGAGGCCGACGGCTTAACCACTTCGCCACGGAATCACAATTAAACCGACATAGGCTAAATGAAAATGACCAAATGGCGATAGGGGTAGATTAAACATGCGAACATGAAGACAAAGGGGGACAATAGAAATAGATGAATGAAGGAATGATTAAAACAGATAGAGTTTGAGCGAAGGCTCGGAAACGTTCATGTCATGCAACTACAGACTGCTTATGTTGAGATCAGCTAGAATCGATGCCGATCATCCGATGAGCAGGAGACGAAGCCTGCGACTGTATTTTCGGCCTCTCCCTCGTAGTCAGGATAACTGAAGTGGTTGGCAACCGGGAAACTATTGTTCTTGAAAATGCCAATAAGGTGTTGCCGGAAGCGCGCAGTTCATATCCATATAAAAGCTTTTCACAAAAGTTATTGTCTACCTGACATCAGACAAATTATATCATATTGACTACCTTAGTTACAGTTTACAGATTACAGACACTTAGCTTTTGGATAAAACATGTGTTCTGTTGACATCTACTTACTTTTGGATAAAACATGTTTTGTTGACATAACCTGGGGGAGGCACCTACCTCCTACCAGGCGCGTCAGCAGGGTTGCGGATTGCTGAAAGGCATCCTAATCTGGAGGTTAGCTGCGAATAAATAAGCAGCCGTGGACAAAAACGGGTCGGCAGGTATGGAGGCTGTAAGGAGGCAACAGGCTAATCACCTGTTTGTCTTAAAACAACGATTACAAGTCAAAACACAGAGAAAACCGGACTGACCTCAACGGCGACGAACAGGCGAGAAATAAGGACCACGATTTACGGAACATGGAATGTACGAAGTATAAACGGAAAAGAACAAGAATTAATAGAGGAGATGAAGAGAGCAAAATTGACAGTTCTGGCACTTACAAAAACAAAGAAAAAGGGACAGGGCGTTCTGGACCATGATGGCAACATGTTATACTACAGCGGAGTTCCCATGAGTGAACGAGCCAGGGCAGGGGTTGGTTGTATAGTGAATGGTAACAGCAAAGCAAACTTTAAAGGATGGAAGTTCATTTCAGAACGACTGATGGTTCTAATTCTACAAGAGGAGGATAGTCAAATGGATATCGTTATGTGTATGCACCAAACGAAGATGAGAGCAGTGACGTAAAATATGAATTTTATGAGCTCCTTCAAATGACCATTGACGATTGCCATAATGAAATACTTCTCCTTGGAGACTTCAACGCAAGAGTTGGAAACGACTATTCTAGAGATGGAGTGATCGGTAGGTATGAAGAAGATTTCTTAAATGACAATGGAAAACGACTGCTCAGATTCTGCAGAGAACAAAACCTTGTTCTTACAAATACAAGGTTTCCACACAAGCGTATCCATGCCTACACAAGATGTGAGCCGGCAAGAAATGAAAGATCCATAATTGACTATGCAATAGTGAGGAAAACTGGTTTCAAGTATGTAAAGGATGCTAGAGTGTTCAGAGGACCAGAGATAGGAAGCAACCACTACCTAGTTAAAATAAAGAGAGAAATTGAAAAACACTATCCAGCTAGGCAACACCCATCAGCAAGCATGAAACATAATACACAAGGAGAAAATAAAATTAAGGCTTACAAACTACGAGAACCAGATGTTAAGAGGAGATACCAAGGGCTCATAACAACAGCAATAGAAAGGATAGAGGAATCTGAAGAAGATATTGAAATGCTTTGGGTAAAATTCAAAGACATCCTCAAAAAGGCTGCAGCAGAGGCATGGGGTCAAACCAAAGAAGGGTGGAAGAGAAAAAGTACACCATGGTGGACAGAAGAAGTGAAAACAATAATACGAGAAAAGAAAAAGGCAGGGAAGCGATACCTAGGGGCTAGGAATACAGAAGAACAAACAAAGAAATATAAAGAATATGTAAATTTTAGAACAGAAGCAAAGAAGACTGTGCTCAAGGCCAAACAGAAATCCTGGGAAGAATTTGGAGAGAAACTGGAAAATAATGCTGGAGAAAACCAGAAACTGTTCTACAAGACCTTAAAGAACATGAGGAAGGAAAAGGAACGCCCCCTGAAATTTGTTAAAGATAAACAAAGTGCGCTGTTGACTGCCCCAGAAGAGGTAATGAACAGATGGAAAGAATATTTCTCAGATCTCCTTGGAGTGGAGGAAAACCAAGCTCTGGAAGTAACAGTCCCAATTCAAGAAGAGGGAGCCAGGGAGGGAAACGATAATATCACAATGGAAGAACTACAGGCAGCATTGGAGAAATTAAGATTGGTAAAGCAGCAGGACATGATGGTATAACACCAGAAATGGTTAAATACATGGGAGCGGCAGGAGAGATGCTATTCATAAAGATTCTCAAGGCAGCATGGCGCCACAAGAAGATACCAAGAGACTGGGAGGTTGCAATAATAATACCAATATTTAAAAAGGGCGACAATCGACAATGTGAAAATCACAGACGTATTTCCCTTCTTAGTGTCCCCGGGAAAGTCTACTCTAGGATTCTAGAACGGCGATTAAGAGGTCTAGCAGAGCCAAATATGGATGAAACTCAATGTGGGTTTAGGGCAAACAGAAGTACTCAAGACCTTATCTTTACACTCAGACAGCTAAGTGAAAAGGCTCTTGACTATGATAAAGAGATGCATCTCTGCTTTTTGGATTTGGAGAAAGCATTTCATAAAGTTCCTTGGGACAAATTCTGGGAGTGCCTGACAAGGAAGAACATCCCAGGACCCCTGATCTCTGCCATACAGAGTTTCTATAAAACATGCAGAAATTATGTGTGGACATCAAATCAAAAGTCAGGAGAGTTCAAGACCACTAGCGGAGTAAGACAGGGGGACATTCTATCACCGTACCTTTTCATACTCCTCATGGATGAAGTCATCAACGCCTGCAAGGAACGGACAAAAAAGTATGAAGTAGGGTACTGGAAGATGAGACCAAGTTACATATCGGAACTAGCATTTGCAGACGATGTGGCCCTGATCACAAAAACCGAAGCACATCTCCAGACCAACTTGCAGGTCTGGGAAGAAGAGTGGAAGAAGAGAGGAATGCACATCAGCAACTCCAAAACAAAAAAACCATGGTAGTCGCCAGAGATGAAAAGAGACATCAGATAACCCTGGGAACACGAGCACTAAAGCAGGTCAGCAACTTTAAATATCTAGGAGTGGTAATAGACAGCAGGGGAGGAATCAAAGAGGCGTTAACTGCACGAAGGGCAGCAGCAGGTAGACTGTTCCATGCAATAAACAGAGGTTTCCTCAGTAGAAGAGAAATAAGCAGGAAAACAAAGATGGATGTATACCGCTCGACCTATGTGCCTGTCCTGACATATGGATGTGAGTCAGGGGCAATGACTACAACCCAAGAAAGGCAATTACAAACCAGAAATGAGGTACCTTAGAAAGGCGGTTCAGGTGATGAAAAGGGACAAGATCCGTAACAGACAATACGTAGCAATCTTGAAGTTCAATCCCTGCAGACACGAGTGGAGCAGTCCTAACTACAGTGGTTTGGCCACGTCTGAAGAATGGAAGAAGATCGGATACCAAAGCGGTCATCGGAGATCAAAAGTCAAGGACGCAGAACCCGAGGACGTCCCAAAGTACGTTGGGAAGACAACATACGACAGTCCCTAAGTGATAGAGGGCTGAATTGGAAAGAGGCCAGGAAAAAGACGGCGGATAGAGCAGTGTGGCGTTCTCTTTGGCAAACCTCTACACCGCACAGTAGAAGAGGAGCGACTAAGTAAGTAAGTAATTGACATAAACTTAGCTATTGGATAAAACATGGGTTTTGCTTATATACACTCAGCTGTTGTTGTAGAGTGTTTTTTGTGTTGGATTATTAACAATTGAATTCACATTTATTGACAGCGACAACTGCGGCCCAGCGACTGAAAAACAGCGGTGTTCACATCATGGCCATTGGCGTTGGGGATGTTGTGAATGTAGCAGAGCTGAATGGTATAGCCACAGACCCAAGCGATGTATTCAAAGCTGCCAACTACGAGGTCTTGCATCAGCTCCAGAACGAAGTTACTAACCACACCTGTGGCTGTAAGTTATATTGTACATATGATCTAAATATAACTGTATATAACCAAAATCATCTAGGTCAAGAGATACATTGCAACCACGAAATCTACCACGAAATCTCTAGACGACGAAAGGCAGCTTGGTGTTCATTTAACTCTATTAAGCTAGGACTACAAGAGATGAAAGACACCACGGAAATAATACACGTTTTCACTGCCATGGTCATTCCAGTAATGATTTACGAATTTGAAATTTGAAACTTGCGCAAAACATATGCTGAGAAGCTCAGTCCCTCAGAGAGCAATGCAACGGTGCGTACTAAATATTTCGTTTAGGACAGGTCAGATCATCCCGTAACAGGTAAGGTCGTTGGGGCACATATCAAGACATCCTCATAATCCCACGCCATCCCTCTCTGTCAGCGGCCACTGTCTGTGCCTCCTCTGATCGGAGATTGCTCCATTCTTTCATGTTGTCCTACCACCTCTTTTTGAAACGACCTCTTCATCGTCTGCTTGCACCTTTCCATGTAGGATCGTATTTGCAAGGCCATGTGATCTCGATATGTGCCCGTACCAAGCGAGTTTCATTCTTTTGACAGTTGCCAAGAGGTCTTCAAAAAGCCCTATTGCCATTGTAATTCTGTCTTCGTATTTCCTCATTTGTAATTCGACCTTTGCATGTGACGTTTAGAAGTCTTCGGAAACACATCATCTCCACAAGGCCTGTATCATCCCCGGCAAGTCAGCTGTTCAAACAAGCTGCATTTGTGTACTCTGGCTAAGAGAGTATGGATCGCAGTGGGAAGGCAAACTCCGCCTCCAATAAAACCAGCTGAAATAGGATTTGTCGGCCGAAAGATGCAGATATAGCAGCCTCGCTATAAACTACGACACAATCTCACGTCTTTTTCAGGATGAACGCCGAAGAAGTTATGCATGAACGTGTGATTGAAATCCTTATCTTCCAATTTCGCACATTTGTAATTGGACTAAGGCAGCTCAGAATGAGAGAGCATGTTTGACGATAGCGCAAAAATGTCCTACTTAAATCTAAGTAAAACACAAATCACGGTGTTAAATCTCATAAATCTCTATATATTGACGATGTTGCCATCATAGCTTGAAATAAACAATTGATGTTTTGTGTATGTGTGTGTATGTGTGTTTGTGGGAGGGGGGGGTGAAGGGGTGTATATGGAGAGGTGTGGTGTGGGGGAGGGGACTGTTGCAGATGAGGTACTGTAGAATCTCTAGTGAAACCACCTTATTACTACTTTTTCTGTTAAAAAAACATGTTTGTTTTGTGATTGTCCTTGATTCGCTTTCATACGACGTAACTGGTGTCTATAAATGCACATATGAACTCCTTTCGTGCACCTCCATTGAATAGCATTGATCAATACATGTGTAACATGCTCAAAGTGTGATGCTGTGTTTGCAAAGAAAAACAAATGAACAATGTAACTATTTTCAAGTCGTGTCTGTTTTGTACTTACATACGAGTACTTCACTCTATCCTTCCACTGATGCAGTGAAGCGTAGTGGGGAGCTTCACATCTCGTACTTAGGCCAGATGTGTTACTGCGGTTGTTGTGAGCCCATGCTGGTATAGGATGTTTTTAATGTTGTCTATCCATTAGCAACTGTCAAAAGAAGGAAACTCGCTTTGTACGGTCACATATCGAGAACAAATGGTCTTGCAAATACAACCCTCCACGGAAAGGTGCATGGCAGACGACGAAGAGGCCGTCCCAAAAAGAGATGGGAGGACAACATAAAAGAATGGACCAATCTCCGACCAAAAGAGTCACAGGCAGCGGCATCTGACAGAGAAGGGTGGCGTGGCGTTGTGAGGATGTCTTCCTGTGTGCCCCAACGACCTCACCGGTTACGGGATGACCTGACCTGTCCTGATCCATTTGCCTCATGGTCTCCCCTTGGCTCTAAGGCGGAATTTCCTACTGTTGTATGTTTGTAATGGCAGCCGGTCTGTTTCGTTCTCACGAGATGGTCAAACGACTTTACTTTCTGTCTATCCATGTATTCTTTGAAGGATATTGTTCCAACAATGTTTTTCATGTCGTTATTCTCATTCTGTCTCTTCTGGTGACGTTGATGACTTTTCTCAGGCATCTCATTTCACAAGTTGCAATTTTCTTTTCCTGTGCCGTGAACAGATGCCATTTTCTTAACACTGATAGCACAGAGTTGGTAAGGGAATAGTGTTTATCAGTTGCCGTTTTGTTCTATACTGATGCTCGAATGTTTGAGTAGTGGTGACAGTTGGTAGGTCACTGCACTCGCTTTTTGACATCTGGTTTCGGTTTCTCTGTCCAATCGTCAGTGCTCGGGGAAAAGGCTTCCCAGTTATTTGGACTCGTGCACCTTTTGAGATTGTTGTTGTTGATTTGTATGTTTATTTTTGTAATAAGTAGGTAAATAAAGGGAAACTCCACGGTTAGTACATTGGTAATCAATTAATGACAACTGTATCTCTTGCTTTCTCTTTCACACACACACAGGCAAAACACACGCGCACACATACGCCCCTCCCCCACCCCCAAGCACACACACACACACACACAAGTATAGTATGCGCACTTGAACAACCGATACATCTAACAAAGTGATAGGAAATGAAGTAATGGACACAGAACTGAACTCCGGACTTACAGTGTAGAAAAATCCTGCCTTGCAAGACATACATGTGTTAGTGCATTTGGTCAAAAAGCCTTCACTTTGACAACATCTATTTTGTTTTATACACATTTTTAACGGCACAATATTGTTTCCTTTTTTATGCAGTCACCAAGCCAGCGACCTCCGGTAAGTGTAGCTGTTTAGTAGCTTCAATATTGTTTGATAGAATCTCATTTACTCACTAATTCTCTACTGAAAATATTTGATCTACTCTGATAGAGAGAACATTTGATCTGCTCTGAAGAACATTTGATCTGCTAATGAGAACATTGTGCTCAGAAAGCTGCAATGAATGTGGCAAAGACGAGAAAAACACCACTGCCCCACTGATAGCGTGTTGAGATCGGCGGCAAAGTATGGTCCAAAGCCTCTCGATAACACTGCGACTTCAGGATTGTATATTAACGCAAACAAAAGCTGCTCATTTGAAGTAGTCACAATATATGTTTTCAAGAAATCTCTACATTTAAAGAACGGTTAAACAAACGAGTAAGCTGCTCTTTTTCACGGGAAATAGAAGAAGAAGAAGAAGAAGAAGAAGAAAAGAAGAAAAAGAAGGAGAGGAAGAAGAAGAAGGAGAGGAAGAAGAAGAAGGAGAGCAGGAAGAAGAGAGAAAATACAAAAATAAAGATAACAAAAAGAACCAGAACAAGAAGAATGAAAGGAAGTAGAGCAGGAAGAAGATGATGGTGATTAATGATGATGATATTAAAGAAGAAGAAGAAGAATATCAAACTGACTTCTGGTCCTATCGCGAAACATTTACCCAAATAACTGGGATAAGATAGACAGCGAGTGAAAAAGATCAGAAATTGGAACAACTGGGAAAGAACATTAATGGCAATAAATGTCAAAGAAGGATAATAGCTTTAGGCTGGCAAGACATGGTGAGGAAGGCGGGAAAAGGGATTTTGGACAAACGCTACGGAAATCGCCTTGGAACGGGGCAATACAGGCCTTGACATGAGATTAACGGGGGACAGCAACAGGGGTAGACCAGGAAACACCTGCAGAAGAGACAGTGAAAGTGAACAGGTTCCTGTACCTCAACATGAGATATTCAAACAGGACAGCTCAAGATCGAATTTGCTTGAGGAGGTTTGTCAATGGCCTTCGCACCGAAAGGATCGACGAGCATTGGTATCGATGATGACATGACGCATCTGGTAGAGGAACTAATTTCAGTTCATTTGGTCAAACCAGAGCTTGAAGAATAATAGCTAGCTAGAATGTCCCAGAGAACTACATTGGGAGACTATCTCTATTGTGTTGTCTTTGTCCCCTGTAAACAAATGTGTTATAATAAGAAAATGTGGACATTAACAAACAAAGACAAAAGAAACAACGTAACAACAGAGATGAAATGCCTGCGACGAATGTCGGAGTAACAAGAATGGATAGAATCAGAAACAAAGATATAAGGAGACAAGTAGACACACAGCTGGTGATAGACCCCATAAAGAAACAACAAACCGACTGGTTCGGCCATGTTACACGACAAAAATCAGATAATATCCCCCAGAAAGCAATGCTATACAGATACAATGGATAATGAGTCAAGGATAACCACTCAAAAGATGGATAGCAGAAATAACAGAATCAGTAAAGCTCCCCGACGCTGAAAGGCACAAGCAGGACAAAGGTGAAAAGAAAGAAGCAGAACAAAGGTTGTTTTCGCTATTGATGGACTAGCAACCCAGTGGCATCTTCTTTCTCAGGTTTCATTCCTGTTTATATAAGTTTTATTTGTCGTATGTATGATTAGGTTTTATTTGTCGTATGTATGATTAGGTTTTATTTGTCGTATGTATGATTAGGTTTTATTTGTCGTATGTATGATTAGGTTTTATTTGTCTTATGTATGATTAGGTTTTATTTGTCGTATGTATGATTAGGTTTTATTTGTCGTATGTATGATTAGGTTTTATTTGTCGTATGTATGATTAGGTTTTATTTGTCTTATGTATGATTAGGTTTTATTTGTCTTATGTATGATTAGGTTTTATTTGTCGTATGTATGATTAGGTTTTATTTGTCGTATGTATGATTAGGTTTTATTTGTCGTATGTATGATTAGGTTTTATTTGTCTTATGTATGATTAGGTTTTATTTGTCTTATGTATGATTAGGTTTTATTTGTCGTATGTATGATTAGGTTTTATTTGTCTTATGTATGATTAGGTTTTATTTGTCGTATGTATGATTAGGTTTTATTTGTCGTATGTATGATTAGGTTTTATTTGTCTTATGTATGATTAGGTTTTATTTGTCGTATGTATGATTAGGTTTTATTTGTCGTATGTATGATTAGGTTTTATTTGTCGTATGTATGATTAGGTTGTATTTGTCTTATGTATGATTGTTTCGTATCCAAACAGCTGTGTAAACTGTCACTGCTCCATTGGGCCTGACACAATATGTACCTGGTATCTGCCTGTCATGGATGCTTACATTTCTGATTGTTCCTGCAATCATTGTTTTCCTCGTCACACAATCTCATCAGATCAGATTGTGTCAAAACTCCTCTCTCTCACTCTGTCTCTCTCTCTGTCTCTCTCTCTCTCCTTCTCTAGTCAGCATAATCTTTATGCCGTGAACAGTTTACTTACTTAGTCGCTCCTCCTTTATACTGGGGTTTAGATGTTTGCCAGAAATAGCTCTATACCTTTGTAACTGCTGTCATGCTCTTTGCCTGGTTCCATTCTAAGTTCACGTTTTTTTTTTTATAGATTGTCTTATGCTGTCATCACAGCGGTCTGGGTCGTCTTCAAAGTCTGGATCTGAATCCTTGACACCGTAGCCGATCTTCTTTCATTCTGCAGACATGACCAAACTGTAGAACTGTGATTGCTCTACTCAGTCTGCAAGGACTGGTTGTCAAGATCATGCGTATTGTCTGCTTGCGGAACTTGTATCTCCTTGATACTTGGACTACCGTCCTTGAATACATCATTTCTGACGCTTGCAGCTGACTTTTCTGTGGTGTTAATGCCCGTGACTCACATTCGTAAGTCAAGACTACAAATAGGTGGATCAGTATACAGACATCTCTCTTGTCTTGCCAATTCTTTTTTTTTTGCTGAGAAAACTTCGGTTCGTGGCATTGAAAAGTCTCCCGAATGCTGTTCTTCTGGTAACCAGCTCTTCTTGAATGCCTTCTTTCCTCTCCATTAGAGCCCAAAGAGTTTGACCTGGTTGCCCTGCTCCAGAGACTGGTCACCGAGCACCACATCATGTTTCTGTTTCTTCTCCTTTCTTGAGATTACTATAGTTTTTATTTTGAAGCTACTAACGGTCATACATCTCTTCTTCAATTGTTCCTTCCATATTTGTACGTTGGACTGAAGATACACCACTGATTTAACAATCAGGAGCTACTCTTACACTAGTGATATTGAAATGACAGAATATCAGCTTCTCTTAAACTAGTGATCTTGAAATGACAGAATATCAGCTTTTCTTACACCACTAGTGGTCTTGAAATGACAGAATGTCAGCCTCTCTTACACTAGTGATCTTGAAATGACAGAATATCAGCCTCTCTTACACCACTAGTGGTCTTGAAGTGACAGAATATCAGCCTCTGTTAAACCACTAATAGTCTTGAAGTGACAGAATATCAGCCTCTCTTACACCACTAGTGGTCTTGAACTCCTCTGACTTGTGGTTAGTTGTTTGTGGTTACATCATTCTTGCAAGTTTCCTATTAGCTGATCAAGGCTACTGGAATGCTTTTCCTGTTTTGATTAGTTTAAGCATTTTAATTTATTTATGTTTTCCTTTGTCCCTGAGAAATATAGTTTGGTAGCTGTTTAGTTTTCTGTTGTATGTGTTCTTGCAATGACCAACACAACTATTTATAATATTTTTGACTATTTCGTTTAAATACGCTAGTCATGGACCGACTTATACACAAGTTGTATACGACGATAACATATTCTCATAGATCAACTTGACTGTTTCAGTGGTTCATCGTGCATGCAGTGAGATGGCTGACATCCTTTTCGTCATGGACTCCTCTAGTTCCATCACGCCTGAAGAATACCAAAAACAGCTTCTGTTTGCCAGTAACCTTACACAGGAGTTTGATCTCGGGCCAGTGGATGCTCGCTTTGCTGCAGTTGTTTTCAGCAATGATGTATTTAAAGTGTTTGGCCTGGGAGACTTTTCCACCTACCTCAACCTTTTTCACGTAAGAAATGTACTCGTCTATTTAAGGTTCTAAGTTGGGTATCCCCAGTACATAAAATTTAAGTTGAAGCATTCCCATCTGTTCTTATGCAGCCATCTGAGACCTAATGGCTGGCTTGGCTTCGTTCGTTCTCAACCTCCCGCTACCAAACCCTGAAAGGGCTTAAGAAGCAGTATGTAGTCCAGAGAACGGAATGCGTTGTGTCGTAGTTTACAGCTTGACTGCGTTATTTGCACCCGTCGGTCCTTCTTCTTCTTCTTCGTACGCAGTCAGACAGTAACCATTATTTTTTCAAAAAAAGCGGCGGTCATCCTGAGGCTGTCGACACTGCCATAGAGCTTGTCTTGCAGTTCCACTGGTGATGGCCACATCTGCTCTCTCTGATCCTCGTATGTCGGGCAGTTCTGCAGCAGATGTTCAGCGGTCATTTTACCGGTACCGCACGGGCATTCGTCGGTACCACCTATCTTCAATTTGTTGAATAGGTGGTACCTCAGTCTATTGTGGCCAGTGCGAAGTCTGAAGACAACGACCTGCTCTCTTCTGTTCAACTGGTAATAGGCATCGTTTTTGGACCCGTCGGTCCAACACATCCGACTTCAACAAGCATTTTTTTAGTACCGGGTTAGCATTCCCTCTTCAATCCCTTCTCCTTAGCCAGTCTGCCCTGCCGCAGTCTGTTATCCAGGATCACCGCTAGGAGGTGTAGAAGGGTATTGGCAGTTCTGGTTCGCTGGCCCTTATGCTGCCTGAGACCTAATAAATCAAAGTGACCCTTCAAACGACCTCGTAGACAAATGACATATCTTCCTGAAGTCGACATCGCTGTACCAGAACAAATCCTTTGGAGGAAGTACCATGGACTACCACTACATACCCAAACAAAAATGAAAGGAATATTAGACATGGTTGAACAGAACAGTGTAGAAGGTAGTGTAGTTACTCAATTTCTTGGAAAAAGAACATTCACGACACTTTTGGGTTCTAGTACACAGAAATGTGTCATCACAGACTTTAGTAACGAATGGAGGAGTGGGAGTGTACATAGCATACCCAAACAGTATTGTGGATACATTTGGAGTGCGAACTGTGAAATTATGCCATAATTATGATGCAGAAATCCAGACAAGCAAGGTGACAAATGAGAAAATTGGACACCAATCTGGAGCCATAACCTGTAGTATGTCTGACAGGTGCACAATCAGCACTCCAAGCACTGAAGTCCAAGTCAACAAGCACTGAAGTCCAAGTCAACAAGCTCTACTATTTGAATTTAGTAAACAGCGCAAGATTGTCATGCAGTGGATACCTTCTCATTGAAGAATACCAGAAAACGACAATATAGATGGACTGGCAATGAAGAGTCCCGCAGACGAGCAACCGTATGTACCAATTACAGACCAAGAGAAGATAAGAATGATCAAATCAATGAGAGCCATCAACACAAGACAATTACCATAATATAAACAGACAAGTTTTGCCAAATATAATCACCTACAAGAACAAGAGGGCACACTACAAATTAATTAAAGAAAGGCCCAGGTTAGATATTAAGAAATATTTTGTTTACTCAGAGAGAGGTAAATGCTTGGAACGCATTGCCACGTGAAATAGTGAAGGCATGGTTAAATAACGCGTTCATAGATTGGATGCGCATAGTTTTAGATCAAGGAAATGTAACATAAACTAGTTGTATACAGACTATGCAGAGTCTTCTAAATCAGCATAAAGACGTTAAGTTAAATTAAGAAGAGCAAACAGGTGTGTTGCCTCGGAACATGACACAACCGACTCCGCAGCAACATGTACACAAAATCGAAGATTGGCAACTCCGACATGTGCATATGCGGACAGACACGCCAGACTGCAGAGCATATGCTACAGAACTTCCCTGAATATGATATACAGAGACAAACCCACTAGCTCGTGAAAAACAACATTGGAAGAGAAACTTTATGGACCTTTATGTGAACTACAAAGAGACGGTGAAGTTTATACAAGAGACAACATTGCAGATAAACATAATATGTTCAAGCGAACGAGAGTACAAGAATTGTGGCCCTTCTATTTCCTTATTAATTTGTGGTTCGGATTCTAGAAATTAGATATCAAAGAAAGTTTGCCAAGTAACAAGAAGATACAAGGTCCACAAAGAACACTACGTCAAGGTCTCGAAATCCAGCCCTGGCAGACTCGAGCGGGGCAATCACAGCTCTGATGGTTTGCTTTGTTTACAAAATAGAAGAAGAGTGGCTGCCACTGCAATCATAAGAAGCAATCAGCCACGGATTCAGGCCACGACCCACAGCCGGTTGGGATGACAATATAAGACAGTCTATAAGAGACCGGGGATTAAAATGGGATCAGGTCAAGAGGAAGACAGCTGACAGAATAGTATGGCGTTCTTTATGGCAAATCTCTACACACAGGGTAGAAGATAAGCGACTAATTAAGTGAGTGATTCAGTCTCGCGTTGTCCCTGTCCTACTTTACGACTCCGAAACCGGGACATTACTCAAACATGACACTAGAAGCCTTCCACGTGTGCAAACAACGGCGTTTCCTGTACATCCGATGGCATTACTACATCGGCAACGGGAAGGTTTATGGAAAAACAGGTCTCAAACCAGTGTCTGAAACATTGGCCGAATGTCCTTACTCGGTCATGTCATACGGCTGGAGCACCCGGCCTACCTGATACTTCAAAGATCGTTCCTTACCGCCAAAGAACGAACCCGGACTAGCTGTAGGCGCAGAAGACGTCGTCCCCGCACAATATGGATTCGGCGGATAGAGTACTCGCGATTCGCACTGGACGAGGTGTGGAGCCGTGCCGCATCAGTGGACTATGGATGTGGCCGATCGACGCACCAGGCCTCAGACGCCTAAACCAACTCATTATTATTATTCATACGGTACTCATAGGCCCGTTCCACTAACCGACATCTTTTTTTTTTTTTTTGCTGCACAGTGCACACGTCACCTAAAGATCCATGGATCGTTTCCGCGTTATCAATTACTTGTGTTCAGTTCTTTGATTGGTGTTTGTTGTTGATATTTTATCAATATTTACCGAGTAATTAAAGTATACTTGTCTCTAGGTTCGTTGTCAGTCTATGTAAATGTAGTCCCATAGTAGACACTGCTGTCAGAGATGAAGTGTTTGAAATTTCATTGAACGAGGCCACAGCTTGCAAATTTATTTGTATGCGTTGGCAGCTTGTATATGAGGTGGAGATAGTCGGTTCCCTTCCTCCCTACTTTTCCTTCCCCAACAGTAAGTCAGGTACACCATTTTCAGATGTGTCGACATTCGGGTAACGGGAGTTGAACCCCGTATCTTTGCCATGTCAAGCGAGTACTCTACCACTACGCTAATCAGACGTGTTGGTATTTCGTTTATATAATACAGAACCTACTACTTTCGACAATAGCACATTCGACTTCATACAGACTTCCTGTAAGAAAGCTAACTGTTGTTGTGACTTAGTGCTCCTGTTGGAGCCGAAAGGAATGCTGACAATTGATGATTGATATCTTGCTTCACCTACCCCAGGGATTTCTCAGCGCACCACATCTGACAGGCACTGCGGACATTGGCAAGGCTCTAAACTGGGTCAATGACATGGGAATGTTTGGTGCAGCCAATGGAGGCCGTGACAATGCCTCCAAGATCGTCGTCCTGTTTTCGGATAATCCTTCTATTGATCAATCCTCGGGTAAGTCATATTATACTTAACTTAACTTAACGTCTTTGTACTGGTTTAGAAGACTCTGCAGAGTCTGTATACAACCAGTTTCATTTACATTATGGAATCAAGATGCTGAGCAGCGCATGAGCTGCAGTGGTCAGCGACTCATAGCTGACTGCTAGTGTCAGGGCCAGCGAACCAAAGCTGCCAAGACCCTTCTACACCTCCACGCGGTGATCCTGGATAACAGGCTGCAGCAGGGCAGACTGGCTAAGGAGAATGGCTCGAAGAGGGAATGCTAACACAGTACTCAAAAATTGCTTGCTGAAGTCGGATGTGTTGGACCGAATGGTGCAAATATCGCAGTCAAGCTGTAAACTACGACACAACGCATTCCGTTCTCTGGACTACATTCTGCTACTTAAGCTCTTTCAGGATTTGGTAGTGGGAGATTGAGAATGAATGAAGCCAAGCCAAGACAAGCCATTTACATTATGAAAGCTCATCCTCGTGTATCATGACTACAGGCCAGCTTATTTAATCCTTTCGGCTACCTGCGAAGTATAAGGCTTTAACTGATAATAATTATAGGTTCGTTTAGGTGTATGAGGCCCGGTGGGTAGATCCTCCCACCCATGGCCCACTTCTGCGACATAGCCCCAGGCCTTGTCCAGAGCGATGGGGGAAGCTGTTATCTGCCGAAGCCATACTGTGCGGAGACGGTTTTTTGGCTCCTCCAGCTGGTCGGTTGAAGTCTTTTGTCGCTGAAGAACGAAGTGAAGAGTATCTTGTGGACCGGGGGTTCCTGGTCCAGCCGTATGATATGACCGTACAAAGAAACTCGGCGGATGTTCACTGTCTCTAAGATTGGTGAAGGTCTGTTTTAGCAGAAACCTCCGCGTTGCGGATGTAGTCATGCCATCAGATGCCCTTGGGCTGATCAACAGCCCGACTTCCGAAAAGAAGACTGCTTCTATAACTCAACTAGAAAAGAGCAGGTCATCATCTTCAGAGAACTGGGCATAACAGACTCAAGTGTCATCTTTACAACAAAATGAAGATTGGGACATATGACATAGGTGCCCATGTGGGGAGCATTTCATGACTGTGGAACACATCCTGCAAAGCTGCACGCTCATGCAGGAAAAGGGAGAACAATACTGGCCGCGTGAAACAGATATGAGACAAAAGCTGTATGGAGATGAAACAGCCTTACAAACAACGGTGTCCTTTGTAAGAGAAACTAAAACCATGATCTGAGGATGAACGACGAAGAAGAAAAAGAAGATGCCCTTGGAAGCTTGCCGCTTATTCTAATGTCTTGACTTTAGTCCAAGAGATTCCTGATGCTTTATTTCTCTTTTTCTACTGTTCTCGGTCTGATGTTTTCTGTCTCCATACTAGTCTCTTCCCCCTTATGTTCCAATTTAGTGAGCGTCTTCTTTTTCTTCGGCTTTCGTCCTGAAAAGGACGTTTGTGACGCTACTTCGTAGTTCACCACGAGGCTGCTATATCTACGTCTTTCGGCCTAATACATCCGGTTTCAGCACGACATTTTTGGGGGACTGACTGTGCCTTCCCTCTTCGATTCCTAATCTCTCAGCAAGACTGCATGTTTGCAGTATGTTTCCATGGCGGAATAGGGTCTTGGTAAACGTGAGTCTCTGACCCTGATGTAAGCAACCACATATGGGTCGCTGGATGCTTACAAATCATCGAGAAAGGCGTAATTACATAGAATACTGATATTAACACATACACAACTTTTTCTTATAATGCATAGCTAGGTAACACATAATAGCTCGTCACTGGTCTCCTCGTCCGTGGACACGTCAGAGGCAAGATAATATTTGTGATTTGCTAGCTCATATTGTTATTCGGTGTCTCTGATGAAGGCATTTTGGCCACAGCGTAGATTTCGTTTCTGTTTACGTCTTAGCGCGGTATCTAACCAAAGATATACATGTTTGTACACACCTTGTTTTGACCCAGAGTACCGCCGCGGCATCGTCTTGTTTTTAATTGAAAATCAATTTTTGTCACTAGAACATGCAGGTTGATAAATGAAAACATTATTAGAAGAAGTGGAGGGATCAAGATGCCAGGCAGTACATGAGCTGCAGCGCTTAGAGACCCAAAGCTGACTGCAAGCGTCAGGACCAGCGACCCAGAGCTGCAAAGACCCTATTCCACCTCCACGTGGTGATCATGGATTACAGGCTGCAATAGGGTAGACTGGCTTCGGAGAAGGGATCGCAAAGCGCAAGCTAACCTGGTACCCAAAAATACCACGATGAAGTTGGACCGAATTGTACAAATATCGCAGTCAAGCTGTAAACTACGACACAACGCATTCTGTTCCTCGAACTACATCCTGCTACTCGCAAAACCCTTGTTTGGACTTGGTAGCGGGAGTTTGAGCATGAACGACTACGATGAAAGAAGAAGAAGAAGAAGAAGAAGAAGAAGAAGAAGAAGAAGAAGAAGAAGAAGAAGAAGAAGAAGAAGTGGAAAAACAACACCGATTGTGGTATACGTAGATGATTAACTTTAGTGCACATATGCCCGAGAGGTTCACTAGGGGACTGTGTGTGTTTCAGGTCTTCACCAGTCTCCCACTTCCTCAGCTATTCGAGCATGGTCGCTCCCCTGGGTCAGACTGCCTCTTATTGGTCTGCATAAGTAGGACAGTCATGCAGGATATGTTCTGTTGTCTGCTTGGGCGTGGCAATGTCTCTAAGGTCCATTGTGTGTAGGTGGGCCTTGAGTCTCAATGTTCCGTTCTGTGTCTCAAGATCTCTGTCTGCCCATCTCTGCCAAGTTTGTCTATGCTGTCATTTTCTGGTTTGTATTCTTTGTGCTGGTCTCTCCATTCCGTCCTCATGGATCGTTTCATGAGTGTCGTTGTTTCTTTGTAACTCTGCGGATGGCAAATCTGCGTACCGCCACTACTGGCTATTGCGAGCTCACCTGCCTTCTCGTTTCCATGGATCTCTTAGGACAGCAACCCGATGTTATATTTTATTTCATGTAAGAATATCTTGTTTGGGGTTTGAGATGACTTGACTTACATCCTGCAGTCATTTAGATGGACTGCTTTTCTTGTAGTTATGTTTTGGCTGATAAGGATCTGCATTGCTGCATGTACATAAGTTGCTTCAGCTCTAAAATTGGTACAGTTCCCTTCTGTTGGTATGGAGTGGATTTTCTATGTTGCCGCTGGGATGTGTGATGTAGATTCCGCTGCCGCCCCTGTTTGCGCTCTGCGTGGCCGATCCAATTGACCCGTCAGTTCAGTATGGCTGGTCTGCCTTTACAAAGTCTACAGAACTCAGCTATATCGTGATAAATCTCTACATTAACTTTAATCGTTATATCGTCATATGTACTGTCATCCTTATCCTCTGCCCACTTATGTCCTTTAACGTCGTGCGGATATGCAATCTTCTTTATAGTTTTTATCTGTCGTTTTCAAATCCAAACCTCTGCCATGTTTATATGTCTCCCTCCGTCCATCATTTCGTGGTCTTCCGGTATTAATTAATTAACACTCTTTATTGTCAGCAATACAAGCAGCAGATCGTCTTAAAAGAGATGGGGTGCACATTACGGCTGTTGGTGTCAACAACTACGACCTTTTTGAGCTTCGGCAGATAGCCAGTGACCCTGCCAGTGTCTTCAAGGCCACCAGCTTTGATTCCCTTCATTGGATACAGACAAACCTAGTAGATGACATATGTGATTGTAAGTTATATTTTTGATATTTCTGATGTATTCCATTATGTGCATACGTGTCATGTTATGAATGGGGAATCCGTTGCAGGTCTTCAACAAGTAGTACGCATACATATTTTCTAAACATGATTACTTGAGCTCTATTAAATTTGCTGGTTTTTCAGACCTGCGTTCTTGGCACTCTGGTGTATAAAAGCCAGACTTGGAGAACTTACATTAAGAAGGAACGGCGGTTCAACACCTTTCCCATGAGGTGTCTACGGCGTATTTTTGGGGATTGTGTGACAAGAGAGAGTGTCACATAATGTGATTTTACAGCAAGCAAACTCCCCCAGCAAGTACCCGATTTTGAGCCAACGATGTCTTCGATGGTTTGATGCATGTTTACCGCATGGAAGATGAGAGGCTGCCAAAGGATATCCTCTATGCACAGCTGGTCATTGGAGCTAGAAGAATCGGTTGTCCCACACTGCAAGAGGGACATGATGCGACATCCGAGGGCTGGGAAACGATTGCTGTTTGGAGACAGTCAGTTGGAGGGGGCGTAGTGGCTGCTGACACTGGTAGAAGCCTTCTGGCTGCAAAGAAAAGATAATACCGGAGGGGTCGGCAAGCCAGCCTCCTCAGCCTGGTTGTACGATCTGTGGCAGAGACTGTCACTCGCGTATCGGTCTTCACTGTCATAGCAGACAAGTGTCAAAATATAGGAGACAAAGCTGGACAAAATTCACAGGGCGCCACGCGTATGGTCTATAGAGACTGAATTAAATGTGTACAAACGTAAGATGGATACTTATGAAATATGATGTGTACGGATGGCGGTAGGAAATAAAATATGATGTGTACGGATGGCAGCAGGGAAGAAAATATGTGTACGGATGGCGGAAGGAAAGAAAATATGATGTGTACATATGGCAGCAGGGACGAAAATATGATGTATACGGATGACGGAAGGAAAGAAAATATGATGTGTTCGGATGACGACAATGAAGAAAATATGATGTGTACGGATGACGGAAGGAAAAAAAATATGATGTGTACGGATGACGACAATGAAGAAAATATGATGTGTACGGATGACGACAAAGAAGAAAATATGATGTGTACAGATGATGGAAGGAAAGAAAATATGATGTGTACGGATGACGGAAGGAAAGAAAATATGATGTGACGGATGACGGAAGGAAAGAAAATATGATGTGACGGATGACAGCAGGGAAAAAAATTATGCGACTAAATTCGTAAGAGCACGTTGACGAAAATGGTGAGGTCTACATCGGTTAATTAATATCTTTAATTAGAGACAATAAAGTGGTTTGGACATTTGATAAAGATGCAGTATGATCAACCTGCAGCGAGGTTATACTACATGGAGGTTTCGGGGTCACGGGCAAAGTATCGACCCCGACAACAAAAGGTAGAGGGGATCAAAGAGACGCTCCAAAAGTTCAACATGTCAGACGCACAAGCCTCCCTCCTAGCCCAAACCACAAGTCTACGCAAGTCATACTCTCTGTAACGCGACAAGAGCAGTAGGACAAGCAGAAAAAGAAGAAGAGGAATTTAGAGCCTCCAAAAACTTCAAAACCTCACTTTGATAATACATTTTTGAATCGTGACCTTTTTCCAAGTAGTTTGCGCGAGGGACCTAGTGCGACAGAGTCAAGAAAAGGCCCACTTCAAGGCTGAAAACACGTTGTAAGAGACGACAAATAATGTGGCTAGGGAGAGGGGTTCCAACTCTGACACGCACACATCAAACCCCTGCTATTGAAACCTTCCGGGCGTGAGAGAAAGCTCCAGAAACAAGTCTTGACATATTTTCTTGGTCTTGTCCCTTTTTGCCTCCGGCCAGATTATAAAGCCACCAGACAGCTGGCCTCCTGCGCCAACACACCGCTGGCCTCCTGCGCCAACACACCGCTGGCCTCCTAACACATGTTAGTGCTTATGCAGTTAAGATTTATGGAGCAATTTGTTTTACACGATGAAGTTGTTATTGCACTCCACAACTCTCTATAGTCGCCTATCGCTACAGTTATGGAAGTGCAGTGGCCTTGTCCTTTCCTCTCCAGTAAGGGTTTCCTGGATCCATTCGGGGAGCTCTTTAATTATAAGATACAATAAATAATGGATGGATTTTTACAACTAAGATGAGGGAGATAAATACACTGTTCATGCCTACATTATGTTAGCAAGGTCCTTACCAGAAACGCATAAGCAAACTATCCATAGCTGTGAGATGCGATGTGTGAGAAGTGCGGCCAGAAGGATACTCCATGGCAGAATCCGCAACACCACGCTAAGGTACATAATGGTGACAAACGCAGATAATGCCTACATTGACACCCATAACATCAAATAGTGTGGTCATTTAGTCAGAATGTATTATGACCAGCCTGAAGCGAGAGTCTATCCTTTGCAGGTCTCCAGTTCAAGTGTGAGGCGCCGACCTTGACGTCAATGGTCAAGGGTGTCTCTGACACTCTGAGGAAGTTACACCTAAGGACAGCACAAGCCTCCGATCTGATGATAATAAGAAATCTACGCGTCACACCATCTGCGACGCCTCATGGCAATGGCAGTAGAACAAAAGAAGAAAGCAGAATTAGGATAAATCAAAGGACACATCACTCATTTTCACTGGTATCAGATCATGTGCCCTGAGCACGCCTGCTTCTCCGTCACGAAAGTTATAAATTCAGCCTGTTCAGTGGACGGATGTACAAGTGTTTATGACGTGTTGTGTTTGGAGTTGGGTATTTATAAGTTACTATAAGTGTCTATTTCCTGGTTGATTGGTTGGTTGGTTATTGATTCCCCCTCCTGTGCGTTCCTGTCTTTTCGATCAATGCCATATAGTGGTATCTGCAAGTGTTTGTGAGCTGTTTCCGTACAGAGAGTCTTCCATTTCTCTGGCATTGGAGGAAGAAGCTCTCTCCTAAAACAATCAAGCGTCAGACACTCAAACAGATGGTGTTCAATAGTTGCGTAGAATCAAGTATTGGAGACTTCCACACTGTGTACTAGAATCATGTATTGAAGACTCCCACTCTGTATACTAGAATCAAGTATTGGAGACGTCCACCTAGTTATCTAGAATCAAGTATTGGAGACTGCCACCCTGTGTACTAGAATCAAGTATTGGAGACTTCCACTCGGTTATCTAGAATCAAGTATTGGATAGGACTGGATACTTCCACGCTGTATTGGAGACTTTCCCTCAGTGATCTAGAATAAAGTTATGGAGACTTTCACTTAGTGATCTAGAATCAAGTATTGAAGACTTTTCCTCAGTAATCGAAAATCTAGTGTTGGAGACTTCCACTCAGTTATCTAGAATCACGTATTGGAGATTTCCACTCAGTTATCTAGAATCAAGTATTGGAGACTTCCACTCAGTTATCTAGAATCAAGTATTGGAGACTTTCCCTCAGTGTGCTCTGTGGTCTCTGTTTTTGTAGCCAGTACTTTTTCTTGCTAACTTGTCTTCACTAAATTATAAGTCAGGTACCAATTTGCAGCTTGGTATACTCAAAGATGACACCATTAAGTAATACACATATTCAATAACGCACCTCGTTTGCTCACATTTAAACTTTTATAGATTCTACATCAGATTCCAGGGCTTTAATTCAAATGTGTCGTTTCTTCATTGCAGTTGCCAGTCGAGGTCTTACAGTCAAATAAAATCTCCAACCTGACTCACATATTAAAGGCTGCACAGCTGTTAACCTCCGTGAAACTGTGAGCTGTACCAATAAACTAATGCTGACAGTAGCATCATTACAATTTTAAAAAAAGAGGTTTCGTTTGAGAAATAAGCGACACCCAAAAAGGCCTAGTGTTATTGTTTATTTCACATTTGTTGTTTTTGTTTAGTGATAACATAACGAAAGAGATGATATTCTGGAACGATAGAGATGATATTCTGGAACGAAAAAGGACGTGTGTCTAAATGACTGTCTTTGGTTCTAGGAGTGAATGTTTGTAGAACCACCCTGTTCTACTTTTGTTTTGGTTTTTTTTTTATCTTTTTTATTTTTCAAGTCTTATTATCACGTTATGTTGTATTATGTTATGTTTTTTTACATTGGTTTACTTACTTACTTAATCGCTCCTTTTCTACCGTGAGGTGTAGAGGTTTGCCAGAGAGAATGCCATACTGCTCTATCCGCCGTCTTTTTCCTGGCCTCTTTCCAATCCATCCCTTGGTCACTTAGGGACTGTCGTAAGTTGTCTTCCCAACGTACTTTGGGACGTCCTGGGCGTCTGCATCCTTGACTTATCTCCCATGATCGCCTTTGTATCCGATCTTCTTCCATTCTACAGACATGTCCAAACTACTGTGATTTTACTGTTCTACTCGTGTCTGCAGGGGTTGTACTTAGGGATTGTTACGTATTGTCTGGTTACGGATCTTGTCCCTTTTCATCACCTGAACCGCCTTTCTTAGGTACCTCATTTCTGAAGTTTGTAGTTGCCTTTTTTGGGCTGTGGTCATTGCCCGTGACTCACATCCGTATGTCAGGACAGACACATAGGTCTACTTGTGGCGCCAAGCTGCCTTGAGAATCTTCATGAATAGTATATGTCCTGCCGTTCCATGTATTTAACCATTTCTGGTGTTATACCATTATGTCCTGCTGTTTTACCAATCTTAATTTTCTCCAATGCTGCCTTTAGTTCTTCCATTGTGATATTATCGTTCCCCTCCATGGCTCCCTCTTCTTGAATTGGGACTGTTACTTCCAGAGCTTGATTTTCGTCCATTCCAAGAAGATCTGAGAAATATTCTTTCCATCTGTTCATTATCTCTTCTAGTGCGGTTAACAGCGCAACTTGTTTATCTTTAATAAATTTCAGGAGGCATTCCTTTTCTTTCCTCGTGTTCTTTAGGGTTCTGTAGAACAGTTTCTGGTTTTCTCCAGCATTATTTTCCAGTTTCTCTCCAAATTCTTCCCAGGATTTATGTTTGGCCTTAAGCACAGTCCTCTTTGCTTCTGTTCTACAATTTACATATTCTTTATATTTTTTTTTTTTTGTTCTTCTGTATTCCTAGCCCCTAGATATTGCTTCCATGTCTTTTCTTTTCTCGTATTATTGTTTTCACTTCTTCTGTCCACTTTGATGTACTCTTTCTCTTCCACCCTTCTCTGGTTTGACCGCGTGTCTCTACTGCAGCCTCTTTTTGAGGATGTCTTTGAATTTAACTCAGAGCATTTCCATATCCTCTTCAGATTCCTCTATCCTTCCTATTGCTGTTGTTATGATATCTTTTTTGGATTTATTTATTTATTTTAACTAAGTAGTGGTCGCTTCCTATCTCTGGTCTTTGAACACTCTAGCATCTTTCACATGCTTGAAATCACTTTCCCTCACTATTACATAGTCAATTGTGGATCTCTCATTTCCTGCCGGCTCGCATCTTGTGTAGGCATGGATATGCTTGTGTGGAAACCTGGTATTTGTAATAACAAGGTTTTGTTCTTTGCAGAATCTCAGCAGTCTTTTCCATTGTCATTTAAGACATCTTCTCCACACCTACCGATCCCTCCGTCCCACCTAGAATAGTCATTTCCAACTCTTGCGTTGAAGTCTCCAATGCGAAGTATTTTATTTTGGCAATCGTCAACGGTCCTTTGAAGGACCTCATAAAACTCATCTGTTATGGCAATGCTCTCATCTTCGTTTGGTGCATACACAGTGACGATATCCATTTGACTATCCTCCTCCTGTAGACTTAAAACCTTCAGTCATTCTGAAATGAACTTCCATCCTATAATGTTTGCTTTATTATGACTATCCACTATGCAGTTCACCCCTGCCCTGGCTCTTTTAGTCATGGGAACTCCGCTGTAGTGTAACATGTTACCGTCTTGGTCCAGAAAGCCCTGTCCCTTTTTTTTGTTTCTGTAAGTGCCAGGACTGTCAATTTTGCTCGCTTAATCTCCTCTATTTGTTCATTTTCTTTTCCGTTTATACTTCTTACATTCGTGGTCCTTATTTCTCGTCTGTTCGTCGCCGTTGAGATCAGTTCAATATTCTCTATTTTTGACTTGTAATAGTTTGATTAGCTTGTTGTGTCTTTGCATGGTGGAGGGGCTGACTCCTTACAGCCTCCATGCCTACATGCCTGTTTTTCTCCACGGCTGCTTATTTATTCGCAGCTAACTTCCAAATTAGGAGGCCTTTCAGCAATCCGCAACCCTGCTGACCCACCTGGTAGTAGGTAGGTACCTCCCTCAGGCTTATATTGGTTTACTTTGGGTTATGTTATGCAGTATCAGCTCTGCATACCCTAAAGAAACTTAAAAAAGAGCTTTAAAAAGCATTGGACGAACTAAACGTCGAGAGAAAGTAGTGTGCTACCATCACGCGTTGCCATGCGAGGAAATGAGACAGGTTAGCAAAGGAGGGAGCAACACGAGAACAAACAATCACCTTCCAAGAAAAGAAGACGTATCCAAGCTATAAGAAGAGTCGACCAAACGAGAGACAACTATCATTGTCTTGATCGAGCGGACCAATCGATCATGTTCCGCATGAGAACTGCCAAAAAGATTGAATGGCCCAATACACTTGCTTAAATTGGCTCCATCACCCATGCGTATGTGCGGGTAGGCAACATAGACAACCGAACATATCCTGCAAGACTGTTATATTCTTAGCCAATTCCATACTGAGCACTGTCCCTCGGGGAAGAACCTCCACACAAAGCTGTTTGGGAGCCTTAAAGAACTCTCCACTACAGGTCAGGTTATCCCGTAACCGGTGAGATCGTTGAGGCATACATGAAGACATCCTCACAACACCACGCCACCCTTCTCTGTCAGCAGCCTCTACCTGTTCTTCTTCTAGTCGGAGATTGGTCCATTCTATTGGTCCTTCCACCTCTTTTTGGGCTGGCCTCTTCGTCGTATGCCTTGCGCATTTCTGTGGAGGATCGTATTTGCAAGACCATTTGATCTCGATATGTGACCGTACAAAGCGAGTTTCCTTTTTTTGACAGTTGCCAAGAGGTCTTCAAAAAACCCTATTGCTGTTGTAATTCTATCTCGTATTTCCTCATCTTTAACTCGATCTTTGTACGTGACGTTCAAAAGTCTTCGGAAACATCTCATCTTCAAGGTCTGTATCCTTCGATGAAGGTCAGCTGTAACTATCCATGTCTCGCAAGCATTAAAGGAATAACTACAGATTGATTGATAAATATATTCATGAGTGAGAATGGCAGAATAGTGTGCCCTTTGTCGGTCACAAGCGCGACGGACGAGTTACAGAACTTTGTTTACCCAAATGGCGTGAACGCTGGCGTCGTTTTGTCCATAACAGCAGAACTGATCGTTGTTATAACCCCTGACAGACCCTGACAAAACAAAGGGGTTCCCATAATTAATTCTGTACTAATCGGTCATAAAGTGAAATGGTGAAGCCTTGTTTTCGATCGTAAATTGGAAGGGTCGAGTCAGTACTTCAGCTATAATACAGTTGTATTAGATCTATCAGTACTAGCGCTGTAGATCTACACTAATCTGTGAAGATTATACCCCTCTCAGCTACGCATTCATTCAATAGGCAACCATTCTTCTTCTTCTTCTTCTTCTTCTTCTTCTTCTTCTTCGTCTTCTTCTTCGTACGCTGAGGCAACCATTCAAGACATTTCGAAGCCTGTAGAAAGTGGCAATTGCCTTTATTAACGTCTTTTACCACTATTTCAGGTGTGCAGCAACTTCCTCAATTACAATGCTAATCATAGGAGCTGCTGAGATGAAGAATCTACTCTGCCCGGTAACGACTTTACCTCTGTTAGTCACTGTCTGTTAGTAAGAGGAGCGTGTCGCCGAATGGTATAGATGTCTGTCTGCCGACATGGAGGGCAGTGGACCGAATCCCCGGTAAAGCATATGTTGTTTTTCTGTTGGGGTGAAATAACAAATATGGCCAGCACACGACGTGGCGACAGTAGAGCGAAACGGCCTGTAGTCCTCAGCCTAAAATACACTTGACAACCCCAACAATAGATATAAAGTAGTAGCAGTTTTTTGTTTGGTCGGAATCAGGTTAACATACTACTGATCAACGCTCCACCTCCCTTCCATGCGGTTGTCCCTGGAAACAGGCTGTTTCACGGCAGTTCAATTAACGAGGTTGAGATCGACGTGATCCCCGAAGTAGTGAGCTTCTCGCAGATGAAGTCAAGCATAGCACAACAGCCTGGAGAGCCTCGGCCAACCTTCATCAGCACGCTCGTGATGTAAAGAAAGCTACTGCAACTGTTAACCGTCTGCATGATAAAAGCTAGTGCGTGTGTCACTTTGAAGTTTAGCGGACCGCAAGATATAACTTTGTGGGTGGCATTGATCAAGTCTTGTTTGGGGCACTATAAGGTTTAGCGGACCGCAAGATATAACTTTGTGGGTGGCATTGATCAAGTCTTGTTTGGGGCACTATAATGTTTAGCGGACCGCAAGATATAACTTGGTGGGTGGCATGAACAAGTCTTGTGTGTGACACTATTAGGATTAGTGGACCGCAAGATATAACTTGGTAGGTGCATGATCAAGTCTTGTTTGGGGCACTATAAGGTTTAGCGGACAACAAGATATAACTTGGTGGGTCGCATGATCAAGTCTTGTTTGGGGCACTATAAGGTTTAACAGGTGGTCTGATCAAGTCTTTTGTGTGGCACTATAATGTTTAGCGGGTGGCATGACAAAGTCTAGTGTGTGGCACTTTAAGGTTTAACGGGTGGCATGACATAGTCTAGTCTGTGGCACTTTAAAGTGTAACGGGCATCACGATATGACTTATCGGGCCGCAAGGCCACGTGTATCTTGCCGCAGTATCACGAGAACCGTTTGTTGGAGGACAACCTCCCTCCCTTGATTCCCAACCACCCCACCCCTTCTCCCCAAAATTCTAAACTATGCCGCCAAACTTGAATACAAACACCCCTTGTATCAAATCAACGTAACGAACACCTTGTGTGTCCCTGTGTCAGAGGCAATATCTATTGCTTATTCGGCTAGACAACGTATAATTGTTTTCTTTTAATTAGTTAAGATATCTTTCTTCCCCCCACCCCCTCCTTTCCCGTCTGGACCACCGCCTCCACCTCCCAGTCCCCCTTTGCGAGTGCACAAACATGGTCGGTGATCAAGACTGCGAGTGTGGATATAATTACATGTAGCCGCCAAGGACAAAGACAATATGATCTGCCATTGTCGCTGTGCCATCTTTCCCAGATTGATCGTTCAGATGAAGATGTCCACGTTCATCTTGCTACTGCCTCTAGTGATGCTGTGTAACTCCGCTCAAGGTATAGGTATACGTCTATGTGTTCATCTTGTGCAGGATTGCTCTTTAATGTATTGTGCCACAGTGTCGTGTTATGATGTCAAATGATCCCCAAAAATTCAGACATCCGTAGTTGTTAGTTACCGTCATATTCATTGGTATATCATATTCAGATTTGACAGTGCAAGAGCTGCAGCGGTCAGCGACCCATAGCTGTCTCCTAGCATCAGGGCCAGCGAACCAGAGCTGCCAAGACCCTTCTACACCTCCACGCGATGATCCTGGATAATAGACTGCAATAGAGCAAGCTGACTAAGTAGAAGGGATCGTTGATGAAAGGCAACCGGTACTGAAAAATTCCTGCTGAAGATGGATGTGTCGGACCGAAAGATGCAAATATGGCAGTCAAGCTGTAAACTACGACACAGCGCATTACTTTCTCCGGACTTTATCCTACTACTTGCAAAGCCCTTTTTACGGCTTGGTAGCGAGAGATTGAGAACGAACGAAGAAGGAGATATACAGATATAAGCCCAAGGTCGGCTGCTCATTCGAAGCAGTCTGAAGTTTTACCCTAAGGTGAGTGTGGCCACGATCTTGAATCTCCTGACAACTGCGCCATTGACACTTATTTGAAACAATATACTCTTGAAACATCCTAACATAAACATGTCCACAAAAAGACTGCTAATCAACAGTATATTCATGCCAACGTTCTGTTATCAGTTTCAAATGTTGACATTAACCAAATCTCTAGAGAGAAAGATCATGACATGTGAAGTCTCCGGAAAACCAACAACCGGTTCTTATGCGTTAATTCACCCATTCTGAAATTTTATGGCATTCAATGACCACACGGGTTTCCGTTAAAAAAAAAATTATTGTAAGTGTCTAGCAGTTTTGTTGGGTGCAGTTTTGTTGGGTTTTTTTTTGTGGGTACCTAAAAAAGGACTTTGATGCTGGTTTGTGGGTTTTGTGGGCCCTGAAAAGGGCCGTGAGGGGAACAGATTACCAAGGATCGCTGAAGCTATGCACATATCAGGACATACACATGTTGTTCGTTCGTAGCTGCACAATTTAAAGAGGAGGCCAAAATTATGTGATGTTCTGCAGAATATTGTCGAACGGGTCTAACTGACGGACTTTATTCCGATGTCGCCACAGAAACTCACACTTGTAGGAATCTATCATGTGTCTGTGTGTTCCGTTTTGGTTAGGGTTAGGGTTAGGTGCCCTCTAATCATGTGCCAGAATGAACAGAAATGTCCTGCTGACACAGAATGCGCAATGAAGAGGTGAGAAACATTGTTGAAACAAGATCCTGCACTGAATATTTTGATGAGTAGAGAATCTAGTGGCTTCGCCATCTAATAAGAACGCAACCTGACCATGTGCGCTTATAACGCACGGCGATTGGGTTTTCGCAACCATGGCAGACAGACGGGGATGGATAGGCAATGTTGCGGATATTCTAAATCGGCATGGGATTACGACTACTTCAGCGACGCGTCTGGCCCTGGACAGGAAACTATGGCTCCCCAAGTCACCTCACGACACAAGTGAATAAGACAATACAAGACATAATAATATGTCCACCATGGCGGAGTTTTCGGCGGCATGCAGTAACTTTAAACTCACAATCAACACTAGGGAAACTGGTGCTCTTCCAGCTTGTTCCAAGGAAGCCGTGCATCGAACCAACCATTAGCCGTGCATCGAACCAACTATTAGCCGTGCATCGAACCAACCATTAGCCGTGCATCGAACCAACCATTAGCCGTGCATCGAACCAACCATTAGCCGTGCATCGAACCAACCATTAGCCGTGCATCGAACCAACTATTAGCCGCGCATCGAATCAACCATTAGCCGTGCATCGAACCAACGATTAGCCGTGCATCGAACCAACCATTAGCCGTGCATCGAACCAACCATTAGCCGTGCATCGAACCAACCATTAGCCATGCATCGAACCATCCATTGCCATACAAATTCAATCTCCATAGTCCATAGCTTTCCCTACCTAGGATGTACCCTCAACAGATAAGCGAATATCGACTCCGAGGTTGAAGTCTTAAAAAAGTAGTTTTATGCACTAGGTCAAACGACTTAGCTGGCAAATTATAGATCTATCTGAAGTTGACCTCCCCCTAAAGTCTGTGCCAAAATAAACCCCTTGGCGAGAGCAGCATGGACTATCAGTATGCATTCAAACAAAAATGAAAGGAATACTAGACAAGGATGAACAGAACAGTGTGCAACGTAGGATAGTTATCCTCAATTCCCTGGATGAAGAATACCCACAGAATGCAGTAAAGAATGGTGGAGCGGGAGTGTACATAGAATACCCAAACAACATTAGGGATACAGTCAGAGTACCAACCAGGAAATGCTGTCATACATATGATACAGAAATCCAGGCAATCAAGGTGGCAACTGAGAACATGCTGAACACAAATGTCGGTCCACAACCTGTAGTATTTCTGACAGATGCACAAGTAAGCACTCCAAGCACTGAATTCTAGGAAATTGCTAGGTCTACGAGCTCTTCTGTCTGAACTGAACAACCAGCGTGAGATTGTCATGCAGTGGATACCTTCTCATTGCCAAGAAACGAGAAAGCAGACCAACTGAGAAAGGAGGGTGCTGCAGACGAGCAACCAGATGCACCAGTTACATACCAGTATAATATAAGGGTGATCAAATCAATCAGAAAGCCACCAACAGTAACACAAGACGATTACCATAAGATGAACAGACAAGAATAAACTGTAATGTTGCGCCTTAGAACTTGACACAACCGACTCCGCAGCTTGAAGTACACAAAATTGAATATTTACAACTCAGCTGAGTGTACATGCGGACAGGCACCCCAGACTGCAGAGCACATACTACAGAGCTGCCCGGAATGTGATATACAGAGACAATCCCCCTGGCTCATAGAAACAACACTAGAAGAGAAACAATATGGACCTGTATGTGAACTACAAAAGGCAGTGAAGTTTATACAAGAGACAACATTACAGATAAATAAATATTTTCAAGCGAACGAAAGAAGAAGACGACTCCGAGGTCAACAACATGACTGCAAAAGTATACTCTGCGTTTGGCAGGTTGCAAGCGAAAGTCTATAACCCACAAGACATCAGTGTCGTCACCAAGGTAACAATGGTTCGTGCTGCAGTGTTAACCGCTCTTTTGTATGCCTAAAATTTGGCTTCTCAAGAAATTCCAGATAATATGACGGGACGTGTTATTCGTGTTGTTCAACAACAACAAGAATAAGCAGAACAACAAGCATAAGAAGAAGAAGAAGAACAACAACAAAAACAACAATAATAACAACAACACCAGCAACAACAATAGCAGCAACAACAAGAAAACAAGAACAAGAAGAAAAGGAAAAAGAAGAAGAAATGTGTGATAAAACTAAGTTAAGGGTGTGTGTTTGGTAACCTCTTTATATAAGTGAAAGTGCTAAGCAACTGTTTTGATTAACACATATTCGTACTAAACTAAAAAGGGATATATGATACAGTGGCGTAGCGACAGATTCTGGCGCCCGGGGCGAATTCGGTAGCGCCCCCCCCCCCCCCCATACATTTACACACAAAAATGTGAAATTTACTTTCTTACATTCGTGTTACTTTTTAACGGCGTTTGGTAGGTGCCTACTAGGTTAACAGTTAACTAAACACGACCGTCAGTTTGGGCTAAACTTCTGATAAATACAAAACAAGTTTAGAATTATAATTGTTTTTGTACCAAGAACAATAGGCTGACAAGGAAGAATTATAATGATAGTTTTACAATAGATTATTGTTCCAAGCAAATGCATCAATAACATCATCAAAAGTCTGTTTCTTCTAGCGCTTTACTTTCAATACTAAGTGGTGCTAGATCACTTAACCGACCTTGTTCCATTGACTCTTGCAAGTATGAGAGTATTAGTTTCAGTTTGCTGAATGATCTTTCACAGTTAGTTATGGACACTGAAATCGTTAACAAAATTTGCAGAGCACTCTGTAGGTTTGGAAAACATCTCCGCCTAAACTGATTATAAAATGAAGAAGTTCCAAGGAAATAGTTGCAAGTGTGCTAGGACGACTATTCAGGAACATCCTGCAGTTGTTAATCTCAGTAAACAAGTCATCTCCATCAACATCGGTGCCATAACCAATTCCGAGATCAAGGCAATCGTGTCTGAGAAGATCCATATGTTGGTTGTCGATTCGAATAAGATTTGAAATGTCGAGCAGAAATCCAAATTTTGAATTGAGATCTTTCAATTTTGTAATTGGTGCATCAACTTCTTGCTGGGGATCAAGATGCTGAGCAGCGCATGAGCTGCAGTGGTCAATGACCCATAGCTGACTGCTAGCGTCAGGGCCGGCGAACCAGATCTGCCAATACCCTTCTACACCTCCACGCGGTGATCCTGGATAACAGGCTGCAGCAGGAAGAGTGGCTAAGGAGAAGGGAACGAAGAGGGAATGCTAACTCGGTACACAAAAAATGCTTGCTGAAGTCAGATGTGTTGGACCGAAAGGTACAAATATCGCAGTCCAGCTGTAAACTATGACACAACGCATTCCTTTCTCTGGACTACATTCTGCTACTTAAGCCCTTTCAGTGTTTGGTAGTGGGAGATTGAGAACGAACGAAGCCAAGCCAACTTATTGCTAGAATCTGTCAAGAAGACTTTTCATTACACGAACAACTTCCTCCTTAGCAGTAAGACCTGCATCCCGATCCAATTCCCCAGGCATCATTCTACGTTTTATAATTCGTTCAACTTCGATTCCCCAGGTGGCACATTGGCTTTTCGCATCATCGACTGCACGTGTACACACATCTTCTCAAATGTGTTCCATTTTATTTTCAAGGCCTTCTAGGTCAGAAGCTGCATCCTTGAAATTCATGATAGGATACTGGAGCAGCTTCAGTACCCGATCAATTATTCCAAAGATGGTGTCCCGGAAATAAAGCAAAGCAATAAAATTAAAATTAAGTATGTTTTGCAGAAGTTTGTTTTGTATCAACTCTAGTACAAGGGGCTTATCCTGTTTTTGCCCTGAATGGGAAGGGAAAGACAATATTCCTGTTGTTGAATAATCTATGGAAATCGAAGAAAATAAAGTAATACCAAGTTAAGATTATTTCATTCCAATGTCAAGTCAGATCTTTTGTACGCATCAAAAACTTGGAGAACAACAAAGGCAATGCTGAAACAATTCCAGTCGTTCGTCAATATATGTCTACGGAGATTAATGGGTGTAGGCTGGCATGACATGGTGAGGAAAAGAGCCAACAGCAAGCAGTGGAGCAGCAGATCTAACATAGCAATTGGGATTTGATATGACACACGCCAAGACAAGCACGATCAAACGTGGTCAGGTTGGCCATGACATGGAATCTACAGGGGAAGAGGAAGAGAGGTACTCCAAGAAACACCTGGACAAGAGACTGAAAATTAACCCCGGTCTCTGGATCCTCAACTGGGGTGAGGCAGAAAGGCTGAACTTCCTGGAGGAAGGTTGTCAATTGGTTATGCCCCGAAAGGTGTTTTTTTTTGTTGTTGTTTTTTTTTTTTGGGGGGGGGGGGGGGGGGGGGGGGTTGCGTTTGCCTTTGCCTTATTTCTCTATTTCCCAAGGCAGTGTGCGTTACACTACGGTTTTTATTTTGCACTTTTCGGCCCATTGCATCCGGCATGCATTGTATGTAAGGGTCTGCTTCCTCCTGCATTTTCTAAGGGTTTGCTTCCCCGGGGTAACGATCGGTGATGGGGATCGAACCCAGAACCTTCCGGTTGTGAGCTGTGTCACTTAACACTTAACACTTAACCACTAGCTCATGCCATCCCTAGTGATGTTCTGAGCTAAACTTAATTCTCTATCCTACATATTGAACTATCAAATTTTTGTTGCCAGGTATCTATGTCGCAGAAGGATACTTCGTTGTTGACAGTAAAGCTCGTGATGTGTAAGTATTATATATTTATTTACTAGCATCTTTTATTACGAGGGCGATTTGAAGAGTTTTACCTCCATAACTAACAACAGTGCTTACAGTCAGTGACACCTATATGAAAATAATATATAATGAAGTGAGTATAGGAGCGTGTAGTAGCATGCGCCTGAAATGTGACGTATGAGAACATTAGACAGTAAAATGGCGGCGTACATGGACATACGGTTGAAGCAACGTGCTGTAATTTAATTTTTGATAATAGCGGAAGGCTATGTGAACAACGACAAGCATCGAAGATTGATTACGGTATATGGTGCCGTCTGTGTGAACGTCAGTACTGTCAGGAGGAGGTAAGTGGGGACTGTCAAAGGCGACAATCCTGTCACTATGAACCTGCATGACAAGGCTCGCAGAGGACGACCGATCACAGCTGTGGATACACAGTGTGAAGCTCGTGTGGACGAAATGATTCGTGACAATCTTATTAACAAGCAGAAAGATATGGCCGCAACGCTTATCATTTTCGATTGAGCGAATCCATCACATTATTCTTCAACACAACAATGCTCGCCTACACGCGAGTCGACAAACAGTGGCTGCGTTGGCGAGTCTCAAGTTTGACGACATTTTACCACACCCATCGTACAGCCCTGATCTGGCACCTTGTGACTTCTTCCTCTTGGCGAAGCTGAAGGAACACCTCCACGGACACCGTCACGCTTCTGAAGAGGAGGTGCAATCAGCTGTGGTCACCTGGTTTCGAGAGAAGACGTTTTGGTTGTTTTCCCTCCACGGGATGCAACAACTTGTCCGATGTTGACGTTTGTGTGGACCGGTATGATGACTCTACGTTGAGAAATAATGACACATCACCTAAGTGACATTCCGAGCTTGAAGAAAACGATTAGCTTGCACATTAATTAAATGAATTCTTCAAAGGCAAAATGTTTCAAATCGCCATCGTAAGATAGAGAAAAAGACAGATCATCAAGATAACTGAAAACGAAACAAGAAAGAGAAATATATAAAAATATCACTTGAAGCTACAACATCAACTGAAATAATGAAAGAAGCAGCCGTTAAAGATTAAGGAGACTGGTAACATGATATCAACACAGGTAGATATAATAACGGTATTGACATTGATACTTACCTACTTTCTGTGTCCTGGGCACCACGTAAGACATGTTTCCAATGTTGAGCCACGCGGATTGACTTGTCATTTCCCCCTCAACATGTCATCCATATTGCATGTTACGAGAAGGTTTTGGAAAGATCATTAAGTAGTCTGGGTTTTGTGTTGCTCCACAGTTTCAGCATGTCTCATCCTCCCTGTAACCCCATCTCAGTTTTTCCTGCATCGCGATACACCAGTTCTGAGCCTATATACTGACTTCCATGTTGCGAAAGGGAAGGTCCCCCCCCCCCCCCCCAGCTCGACCCATGGGACCTGCTATAGATCATCTCATTTTTCGATGACACATTTTTCGTGACAAGTCTGTAGGGGTTGTGTTGCCTAAGACACTTCATCTAGATGTCTTGTGCACTGCACCTGGTGTCCAAACATACACCTCGTGTAGATTTATTGTGCTCTGCACCTGGTGTCCAAGCATTCACTTCGCCTAGATGTCTTGTGCACCGCACCTGGGGTATAAAAACATAGGGTGATAATGACATGATAATGATATTGAAATCGTAATAAATTGAATGTGTCTGTAAACTAGTTTGTGCCATAAACTGTTTAGGCGGGGAGCGGGAGCCGGGGGGGGGGGGGGGGGGGGATTAATTGCTAAATAAGAGGGTTCGTTACTTTTACAGCGAATCTTTAGTTTTGAGGAAACCAACAAAGAAAATAACAAGGAAAAGGCAGGACCAATACAGACCAGGACAAGACAAACAGTGAGGAGAAACGGTGAGGAGAAACGGTGAGATATGTGCACAGAACATTGTAAAGAAACCATAAATATAAATCTACCAGTATTCAAAGCAGACATAAAACCAGCAGAGAAACCTCTAAATGCAAATATAAACCCATCAACCATACAAGACATCATGCAAGCACTCAAACTATCGAGGAATCGGAAAGCTGAAGGACTAAATTGTATTATGTATTATACCTTCCACCACCCACCCCTCCCCCCCACCCCCCCCCACCCCTCCCACCCCACCCAAGTCAGATAATTAGAGAAGTGCACAATTTGATCCAAATGGAAAGTAACATTGGAAAGGACGGTGGACCAAACCAACATGTTAAAACAGGATAAACAAGTCCAGCCTATCCTATCTTTCAACTTTCTTCGCCAGATATGGATCTCAGCAGCATTCTCTTTTGGGGAATAAGATTAGGGAGGGCAACAACCAATACAGCGGTGCATTAGGGAGGGCAACAACCAATACAGCGGGACATTAGGGAGGGCAACAACCAATACAGCGGGACATTAGGGAGGGCAACAACCAATACAGCGGGACATTAGGGAGGGCAACAACCAATACAGCGGGGCATTAGGGAGGGCAACAACCAATACAGCGGGGCATTAGGGAGGGCAACAACCAATACAGCGGGACATTGGGGAGAGAAATTTTAGATAAATAGGATGCGGAGGATTGGAAACCACCGAGTATGAAATGACTGAGAAGACCAAGAAACACTTAGAGAAGAACAATGGAAGAGAAAGCCAGTTCAGCTGGGTTTGCGTGGTCAGAGCTTGAGAAGACGGTACAGAATATGAACACATGGAGAACATCTGTTGCGTAACTATGATCCAAGGGGAACCAGATTGATAAACAATTATGACTAAGCTAGAACCAGTGTATGTCTTATAGAAACTCCACAAAATCTTTCCATTTATTGTTCTGATATAAGGTACATCAATGAACAAACTGAGACTGATCCTGTGATCAGAAATCAGAAGGCTTTGGAGGAGCTACAAAAGGATATTGTCTATTTCCTGTCACAGGTACCTAACTATCTTTATTACTGTTGTTTGTTGACTATTTCAGTTATCTGATGATGATCTTCCATTAAAAGAGTGATAACCATGGTGTTTTCGTTAGAGAACTGTTATATGCTACTCTAGGATCAATGCATATTTTACTATGACCACGTTCATTCATTATGATGTTGTTATATGTATAGTGCAGGTTGAATTTAAAGCTTCGCTCAAAATTGTATTTACAAATAACAATGGTGCCAGAAGCTGAGAGGAGCTTTCGTTTCACTGAGGATCTTGTTGAAATCAATAGAAATTGATACTACCACCAAATTAAAAATCTTCAACTCCAACATAACGTTCGTTCTACTATAAGGCTCTGAAACATGGAGGACAAGAAAGGCACTTAAGAAACAGGTACAGACTTTCGTTAATGGTTGCCTGCACAGAATACAAGTGTGGAAATGGTCGGATAAGATCAGAAATATGGAGCTGTTTGAATGACATACGGAAGAGACGCTGGCGCTTGATAGGCCATACATCACGAAAACCAGTTTATAACATTGCACACAGTCTCTGGTCTGGAATTCACAGAGCAAGAGGAATTGCGAATGACAGTGACACTCATGGAAGAGCGAGCTAGATGCCACTATCAAGGCAGCAGGCAAGACGTAGACAGAACTGGCTCAGATGGCTCATGATAGGAAGACTTGGCGTGTATTTGTTGAGAACCTATATTCTGCAGGGAGCGGTCATGTTTTTTTTATTGATTTAATGTAGCCAGAAGGATAGTGGATCAACAATATATGCATACAAACTCTCTATTGTTTGTATCATACATGGACTCCGACCGAGGCAGTGAAGAAAACATTACAGTATTTGAAATAAGATGCTCACAAAAAGTTGTTAGCATCAATAGAAAAGGCAGTTAGAAACAAAGATATTCTGACAGAAAGTGTAAAACCGATATGTACAGACAGACAACGGACTCAGCCGTTTGGATATGTGGCAGAAACATCCTCAAACACGAGGCAGCAGTGCTTCTGAGCAAGAGGATGACCAATAACAAGATTATTTGATGGTGTTACACAAACATGCATTGATTGAAAAATAACATCAGTCACACAGATGGTCCAGGAAAGAAGACTACATTTTCCCCAAGGGAGTCAGAGGACATAATTGGACAGATGAGATTCCATGAGACGGTGGAGAAATAAATAGATGCATTCTCTAGGTTTTGAAGTTTAAACCACAACAGGAAGTGAAGCAGGGGTGTCTGTTGTCACCACAATTGTTTTGTTTTTGTTTGTTTTTTTGCGTTCGCCTTATTTATCTATTCCCCAAGGCGTGTGTGCGTTACACTGTGGGTTTTATTTTGCGCCTGTCGGCCCAGTGCATCCGACTTCAGCATGCATTTTATGTAAGGGTCTGCTTCCTCCTGCATTTTCTAAGGGTTTGCTTCCCCGGGGTAACGGCCGGTGCTGTGATGGGGATCGAACCCAGCACCTTCTGGTTGTGAGCCGTGCCACTTAACCACTAGGCCACGCCGTCCCCACTCCCCACAATTGTTAAAGACGTCAACGTCAGAGAAGACAACCGATATTCAGTGGCCATTATGGTCACAGTTAGAGGATCTGACTTTGCAGACGACTTGGTACTGCTGTCAGATAGTCATAGCCAAACGCAAGAAAAACTAAATAAGGTGAGGGGGACATTCAGCCAAACGGTGACTAAATATTAACATGAAGAAAACTAATCTGTTTAAAATCAGCACATTAACAAAGAGTCATTCATGCTTGGAGGTTAAACGCTGGAATAGATAGATAGATACATTCATATATTTGGGCAGCACCATTGATACTTCAGGATACACAGAGGCAGATGTAAGGGCTTGTATTGGAAAGGCAATGAAGACATTCCTGTTACTAAATAACATTTGGAAATTCAGGCAAATAAAGACGAATACCAAATTAATATTGTTTAATTCCAATGTCAAGTCAGTACTTCTGTGCGGAGCAGAAACTTGGAGAAAGGAAACCAGCTGTTCGTCGATAAATGTCTACGGGGGATAATGAGTATGGGCTGACAAGACTTGGTGAGGAAATAAGTCCTATGGGAAAGGAACCAACACCACACAGGGTAACAACAAACCAAAGGTACGAAATGGAGTTGGATATGATACGCACTACCAAAAGCATCACCAAATATGGCCAGACAGGCACTGACGTGGAATCCATATGGGAAGAGTAAGAGAGGTAAGCTAAGAAACACCTGGAGAAGATAATGAAAATGAACTTCTGTCACTTGACTGGAGAAAGGTAGATAGGTCAGCTCAAGATCGAACTTGATGGAGGATGGTTGTCAATGGTATATGCCACGAAACGAGTGACGTGCATTGACTGACTCCCTAGTTCACATGCCCAAAATAGGACTGAGGACACAGTGAACGAGTTAACAGCAATCAGTATCTCATAGCTGGCTGCTTGCGTCAGGGTCAGGGAACCAGATGTATTGCACCTGACACTGGCGGTCCTGGAAACAAGCACCATCAATGTAGCCGGGATGAAACAATAAGAATCGAATTGGAATGGCAAACCCAGTACTAAATCTCGCAGCACTTCTGTAAACAACAGAACAACATAACAAAATGTCATTTTTAGGACGAACGACAAAGAAGAAGAAGATAATGATAATGTCTTTAATATTTGTTCTCAGGTAAACCAGATGTACCTCACACTAAACCAGCATGGACTTGACATTGAAATTAGAGTACGAAAACTAGAATTCCTGGTAAGTTGCTCTTTTGTTCTGTCTTCCTTCTTCTTGTCTGATTAATTACCGCAGTGGTAGAGCACTCGCTTGTCATGGCAAAGGTACGGGTCACGAAATCCGTTATCGGCATCTCAAAATTGGTACCTGGCATACGACTAGTGAAGATAAAGAAACTGGAGTCTCTAGCAACTGTATTCCCTGAGAATTAATTAATTAATAGCTGTCCATCGTTGTCGATGAGGACGGCCGACATCATCCTTGTCACAGATTTCCCTGTTGGGTGTTGGTGCGCATGTGGCTGAACAGGCCAATGCGGGCACGAAAACATCTGCTACATATTGGGCAAACGAGGTTTGTAGAAGGTGATGGTGTTCCCTGAGAATAGTGTAACTACTATGGGCATACCTTTACTTTACTTTTAACAAATACGAAATTTCTACCTCTTTTGGGTGATGCTATCAAGCGCGCGCTCTCTCTCTTACTCTCTCTCCCTCTCTCTCTCTCTTCCTCTCCCCCTCTCTCTCTTACTCTCTATCTTACTGTCTCTCCCTCTCTCTCTTCCCCTCTCTCCCTCTCTCTCCCCCTCTCTCCCTCTCCCCTCTCTCTCCTCCTCTCTCTCTCCCCATCTCTCTCTCCCTCCTCTCTCTCTCTCTCTCTCTCTCCATATGTAAGCCTACCTTGTCAAGGTGGAACAGCTAGCGCACCCCAATAATTCCCGGAGTTATGCCGGTGGGAGTATTACTCCTGGCAGGGTTACCCAAGTTCTTGGAAAGTGGTCAGGCTAAGGGCGCTGAGGCGCAGGTGGAACACTATAAGTGTATCTGCAAACCCACCGATGGGAGGTATATGCTTGTAGCTGCACCAATCACCTCAACTCCACGGGTTAAATGTCGTCTTGTCTCATTCTTTGCTGTTTGTCCTCTATTAATTATCCCCAAAGAGGAAGAAGAGATGCAGGCCAGCAGACACATCTGCTCCTTTGTAATGATATCCAGGTGGCGATGAATGCCAGACGGGCGGTTACTACAGATGAGCTGGCATGACTGATAGAGGAATGATGAGATGGCCGACTCAGATCTGTGTGCTACGTGCCTGACAGGACGTGGCATATTCCAATACAGTAGTCCTCTCCTTTCACAACATATTTAGTTTCTAAACGACGGTTGCTAGTCATATATTTAATTGTAATACAAGTAACGATTATTTATGGTGGTTTGTTATAAATTGGAGCTCCATTAATGCAATCACAGTTGATGTGACGCCTATTACCTAAATCATTCGATCAAAGACAATCGCTCCTCCCGGTACATAGGCCACTGACACCATTTAGCCAAAATTCATGATCCTGTGCTACTCTTCCTGTTTGTCTCCAGGTGTAACCATTTCATCGTAAATCCCTCCGGTTTAGGTCTACTCCTTTTTCACTTCCCCTGCGGATATCATGTGAGAACCTGCCTGTACCATCCAACCCCATTTTATTCTCTGTATTTCATGTTCCACTGGTTGTTTTAATGGCTCATATCCAACATGACTTCATTCCTCACTATGTCCTGGCACTTTATACCCATTATAATGTGTACACATCTGCTAAAGAAGGACTCGAGTCTTTGTTCTATGACCTTGTTCGGTCTCCATGTTTTTCACCCCAAACAACAGCACGGAATTCACACTGGCGATGAAAATGTAAACATTGGTACGAATCTTGACCTCTAGATCTCCATGTGTTGTTTAGTGTCAGGAATCTTGCCTTTCCAATTCTGGTCTTGACATCTGCACCTGTACCCCTTGACATGTCAGTGTGCTGCCCGAATAGTTAGAGGCACCCACCTCTTCCAACTGCTCTCCCTCCAGCATGATTTGTTTTTTTGTTGATCGGGTTAAATTTAAGAAGCTGGGTTTTCTTCTTGTTGATATTCCATTCCAACTTTGCTGATGGTTCTTTCACCCTGTTCAATTGTTCTTGCGTTTGGCCATGACTGTGTGACAAAAGTACCAGACACATCCTTTAACAAAATATTTCGTTTCTAAACAGCGGTTGCTAACCATAAGTTTAATTGTAATAAATGTGATCTTTAGGGGACTCAGTGGTCTCGAAAAGTAATGTGTCCGTCTCGAGTGCCGGTTGTAGCGTACGGTGGAGACATGAATTTTTTCATGTGGCTGTTCTGGTAACAAAATGTCCCTAATCTATGGGTAGTGAAATCGGACTGCCGTGTTCAGTGTCCAGCATGTTAAAAATCCCTTGACAGTTGAAAATCGAAAAGAGTAGACTTACGGCCGTTGTCTGGACAAAATTCAAGTTACAAATCAATCCAAATTATTTGTACCTCACCCAAACCTAGCAAGCCGCAGGAAGTTTAAAAAATACCTACCAATGATAGCCTTCGGCTACCTGACATTAGACAATAACATGCCTGATGAATACTAGGATTCTAGGTAATTATTATTTCCCATTTGTAGTGTGTTATAAGTTGAATAAACACAATCACATTTCATGTCAAATCTAATGCTTTTCTCAGTTTAACTCTCTACTTTTATTGATATTAGTATATAACATGTAATGAGCTGTATATGTATTGATGATTCGCCTCTGAGTGCTGTCAAACACTATTAAACCTGATTTCAAATGCTCAGTAGGTATTAAATTGGCTGCATGCAGAATAGTCCAGCTTGCTGAACCGTACAGCAGGACCGGACAACACAGGTAATTTAAATTCGTACATTGGTTTTCAATTATAGTCTCTGCTGGTTTCAGTCTTAAATAAGAATATAATACAGAATATACAGATTAAAAGCAAGGCCTGAATCTTTTTTTCCATTTCAATAAGTGCAACCACCCTCAGTTGAACCTCGTTGAAGGAAGAATGTACCAAAATATTTATTTGCTCTTTCACAAGATGTTACAGGATTTCGTTGCCAGCGATATGAGCAACCCACTTTTAGTTACATTCTACAATATGCACATACGTTTGTAGAGATCAAATTATATCCGGAGGATCCACAAATGATAGATCAAAAGCAGAGATCTTGTATTGCTTTGTTTTAAATACCATTTTCAGAATGTCTTCAGAAATTGCTCTTCTCTTCCAGCCTCTGGAGACATCACGTTATTCCCACTTGCATTCATTTATCGTAGTTCGGATATTGTTTCTAGTCTCCCTTCAAATTTATAAGACTGCTTCACTCAGCAGGATTTTAACTTAATGTCATTATACAGGTTTAGAAGACTCCGCACAGTCTGTATACAACCAGTTTCATTTACAGTTTCTTGCTCGAAAAGCTATGCACATCTAATCTATTTTCAAATATATTAATTGTCCCTGCCACCATTACTTCCTGAGGCAATGCATTCCAAGCATTCATCACTCTCTAACTAAAAAAATATTTCCTAATATCTCATCTGGCTGGATCTGTCTTTAATTAATTTTGATGCTATGCCCTCTTGTTCTTGTAGGTGGTTGTATTTTGAAAACACATGTTAGTCTAATTTATCAGTTACTTTGACTTTCTTATAAACCTGTATTAAGTCACCTTGAATTTTCTCATTTCTAGACACCGTAAGCTGGTTTTTCTGAGTCTTTCGTCATAACTGTCATTCTGGAATCGCACTATCAGCTTTGTCGCAATTTTCCAGCATGTTTATATCCCCTCTATGATAAGGACACCACACCTGTACACATGTGAAAATGATCGGGTCTGCAACCACATGAGTTGAAGAGTCTTCTACCCTTGAGGAACTAGTATTTACCAACGAAGAACTATGTGTCCTAGTCCTACTGTTTCATTCTGTTCTGCTGAATCAGCGAACTTTTCTGTTCTTGTATTGTAGGCCATTAATATCTTAATCAGCGAACTGTTTTGTTCTTTTATTGCAGGCCACTAATGTCTTCAATGACAGTATCATATTCTCCGGCGACAACGTACATGAAAACCAAGCCCTAGAAGCCTTTGATGCTTGGCTAGAAAGAACCAGCGCTTACAAATCTCTTCACTATGATTTTGCCAACTTGTGGACCGGGTAAATAAATATATGTTTGTAGAGTGAACAACATATTGGGAGGCAATATATATCAACCAATAAAAACCCTGCAACCTCCTGCGGAGCATTAGGTCCTCAACAAATACTAGCCACGTCTTCTTGCCGTGCACAATAATTTCCAGATACCGCAGGCCTTTCCTGTAGTGTGTATGTTTGCCTCGGTTTCCCATCTCCATCAATGCTTAGATTTGCTCCTACTTTTCTTGGTATTTCTATATGCTAGTTTCCGTAATGTGTGTTCTAACCATCAAAGATGGCGCGTAACCGACTGCGGATCTATTTTATTCTCGTGTTTCAGTCTATCATGGATGCCATGGGTTTTACTGGTGGCGACTTGCCCTTGTGTCCACAGAAACGAGATGTGGTTTTCCTTTTGGATTAGTTAGTTACTTAGTTTGTTTGATTTGTGGTGTTTTTTCTCTGACTATCGGGGCAAAGTCACCGGCTACTTCGGTTACCATGTGTTGTATTTTCACGTTGCAGTGAGCACGTCTGAACGTGACGAGAATGGCGACTTTCATCCTGTTTGCTGACAGTGCCAGTTTTGGTGTGGCTAAACAATTTTCACACACGTCAACGATGGTCTCGCAGATCTTGCCGGTAGAGGTTTGGCCCCGCCCAGTTAGAAACATGCCCAAGACACAGTAGTCACACGCTGGGCAATGAAGCAGTAGTGAGATGCCCCTACGAGCTCTTAGTGTTACGGGAGAGACAAGAGACGAGACAGAATGCACTGGCAATGTTCTAGTCAAAATTGTCTGCTTATTCGTGGAGGGTGGAGAAGTAAAAAGGTGTGCACTTTTAATGCCTTTTAAACAATTAATCCTATCAACATCTACTTGAAGACAAACAGTACGTAAAGATAGAAGAGGAGATAGAACAGAAAATGCTTCATAATCTCATACACATGATCATCATTATCATCAATGCCCATCACTCCTTCCGGAACATAGTCCATCGACAACCCTCCTAAGCAAGTTCAGTCTTAAGCATTCCTTTCTGGATTACTTCGGTTGGAGTTCACGTAGCGAAGGTGATTTTCACAGTCTCATCTCCATGTATTTCATGGATGATAGTAAGTAGTATAGCTTCCTTGCGGTATTTACTCACCGGCGTCATACTTCTCATATTCTGAGGCCTTTCCTTTCCCAAGACATGTTGTTTAGTTGTCAATATTCCTGTAACCAGCTTTTGTTTTTATGGATCTAGGTGGTTGACCTTAATCCAACCTGTTATACTCTAGGTGGTTGACCTTAATCCAACCTATTATACTCTAGGTGGTTGACCTTAATCCAACCTATTATACTCTAGGTGGTTGACCTTAATCCAACCTGTTATACTCTAGGTGGTTGACCTTAATCCAACCTATTATACTCTAGGTGGTTGACCTTAATCCAACCTATTATACTCTAGGTGGTTGACCTTAATCCAACCTATTATACTCTAGGTGGTTGGCCTTAATCCAACCTATTATACTCTAGGTGGCTGGCCTTAATCCAGCCTATTATACTCTAGGTGAGTTGTTCAGTTTGGGGGACCCCTCAGAAAGCTTTCGCTTTCGCTGGCACAGCTCTTGGTATCATTGGGATACGTAATCCCCCTCATGGTAACAAACATGAGAGCGAACACATGATCTTACCAACATGAAATAAGCTCGACATTGCTGCAGATGTATGTACTGGGCACCAATCATCAAACCACAATGTTGCAAAAACAGTTGTTGACTTGTAATAGCTAATTTTCACTCTCTCTCTCTCTCTTTCCCTCTCTCTCTTTCTCTCTCTCTCTCTCTCTCTCTCTCTCTCGTGTGTGTGTATGTGTATGCGTGTGTGCGTGCGAGTGTGTGTGTGTGTGTTTTTTCGGACACGCGCGCTTTAAACCACTTCCATGTTCACAACTAAGGATTGAATGGCATGACATGTTGCAAAATACAGAGGGGGCGATCGGACATGACAAGTGTATACACTATGCAGCACAATTGGGAAGTGCTGGCCATGTGATACACAAGTCGGATCAACGTCTACTAAAAGATATGGTATATGGTCAACATCAAAATAGAAAGAGAGCAAGCGGTGGGAAGCGGGAAAGGTACATAGACACTTAAGAGATCACTGATCCAGTGCGGTATTAACCATGATGAATGGGAAAGAATTGCCACCGATCGCCCAGACTGGCGCTGCACTATTATGGAGGGTTTTTAGAGATATGAGGTCTCCAGAACAAATGAGGCCATCGCTCCGCAAGTCAGCTCACAGCAACCCTTCTTCGCTCCGGGTGGATGGAGGTGTTCTATTTCCTTGTACTAAGTCCAACAGACAATTTAGGGATCCAATTGGCTTATATAGCCATCTTTGAATTCATGCATGAAAACAGTAAATTTTTACGAAGTTGCTCTTTTCTATTACGATGGATGAACAACATGTGTGTGCATGTGCAAGTGTGTATTTATGTGTGTTTGAGTGTTTTGTATATTTATTTTCTTTTAAATTATGGTCAATAGGTATGATCTTCGAGGCAGTGCAGCAGGTGAGTATACGTCTGTCTACCTGTCTGTTTTAACTATGCATTCTAGAAAATACAAAGACAGACCCACCCAACTGTACAGAAGTACATGCACGACCAGCAGACACTGTCTCGCCATAGCATCTGCTGACATTACAAATGTGTGCACATACAATGTTCTGAAAGACATTCTAAGCCTTCCATAAATCTATATTCATTGCTATGTAAAAACAATACAAATGCACGCAAGAGAGAATGGTGTACTGGAAATATAGATAAGCTAACCAGACTACATATACAGCCCTCTCATACAACATATTCAACAACATTAACTCTATACATACAACAACATTAACTCTATACATACAACAACATTAACTCTATACATACAACAACATTAACTCTATACATACAGCAACATTAACTCTATACATACAACAACAGTAACACTATACATACAGCAACATTAACTCTATACATACAGCAACATTAACTCTATACATACAGCAACATTAACTCTATACATACAGCAACATTAACTCTATACATACAGCAACATTAACTCTATACATACAGCAACATTAACTCTATACATACAGCAACAGTAGCTCTATACATACAGCAACATTAACTCTATACATACAGCAACATTAACTCTATACATACAGCAACATTAACTCTATACATACAGCAACATTAACTCTATACATACAGCAACATTAACTCAATACATACAGCAACATTAACTCTATACATACAGCAACATTAACTCTATACATACAGCAACATTAGCTCTATACATACAGCAACATTAACTCTATACATACAGCAACATTAACTCTATACATACAGCAACATTAACTCTATACATACAGCAACATTAACTCTATACATCCAGCAACATTAACTCTATACATACAGCAACATTAACTCTATACATACAGCAACATTAACTCAATACATACAACAACATTAACTCTATACATACAGCAACATTAACTCTATACATACAGCAACATTAACTCTATACATACAGCAACATTAACTCTATACATACAGCAACATCGCAAATACCATCCCTAATAGTTAAAATGGCAGTACAAAGATACAGCTGCAAACACTTCAGCCCTTTCGGGCCAAGATATATTTCTTTTAAACTGCTGAAGAACGACAAGCCAGAAGAAAGATTGAAAGATAAAACAGTCGTGAAAATAGAACATTGTACAACAAACACACAGCAAAAGCAATATACCTCATCAGGAAATAAGAAAACAGATGTATAGACCCAAAAAATTGGATGACCTGAACTTAAATACAGAGCATGGAAACTTCCACACCGAATTGATGTAAAAGAGAAGAAGGTAAATCCATACCACTCAGACTGGTGAAAAAAATAATAATACCAAGCCATAAGAGAACAATTTCAGGAAACCTCTAGACAAATGATTAGGAACACCAACAAAGAGCAGCCAGCGCAAACATTGTACTATTTGAGTCCAAAATGAATTCAGAAAAAGGCAAAACTACTAATGACATTTAATTAAACCTGGACACACAAAAAACTAAGCCTAGACATTATCAACAGGACATGATTAGAAAAAACATTCCCAAACAGCAAGTGAATTCTAAAGAAAAATGTACCAGATGATTACTCAAGAAACTACAGTCCAGGCCCACTGAATTCTAAAGAAAAATATACCAGATGATTACTCAAGAAACTACGGTCCGGGCTCACTGAATTCTAAAGAAAAATATACCAGATGATTACTCAAGAAACTACAGCCTTGGCCCACTGAATTCTAAAGAAAAATATACCAGATGATTACTCAAGAAACTACAGACCGGGCTCACTGAATTCTAAAGAAAAATATACCAGATGATTACTCAAGAAACTACGGTCCGGGCTCACTGAATTCTAAAGAAAAATATACCAGATGATTACTCAAGAAACTACAGTCCGGGCCCACTGAATTCTAAAGAAAAATATACCAGATGATTACACAAGAAACTACGGTCCGGGCTCACTGAATTCTAAAGAAAAATATACCAGATGATTACTCAAGAAACTACAGCCTTGGCCCACTGAATTCTAAAGAAAAATATACCAGATGATTACTCAAGAAACTACAGACCGGGCTCACTGAATTCTAAAGAAAAATATACCAGATGATTACTCAAGAAACTACGGTCCGGGCTCACTGAATTCTAAAGAAAAATATACCAGATGATTACTCAAGAAACTACAGTCCGGGCCCACTGAATTCTAAAGAAAAATATACCAGATGATTACACAAGAAACTACGGTCCGGGCTCACTGAATTCTAAAGAAAAATATACCAGATGATTACTCAAGAAACTACAGTCCGGGCCCACTGAATTCTAAAGAAAAATATACCAGATGATTACTCAAGAAACTACAGCACGGGCTCACTGAATTCTAAAGAAAAATATACCAGATAATTACTCAAGAAACTACAGTCCGGGCTCACTGAATTCTAAAGAAAAATATACCAGATGATTACTCAAGAAACTAAGATCCGGGCTCACTGAATTCAACAAATTGCAAGCATGCTGAAAGAATTGTGAATTAGAAGACTGTACCGGTGGCTGGAAGCTAACAAAATAGTTGGCCATAACTGGCCAGGCTTCAGAACAGACTGTAAAGCTGATGACCAATGTTTTCATTTTGTGTTTTTTTAAACTTGACATGGTTTCCAAAAGGACAAACACACGACAGCAGTATTCATTGACCTGCAGCAAGCGTACGACAAAATATGGAGACAAGCACTTGTTAATACAAGGACAACAAGATGTTCCTTTGGATTAAAGTCTTCTTGAAAAATAGAACAAAACAAACAACTGATGGCACGACATCAACCAAAAAACACTAGCAAAGTGATCGCCACAGAAAACTTCATTCAGCTGCAATCGCCTAAGTAAATGACCTCTCTTTCGTCTTTAAAGTCCAAAAAGCTCTGTATATATTTGACCTATTCATCTGAACAACAGAAACATACGTAAAAACACTGGCTCAAGAAAAATGTAATAGAAACCTGACAGATGAGAATCATTAAATGGCATGTGCATTCAGCTCTATTGTATGGAGTAGAAACCTGGAAGCTGACAAACAAATTGAAGAAGATGAATGAAGCCTTTCAAAGGTGGGCCTTCATAAGACAGACGAGTTTCTTGAAAATATTGAGGTCCTGAAACAACTCAAGGTGGAGAAGACACTTCTGATGGGTGCCTCAGTGACCCAGTGAGCTATGCCAGCAGGAACGTATGTTCCTGGTAGGGCTACCTATGCCAAACAGGTCACTGGAGAGGGGCCAGACTAAGAATGGTAGCAACCAGGTGATGTTCAAAAGTACAGGAACACAGACCACCTAGGAGAGGAAACTCTACACAAGGTTCGGGCAGATCGGAGAAACCCAGGAGGGCAGGACAACCAGGATCTATCATTTAGCAAGCCCAAACAAGGAAAAGTCCAAAGGGAAAGCCATTTCTAGACCAAATAGCTGACCAAAGATGGCCCCAAGTCAATGGAAAAAATTAGGTCACGTCCATTGTGTATTAACATGTTAAAGGACTGCGTGGCTTCTAAGAGAGCTGTTATGAACGTGGGAGTCTGATGGGCGGGAGGGGCGGCGCCAGGGTCGTGGACTCCAAATAGGACATCCTCTGCCTCTTCCCCGACAAGAGGCAACTGTCAGGGTGACCGTATAACAACCCCATCAAACCATATATAAACATGATATTAAAAGAATAACCTGCTGCCTTGCAGGTTTGGCCGCCAGGTCGGTTGGGGACAACCAAAGGCTAAGGATGCGAACCTGAAGAAAATGCTTGCTGAAAACGGAAGTGTTGGACCGAAAGATGAAAATAAAACAGCTCGTTGCTGCAAACCATGACACTACGTATCTCATCCAAGGATTATCAAGTAACTGGAATATACAGAGAGACACCATAAGGTACCCACACAGACAAAGACATGTTTCTCCCACCATGGACACACTGATACATCTGACACCCAAACCCTGCAGGTCTTGCAATGGAATGCTGAAGGCATATACAACAAAATGGAAGCGTTGTCCAGAAGACTATTTGAGGAAGGAAAACACATTGCCTGCATACAGGAAACACACATGACACTGGATATAGTAGTGCGTCACGAGGAACACCCATGAGATAGTCATCTTAAAAACTACTTTATTTGCAACGCTGAAAAGAATTCAGCGTCTAACAGAATTCTCTCAGCGAATCCAGCGTCTAACTAGAGAGATATTCGACTAGCACAACGATCCAGCGATTATACGATCACTACAAGTCACAGACGACGAAGAGAATAGGACCACGGACGAAATCCCCTGGGTTCCACGACACAAATCTTCCATCATATGGCTATCCACATAACGGTTCTACTATCAAACTACACTATTGCAGTTCGTCTCAAATTACAGTTTGTCCAAAGTTACAGTTCGTTTATCAAATTACAGTTCGTTTAAAGTAACGGTTCTACTATCAAACTACACTATTACAGTTCGTCTCAAATTACAGTTTGTCCAACGTTACAGTTCGTTTATCAAATTACAGTTCGTTTAAAGTAACGGTTCGTCTATCAAAATACTGTTCGTCTAAAGTTAAAGTTCGACTTTTCAAGTAACTGTTCGTTTATCAATCAAGTGGTAGTTTATAATCAAGTTCCTTTTAGTTTAGTTTAGTTCATATGTCTACTGCCAGTCAGGTTTTGTGTTTAGAATGTAGATTTGGGAGTCAGTTGTGAACGTGTAGAAATAAAGTTTTTCATTGTTGTGTTTTAATTTCAATTAGTGTTATAGTTTATTTGTTTGAAGCATCAGTATAGTTAGTGCAGACCCTTTGCACCATCTGCTACGGTAGTTCAGCCAGCTGGAGCTTCTACAATATATATGAGTATACTCATTAACTGTTACGCGTACAAGTACTTTTCCATTTCTGGGAACCCACTCCATTCTGGCCGGCATGTTCCGTCTTCGGTGGGGGGAGTTTTGGAGTCCTCCTATCCATGTCCCGAATCATCCACGTTCTGCCGCGCTTCAGTTGCTTTTATTTTAACAAAGGTAGCTCCTTCGAAGTGACTATAGTGGAGATCGGGTCATGACCACGCGCCGGTGGGCCCAGCATCTGCTGCACCTGACGGAAGAGTTTCAATTTAGGTTAACCCACCCATAGCCTGCTATTTTATCCCTTCAGGCATCGGGAATCCAGTTTGTCAGCGCCGGATACGCGCTGTTCTCCATTGCCGTGTTAGTTTAAACGGGAGCACCGGACCCAGCTAGTGGACCGCTCGAGAAGGTACAGTTGATTTGATTGGCAGAGGCTGTACGTCAGCAAAGGTATTTCTCATTTGTTAGTGAGACCTGTACCAATCCTTACTCTCCATATATATAAACTGGCTGGTATCTGGGGAAGGAAATAAGCAGTGAAGACGGGAAATGGCCATCCCACCTAATAAATATGGTCGTGAGTTAACCAGGTCAGGTGCATATTGTTGCGTTAACTCATGTACTTTAAACATCGTTGGCCAGTTCTTCACTGTTGTTTTTGACACACTTATGTCACTATACACTGCTTGCATTCTGTGATGAATGTCAACTGGTCGACATCCTTGATCAACTCTTGACGGATTCCGTATCACACCTGCCATGTTTTCAACGGTCTGCTGAGGAAACTTTGATTAGGAGGATAATGAAATTTAGCAAACTTGAGGGTTGGTATGTGCTGTTTATACCAGAAGTGACGTCATCATGCGTATCGTACGTATGTTCACTTGTTGCAGTTTGGCCCGGTTTAATTTGAACACGCCTTGTATTTATATAACATACATGTGACTGGCAATGTTAGTATCTATTAAACTTAGTTTCAGTGTATCCATTATGTTATTGAAAGCCCTGTTACAAAGAATTGTGTTATTTCTTTTATTATCTAATGTCTGTGAAATAGTAACACACACTTACACCGTCCTCCACTTGTTGTTACAATGGTTCATGCATTGCCTCATTTTCTGTGTGCCCCTTTAGGCTACTCCCACGTTGGCACAGCATGTAGCAGTGTTAAAGCCACGGCTGTCATCCAGTACACGGCGACGTATATGGTTGCAGAGACGACGGCCCATGAGATTGCGCACGTGTAAATTCAATTGACTGATTTTGTGTTTGAATGACTGCCTGTTTGATTTTTGTGTCCCATGTTGCAAAAATAAAATTGATTGGGAACTGAAAAGCAACAATGATTAAAATATTGTTTTACATGGTAACGGTGATAGGCATGCATCCAGATTACCTACTCCCCAGTAACGGTGATAGGCATGCATCCAGATTACCTACTCCCCAGTAACGGTGATAGGCATGCATCCAGATTAGATATTAGGAAATATTTTTTTAGTCAGAGAGTGGTGTCTGCTTGGAATGCATTGCCAGGAGAGGTAGTGGAGGCAGGGACAGTTAATGCATTTAAGAATAAACTGGATGCGCATAGATTTTGGAGCAAGGTGATGTAAATGTAACTGGTTGTATACAGACTCTGCAGGGTCTTCTAAACCAGTATAAAGATGTTAAGTTAAGTTAAGATTACCTACTCCCCAGTAAATGTGATAGGCATGCATCCATATTACCTGCTACCCAGTAACGGTGATAGGCATGCATCCAGATTACCTGCTCCCCAGTAACGGTGATAGGCATGCATCCAGATTACCTGCTCCCCAGTAACGGTGATAGGCATGCATTCAGATTACCTGCTCCCCAGTAACGAAACGCTAGTCTACATCAGTGTTTCCCAAACTGCGGGCCGGCGAAAATATAAAAGAAATTTCGCGGACCGGGGAAAATGTGAAAGAAATTTCGCGGACCGGGGAAAATGTGAAACAAATTTCGCTGACCGGTGAAAATGTGAAAGAAATTTCGCGGACCGGGGAAAATGTGAAACAAATTTCGCTGACCGGTGAAAATGTGAAAGAAATTTCGCTGACCGGGGAAAATGTAAAAAAAATTTCGCGGACCGGGGAAAATATGAAACAAATTTAGCTAACCGGAGAAAATATGAAAGAAATTTCGCGAGCGGGTGGAAACATGACAAATTTCGTGGGCCGGCGAAAATATGAAAGAAATTTTGCGGACCAGCGAAACATCAAAAAAAATTTCCCTCACTAGTGAAAATATGAAAGAAATTTTGTTGACAGGTGAAAATACGAAAGAAATTCGATAGAAATAGGAAAGGTTATTCACGAATAGCTCAGACAGAAATAAAATCATTATTTATAGTATTTAGTGTATAACTTCTAAAATCTAATAGAAAATGAAACTTGTTTTGTTTAAAATAGCCAGAAACCGACCAGTAAATACAAATGCTAACAGAACTTTTTGAGAGAGCAATATTTCATTCTGAGCAATATCTTGCTGCTTATTTTATTGGAATATTTGATAACCGCGGCTGCAGCGTTGTTTCTTAAAGACGAAGCGCTGCATTGAAATCCATTGTTTATTTGTTTGATTTTGATTACTGGCGGGTTGAAAAAGTCTTCTCAAACAAATACTCAAACAGTTAAGAGATAATACAACAAACAACTTTATAGCTTTGTAACAATTGTATATTCGTTTTTCAGCAATATCAAAAATTGAAACAATAATTGCTTTTTATTTCTGGACACCAGTGACATCACAAGACAACTCGATCAGGTTGTCTTTTACGCGACGATTAAATGCGCATTTTTGCTTCTTCTGCGTTCGTTCTCCCGTCACCAAGCCCTGAACCGGGCTTTGCAAGTAGAAGACCGGAGAATAGAATGTGCTGTGTCACTAGTTTACAGGTTGACTGTGATATTTGCACATTTCGGTCCGACACACCCATCTCCGGCAAAAAGTGCGCATAAGTTGATGTCTTCCATGAAAGGGTTAAGACATTTCTGCGGACCGGCAGTTAGGAAACACGGGTCTCAGGTCAGGTCAAGTCAGGTCATCCCGTAACCAGTGAGGTCGTTGGGGCAAACATGAAGACATCCTCGCAATGCCATGCCACCCTTCTCTGTCAGCGGCCACTGCCTGTGACTCTTCTGGTCGGAGATTGGTCCCTTCTTTTATGTTGTCCTCCCATCTATTTTTAGGATGGCCTCTTCGTCGTCTGCCACGCACCTTTCCGTGGATGATTGTATTTGCAAGACCATTTGATCTCGATATGTGACCGTACCAAGCCAGTTTCCTTCTTTTGACAGTTGCCAAGAGGTCTTCAAAAGGCCCTATTGCAGTTGTAATTCTATCTCGTATTTCCTCTTTTGTAACTCGGTCGTTGTTTAAAAGTCTTCGGAAACATCTCATCTCCAAGGCCTGTATCCTTCGTTGAAGGTCAGATGTAACTGTCCATGTCTCACAAGCATAGAGGAATATTGGCAGGACCAGTGTACGCATTAATCTGATTTTCGTGCATAGTGCTAACCGTTTATCTTGCCAGATTTTGTTAAGCCGTGCAAGCGCCGCTATTGTCTGTACTATTCTGGCCAACACCTCACATTTTGATCCTTTATCACTGACAGTCGACCCTAGATATGTAAAACGGTCAACCACTTCGAGTTCCTGACCATTAGCTTTTATCCTGCTTTTGAAGCCCTTAGCGTTGTTGGTCATTAATTTTGTCTTTCCAGCGTTTATCTCCATACCATAGTTAAGAGCTGTTTCATCGAGTCTTCTGACCCATTCCTGGAGTTCTGTTTCTGAACCCGCCAACCCGTCGATATCATTTGCAAAACGAAGGTTGGTAATCGTTCGGCCCCCTATCTTGACAGTACCAACGTGACCTCCAAGTGCCTCACTCATAATGCCCTCAAGGAATATATTGAAAAGAGTTGGAGAGAGTGCACACCATTGTCTCACACCAACTGATGTGCGAAACCAGTCCCTTCGCCTCCCATTCACAAGAACTGCGCTGTACACCTTGCCATACAGGTGTTCAAGGACCGTTATAATATTTCCGTTGATTTTATACATCCTCATGGTTGCCCATAGCGCTTTATGCCATACACTATCAAACGCCTTCTTAAAATAAACAAACACATGATACAGTGTTTGCTGCTGTTCTAGATATTTCTCGCTTAGCAGCCTTAAATTAAATATCTGTTCTGTAGTACTTCTTCCCTGTCTGAACCCTGCTTGCTCCTCGGCAATGATGTTCTCAGCTTGGGGTTTCAATCGATCGAGGATTAATCTAAGCATGACCTTGCTAGGGTGGCTGATGAGGCTTATTGTTCTGTAATTTTGGCAGAGCTTTAGGTTTCCAGACTTATGTAACAGTATAACCATTGAATTCGTTCATAAGTCCGGCCAGTTTCCTGTCGCCCATATTTTGTTGCAGATGTGTGTCAGGCCTTCCACTACTACCTCTCCACCTGCCTGTAAGAGCTCTGCTGGTATATTGTCCACGCCGGCTGTCTTCCCTTTTCTAAATGTCTTTACCGCTGCAGTTACCTCTTCCTTCGTTATCAGTTGGTTATCCTCTACATTTGTTGATGTTGGGGGGATTGTTTTCTGAGGGTCTACATTGCTGTTATACTTTGGTCTACATTGCTGTTATACATTGGTCTACATTGCTGTTATACATTGGTGTACATTGCTGTTATACATTGGTCTACATTACTGTTATTTATTGCTACTTTGATATTCGGAAGACAAGGCAGCAAAGAATAGCACTAGCCACTTTACCAACAAAAATCAGCTGGGACATCCTACAATGAAGTGTTTAATACTTTCACACCGATGACTGTGTCTGATAATGGACTTCTTGTTGTTTTAGCCAACGTTTCAACCTTAAAAAAAACCTTTATCAAGAGCTGGACAAATAATATAAGGGCTGCAAATTTGTTGAGTGAATAAGTAGACTTACCGGGTAGTTGGTTTTATCCCCTTCAAATTGGTGTCCTGGTGATTGTATGCACTTATTCCAACATTCCTGCCAATGATGAAAGCAACTTGTAAGCGCTTTTTGTAACAGCCGTCATTTGTCTCGCCCCGTTAATTTTGAATCCCTTCAATGTCAACGAATGCACAACCTTTCATTATTTTCTTAATTTCTGCGAATAAGAAGTGACACGAAGCAAGGTTAATGGAGTATGGTGGGTTGTGGGAGCAATGCAATGTTGTGTTTCGCCAAAAATTCGAGTGAGTTCCACTTGTCATGACGATGTCTGTGCACAGCTTCGTGGAGGCGCTGCATGACTGTTTTGTAGTCAATGTGTGCTCTAGAGACGTGTTCGTGATGAACCAGTACACAAATCAACATTATCTTTACATTGGACTTCACCTGTCTCGCGTCTTCTTCGATCAACGAAACTGCTCACGAAGGTCAGTACAAATTGACAAGCGATCGTCCTTGTCAGGAGCCTGGGCACGAGTTTCGCTGTCACCCGTCTCATGTGCAAATATTCAGTTAGCATTTTATGGCACGTACCGATTGATATTTCAATATCCTTTGCAACCTCTGTGATAGTCAGACGTCGATCAGCGCGAATAATTTCTTGCACACGTTCTCGTTGGTGTGGAAGATCGATGAACTGCCTTAACGATGGTCATCTTCAAAAGATCGGCGTCCACTTTTGAAGCAGGAATACCACTTAAATGTCTTAAATAAACTTGACCAGAACTCCCGGAAAGCTGATTGCTACATTTTGAAAGTTTCTTGACCAGTTTTTTTTTTCTGAGACGAAAACAGAAATAATTATACACATGTTGCTAAATATTAACGTCCATTTTTTTTCTTCAAATCAGACGACAAATGTAAGGGCGCGTACACTTATTTGCTTCCCGGAAGATAACGGCTTCCGGCATGTCAGGTACATTGTCATATAGTTGTCAGTCTCAGTCTGAATGCCAATTTGCATTATATTATAGTTTTCCCCGGGAATAAAATCAGTCCCAGAACTTCGTGAACAACCCTCGTGAAAGCACAAAAGAAAACAGTGATCTAAGCACAACAAGGTGAAAAAGAAAAGAAAAAGTTGCAGAAAAGTTTGCATGAACTTGGAATTAGTATTTGATGAACTGAACTTAATGTTAATGAAAATTTAAATAAGATATAAAGATGTCAGATGACAATAATAACTCATCTAGTTAAATTATATTGCACTTTCATTAGACCTGTTGTTCAATGCTACATATTTTAATGATGTTTGTGTTGTTCTGACCTTACTTAGACTCTAGTCTGCTTAGTAGGTTAGTGTCTCGAATTGTATGGACCTTCGTCCTTCCTTTGACGTCCTAGTCTTGTGAGAGACCCTGATAATACTAGCCATGTAGAGGTAAAGCAGACACTGCCGTCAAAGGTGAAATAATAGAGACTTCACTGTACTAAGCCACAGCTTTGTGAGGTGACCAGTTTCCTTCGTCGCTGTCTTTTTCTTTCCCTAGCCGTCAGCCATGTACCCATTTACAGCTGGAGCTGCAGGTAGCGGGAGTTGAACTCTGTAATTTTGCTATGAATAGCGAGTGCTCTACCACTACATTAATCAGCCGCTCTATAGCCATGTATAGCTCTTGTAGCCTGGCATACATATGTATTTTTACACTTCATTTCGGGAAGGAAGACTAACGTCTGGTCAGGCAAAATATACTGATTAGACATGTTAGTCAGGATCAGGCAAAACATATTGGCTAAGTCCCTCAACTTGACTTCCTCGCAGCCCTTCCTGGAAATGGGCTGTTTTCAAGGCAGCCTGGCTAACAAGGTGAGGGACACGCCAAACATAGCACAAACGTCTGGAGGACTTCGGTCCACCTTCATCAGCATGCTCGGGATGTGTGGAAAGCTACTGTAACCCGCCACTTAACGTCCTTTTAAGGGTACACAAAAGAGTAAATCTACTCATTGTGGGTATTTGCAAACAACACTTCATCTTTGACAGCAGTAGCAGTGTCTGCGATTGGACTACTTTTGATGACCAGTACTTAGGTGCACTAGTTTGGCTCAATTATTGTCATACCCACATTTTCTTCTATGTATACTTTAATTTGTTCAAAGAAAGCAGCTGTCATCATGAGGCTGGCTTCACAACACTGGCATAGAGTTTGTCTAGTGTTGGCACTGGTGATGGCCACATATGCTTTCTCTGGTCCTCGTATGTTGGACAATTTTGGAACAGATGTTCAGAGGTCATTTTTTCAGTTCCACAGGTGCACTCCTCAGTAGCACTATCTTCAGTTTATTGTGGCCTGTGCAGAGTCTGAAGGCCACCACCTGCTCTCTTTTCATTCAACTGGTAATAAGCATCATTTCTTATGTAGCCAGTATGCTCTGCTTCCCATTTGTCCATGTATACTCATATTTGATTTGACTGCTTGCAGGTTAGGAGCTAACCACGATGGTGCGGCATCTACAAACATCATGACAGCTATTGGTCGAGCTTCAGACAAAAATCGATGGCAGTTCTCCAGCTGTACAGCTACTGCCATCATTGAGTACATGAACACCCTTGAGTAAGTTGTTTTTTTTAAACAAAACTTTTGGTACAAACTTTTGAAAGATCCGTGTCATACACACTTGCTTTATAGATTACACAAAAGTGTTTGACTGTGTGCAACACCACACATTGTGAAACATAATGAGAGATATGGGGTTCCTAACGAACCCAATTCAATTGATCAAATCACTATACCAGGAACAATAAGCAACTGTCCGAATACCCGGTGTAATGTCAGACTGGTTCAAAGGACGTAAGACAAGGGTGCATACTCTTTGTCTATCAACATGTATGCAGAATCTATGAGAAACGATGAAATTATGACAAACTTGAGCCACTAACAATCGGCAGGAATGAGATACCAGAACTCAAATATGCAGATGACACAGTTGTTCTCTCTCTTGAAGAGCACTGCAGGGCTAGAACAGATGATCCCGTCGGTACAACAACACGGAGAAGACCAAAATCAGTACGGCTGATACCAATAGGAAGCAAACCCTTACATAAAGTGCATGTCGAAGTCAGATGCACTGGGCCGACAGGCACAAAATAAAAACATAGTACCACACGTCGCCTTGAGGAATAGAGGAATAAGGCAAACGCCAACAACAATAAATAGAATAAGACACGTATGGCAGAACACTAATAAAATGAAAAAACAATTAAAATCCTGCGAGCATGTATCTTCCCGGTGGCAAGGTACGAATGTGCAACATGAACCATCACACAAACACATAGGGAAAAGATTGTATCTTTTGAACTAAAATGTTAAAGGAAAGTGATCAAAATACCATAGGTAGCGAAAAAGAAAAATGCACATATCCTAAGAGAGCAGGATATCGAGGAAAATTGGTTAGTAAACATCTTGTTTAGGAAACTAAAATATTTTGGCCACATCAAACATCATAATGGCCTGGAGAGAAAGATACTGGAGGGTATGGTGTCTGGAAAGTGCGACAGAGGCAGACCGAGGAGAAGATGGACACAAAATATTACAGTGGTTCTGAAGGTGACAGAGGCGTGTGAGCTGGCCAGAGATTGAGAGTCTTACAGATCTTCTGTTATGAGAGCAACATTCTGCAAAGGACATGCTACTTGATGTGTATGTGTTCTCAAATATTCTTTATTTATAATTCGCTGCAACATTTCCACATATTCCCATCCTAATATAGACTATTGTGATAAATAACTAAGGGTTGTGCATGTGGTTAACAACCATGATTTGTATGACAACTGTGCTACTGAAAAAAAACATTTGTAAGAGCACATACATTGTTTGGTGCAGGCTACCTACAATAAAGCCAACTGCATTAGTAAGCTTATAGCATGCGCCTTATTTCACATATTGTGATCTTTTGTTATTTTGCCTTGTTTCGGGCCCATGTCTGACACTGACAACAAGAATTAGGGGTTCATTTCTGGCACTGATAGCAGCTAGGGGTTCATGTTTCAAACTGATAGCAAGAGTTAAGATATCTGTGTCTGACACTGAAAGCAGCTAGGGGTTCATGTTTCAAACTGATAGCAAGAGTTAAGATATCTGTGTCTGACACTGATAGCAGCTAGGGGTTCATGTTTCAAACTGATAACAAGAGTTTGTGGTCCACGTCTGACACTAATGGTTAGGTTGGTTGGTTATTGATCCAGCGGCCTATGGGCTCTTGCCCTTTGGCTCAATGCCATATAGTGGTATCTGCAAATGTTTGTAAGCTGTTGTTTAGTTTCATACAAACTGTTTCATTTGTCTGGCCTTGGAGGAAGAAGCTCTTTCCTAACACCAGCAAGGGCCGGACATTCAAAAAGATGACGTTCAACAGTTTCATAGGGATGTGTGCACAGCCGGCGGTCTGGAGTATGTTCTGGTTGGATTCTGTTCAAGTGGCTATTAAGTTGTATGTGTGCTAAGTCGGAAAATGGTGCTTTGGTCTTTCCTTTTCAGGTAGTTGATGTATTTGGGATGGCCATATGTTTGTAGATTTCTCTCCCAATATTTCCCATTGCCCATCTATTCAGCCAGGCCTCTTTGTTCATGGTCTTCAGCAGTTGTTTAACTATCTGTAGGTTTGTTGGTGCGAATATTGTTCTTGACTTGCTCCCTTCTTAGCCAGTCTGTCTGTCTTGTCACTGCCAGGTGTATTTAAGTGACCAGGGATCCATTGTATAACTATTCTGACTTCATGGGATGTGAAAAGTTGGTTGGCATTTAGGGATATTTGGATAAGTTCAAGCCTGCACTGACCACCGTCTTCCAGAGCTTGAAGGGCAGATAATGAGTCTGTAAAGATTACGATGCTTTGGGCTTTTGATGGGAAATCATCAAATACAGTCCTCAAGTGGTACAAAGCTACTTCCAATGCTGTTATTTCTGCCTCATAATTTGAACATATCTCCTCACAGGCATCAAATAGCTCATCGGATGCTCTGTCTGGATACTCTATGGAGACTCCATATCCCGCTTTAATGGTGGCCTTAAAAACAGATCCATCAGTGTGGGGACGGCGTGGTTAAGTGCCATGGCTCACAAACCGAAGGTGCTGGGTTCGATCCCTATCACATCACCGGCCGTTACCCAGGGGAAGCAAACCCTTAGAAAATGCAGGAGGAAGCAGACCCTTACATAAAATGCATGCTGAAGTCGGATGCACTGGGCTGACACGCGCAAAATTAAAACAATACTGTAACGCACACCGCCTTGGAGATTACAAAAATAAGGCGAACGCAAAAAAAAAAAAAAAAGATCCATCAGTATAGACATGTATCCATTCTTCTGGGTAGGTGTCAATCGTTCTCTGTGATGCTCTCATAAAACTGACTGGATCAGCACTTCATGTTGTATTATCTGTTAGTTTTGTTTAAATTTCTGGCATTTTTAAACATGCATGTGGTGGTAAATTTCTTGTTGCTCTCAGTGTTTCTTGTCTTTTGTCTGGAATTAGATATCTGTCTTTAATCTTACTGACATGGTGGAGGACTGACTTTTGTTTTATTCTCTGTTTTTGCTGCCTTTTTTCTACAAGCCTTCTTTTGCGGTGGTCTTCGCTCATTCTTTTACTCCTCTCATAAACTTCCATAGCAGCCACATCTCTTTGCATCTCAAGGAGTTCTACATTCACATGCCGCAGTGGACGTTGATCTCATTGCTCCATTAATAAGGCGCAGAGCATTGTTTTGCACTCTGCCCAGAGACTCTTCATTAGTCTGTGAGCATGTTGTCAGGAGTGCATTGCTGTACTCTAAAGCAGCGCATACATATCCAAGATACAAGCCTCTCAGAGTGTCCATGGCTGATCCCCATGTTGTAACCAGCGAGCCTCTTCAGTAACTCTAGCTGCCTCAATGCTTTATTTTTAACATTTTGAACGTGTTTCTTGAGACTGAGCTGCCGGCCGAGAGTGACTCCAAGATATGTAGGCTCTTCCTCTCTGGGCAATTTCTGTTTGCCAAATCTCAGACTTACATTTTTCTTGGCTACTTTGTGGCTATTGGTAAAGATAGTGTAAAGGCTTTTCACAGTTTATTTTCAGTGTCCACATTTGCCAATACTCATGCAGTGTTCTCAGGTCTCCATTTAGTCTTTGTGCTGCACTTTCTACATCTATATGGCTCTACCATATTGCCAATTCATCAGCATACATGGCTTTTTTTAGCTTTAATGTGCTTGGCCAGGTCATTTATGTAAATGAGAAAGATAGTGCAGCTCAAAGCAGAGCCCCGTGGTAAGCCTTCCTCTAAGACTTCTTAGTGTTTCACATTGATAACAGTTACTTGTCTATGTATGAAAATTAAAACAGTTAGGGGCCCATGTCTGACACAGATAACAAGAGTTAGAGGTTCATGTCTTGTAATGATAACAGTTAAGGGTCCATGTCTGACACAGACAACAAAAGTTAGTATGTAAAGAATGTTGATCGTCTGCCTGTTTTGTCTCCATTAGAATTTTTGAATGTCTTAATTAGAATGATACCTGGTATTTTACTGCATTTGCTTTTTGTGTCCTTGTTTTTGTTTCCCTGTCCATTTTGCCACTACAGTTGCCATGAAATCCATCATTTTTCGTTTGTATAGACTGGCAATCTAGGCTCTGACAAGAAGCTGGGGCTTGTCTAGTAAGCCGCCAATGAATTTTCTAAATTTGCTAAAAATATACAGGAGTCTGATTACGTTTTTAGATTTTTTTAAATGTCAAATGATGTTTCCCTTCTGTACTCACAGCAAAAACTGCCTGGAATCCACATCCTTGAACTCTACCAAACCAAATGTGACCCCTGGTAACTACACTGGTCATTTACTTAATCCTGATGTCATCTGCTCTCGGAGTGTCAATGATTCAGCCAGTTATATGTGCAAGGTAAGAGATGTGCAAATCTACGATGCTGTATCATTGATGAAATGCGGCACATCACATCAGTTCCTGTCGCTCCTTTCAGGGCATAGGCCATTGACAACCCTCCTCCAACAAGTTTGATCTTCAGCTGTCCTTTCTGCCTCTCTCTAGTTGAGGTCCATGGACCAAAGTTAATTTTCAGTCTCTTCTCCAGGTGTTTCGTGGCCTATCTCCATTTCCTTCTGGATTCTATGCCAAGGCATGTGTGGCCACATTTGATGATGATTTCCATAAAGTGTGTCTTATCCAATCCCATTTCCCACTTTTAATCTGTGGCTCCACTAGTTGTTGTTGACTCCTTTTCCATAGGTCTTCATTCCTTACCCTGTCTTTCCAGCCTAAACCCATTATCATCTATACATTTATTTATGAACAAGTGAAGTTTCCTCTGTATTACCTTTGTCGTTCTCCAAGTTTCTGCTCCGTACAGGAGTACTGACTTGACATTGTAATTAAACAATCTTAACTTGTAATTACTCTATTTTTTCTGGATTTCTGTTTATTATTTGGTAACAGGAATTAGCTTAGCTTCGTTCGTTATCAATCTCGCTCTACCAAACCCTGACACGGGCCTAAGTAGAAGAATGTAGTCCAGAGAACAGAATGCGTTGTGTCGTGGTTTACAGCTTGACTGCGATATTTGCATCTTTCGGTCCAACACATCCGACTTCAGCAAGCATTTTTTTAGTACCGGGTTAGCATTCCCTCTTTGATCCGTTCTCCTTAGTCACTCTGCCCTACTGCAGCCTGTTATCCAGGATCACCGCGTGGAGGTGTAGAAGGGTCTTGGCAGCTCTGGTTTGCTGGATCTGATACTAGCAGTCAGCTATGGGTCGCTGAACGCCGCAGCTCATGCGCTGCTCAGCATCTTGATCCCTAACAGGAATTATGTTCTTACCTTTTCCATTCTAGCCTGTACATCTGCCTCTGTGCCCCTTGAAGCATCAATTGTACTGCCAAAAAAAAAAAAAGTGGTTACTGTCTGACTGCGTACGCAGAAGAAGAAGAAGAAGTACTGCCAAAATATGTTAATTTGTCCACCTCTTCCAGTGCCTCACCTCCAAGCATTACTCGCTCTTTGCTGAAAATGTTGATTTTAAACGTATTCTTGGTATTCTTCATGTTCATATTTATAGCATATCGATTAAGAAACTGAAATAAAAATGTATAAAATACAGCAGAACCGTAACACATGGCATGTAAGCAAGTGATCAACATGGAACTGAAAAGGTTTCTTGATTTGACTGATTCTTCATTTTATATTTTATAAGATTTTAATGGCCACAGATGAAAGTGATGGTCAGTATTATTCTTGTTTTAACAGTATAGTTACTTGTATAGGGGGTCTCTGTGGCGAAGTGGTCAAGTCGTTTGCCTCGTGTTCAGACGGTCGGGGTTTGAATTTGAGCTGCGACGATCAGTCCATGATGTCAATTTTTCCGGAGATACCTGGGTTCATCGCTGGAGCTGCAGAGTTCGTGCTTTGTGTGATGCTCTCAACACGTGGGATACCCATCTGCCAAGAGAGACCGAACTAAATGGGGAAAACCCGAGGCGATGAAGTCGAGCCCTCACTTAAAGTCTTAAAGTTACTTGTATAGTGATGGTCAGTATTATTCTTGTTTTAACAGTATAGTTTACCTGTATAGTGATGATCAGTATTATTCTTGCTTTAACAGTATAGTTACCTGTATAGTGATGATCAGTATTATTCTTGTTTTAACAGTATAGTTTACCTGTATATGGATGGTCAGTATTATTCTTGCTTTAACAGTATTGTTACCTGTATGGTGATGATCAGTATTATTCTTGTTTTAACAGTATAGTTACCTGTATGGTGATGCAAGTCCTAAAGGTGACAAAGTGTGTACTAACATCTACTGTCGTGCGCCGTTAACTGACAGGATATGTAAATTAACCTTCTCATCTGATGGCCTTATCTGTGATGTTGGAAAAGTAAGTATTTAAAATTTCAGCAAACAAAGATATTAAATGTCGAAGGGTTATTTTTGATGGAACATCTTTAGCCCTGATAAAAGCTATATTAAAAGCCTTATAAGGTGTTTGTGTCATTTAGACCACGAACCAGCCAATGTGGGCTCAGAAACATTGTTCTGCTAAACATGTTAAAATATCACTCATACAGATGTGCCAACACGAGGAAGGTAGACAAGCAGTAGGGCATGTTTCCCCAAGTATGTCAGCTAAACAAGAGGAGCAGAAAGACAGCATAGATAAGTAGTAGTGGCCACTTTCAGTCATGATGAGGATAATTCCTTGGAGTGGTAACTCACTACTTAGATTTTTTGTTCTCTTTCTCCAAGCGTCATTGCCATTTCATTCCTCCATGTTGCAATAGATTATTGACACCAAGCATGAGGTGGCTCTTCAATGTACATCTCCACTTGGATCAGTCTACAGCTTCATCACGTTTACACACATCTTTGAGCCTCAGATGTGGTCAGCCGACTGTTTTTTGCCATCGGCCAACTATCCATAGTAGGATATCTTTGGGGATGCGACCATCTTCCATGCAACGAACATGGGCAAGATATTGTAGCCTTCGCTGCCTAGGGAGAATGTATATGCTTGGCAGATCGGTTAAAGAGTGCACCTCAGCACTTGTTGCTCTGTCCATCCATGTAATTCCAAGAATGGATCACAGGTACTGTGGATGGAAGGTGTTAAACCTGTGCTTTTGTTTGGCATCGGTTACTCAGATGAGCCACGTAGCTCAGTGGTTAGAGAGCTGGCTTCACATCTGAGTAGTCTTGGGTTCATTCCCTGATGCTAGTAGTCAGCTTTGTGTCGCTGAGTGCTACAGCTCATGTACTACTCTGCATCTTGATCCCTTTCACTTATTTATTGAATCCATGATTTACCAATATCCTGGGATGAGGCATGACATGTGATATATAGGTAGCTGTTATGTGTTATTCTTATTATAAGCACATTTTCAAAACTATTCCACATTTCAAACAACATTTGGTGACATTTTGAAGTTTATCATTGACCGTCTGTTAGACAATACCGCAAAAGATGAATCAGTAATTCACAGACTGCAGAACTTTGATATCGAACATGGTTTGAGTGGACTGGGCATAAGATAGGACGGAGCAGAAGTGTGTACAACCAACGAGCTGCAGGAACCATCAGTATCCACACCATTTACTGAGAGAGACTCAGCACTTATGGGTATGCCCAGAGTGCACTGAAGTCGATTCTTAGGAACCAAAAGCTAGCTGAACGATTTAGATGTCTGCCTTTGACCACAAGGACTTGCGTTCAAATCCTTCTCACAGAATAGATTTTCTAATCATAGGTAAAATTTTAAATGTACAGTGTGTTGTGACTAAAAGAACAAGTGACCTTTATTACTCCTCATCATCATCAGGCTAGTCAGTCTAGAAACTGGTGTTGTCATCTTCTGATTATGCTGTGCCACTATCCTCTTTCCAGCAAATCTCTTCAGCTCAGTTTAAGTCTGCATTCCAATGTTCCTTTCCCCTGAATTTTGCCGTCTAGTATTTTTAATGTCAAGTCTCCATGTCTCATGCTATGACCAAGCCAAGACAATCTACCTTTTTTTGTAAACTTGACATTAGTTGTCCATATGAATCTATATCTTTAAGCACTTTTTAGCTAGTCTATTTTTTTTGTCCATCTCTTTCTTTGCATCCTGCGATAGCACCACATCTCAAAAGCTTCTGTTTAGAGTCCATGTTTCCAAGCCGTACAATGTGACGAGCCAGATATGCGTAGTGAAAATTCTTTTCCGAAACTCAATATTTCTGTTAGCTGTTGTTGGAAATTTTTATTTCCCACAGAAAGCCTTTTTTGCTTCTGCGGCCCTATTTCTAATTACAACCTCACAGCTGGTACCTACTGTAATAATTTGACCCAAACATGAAAACCTCTGCACCTGCTCAAAAATATGTCCCTCAATGCTGATATATAATCTTTGGGTTTGTTTGGCTATTACCATCACTTTTGTTTTACCAAAATTTATTCTCATACCAAATCCTCAGCACTATAAATCTTCCCAGTAGACCTCGGCAATGAGAATAGACACAGAAATGATAAATGAAACAATCATAAGGCAAGCGTTTTTTGCAAAAACATATAAGTGTCTTATCATTTCACTGCATTATGTACAATTCACTATCAAATATATAGTCTCCTATCATAACATGGTATGACCAAGACTACATTCAGTAGAATGAAGAAGATATTCACATCTTAAGAGTTAGGCTACAACCTAAAAATCAGAATGATAAAATGTTATATTTACTCAACAGTACTATATGGTACTGAAGTTTGGACAATGAACAAGCAGTTAGAAGATAGAGTAGAGCTCCTATAGATGTGATGTACAGGAGAATGGGTCGCATTTCATGGAAACAAATTCTAACATGTAGAGGTCCTGGAGAAACTAGGAGTGAAAAGAGAACTGTTGAAAGACATCAAGAGCTGATAAATCATATATTTTTGTCATATTAAAAAGGCATGACACTCTTGTAAAACCATAATAGAGAGAAAGGTTGAAGGCAGTCGACCACGAGGTAGGCAGTGTTGCAAGTGGGAGAATAGCATCAAAAGATGGACGAGTAGTGGTCTATCTGTGTACACCATCATAGCAGCAGGTAGAGATCCATTGCTGCCGATCCTTTTTGTGAAGACGGCAGTTAATTTAATTGAATTGATCATAACAATTGATTGTTTCCTCAGAGATGTGAAATGGGTGTGTGTCAGGCAGACCAATCACCAGAGACAAGAGATATTGACTGTAAGTAAGATGGTAGTGCCAGTATAAATGGTGGTAGTAACACTTCATGCCTCACAGTCACTTGATACATAATACAATCATAACTCACTTTAGCAGAGCGGGAAGGTGCTCGTTTCTCAAGGGGCACCTATAGCAGAGCGGTAAAGTGCTTGCATTTCAAGGGACACCTATGGCAGAGCAGTAAGATGCTCATCTGTCAAGGGACACTTATAACAGAGAGGTAAGCTACTCACATCTCAAGGGGCACCTATAGCAGAGAGGTAAGGTGCTTGTTTCTCAAGGAGCACTTTTAGCAGAGCAGTAAGGTGCTTGTTTCTCAAGGGGCACCTATAGCAGAGCAGTAAGGTGCTTATTTCTCAAGATGCACCTATAGCAGAGAGGTAAGGTGCTTGTTTCTCAAGGAGCACCTATAGTAGAGAGGTAAGGTGCTTGTTTCTCAAGGAGCACCTATAGTAGAGAGGTAAGGTGCTTGTTTCTCAAGGGGCACCTATAGTAGAGAGGTAAGGTGCTTGTTTCTCAAGGAGCACCTATAGCAGAGAGGTAAGCTACTCACATCTCAAGGGGTACCTATAGCAGAGCAGTAAGGTGCTTGTTTCTCAAGGGGCACCTATAGCAGAGGTAAGGTGCTTGTTTCTCAAGGAGCACCTATAGCAGAGAGGTAAGGTGCTTGTTTCTCAAGGGGCACCTATAGCAGAGAGGTAAGCTGCTCACATTTCAAGGAGCACCTATAGCAGAGAGGTAAGCTAGTCACATCTCAAGGGGGCACCTATAGCAGAGAGGTAAGGCACTTATCAGAGAGCTAATGTGCTACCTCTCAAAAGGCCACCTGTAGCAGAGAAATAATGTTCTCACCTCACAAGGGGCCCCACATTGTGATAGAAGTGTTCTTTTTCCCCTATTGACTCTATTTTCCCTATTAAAACATTGCCCAATTGACTGACTTAAACCATTGTGATGTTTGGATAAGTTGTTTGTTTTGTTTTTCTTTATAGGATTTTTCCTGTTTTTGGTCGTGTCATGCACCTTTCAGCTGTGGTTATTGATAGCCTATTGGTTATATATAGGCATGTCTGAACTTGTTTAGTGTGTTTTGGTGTCCTATCGTTTTGTGGTTCTTTTTACAAGCTTCTATTTAACTTGACATGACTGTTGCCCGTTTCCATAGACTTCTATTTCTACTATGAGGCGTGTTCAAATGAAACCGGACCTAACTGCACAAAGGGAAAATAAGTACAATGCGCATGATGTCACTTCTGATGTAAACAGCACATACCAATCGTCAAGTTTGTAAAATGCTATTATCCTCCGACTCATAGTTTCCTCAGCAGACCTTTGAAAACATGATGAGTGTGATAATCCGTCTAGAGTTGATCAGCGAGCAGTGATTCGGTTTTTAACAGCTGAAGGATGTCGACCAGTTGACATTTATCACAGAATGCAGGCAGTGTATGGTGACAAAAGTATGTAGAAGACAACGGTGAAGAACTGGACAACGATGTTTAAAGAAGGACACGAGTTAACGAAAGATCTTCCGAGACCAGGTCAGGATTGTGTTTTACTATTGTTAAATCCTCAGAAGACTTCTGGCCACTCTAGCATTCATCAGACCATGGTAGGACAATGAACTGGTACTCTGTTGAGCTTTTAAAGTTTGTTACTAATTTTGTTCAGTGAGCTTTGAAAATGGCTTGTTTTGTACTAGATAATACTGTTCTTATTTTTAAATAGAGCTTAGGCACCTGACTTTGCCAGGGTAATAACATTTTTCAATCCACACAATTTAGTAGTCACTTGAAGTTGACATCATTGACTTTTTGTCTTATCAGACGATAGTTAATTGTGCTATTAGCACAAAGCCTGGGCAGAAATATAGAGACCATGTGTTGCCCATACAGTATGATCTCTCTCGGTCTGCCTTGTTTACTCCAAGGGAAAGGTGATACCAATACATTTGGAACAAGACAAGCTGCCGGATCAGCAGAGCATTGCTCTGTTTATTTGCATGTCAGGGCTTCACTCCTAGACCAGACGCCAACCAAGGCTAAAGGACTGGTCTGCCCTGCCACAACATTGAGTTGAAGTTGTCTTTCCTCACTCTAGAATAAGGCATTGTATCCTCTTGTGTTTGCTCCTTCGCACATACACTTAAGATTTTTTTTTAGTCAGAGAGTGGTGTCTACTTGGAATGCATTGCCAGGGGAGGTAGTGGAGGCAGGGACAGTTAATGCATTTAAAAATAAACTGGATGCGCATAGCTTTTAGAGCAAGGTGATGTAAATGTAACTGGTTGTATACAGACTCTGTAGGGTCTTCTAAACCAGTATAAAGACGTTATGTTAAGATGTGACCACATTATCTCTCTGCTACATGGGGTCCTTTAAGAGGTGAGCACTTTACCTCTCTGCTATAGGGGGCCACTTGAAAGATGACATAGCGACTTTAAATATGTTGTATTGATTGCTGCGAATTCATGTGTTTTGAGTTTTTGAGTTTGTTTTTTTATGTAATTAGCATTTGAATAGGCAGTATTACAATAATCACTCTAGGAAATATTCACTTAACACAGATAGCTATTAGAACAACGCTGCACTCAAGTGAGAGAACAAAAGTTACACAACTGAAAGCTCATGACCGGATCCAATTTGTATACTTCTACAATATTATTTGCCAACTCGCGTGTTGTCCTGGGTCAGAGGACTGACCTCCCCATAAACTAATCAATCCCAAACATGGACTGGTCCTGGGGCTATGAGTATATGACCTTGAACAGAATACCAACATAATATATTCATTGTATACAGTTTAACTTCATTAATATTGACTTGCGAAGGGGGGGACACAGCAAACGTTGACCTATAAATTCCAGACATAATGAGATAGAGCTTCAGTTTTTACAAGACTGACAAACAGATACAGGTATTTTCAGTTTCATAGTTACGATGTGTCCAAGTGTTGCACTTTCCTCCCCCTTTTATGTATGATATTCTTAAATCTCAGAACACATTAGTTAACATTGATTTTATTTATCTTTTCTTTTCTCTGTCAGCTAATTGTATTTGGGGAGATATCAAGCAGATACAGTTTACTGAACCAAAATTCACAGGAAACTGTTCAGCATACATTGACAAATTTGAACTTCGTTCTTGCTACGAGCCAGACGTGAATGAACTTTGCTGTGAAACATGTAAACGTTTAAGCACGAAAGTTGCGGGTAAATAGCCATTGTTTTCATTCATTAAGTGCTTTTTATCTGTCTGATTAAGTCTTTCTTCTTCTGCGTTAAATCTAATTTTTCTAAGCTCTGAAAAGGGCTTTGCAAGTAGCAGGAATGTAGTCCAGAAAACTGAATACGTTGTGTTAATTGTTTACAGCTTGACTGCTATATTTGCACTTTTGGATCCAAAACATCCGTCTTCAGCAGATAACAGTATTTCATATAAGTACCAATGGATATCCTAGTCCCTGTTAGAAGATGTACTACATTCTTAGAATGTAATACTGTATTATATAATGTTTCTAGATTGACTTTTACACAGCTTATGTTCATTGAAAATTTATTTGACGGAAGCTTTTCTAATATACAATTGTGTTTGTCCATAACTCTATTAAATAGACAGAATCTTGATCTTGATGACATTTCTCAGCATAGCTGTGGGTCCTAACTTTATCTCCAGTGGACTCTGTCTTGGGCCACGGAAGTCCAATGGATGGTAAGCACTATTCCAGAGGTGTCTCGGATGTTGTTGCATACAGTAAGGGCGTCTGACCAACGCATTGGAGGTCTCTTTCTACCTCGGGAGTGCCAGATTGCAGTCGCCGTACTCAATCAACTATCGTTTCGTCTCAACATGTGACTTGCCCTGTCTATATTTTGCCTTATCTGCATAGATTACCGCATCATTCACCAAGGACAATCATCGTATGTCAGATTTGTGGGGATTTTGCATACGTTTGTTCTGGAGAGGGATTCCGACCAAGTTTCTCTCAAGAGAGGCCTGGGTCACTCTCAATTTGTCCTCCAGTGATTTTGTTAGTGTCCGCGTCTCAGCACCATATCACATAGCATGGAGCACAGTGGAATTGAAGAGAGAGTCCAGTAGGCTCTGGCCTTGGCAACTGCCCAGGACCGTGTTTAATGGATGAGAAAGCTGTCCAGCCCGCTAGGCAAAGTCTTATCAGTTTAAGTTCCAGATTGTTCTGCAGATTGAGGTATTGAGGAGGCGCCAAAGATAGATGTACTCATTGACATACTCTAATCGCACCTACCAAGGAAGACTAGATCATAATTGGCAAAACAATTGCGCAACACTTTGGTCTTTGAGACATTCATCTCCAGTCCTGCTTTCCTGCCCTCGCCATTGAGTAACTGCATCCTTTGGTTGCCTTCTGCTGCTGACTTTGTGACGAGCACTATGTCGTCGGCAAATTGAAGGTGATGATTGGGGCGTCTGCCATCAATATGGATGCCAAAGGTGTCCCAGTTGCATCAGCTGATGACTAATTCCAAGCATGCAAAAAAGAGGTTCTGTGAAATAGGATTACCCCTGCCGAACCCATTTCTGAATTGGACATTGGAAGGGATGAAATGTGGTAATGCAGTTTGTATAACTGTTGGCAATAATTTGATGTAACCAGGATCAACACCTTGTTCCAACAGTGAACCACAGACAAAATGTGGTTCTACCGAATCAAAAGCAATTTTTTTGGTCAATGAAGGTAAATATCCAGGGTGTCTGAATAATCTAAAATAGAAATAATTTAACTTAAAAATATCAAATACATTTGATAACATCATAAACACTAATATATGCTCTAACCAATAGTCAATAATAAACTAGTATTTTCACCTTGGTAACTAAAACATATCTTTAACTCTTAACATCCTATAGGCATTTTTCATTATGATCTATAGAATCCTGAATTAAATCAATGAGAAATGGGTATTTGTCTTATTTTTATCTGTAACTTTTTTTATTTGTTGTGATATTGGAATCAATTTTGAGTGTGTTTTATATTAATGGAGGGGTGTCTTCTTCTTCTTCTTCGTACGCAGTCAGACAGTAACCATTATTTTTTCGAAAAAAGCGGCGGTCATCCTGAGGCTCTCGCCACTGCCATAGAGCTTGTCTTGCAGTTCCACTGGTAATGGCCACATCTGCTCTCTCTGATCCTCGTATGTCGGGCAGTTCTGCAGCAGATGTTCAGCGGTCATTTTACCAGTACCGCACGGGCATTCGTCGGTACACCCTATCTTCAATTTGTTGAATAGGTGGTACCTCAGTCTGTTGTGGCCAGTGCGAAGTCTGAAGACAACGACCTGCTCTTTTCGGTTCAACTGGTAATAGGCATCGTTTTTGGTGGGGTGTCTAAAATGTCATGTTAGTGTGCAAAAAGTAGAAATTGTTGTACATGTGCACCTGCTACAATAAAAGCTCCAACATCATGAGCAGTGCATTTCCTGCGTCGTTCACACTAGCTCTACGATCATTGTCAACTGATCTGACCATCAACGATACCATTGCTGTGGTATAGATCTAAATCATCATTATCACTCAATATCTGATTGATTATCATCATAATCAAAGTCTAGCTTGTTAAACAGATTCCGTCTTGACTGCCCTGCTTGCTCACTATCAGATAAATTACTCATTCTTTTGCTAAAATGCACTGGTTTTAACTTCCAAGCTGTTTTTGATACTTTATCAATACTTTCTCCTTGCAAACGAAATCAAATCAGATGGTAATGTTAGGTGTAGTAACCAAGAAACGAACGCAATGAGAACAAGCAGTTCTCATCGGTACAGGATTTGAGGGCGTCAGCGGTAGAGGATCTTAAGGGTTAAAATGCAAAACTCTGACGTTGAATATAGCTGGGTGCGAGACTTCTGGTGTACATATGTCAATGTTTAGTTAAACGCTGACACCAAGCCGTGATATTCTTTGCACCAACCTTCTCTCACCTATATCTAGCATAGCACTATGTGACCAACATAGCACTATGTGACGTGTTTGTAGCAGCACACAAGTAAAAGTCCAGTACTCTTTAACACTGACCAACATAGCACTATGTGACGTGTTTGTAGCAGCACACAAGTAAAAGTCCAGTACTCTTTAACACTGACCAACATAGCACTATGTGACGTGTTTGTAGCAGCACACAAGTAAAAGTCCAGTACTCTTTAACACTGACCAACATAGCACTATGTGACGTGTTTGTAGCAGCACACAAGTAAAAGTCCAGTACTCTTTAACACTGACCAACATAGCACTATGTGACGTGTTTGTAGCAGCACACAAGTAAAAGTCCAGTACTCTTTAACACTGACCAACATAGCACTATGTGACGTGTTTGTAGCAGCACACAAGTAAAAGTCCAGTACTCTTTAACACTGACCAACATAGCACTATGTGATGTGTTTGTAGCAGCACACAAGTAAAAGTCCAGTACTCTTTAACACTGACCAACATAGCACTATGTGATGTGTTTGTAGCAGCACACAAGTAAAAGTCCAGTACTCTTTAACACTGACCAACATAGCACTATGTGATGTGTTTGTAGCAGCACACAAGTAAAAGTCCAGTACTCTTTAACACTGACCAACATAGCACTATGTGATGTGTTTGTAGCAGCACACAAGTAAAAGTCCAGTACTCTTTAACACTGACCAACATAGCACTATGTGATGTGTTTGTAGCAGCACATAAGTAAAAGTCCAGTACTCTTTAACACTGACCAACATAGCACTATGTGATGTGTTTGTAGCAGCACACAAGTAAAAGTCCAGTACTCTTTAACACTGACCAACATAGCACTATGTGATGTGTTTGTAGCAGCACACAAGTAAAAGTCCAGTACTCTTTAACACTGACCAACATAGCACTATGTGATGTGTTTGTAGCAGCACACAAGTAAAAGTCCAGTACTCTTTAACACTGACCAACATAGCACTATGTGATGTGTTTGTAGCAGCACACAAGTAAAAGTCCAGTACTCTTTAACACTGACCAACATAGCACGCAATTGGTGATATTTACACTTAGTGTAGTGACGTCTTAGGGCAGCAACAAAATGTTATGAAAAATTGCAAAATCATTTTTTTGGGAGGGGGGGGGGGGGGGGGGGCAGATGCCTGGAAATATTGCGATATGTAAATTAGGTAATTCAAAAATCGATAGACAAGATTTAGAGGTTAATTTATCTGATAAGACTGTATTTTGGAAGGCGGCAAGTTTTTTGTTGGTGTTATTGTGTTGTAAAATGTTAAACTCACAAGATGCAGACAAAAAAAAAAAAGAAAACAGCAAAAACGTGTTCTTATTTTCACCAGTCTATGGAAAATTTTTACTGGTCCGCAGGTGTAAAAAGGTTGGGAAACACTGGGCTAGGATATTCTAACTTTTGACAATTATGAAAAGAATGTGTCCGAATTCTGTTCAGAATGAATGTATACAGATAGTTCAGGACTGCGCAAGAGATAACCTGCTTGTAAAAATCAGGTAGAATCTTAGATATGTCAGAACAGTGATCCATTAACTTTAAACATATTTTCTCATGAACTCAACTTTTTGTGTCATTTGCTCAAAATCCTTTTTTTTTAGCAGTTATATCACTTATCGTTTTCTTTATGATGTTTCATTGTCTCCTGTTAAGACAGTGCTACTTATATCAACAAATGTTAATGTTATGTCCACCATATGACATTCTCTATCAATCTTATTATTCCATCACTGTATGAAAAGAACAGATCATATATATATTTTACTGAGTGGTTCACTGGGATCATTGTGTATGACAAGGACAAGAATAGCACCACTGCCTCACAGAGAGCATGTCGAAAGAGATGACTAATTGTCTGACATGGAATAATACCGGACGTGGTTAGGTGGTTTGTTAAGACCAGCATAGATGGTGCCTAATAGGCTGCGGGTCTACTTTTCTCTGGTGTTTAAGTCCATTAAGATGGACTCGCACATCAGTTAACCACACTCTGCGGAACTTGTCCCAACGCAGCAAAGTAATAAACTACCCGCTAAGCAGGAAATACTCCTCCTGGCTAGATCCAGCTAACTGCAAAGCTGAGACCTACACAGGAGCATCTACCTCTGTAGAAATATATATATACATATAAAATATATACATTGTTCTATATATATATCAGTTCATATCAGCCGCCTACTGGCACTTTTAGGCCAGTTGTTTGTGCTACTCTATCTGCTCCCAGCTCCGAATGTAAATTCAAAATACTATATCTATGGGAAGCCACCAATAGTGGACCATATTAGGAGAAGTTCTGTGCACCGTTTCTATCATTGTGCTGTGTGTTTCAAATTACATCAAACCAAATATTTTGCTTCATATTATTGAAAACGGGTGAGCGTACAGACATTTAGGTCAGCATCGTAGAACCGGCCATTCAATCTGCATTCGCCTCTCAAGCGGGTTTTGCACAGTAATTTTTTATGACATACAATCACTCAATGACTATATTAAGAAATCATTTCAGACATTGGAATTCAACAAACATGCCCATTACGCAGTGGGCCAGTTATTTGAACACTAAAAATTGAATCCTGCCCAATGCTCTGTGCTGTGCATTCACGACGGCATTAAGGTCAACCTCATTAAGGGCTGTAGGTCACTATGACTTCATCAACTGCTCACCTAGTCTACAGTTGAACTATAAATGTTTACACACAGCCCATTCTCATGAAGATATAAAATTTACCCAAGTGAACAAGAGAGTTGCTGAGGCAGTGGGCGGTGCAGCAGCCGGAAAAAGATCATGAAACTAATGATCCTGCTCAAGCCTGGCCCTTTGAACAGGAAATCGCAGAACCAACAGCCCAGATCACTACATCGTCAGCACAACCATGCTGGAGTGACCTCAGCGGGGCATGAACAATCCAATCATTTCCTAGTAACCTTGTGGCAAGACTACATGACTTGAAATAGGGTTGGAACCAGCACAAGATTAAACTACCTTGTCGAGGAACAAGTAGCTTATGACTTATAATGAATATATATGTATCCCAAACAAAGCAGAGACTGGAATCTTATTTTAACATTTCATCATTTTTTGCTCCAAGTGAAACATACAGCAACTATTACAGCTCATTCCTTTGCAGGAAGTCTGTATTCTAACATTTACAGTGGCAGTTTCAAAAACAATGGTTTACATGATGAGTTTGCTAGCTCCATGAACAACTTTCATTAGTCACTTATGGCATGCCCACTAGATTGTATTCATTTCAATCCAGGTATCATTCGGACAATCACTTAATGTGGCTGTGTCTCATTTCAGGATGTGAGTATGGCGACAGAAATGTTGAGTGTAGCAAGTACCCCCCACAGAACATTTGCGGGATAGAATTTAACAAGAAGACATGTTGTGATTCCTGCAAGTGAGTGTACAATGAATTCTGACAGCCAATAGCATTGTTCTCTTCTTTTTTTTTGCATTCAGGATCTTTTGTTCATGCTAGTCACCATGATGAAGTCTGTAGTCTTCACCAGGTCGGAGCGGCTGCCCCACATCTTTTGTCTCAGCTCCGCACCCTCTGACCAGGTCTCGCGTCTCATTTCCCTATAGATTGGGCATTACTGTAGAATGTGCTCAGGGTTCTGGTCTCCTATTTCACATGGGCACTCATCGGTGTGTGAGATCTTCAGTCGGTATAGATGTTCTAGTAGTCTGCAGTGTCCAGTTCTCAGACGAAAGCATTGTTCTAAAATTGTCTGTTAAGATTAAAAAAATTGACTCAAATTTGTTGTTGTTGAATGCCCATGATGAGTAAGTGTAAGGTTATTCTTTTATGCGCCCTGAAAATGGCGCTAAGTAATGAATTGTAATAGCTTTCCTCACATCAAAAGCGTGCTGATGAAGGTGAACTGGCATTCTCCGTCCAGGCTGTTGTGCTATTCTTGACTTCATCTGCGTGACACTCGGTACTACAGAGATCACGTCGATCCACATCTCGTCAGCCAGGCTGTCTTAAAAACAGCCTCTTCCTACATGGAAGAGACATAGTGGTCTTGGTCAGTATATTATGCCTGACCCTGCCTCAACGTCCTGGTCTGTATGTTGTGCCTGACCAGACTACCATCTGTTTCCCTGACTCAAATTTAAACATACAAGAGTTTAGTATAAATTTATTTTTTGTTCTTTGCGTTCGCATAATTTCTCTATTCTCCAAGGCGGTGTGCGTTACACTATGTTTCTATTTTGCCTATGTTGGCCCAGTGAATTTGACTTCTGCATGCATTTTATGTAAGTGTCTGCTTCCTGCTGCATTTTCTAAGGGTTTGCTTCCCTGGGGTAACGGCCAGTGCTGTGATGGGAAGTGAACCCAGTGCCTGCCAGTTGTGAGCCATGTCACTTAATCATTAGCTCACGCTGTCCTGGTATAAATTTTCAAAGTACGTGTTCACTGAGAAAAAAATGTGCTTTCATAGTCTATTCTCATATCTCTAGTTATGTCATTTGGTGTCCGTGCATCATCTGTATTATTATTGTTTCAGTCCGTGCCTGTGTAGTCTTCTTTAATGCCACCAATCCACCTTTTCTTAGTCTTCTTCCTGCTCTGAAGTCTTGTTAACTAAGAAAACTCATGTAGCATGTATGTTTAACCGCATTCTTGTCATATATCCAAAACATGTAATTCTCTCTGTGGCAATATATGCCATGCGTAATGTTGTTACCCCTTGCTGTTGGAGAATTTTTTTCACTCAATCAAAGAGCCATCAACATTAACACAAGATGATTATCATAAACAGACAAGAGCAAACTGTTGTCTTTCGCCTCGGAACAGCAAACAAAACTGACTCTGCAGCCACATATACACAAAAACTGAAGATTGGCAACTCGCCCTGTGTACTGGCACCCAGGCTGTAAAACGAATGCTAAAAAATTGGTCAAATATGATGAACAGAGACAAACCCACTGGCCCATAGAAACAACATTGGAAGAGAAACTTAGGGACCTATTGAAAGCCAGTGGGGATCAAGATGCTGAGCAGCGCATGAGCTGCAATGGTCAGTGACCCTTAGCTGACTGCTAGCGTCAGGGCCAGCGAACCATAGCTGCCAAGACCCTTCTACACCTCCACGTGGTGATCCTGGATAACAGGCTGCAGTAAGGCAGACTGGCTAAGAAGAAGGGATCGAAGAGGGAATGCTAACCCGGTACTCAAAAAATGCTTGCTGAAGTCGGATGTGTTGGACTGAAAGGTGCAAATATCGCAGCCAAGCTGTAAACTACGACACAACGCATTCCGTTTTCTGGACTACATTCTGCTACTTACCCTTTCAGGGTTTGGTAGCGGGAGATTGAGAACGAACGAAGAAGAAGAAGAAAGCCAGTGGTTTATATGAGGTTATTATGGGATCGAAGAGGGAAGGCTACCTCGATACTCAAAAATGCCTGCTGAAGTCGGATATGTTAGAACGAAAGGTCCAAATATCGCATCCAAGTTGTAAACTACAACGCATTCCATTGTCAGGACAACATCCTGTTACTTGCAAAGCCCTTTTCAGGACTTGGTAGCGGGAGATTGAGAATGAACGAAGAAGATTCCATCTGCAATGGTCAAATCTTTCATTGTTCTTTATCTGTTCACCAAATGTTCATTCTCCTCCCCACTTTACTCTTTCACTGTTGTTGTTGTTGAACGCCTGCTATGAGTAACTTTACTCTTTTGTGTGCCCTGAAGAGGGTGTTAAGTGGTGGATTGCAGTAGCTTTTCTCACAACTTGAGCCTGCTGATGAAAGTGGGTCCTCCAGGTAGTTATGCTTAGCTCCATCTGCATGTCGCTCACTACTGCGAGTTCCAATCCAGCATCTGTCTGATTGTGCTATTAGGTATATAAAGAACACTCAACAAATGATTATGTCAGATCAAATATATTCCATGACGGGTTAACAGGGACCACATCTATCAGTAGTGAAACATTTAAAACTGACATGGTTTGGGCATGTAACGAGACATGATCCTTTTATAAATAATATTACAGGTAACAGTTGAAGGCGGAAGAAAGCGAGGAGGCCACAGAAAGTCCTGCATTAATAACATCAACAAATAGACAGGACATTATTTTCCCACAATCGTTCAGAGGGCTGAGGTTAGAGTTCTATGAAGAAAGCGAGGAGGCCACAGAAAGTCCTGCATTAATAACATCAACAAATAGACAGGACATTATTTTCCCACAATCGTTCAGAGGGCTGAGGTTAGAGTTCTATGAAGAACTTTGTGTGGAGATGTTTCCACCATGACACCTCTATTGCCCTAACGGGTTATGGATTGATTGATTGTTAGGTTTCTTTTTGAGTGTGTTTCTTATCCATTTTCACTTGCTATTAGCAACAAATATTTTCTTGCACACTGTGCTATCAGGGCCAAAAAACAAGGACTATGTCCAAGGCACAGGAAAAGAAAATTGCAACCTGTGAAATGAAATGCCTGAGAAAAGTGATCAGCATCAACCACAAGAGATAGAATGAGAAATATCAACATCAGAAAAATTGTTTGAACATCCTCCCAAGAATACATACATAAACAGAAGGTCAAGTAGTTTGGACATCTCATGAGAATGAAACCAGATCAGCTGCCATTAAAAACATACAATAGGAGATCAGGGTTCATAGCAAGGGGGATATTACAGGGTAAATGGATAGACAAGACAACATCAAAGACATCCTATACTAGCATGGGCTCACAACAACTACAGCAACACATCAAGCCTAAGTACGAGACCTACAGCTTCCCACTACACTTCGTGGCATCAGTGGAAAAATAAAGTAACGTGTAAAGTAGCACCAAAGATAACTAATGCTCGTTTATATTTATGCTTGTAGATTGGGGAACTGGGACGCTAGTTTGGTCAGACATAACATACTGACCAGGACATCGCGTCAGAGTCAGGAACAATACACTGACTAAGACCACTATCTGTCATCCATGTAGTGTGCCCTGCAAACCGGCTGTTTTCAAGCCAGCCTGGCTGACTAGATGTGGATATTCTTCTTCTTCTTCGTACGCAGTCAGACAGTAACCATTATTTTTTCGAAAAAAGCGGCGGTCATCCTGAGGCTGTCGCCGCTGCCATAGAGCTTGTCTTGCAGTTCCACTGGTGATGGCCACATCTGCTCTCTCTGATCCTCATATGTCGGGCAGTTCTGCAGCAGATGTTCAGCGGTCATTTTACCGGTACCGCACGGGCATTCGTCGGTACCACCTATCTTCAATTTGTTGAATAGGTGGTACCTCAGTCTATTGTGGCCAGTGCGAAGTCTGAAAACAACGACCTGCTCTCTTCGGTTCAACTGGTAATAGGCATCGTTTTTGGTGTAATCAGTATGTTCGGTTTCCCATTTGGTCATGTATCTGGCTTTGATAAGCCGTTTTGACTCTTCGTACGTCATACTAGTATCTGTTTGTGGTAGTCTTGCACCTTCTTTTGCCAGTCTGTCTGCCTCCTCGTTGCCTTGGATGTTGCAGTGTGATGGGACCCACTGTACCACTACCCTTTTTGGTGCGGACTGCTGGCACAGTTTGCAGAGTGCTGCTCTTAGGTCATTAAGCTCAGTGTTTTTCTGGCTTTTTAGCGCTATGACTACGGCGAGAGCATCTGTAAGCAGGACTATATGGCTTTCATTTTCTTTATGTGTCACCATTTCTTCCACTGCCGCCCTCAGTGCCTCTGCCTCCACTCTGAAATTGCTTGTGTACTTATCAGTAGCGAATGACAGTGTTATTTGTCTGCCATTTGGTAGGTTCAGGAATGCTCCTGCCCCTCCGTTCTGTGTAGTGTTTGTTACAGAACCGTCGGTGTATGCATGGGTCCAGTCCATGCTTGGGTAGCTTTTCGATATAAAGCTTAGGGTAGTATCTCTCCTTTCTTTTTCAGTCTGGCAGTTTTTGTTTCCAATACCTGGTATATTTTCTACCACCTCTGGAAATATATCCTGCCTCCAGGTAGGTTTTCGTACAGTAGTGATGGGTTTTGGTGTTGTTAGTGCGTTTATGGGATCTTCATGCATCTTTGCTTTGGCTATTTCTGCAATATGATCCACGTAGTAGTGAGCACTGCACAGATGAAGCCAAGCATAACACAACCGCCTGGAGGACCGCGGTCCATCTTCATCAGCACGCTCAAGATTTTCTTTTGTGTTCGCTTTATTTCTCTATTCCCCAAGGCGGTGTGCGTTGCACTATGTTTTTATTTTGTGCCTGTAAGTCAAGTTGCATCTGACGTAGGCATACATTTTATGTAAGGGTCTGCTTCCTCCTGCATTTTCTAAAGGTTTGCTTCTCCGGGGTAACGACCGGTGATGTGATGGAGAGCGAACCCAGCACTTTTGGGTTATGATCCGTGTGACTTGTCACCTTATCACCTAACCTAACCACTAGCCCACGCCGTCACCGCGCATGGAATGTAATTAAACCTACTACCACCCGCCACTTAACGCTCTTTTCAAGCCGTACTAAAGTGTAAACTTACTCATAATGGGTATTCAACAACAACAATACTTGTACATTCTCTTTATCCAGCATTTTGCTCTTTCATTTCAGAAACCACATCTTTAAGAGTTCCACCAACAATGATCAAGACATTGTTCTCTCATCTGCTCTACCAGCTATAAAGGTAAAGAGACATGTAGCTGCCACCAAAGAAGAGAAATCTACATGATGCCGTCATCTCACACCATTAACATTAAGTTAACAGAAACAAGAAATATTATGTTTTTTCTTACTATTAAAGTTGTTGTTTTTTTCTGTCTGTCTGTCTTATGACATTTTTTCTATTGCTGGAGTAGTCGAGGGGTTTTGAAGGCTTGTTGTTTTTAGAGTTGTTTATGCTATATCAGTATATGGACAATATGTGCAGTAAAACCTCGACTTAACATAAGGGTTACACTTTTAGGTCTGTTATTTAAGCTGCATTTTGCGTAAGTCGAATTTGTAGATCACTTAAGTGTAACTTCATAAGAAATTACAAGGTAATAGAAGCAAACTTTATTTGTTCATACTGGTAATAAGAGAGACATCATGTGGCAGTATTTACTCTGAAATAAATTATAAAAGTATGCAAAATATATAGATGAATAATAAACACACACCAAGTGTTTCACTGCTCACATAACAAATGTCTTGCCACATAATATATTTGTCTCTGCCAGTGTGTACATCAGCAGTTAAGTTGGTACAGTTGGGTGAGAGCCAGAGCTGGAAGGGATGGTGGTGGAGAGGAATGTTGTTCTGCTGCAACTTCTACAGGATCGCCGGTGTGTAACTCGGGGTGTTACTGTATTTGTATATATTTACGGAATTATTAATTTGTTGTATAATTTGCTGTTTATGACAACATTTCCATCAGCATGTTTTAATAGGACTAGATGTGCATTGTGTTGTGGCCTATAAAAGTTAATCCTGAGTGGGTAAGTTATTTATTATAACTAAATTGGCTTAGATCATGTAGCTCAGCCAGACCATTCTCCTCTATGACTTGCGTGTCAAAGGCCTTTAACCCTTTACAGTCTAATTGTCCATTGCAGTCAGCTAGAGTATCAGCACTTAGTCCGATTTATCTGAAACCACATGTCACATATCAACCATATCTTGTTATTTAGCTAAGTTTGATTCATATACCAAAGTTTTATCTTTAAATTACAAAATAATCATTTTAGCTGTAATGACTTGTGTGTCTGTTAACCTTGAAACACATAAAATTACTGTTCTTGTCTTGACATTAAGACAAATCTTGTAAATAAAGTTGGACTGTAAGGGGTTAAAAATGCTCAACTTGAACCCAGAGGTCCTAAACCCAGGACAGATGTTTTATTGCGTGCAGCTAACTGAAATTTGTGTTTGTTTTATCAAGACATTGCTGCTTGTCTGTTTGTGTAGAGTTTTACTGAATGCGTTAACACATTTTAGTGTTTTAATGTAAATATAGATGTTTTGTTTTATTGTATTCTAGAGACATAAGTTTTATCTGGCAATTTTCAACTTCTTCTACAATGGATGAAAAATAGTCTCTTATACTGTACCATGAATGGAAATTGAATAATCAATTACAGCTAACACTTGATGAGGAGATGGCTCTACATCTGAACTGACAATAATATTGTCCGTTTATTATATATTTCATACCTGTTTATTTGTGATCTGAATTTGTTGGGGCAGCACATATTCAAAGCAACATATACTGCTCAAGTTGCATGCATTTTTCATAAACTTTGCTAATGAGTATGCTACAATGCTTTTATAAATTTGAAAACAAAATAATGATAATCCCAAATCAAACATATTTCAAGCACTTGGAAATAGCTGTCTATCTAATCATTGTTAAAATATTATAATTATGCGGCTAGCGTGATACTGACCACATCATCCACTAAGTGCTGTGGGTTACAAAATAACATGGGCCTAACACCATATTTCCTATGTGCCGCGTGACAGAATTTTTTTTCAAAATAATTGTTGTTACATTTCTTTATCAGACTTTGAGTTTCACATTGGTTTGCTATTATTATTATTCTTCCTCTTCGATAAATTGATGTTAGGCTTCTAGCCTGGTGAGGTTCACGGAGGAGACTGCATTTCAAGTCTTTGCCGTTCCCCCAGGCCAGACTGCCTCTCTTTGACCTGCATAAGTGGGACAGTCCTGCAGGATATGTTTTGGTGTTTGCTTGGGTGCTTCATAATCGCATGCGGCAGTGTCTCTAAGATATAAATTTGATGGTATAAACTTTAATTTACGTGTTATTCAAAATTCTACTAAATTATCACACTGACTGATCAAATTTATAAATTGTGCTTCTCTTCATGTTTAAATTTACAAGGAAACAAACAACAGTTTATAGAATAAGCAAAAACATTTATTCTACTTTGGCTTTGTCCTGAAAAGGACATTTGTGACGTGTTTACAAAGTTGTCTGTGCCTTTTGGCTCGGCGCATCTGATTTCAGCGCAGCATTTTTTATACCACATTGGCCTTCTTTCTTTGATCTCTAATGCATGGTTGCAGTCTGTTTACAGGACCGCCACTTGAAGGCAGAATAGGGCCTTGGTCAGGTACAAGTCACTGGCTCTGATGCATGCAGGCATTCACTGCTGCATCTTTGACCCTATCTAAAATAGTTGGAGAAAGTAGAGCTCTTGTATTGTTTCTTATCATAGTTGTGAAAAGGCTTCTTTTTTTTATTTAATTTATTTTATCATTTTTTTGTCTTTTGGAAGTGTGAAATCTTTCTTATATTTGATTATAAAAATATGAAAACTGCGTCGAGCGCAGAGACTATAGCTGATAGGTAAAGAAATTTGATTCTCTAGAAACGGTAGGGTCTAGTCAAATTGGAGATTGGTGAAAAACTGTGTGTGTCAAAAATCATAGGGAGTTGAAAGTCAATAAAAACAGGCTGTTAGTAACTGTCCAGGCAAAATCCTAACAATATTGTCCCAAAATATAATGAAAGTGCACTGCCATCAGGTTTGTGCCTATCCTGAAAGTTTCAGCTCTCAAACTTATCGGGAAGTATCTAAATTTTCAAATTCAAGTGAAATTAAAAAACAAAATCATTTAAAAATAAAGAATTTTCAACTAATGTTTTTGTTGTTGTTCTTGGGTTGTGTGTTTGTTTAGTCAGAGTGATAAGACTTGAAATTATAAATGAATACATCAATCAATCAAATAAAAGCTTGTCGCTGCACTCGGTGCAAAGGCCATTGACAACATGTTGCCAGCATACACAGCCCTGGGCTGCTCTTTCTGCCTCTCTGAGTTTAATCATTTGATCTTAGTTCCTTCTCACATTCTCTTCTCTGTATTTTTGGGTCTACCTCTCTTTCTCTTCCTTTAAGAGGATTCTATGTCTGGCTACGCAGCGAATGTTCTATCCCTTCTTAGTTTATCCCTTAATTTGTTATTCCAGTGGATGTTGTTGATTTCTTTCCCACAGGTCTCCATTCTTCATCATACCCTGTCTCTTTATGGCCGTTATCCTTCATAGGCATCTTTTAACGAAGGACTGGAGTCTTTGTTGTATAACCTTGGTCGTTCTCCATGTCTTCGCTCTATACAGCGGCACCATTGTGACACTTGCTTTGAATATTCTAACTTTGGTGTGAGTCTATATTTCTCTGGATCTCTATGCATTATATAGTGTCAGGAATGCCCCTCTTGCCTTTCCAATTCTGGTCCTTACATCTGCATCTTTACCTCCTGATCTGTCAGTTGTTCTACCTAAATAAGTAAGGGCATCCACTTCTTCGACTCTCCCACCAGCATGATTTGTTCTTTGCTAATAGTGTTGAGTTTAGGAAGTTTGGTTTCTTCATGCTGATATCCAGTCCCAATTTGGGCATATTTTCATCAAGCTAGTCCATATAATATAACTGTCAATTGTAATATGTAGGTTCTTATGCCATGCTTGGTAGGAAACAGTGCAACTATTCGTTGTTTCTCCACTCAGGCACTGGAAACACGAGCTGAGAACATTGTCTTACACCAGATAAGTGGTGGCAAACTACTACCATTTTGGAAACATCAGTTGTTGTTTCGAATGCTCACAATGAGTGCACCCTGAAAAGGGCGTTAAGTGACGGGATGCAGTAGCTTTCCTCACATCTCGAGCGTGCTGATGAAGGTGGACCGGGTTCCTCCAGGCAGTTGTGGTAGCTTGGATTCATCTGCATGTTGCTCACTACTATGGAGATCACATCGAACCTCACCTTGTTAGCCAGAGTGTTGTCCTCGACAACAGCCTGTTTCCAGGATGACCAACGAGAAGGTCAGGTGAGGGTCTTGGCCAGTATATTTCTCCTGACCCTGGCTAACATTCTCTGATCAGTGTGTTCTGCCTGACCAGACGTTAGCCTCATCGTCCCTGAAAACATCAGTGTTAGTATGAAACCAAAAGTCCAACAACGGTATTAAAGGAAATACCAAAGAAATACCAAAGTGACACGGCTATTACTTTGGGGAAGGAAACCATTAGAAAATGCAGGATGAAGCAGACCTTTACAGAAAATGCATGCTGAAGTTGGATCACTGGGCTAACAGGCGCAAAATTAAAAACAGTATAACTCACACTGTCTTGAGGAATAAAGAAATAATTCAAAGAGGAAAAAATATCTACATTCTGTGTCAAATAAAACGACTTACAGTGCAGTCTAACCACTCTGGAGTAATGGTTGGTTGGTTATTGATCTATGGGCTTCTGCCCTTTAGCCCAATACCATATAGTGGTATCTGCAAGTATTTGTGAGCTGTTGTTTAGTTTCGTACAAAGTGTTCGATTTGTCTGGCCTTGGAGGAAGAAGCTCTTTCCTATAACCAGCAAGTGCCATAGGTTAAAAAAGATGATGTTCAACAGTTTCATAGGGATATGTGCACAGCCAGCGGTCTGGAGTATGTTTTGGTTGGATTCTACTCAAATGACTGTTACGTTATATGAGTGAAGTTAGAAAATGGTGCTTTGGCCTCTTCCTTTCAGGAGGATGATATTGTCTGAGTGTAACATATCCAAGAACAGGGTCACTGCCACACTGACTGTACGTCTTAAGAAAGAGGTAGAAGTACAGTCTAACCCTTTATGGGGTAGAACACGCTGTGTGGCAAAGCTGAGAATAGTACCACTGTCATTAGGAATTACAATTTGATCTCACCCTTAGGCTAATGTGACAGAGACGAAAATAGGTTCACTACGCAATGAAAACTGGTATCATGAACCATTAGCAGTGATGTCTAACCTCTCCAGGACACTCTGTGTATAACAAAAACAAATCGATTTCTCTTTCTTCTTCGTTTGTTCTCAATCTCTCACTACCAAACCCTGAAAGGGCCTAAGTAGCAGAATGTAGTCCAGAGAACGGAATGCGTTGTGTCGTAGTTTACAGCTTGGTTGCGATATTTGCACCTTTCGGTCCAACACATCTGACTTCAGCAAGCATTCCCTTTTCGATTCCTTCTCCTTAGCCAGTCTGCCCTGCTGCAGCCTGTTATCCAGGATCACCACTAGAAGGTGTAGAAGGGTCTTGGCAGCTCTGGTTCGCTGGCCCTGACGCTAGCAGTCAGCTATGGGTCGCTGACCACTGCAGCTCTCGTGCGCTACTCAGCATCTTGATCCCCATTTCTCATTCATTCAGTTTGGCTTGGTCGGCTCTGGAATAATGAGAATTGTAAAGATAAACACATATTTCGCATTTTAAACCTTTGGATTGTCTGGAATGCAGTGACGACGATACATAACAGAAGCATGAAAGAAGCTGATTAACATTATATTAACCGTATATCATTTTTTTTTTAAGGCGGGGGGGGGGGGGGGGGGGGGGGTAACCGATGGACTCAGTGGTGCCGGAGGTCGAGGGTCAGAACATTGTTTTTTTTCACGTTAATCTTCTGGTAAAAATTCCTCTTTTCAATGGGTAGCGAGTTCGGACCCCCGTGTTCAGTGTCGAGCACGTTCAAAATCCCTTGGCAGTTAGAAACCGAAAAGAGTAAGTGTAACGGCCACTGCCCGAACAAAATTCTAGCCAAAATTATTTGTACCTTCCTCCATGTGGTTTTTGAAGAGCAGCATAGATGGCGCCTAACTGGGTGTGGGTCTACTTAGCACTAGTGTTTGAGTCTATTAAGATGAGCTCGCACCCTTCAAAAAACTAGTTTTATACAGACTTTGCAAGAGGCTTCTAAACCAGTATAAAGACATTAAGTTAATTAAGGTTTAGTTCACGTTGTTAAAGACACGCCTACTTGAGTTGGACACTCTTGGCGACTTACTTTAGGGGCAGGTTACAGTGGCTCTCATCACATCCGGAGACGTGTTTGGGGTGGACCAGGGTTCTCCCGGCTGTAGTGCAAATGTAAGACTCGTTGGTAAGCTCACCACCAGGGGGACTACAGTGCCGATAGCCAGACTGCCCTGAAACAAGCTGTTTCCACGGAGAACTGCTTGCAAGTGAGATGGAAGGGGTCAATCAGTATGTTTCACCTGATCCTGTCTAACACAGTGGGGGGATGTGTATATTCGTATGGGAACGAACGAAACCTTAATCCTTGTGATCTGGTCACACACACAAAAACAATAAAACTATCCCCACATTGTGACCCAACAAATCTTCATTAGTGATTAGGTAATCACCATCAGAGTTTCACTCGTATTGTTGTTGTTTTAAAACAAATACGAATGTCTATCTAATTTGGTTAATTAATGTCGTACATTTATAATAGTTTTAAAAAATGTAAAGGGGCAGGTGGCAGAGCTGTTAGAATAACATGTTTTATTCAAAGGAGCATGAGCTCGAAGCCTCTGTGAATTCTAGTTTTATGTTTCTTTCAGGAGCTAAATTTAAACGTAAACTGCATATTGCTTGAGCAAGTGTCCTATTCAATTGTACAAGTCTTCTCCTACCCTGCCTCACCTACCACCTGCCGGGGGTGGGGGAACAATAATTGTAATGGGTTCTGCAATTAGAGCCTCTTTTTAAATAAATGTAAACAGGACATACTCCAGAGTGCCAGCTGTGCCCACATCCTTATGAAACTGTTAAGCATCATCTTTTTGAATGCCCTGCGCTTGTTAGGAAAGAGCTTCTTCCTCCGATCCCCGATTTAATGGAACACTCTGTACGGAATTAAACAACAGCGTGCAAACAACTTGCATATACCACTATATGAGATTGGGCCAAAGGGCAGTAGCCCACAGGTTATGGACAAAGAACTTATCTCATGCTGGTCGTACGTGGCGGACCAAAATGTGCATATATCAAAGCTAAGCTGTAAACTACGACACAACGCACTCCATTCTCCGAACAACATGCTGCTACTTGCAAAGCCCTTTTCATGGCTTGGAAGGGGAAGTTTGAGAATGAAGAAGAAGAAGAAAATAACCTATCAAATAAATCAAACTTCTCATTTAGTAACATTTTACTAAATGAGAGATGTATCTGTTTGGATTTTGCGTTCAATTAAATTCAAGTGCCGTCTCCACAAGAAAGGTTGGCTACAATGGACCTCCAATATCCTATGTCTCTTTTCTGGAAGGTACGCTCTGCCACATTGACATTAGTCCATCTTTCGATGCTACTCTCCCACTTGATGTTCGTCCATCACAAGTGATGAAGACCACTCTCTTTGTTCAGCCGTGTGGACAGTCTTTTCTCTTGATGTGTCCATGATGTTCGTCTATCACAAGTGATGAAGACCACTCTCTTTGTTCAGCCGTGTGGACAGTCTTTTCTCTTCCTGTGCCCGCTGAAACGGGTGACCTGCGCGGTGATTTGGATTAAAGTGAGAAAGTAACTGCGCCTTTTGTCAACCTCGCTCTCTGGCCCTGAGCTACCTTTGGCCAGTGGCAAGACATAAATCAAGACGACAGGATGCAGATTTCTCCTCAAGGTTTACTTCCGAAGCCCTTCCGCAAACAGGTATCCCACAAGGCAGCGGAAGGGGGATGAACATCAAACGTTGTGTGTCGTGCCTTTTCCATAACCACAAGAGGTCGTAGGGACATCACTCAGAGTGTGAGTGAGTCTGGCATCTCTCCTCGGCTGTGTTGTTCATTATAGTAGTGTCTAAATTTCTCACACACCAATTTCGTGAACTTAGGCCGTGAAATACGACACATGTTTAAGCGTAGTGCCATTAACATAACCGATATCCAGACCAGAATAATCGAATGGAAGAAATCACAAAAAATGAACGAATTAACCAGTCCAAACGCAAAACAACACCACGTTTCCACGAACACAAGTGTAAGTCGTCGATTAGTGTAGATTCCTGACAAATGCGTCGTCTGGCGGCATCCATAATGAACCAAAATAGTAGAGCAATGTAGACCCGCAGCCAGTTACGGCGCCATCTTTGTTGCTGCTCGCCTCTTGTCTCGACGGTACATTCTGCTAGACTGACATTAGTCCATCTTTCGATGTTGCTCTCCCACTTATAGCGCTGTCCACCTCTTGTCCGCCTACGTTCAACCTTCCCATCAAGTATTGTTTTCAATAAATTATCGTGCCTTTTTATATGACCAAAATATGTTACTTGTCTAAATTTAATGTATGTCAATAGTTCTCTACCAATGCGAAAAGGCGAGTGCCGTTTTTGGAAATATGCGAGCAAACGTTTGGGACCGACAACGAATCAGTGTCGCCACCAAGAACAGTGTGTGTCGTGCTGTTGTGCTAACCACCCTTCTGTACGCATGCGAAACACGGACAGTCTATAGCAAGCAAGTCAGGAAGCTTAATCATTGCCACGTAAACTGTCTCCACCAGCTGCTCAGGATATAGTGTCGAACTCTGTGGTCCTCAGCAGGACTTGACTCTGGCATATGCTGCAGAGAGCCCAGATTAAGATAAGATGGACTGTGCCCGTTGTTTGCATGTCAGATGAGCTCCTCCCTAAGCAACAGTTGTACGATGAGATCAGAGCAGCGCCCGCCGGCAGGTGGAAGGGGAAAAGAGGGGAAGGGGGTCAAAAGAAACTGTACAGAGACACTCTAAAAGTATCTGAATAGTTTCACCATTGGTGTCGTTGCCTGGGAGCTGCTTGCTCCGAACCGCTCAAACTGGCGCACTGCCATCACACATTGTTATAACAATTACTCTTGCAGAAAACAATTACTCTGAAGCGCAAGTACAACGAGCTGTATATGAGGTCAGAATCCAAGACGGTCCAAATACAAACACTGTTCGTGTGTGTCATATGTGAGATTTGTCACATTCAGATCGGATTGTACCATGGATCTACAGTAGGCTTTGATTGTACGGTCATATACCGTCATATGTTTGGCTCAAGTGACCATCAAATCATCCGTTGGGATCTTATTGCAGGAAAAGAAGTAAACATAAACACGCGAACATACGACTACTCTAAGGCAGATGTTAAGAGGATGAAAGAGGCAGCGAACCACATAATCTGGAAAGATATTGTTGTAGGAACAGATGTTGAACAGGAGTGGGAAAGTTTTAAAACAGTTCTAGAAACGCTAAAAGAGGAATGTGTTCCATGTAGGGAGGTAAACCCCAAGCGTAAAAAGTGGATAACTAGATTTGTAGTGAAATGTAGAAGAGCAAAAAATAAAGCATGGAAAAAATATATAGAGGCAGGTAAATCAAAAGAAACATATGTAAAATATTTGGACAAGCAGAACATATCCCAGAAAGCGAATAAAACAGTAAAAATAGACTTTGAAAAAAAACTTGCTCAGAGGATCAAGACTGACAGTAAAAGCTTCTTCTCTTATGTTAGAAATAAACAAAGAACGAAAGACAAAGTAGGCCCTCTCATAGACAGTACAGGGAAAATAATATCTGATAATAGGGAGGCAGCTAATCTGCTCAATCAGTACTTTGGCACAGTCTTCACAAAGGAGGACTGCTCCGAGATCCCAGAGCCTATAGATATTTTTCAAAGAGACATGGATACAGCGGGATTAAGATCAATCTGTATTACAGAGGAAATGGTTTTTAAAAAATTGGAGGGGTTGAAAGTGAATAAATGTCCAGGTCAAGATGGTATTCATCCAAAATTGCTGTATGAAATTAGAGACCAACTAGCAAAACCATTGGCTATATTATGTTCTCAATCACTTACAAAAGGGATTGTTCCACGGGATTGGAAAGATGCAGGAGTGATCCCCTTATTCAAAAAATCATATCCAGCAAATTATAGACCGGTGAGTTTAACGAGCATAGTCTGTAAATTGTTAGAGTCAATAATCAAAGAAAACATTGTAATGCATTTAGACAAATTTAATCTAATTAGAAATAATCAGCATGGGTTTACTAGAGGGAGATCATGCTTAACAAATCTATTAGAATTCATGGAGGAGGTTACTAAAATCATAGATAAAGGGGAGCCAGTGGATGTTATTTATCTAGACTTTGCAAAGGCCTTTGATAGAGTACCTCATCAAAGATTATTTCGAAAGTTAAAATCACATGGAATAGGTGGGGAAGTTGCCAAATGGATTGAAAATTGGTTTACGGGAAGAAGGCAAAGGGTGGGCATAAATAAGGAGTACTCTGAGTGGAGTGAAGTGAAAAGTGGTGTGCCACAGGGCTCGGTTTTGGGACCAATTTTGTTTTTGATATATATAAATGATTTGGACATTGATATGAGATTCATGATTGCAAAATTTGCTGATGACACAAAACTATGCAGTAGTGTCTCATCTAATGCAGAAGTGGATATATTGATGTCGGATTTAGATAAAATTCGAGAATGGTCTATAAGCTGGCAAATGGAGTTTAATGTAGATAAATGTACAGTCATCCACATGGGAAGATACAATATGGAACATAATTACAGAATGGGAGAAAACAATATTAGAAAGATAGATAAGGAAAGGGACCTAGGGGTTATAATAGATCATACAGGAAAGGTGAGTGAGCAAGTTAAAGTAGCAGTGAAAAAGGCCAATGCAATGTTAGTTATGATAAAAGGAAATATTAAACATAGGAGCAAGGAAGTGATCGTCAAACTGTATAAAGCTTTAGTTAGACCTAGATTGGAGTACTGTGTACAGGTGTGGAGTCCTTATCATAGAGGGGACATACACATGCTAGAAAGAATACAAAAAAGAGCGACAAAGATGATAGTGGGATTCCAGAATTACAGTTATGAGGAACGACTCAGAAAAACCGGCCAACAGTGTCTCAAAGAGAGAAGAATTCGTGGTGACTTAATACAGGTTTATAAGATGATCAGAGGAATGGATAAATTAGACTATAACAAGTTTTTTTTAAAATACAGCCACCTACAATAACACGAGGGCATAGCTACAAGCTGACTAAAGAGAGGTCCAGGTTAGATATTAGGAAATATTTTTTTAGTCAGAGAGTGGTGTCTGCTTGGAATGCATTGCCAGGGGAGGTAGTGGAGGCAGGGACAGTTAATGCATTTAAGAATAAACTGGATGCCCATAGCTTTTAGAGCAAGGTGATGTAAATGTAACTGGTTGTATACAGACTCTGCAGGGTCTTCTAAACCAGTATAAAGACGTTAAGTTAAGTTATATCAGATTTGTCACATTCAGATCGGATGCTTGCTGAAGTTGGATGTGTTGGACCGAAAGCTGCAAATATCGCATTGAAGCTGTAAACTACGACACAAAGCATTCCGTTCTCTGGACTACATTCTGCTACTTTAAGCCCTTTCAGGGTTTGGTAGCGGGAGATTGAGAATGAACGAAGCCAGGCCATATACCGTCAAATCAGATTTGTCACGTTCAGATAGGGCTATACCATGGATCAACAGCAGGATGTAGCTGTACGGTCATATACCGTCACATCAGAATAATCATGTCTGACGCTGTCGCCATGTTCGCCTGCGATGGGCAGCGAACAACTAACAATAACAACCCATGCCTACTCTTGTCAGAACGTAGCTATTTGTTTGTTTCTCTTTCCATGAAAAATTTAACATCTTCTTCTGTATAACCACATTTCAAAAGCCTCTATTTTGGATACCAACCGTTTGTTTATTAATTAACATTACGAAATCTCAACCTTTCAATTGTCAATCATTGACAATTGAAAGGTTGAGATTTCGTAATGTTAATTAATTGACTCAATGTAATGTTTAAAAAATGCGACCGGCAAATGTTAAAAGTTTATCGCTAACTGGAACTGGGCCAGACAATAATCACAATGTTCTGGTCCTGTCTAGCAACATTCACTCGATTGATAACCACCTCTGACGATCCGTTAGCAATGCATTTCACAGGTATGGTGCAATAACAGTGTACACATCAGCTCTATGTCAGTATGTGCATGTACATCCTGGAAGGGATAGGCTGTTGAAAAAAGGTAGGTGGCAACATTTTTGGCATAATATGTGATACTATTACTTATTAGATATAATCTCATTTAATGTGTAATTAATTTAATTTGATTTAATGAATTGAATGATAATGTCAATGAATATGCGAGTGTTGTTATCGATATAGTGAATTATTAATCAAGCTCAATCTCATTCAAGATCGAAAACTTTAGACCTTTTTACTTTAGTAGCCTACTTAGTACTTCACTATAAAAAGTAGACTATAGATCTCTATAGTGAATAAGTGTCTATAGTATAGGATAGTCTACTTGTTAGTACTTACTTCAATGGCTATTTTGATAAACTGCTCTTGTAGGGATTACTACTCTGCATGCTTTCCTAAATATATGTTTATGGTGTATATAGTCTACTATACAGTCATTATATATATATTGTCTATATGTTGTTGTTGTTTGCGAAAGTCCACAATGAGTAGGTTACTCTTTTGTGTCCCCTGAAAAGGACGTTAAATGGCAGGTCGTAGTAGCTTTCATCACATCCCGAGCGTGCTGATGAAGATTGTGCTATGCTTGGTCTAATCTGTGTGGCGCTCACTACTAGGGGGATCACATCAATCCACATCTTGTCAGCCTGGCTGCCTTGAAAACAGCTTGTTTCCCGGGAACGCTATATGGAAGAGAGATTGTTGTCTTGGTCAGTGAATTTTGTTTGACCCTGATGCGACGTCCTGGTCAGTATGTTGTGGCTGACTGGACTAATGTCTCAGTTCCCCATATCATAGCCATAGTCGACCTGTACTTCTACAAGGATAAATGTCCCTGTACAGGTTTCAGCTTTGGTGTGAGCTGGATGCAGCCGAGAAGAGAATTTCCTGCTTAAATAGGCTAGGCTCGAGCAGTTTATTACTCTGCTGTGTTGGGAAAAGTGCAGCGGTGAGTGGTTAGCCGATGTGTGAGTCCTTCTTAAAAGACTCAAACAGTAGAGCAAAGTAGATCCGCAGTCTTTTAGGCACCATCTATGCTGCTCTTAACAAACCATGGCCGGTGTTATGCCATGTCACACAGTGAGTCATCTCTTACAACATGCTCTCTGTGGGGCAGTGGTGCTATTCTTGTCCTTGTCATCCACAAAGATGGCGAACCACTCGGTCAATATATATATATATAAAGGCCTATATAATAATGAATGTAAATATCTCAGCAATGTGAGTACATTGTAAGAAGCAACTGGGTATACATTCATTTAGGTCCTCATTTTAAAATGGGTTCAACAACAGAAATCATATGTAGTAATTTTCAGCAATTAATAAGTCATGAACAAAGTCAAATAATAGGATTTATATGCAGGGCTCCCTCATGACAATTTCTTACTTGACCCACTCTGGTCACACCTGGAGACTAGGTGCACCGAAAGGTGCAAATATTGCAGTCAAGCTGTAAACTAGCAACACAATGCATTCCGTTCTCCGGACTACATCCTGCTACTTGCAAAGCCCTGTTCAGGGCTTGGTAGCGGGAGATTGAGAACAAATGAAGAAGAAGAAGTATTAACATGATATGCAACTGATATACATAACCAGTGCTTTTTCCTAGAAAAATTGTGGTAATACTGTGTTTTCTTGTTAAAAAAGGAATGTATTTTAAACCATTATTTTAGCTACAGTATGATAAAGTATTTAAACAGGAACGCAGTTTTTTTTAAAATGTGGATTGTTTCGTTGTTTCGAATGCCTACAATGAGGTTTACTCGTTTGTGCGCTCTGAAAAGGATGTTAAGTGGCAGGTTGCAGTAGAGTTCCTCACATCCTGAGTGTGCTGATGAAGGTGGACTGGGGTCCTCCAGGTGGTGTTGTGCTATGCTCTGCTTTATCTGTGTGGTGCTCACTACTCACATTGATCCACATTTTGTCAGCCAGGATGCCTTGAAAACAGCTTCCAGGGAACGCTATATGGAAGAGAGATTGTGATCTTGGTCAGTGTATTTTGTTTGACACTAACTAACATGTCTGATCAGTATGTTGTGCCTAACCAGATGTTAGTCTTCCTTCCCTTAATATGTGGATAAACACACCCATAAAAAAAATCACTGTACATAATGTTATACATTGTTCTCACTGATCTTTATTAATTCAATTACCCAGCTGATAGAATTGTTGGACGAGATGGAGAAATGTGAGTACATACCAGGACTTGAAAGTGAGGCAAGCAAGACAGGAGAGATATTGATAGATGATTCAGCCCTGATTGAGTTTCCATCAATAGTGGAAGACCAAGCCTATTCACAGGAAGCAGTTTCACGAGTTGAGGTGATGGACTATGGTGATGAATGTTTCTTGTTGAAGCAAGTCCTTACATCACGAGAATGTGAAAATTTCATCCAGGAAGGAGAGAAAGTAGGATTTGGTCTGATTGGATGTGCCCGTGAAGACTACAGGAGCTCAGACAGGTCAGTATGTTACATTTATAATTTATCACTGTTATCATTATTGCCATGAACCAGGAGTGTATGCCATGCCATCTCAACCCCCAAACAAGATAGACTCTCACACAAAACAAAAATATAATGTTGGGTTGCTGTTCCAAAAACCAGATTTAGTCCTACAGTGAATCTCGGCCCACTGTGAGTTCTCTGGAAACGAGAAGGCAGACGAGCTCGCAAACGTTGGCAGTGGCGATGCACAGACTTGCCATCTACAGAGCCATAAAGAAACAGAAACACATAAAATGATCCATGAGGAAAGAATGGAGAGACCAGCACAATGAATACAAAGAAAATGACAACTTAGATAAAGTTGGCAGATGTGGGCAGGCAAAGATCTTCAACTATGGGCCTGAGCACCATACAAGATCTAAAAACAGTGGCGTCACACCGTTCCAACTGGAGATCATTTGTTTCTGCCTTATGCGCTGTATTCAGAACATAGATAGATAGAGATATCATAAATATATGTATGTATGTAAAGTTATAGTACGTAAATGTCTTCTCCTTCTTCGTTCGTTCTCAATCTCCCACTACCAAACCCTAAAATGGTAAGTAGCAGAATGTAGTCCAGAGAACGGAATGCGTTGTGTCATACTTTACAGCTTGGCTGCGATATTTGCACCTTTCGGTCCAACACTCCGACTTCAGCAAGCATTTTTTGAGTACCGGGTTAGCATTCCCTCTTCGATCCCTTCTCCTTAGCCAGTCTGCCCTGCTGCAGCCTGTTATCCAGGATCACCGCGTGGAGGTGTAGAAGGGTCTTGGCAGCTATAGTTCGCTGGCCCTGATGCTAGCAGTCAGTTATGGGTCGCTGACCACTGCAGCTCATGCGCTGCTCAGCATCTTGATCCCATGTAAATGTATATATATATATATATAGTTATATTACATAATGCATTTATATTAACAACAATAATATAATTTTGTTTTTTTTCCTCCTCCAGAATTTCGTTTCAGAGCCCAGAACTTGCTACATTGTTATGGAAGAGAATAAAAGGACAGCTCAAAAATATTGTTATTGGTGGAAGTCCTCAAGATGTACACATAGAAGGATCACGTTTATTAATGCAAGGCACGTGGATACCAAAGCGTCTTAATGATGTACGATATTTTCTTCTTTATTTGATCTCAACTCTATTTCAAGCATAGGTTACAAACAGATTTCTACATTTTGACTACATTTTAGCTAACTTAACAAAACAGACCTTTGTCTAGTTCTTAGTCGACCTGTACTTCTACAGGGGCGAATTCTCCTAGTATGATCTGGATGTAGTCGGGAAAAGGATTTCCTGCTTAGCGAGTTAGGCTCAAGCAGCTTATTACTCTACTGTGCTGGGACAAGTGCCATGGAGTGTGGTTAACCGATGTGCGAATCTATCTTAATAGACTAAAACACTAGAGCAAAGTAGACCCGCAGCCTGTTAGGCACCATCTATGCATGCTCTAAACAAACCACCTAACCATGGCCATGTTATGCCATGTGACACAGTCAGTCACCTCTTAGGACATGTTCTCTGTGGGGCAGTGAGGCTATTCTTGTTCTTGTCATACACAAAGACCCCGGCGGACCACTCGGCAAACCTTAATCTAGTAGCTTAATTTATCGTTTGAAACTGAAATAATGCTTTATTATTTGTACAAAGGTTAAATATAAGATGTTGTGCATGTAACAGAAAAAGCAAGTGCTGCCTGAAAGCCCTCGACAAATCTAAGAACAGAGCACAGGCAATAATTGAAGTAGTCAAACTATTGGATGAAAAGGGGTTAAAGGATAACAGAATAGTGTTTTTGTGCAACTGCATGGACATTTTGCAGGCCACACAAAGAGAACCACGAAATAGTATGGAAAGGGAACTGATATGCCAGCTAAACAAACTCTCAGACCACAATAAAATCACCCTCCAGTGGATTCCAGCTCATTGTGGCATACCTGGGAATGAATGGGCGGACAGGCTAGCCAGGGAGGGAGGACAGAGATAAAAATTCATCAACCCAGTGTCACTGCCAGAAGTCAAGGCAAACATCCCAAAAAAATATAAACAACAGTGGATAGAGAGAACAAACAGTAAATACCCACAGGACCCAATCAATAGACTTAATTGGAAACAGTATACCACAATTTTTTGCCTCAGAACAGGTCTTTGCAGAATAAATGCACACATGCATAAAATGAAAACAGCACAGACTGCACAATGCACATGTCAGAGAGGACCCCAGACTCCAGAACACATCCTGTAAACATGTCCACTGCACCAAGACTCCCGTAAGAAGACCTGGCCCAAGGAGAGAAACATACAAGACAAACTGAGGAACCATTGAGGACCTGCGACTGACGTGTCACTTCACGGATGCAGCCCATCTGGTGGCATAAAACGAGCATACGAAACCGAACGCAAAGAAGAAGAAGAAGAAGAAGAAGAGTGCATGTAACCTTTACAGATGCCAATGAAGATGTTGGACTCGGCCGAACCAGAATTTGTGTGGGAAGTAAGTAGATTCTGGTTACACGGACAAACTGAACTAATGCTTTGACGGATGTACCACCATCATTTGTCCATTCACCATGGCCTATAACTATTGTCTCAGAAAAAGAAGTACAACAGAGCGACCTCCATCTCACTCAACCTTTTCTCTGTTTGCCTGAAGTCAACAATAGGACTGGGGTGAATGTGGCATCAACATAGATGGGTGACTCCTCAACCATATGAGATTTCCAGATGATATCACACTCGTCACAGAGACACCCCCCGAAGCAATAAAGATGATAGTATCTCTGGTTGTGGAGGACAAGAAAACAGGCCTCCCACTTAATATAAGAAAATCCGCAATCGCTTTGTGGAACCCAACCCTGTGTTTCTAAATGAAACGCCCCTAGAAGATGTCAACCAATATTTCTACTATTTCTGTCTTCTCAACGTGAGAAATAACCTGAAGCCAGAGATTGCCAGGTGCAAATGAGTGGGTTGAGCTGCCTTCAATTCAATCAACATGGTAACAGATGCCACGAAAAGCATCAGACTGTGAGCATAAATCTTCGATTCAATGGTCCTTCAAGCAAAGTAGACCCTAGTCTAGTTAGTGAAACCTGGTCTCTGACAAAAGCCATGGAGAATCAGTTAAGGGCAACACATGCCTCACTCAAGCGCTGTCTCATGGGCCTATCACTTAGACAACAGTGCCAGATAGGCCTATACAACAGTGACATCCAGGAAATGTCACACATCAATGATATTCTACAGCATGTCAACAGCTCCAAACATCACTGGGTTGGCTGTGGGGTCAGAAAAAAAGACTCCCTGATTAGCACAGTGGCAGAGCACTTATTTTTCACGATGAAGGTATGGACTTCAACTTCCATTTACAGTACGCTCCAGTCAAGTCAACCCAGTTGTAAATTGTACCAGGAATACTGTTAGGGGCAGAAGATGCAGCACAGTGAATGAGCTGACAGCAGCCAGCAACACATAGCTGAAGTCTTGCATCAGGGTCAGTGAACCAGAGCTGAACAATACCCTGTTCCACCTCGAAGCAGCGGCCCTTGAAACATACTGCACTCGTATAGTCTGTATAAGAGAATAGAGATCACAGTGGGAAGATAAACCCTGGTACCCAAGTAAATCAGCTGAAATTTGATGTATTGGGCCAAAAGGCACAGATATCAAAGCCTCGCTGTAAATTATGACACAACATCCTTTTCAAGACAAACGCCAAAGAAGAAAAAATACTGTTCTGGAAGAAAAGGCAGTGAGGGAAGGAACTGGCCAACCCACCTCCTAAATAAGGTGTGACCTCATACAAAATAATCTCTTAACACTTCTTCCCTGACAGCAATGTCTGCTATGGAACTACCTTTACCTACAAATTTCTCAAACCTCCCCCCTCAACCTATGGGAAACTACTATAAATATTTTTTTAAAATAAAAATTGTAATTAATAGCAATCATATTTGTTTCCTTCTTTGTACATTTTACTTATTACTTTGTTAACTTTACAGTTTAACGAGACCAACATATATTTAGTTAGTCTATTCTATGTTTCATTTTTGTATAATCAGTTTACATAAATTATCTTATTATTCGTAGGTTTTTAGGCTGTGTCGATATCTACCAGGGGGCCACTTTGCGCCGCACAACGATGGCTATTTTGTACATTCAGCTACTGAACGATCTCTTCAGACATTTATGTTGTACCTTAATGGAGATTTCTCTGGTGGTAGCACTAACTTCATTGATCCTTCTCAGAAATTATACAAGGTAATGCTAGCGGCCTGTGCTAGCTATTATTGTGATGTTTTAAGTCGAGGCCTTTCATATTCTTCTTCTTCTTCTGCATTTGTTCTCAATCTTCCACTACCAAATCCTGAACATGGCTTTGCAAGTAGCAGGATGTAGTCCAGAGAACGGAATACATTGTGTTTACAGCTTGACTGCGATATTAGCACCTTTCAGTCTGACACATCCATCTTTGACAGGGACTTCCATATGATATAAGCGCATCCTGTCATAGAAGATATCAAAGTATGATGTATATATGTAAATATCTTATTCTTCTTAGTTCCATGTTACATTTTCCAAGAAGTTAAAAACTGATGACATTTTTGTTTATATCTGTTTAAGGTCACACGCTCTTTTTTTTGGTCTGATTTCATCACAAAACAGAACATTGCTTATTGCAGCCACACAACCAGGAAACCTTATCATACATAGAAGCATCAAATTTGAATGTAAATATACCTTGACTCCTACATGCAGATTGTTTTTGTTCATTTTCAAATTTAGCCACTGGGCGACCACTGTCTTTTAATTTAATTTTCTTTGGTAAGCTCAGAGAGCTAAATGCACCTTGTTTTAATTCACAAATATAAATTTCAAACAAAACACCAGGACTCTGACTCCTGAGTCCAGTGTGGCCATGATGTCCGGAAGTTCAGCTGAGGTTGCATAGCCTCCATTGTCACGGCAACTGATTCAATGTAAGGGCAAGTGTGAACTGAGCCCTAGCCTGTCTATAATGTAGAAACAGATGCTGCGGAAGTCTTTCTGGGTTTGCCAATAATTGGGCATTTATTCAGAGTATAAGTTACAAGTTATTAATTATTACTTATTAAGGTTTCAAAAATATATTGCTTAGTAAAAACAATGAAGGGGGGGGGGGGGGGGGGAGTTTATTGACATCAGTGAGTCCATAGGCAATGGTTGCGAGTTGTCTTACAGTTAAATATCAATTGCGCTTGCGTGAATGACATAATCAAGTAGAGCCGTTAAAAAAAATTCCACAAACTAAATCAGAAAATGCAAACACGTTTGAGAGGTCGATTTCAGTGACTATGGACTGGAAAGGGTTAATTTAAGTTTCTTGAGAGGTCGATTTCAGTGACTATGGACTGGAAAGGGTTAACTTCAGTTACTTAAGAGGTCGATTTCAGTGACTATGGACTGGAAAGGGTTAACTTCAGTTACTTAAGAGGTCGATTTCAGTGACTATGGACTGGAAAGGGTTAATTTCAGTTACTTGAGAGGTAAAGACAAGATTATTATGCTTATAAAACCTTGTGAGTGCATGCTTGCTGCTTATTCTGTCCTCTCTCTCTTTTACTGTAATTGACTATTAAATGTTTATTCATCATTAGGACAAAGATGGAAAGTTCTGTGCTGAAGAAGAAAACATTCTTTGTCGAATTCATCCTGAGAATGGATTGGCTATTATTTTCAACCACAATAGATTGCATGAGGGTGAAAAATTGGGGTGAGTTGAGTAATACTGGAAACTAAAATAAGAATTAAAACCACACAAAATATAAATCTAGATTTATGAAAGAACTATAACAGATGATGCTGGAATTTTCCATATTTTTCTAATTGTCTACCTTCATCTGGAACTGTTTTTTTTCATAAAACTGCATTTTAACCTTTAGGTGTTTTTCAATCGCCATATGTTGCTAATATATATTAACCACTTACATTCTGACCTAATTATGCTAGTTTGTGTCTTACAGCTTATGGCAAGTGCCACAACTTCAAATGTCAATTAGTGTTTTTCAAAATAAAATCCATTAATATTAAACAGAAACAATGCAGATAAGCCTGAAAATATGAACATTATGGTAAACGGGACCAAGATCAAACAAGTACAGGAGTTCAACTACTTGGGCAGTGTTTTCACACAGGATGGAGGTTTAGATAGAGAGATTGAGATCAGATGCCAACAAGCAAATGCGATTGCATACCAGCTGTCACCATTATTGAAACACCCTAACATGAACATGTCCACAAAAAGAATGCTAATCAACAGTATATTCATGCCAACTCTCTGTTACCAGCGCCAAATATGGACTTGAACAAAAACTCTAGAGAGAAAGATCACGACATGTGAGATGAGATTCCTCCGCAATGAAAATGTGAAAAGAATAGTTGAAGCAAGACCCTGCTCGGAATATATTGATGAAACGAGAATCAATTGGTTTGGCCACCTAATGCGAATGCATCCTGACCAACTAGCCCTGTGCGCCTATAACGAATGACGTTTGGGGTTTCGCAACCGTGCAGGCCAAGAACATGATGGACAGGAAATGTTGTGGATATTCTAAATCGTCATGGGATGACGACCACTTCAGCGACACGTCTGGCCCTGGACAGAAAACTACGGCACCTCACGGCACAAGTGGATAAGACAAGACAATATTAGACAAACTGAGTTAAAATGATGATCTAATGACACATATTAACTATTGATGTCATGAAGTATAAAAGTAGATATTAATTGTTGACACCACGTTCAGTCTTGAGAGACAATGGACTTCAGCGACCGAGAGAGGCCATTGTGATTGTTATTTCAGCCTCTGTCGCACTCGTTATGAGTCTGCATGGTGTCGCAGTCCAGCTTCTCAAGTCTGCAGGTCAGCATGCCATGGTGTGTTGACTGTCTACAGCGAAGCTGACATCATCTCTTTCTAACATCTGGGAAGGCATGATGATATGGTGGACCTCTGTTGTCCAGACAGTAGATCTCCTCTCTCCACACAGTCGGTGAATGCAAGGGAATGACAGGTTGATACTGCTTGACATTGGTGGCATCGCAGTTGTTGTCAGACTGACATTGGTGGCATCGCAGTTGTTGTCAGACTGACATTGTTAACAATGCCAGACTGTCTTTGGGACTCCAGCCTTTGATTTGATTTATGGGTTTACTCCCAAAGCCTTTCAAGGCAATGGAAGTTTGAGATGAGAAAGATGGACAGTTCTATAAGATGTGTTTAGGGGTCTGGACTCCAGCTCCACATGGGCAGTCACTTGTGTGTGATATCTTGAGCTGATGTAGGTGACCCAATAGTCTGCATTGGCCTGTTCTTAAGCGAAAGATGGTGATTGTTTGTGTCTGTGGAGCTGATGGATTGGGTCAGGTCTATTGCTCACATCCATGTCTTTCTTCCATTTTGAGCTGTGCTGATTGTGGATGATAGTTTTTGCCTCTTGGTAAGACTCTAGAATCCCCAAGAGCTAATCACTCAGGGAAGCTTTCTCATCCATAAAGACTGCATTAGACCATAGCCTGTTTGTCCCCCTATTCAACTCCGCCCTTCTCCCTGCAATGTGTTATGTCGCAAAAACCTGGTCACTTAAAAAATAAATGGAGTCCAAAATCAAGAGTCACCCAAGCGGCCCTCAAGACACATATGATTTGCTCCACAACCAACATTTGAAAGGTCTTCACAACACCAACGTAGGACAAATGTCTTTGGTGAAGGATGTAGTTACCCATGCAGACAAGGTAAAGTATCACTGGACTGGTCACCTGCTTCAGAGAACTTATGATCGTTAAAGCACAGCGACGGCAGTTTGGTACCCACGAGACAGAAAGCAACCATAGGGAAGACCACCTGCGCGCTGGTCTGACTCCCTCAAACTCAGAAACGGCATCCACGATGCTACAGATGGGAAACTTATCACCAACTTGTTCACCGTGGCCCGAGACAGAAGACAATGGAAGCAAAGTTGGAACCCGTATTGGCGTAATCCCCTCTGAGAAGTGGGTCGTCCAGTAATGTCTATTTACAGCAAAAACTTACAATAATAAAGTACACATATAGGCAACAAATAGCAGCTGTAAATAAATTATGAGAATTGTTGCTGATTTGTGGAATAAAAAGAATAAAAAAATATTTTTGATAAATTAGTCGCCTTTTAAATGTTTTTGATTAATAGATCAACTTTATTTTAATCGATAACAGCCGTACTTTTTATCTCCTGCAGTGATGGAAAGAAATATATTCTGCGAACAGACATTATGTTTGAGAACTCCACCCCTGTCAAGATGAGCAATAACCAACATGAGGCAGTTAGATTGTTTCAAAATGCTGACAGACTGGAGGTAAGTTGACCATAAGATCTTTGTGAGACACAAAGTATGTGCAAGAATTTTGTGGTCAGATGAGAACAAAGGAAAAGTATGCAACGTAAATGCAGTTTTACAGAATGGTAACAAAAGTTTACTGACTTTTTGATATGTATAGGTCTTTGTTCAAATTTGCTTTCATCTATCTTCATCTTTTGGGAAGGAAGACTAATGTCTGGTCAGGCAACATAAACTGATCAGACATGTTAGTCGGGGTCAGGAAAAACATACTGGCCAAGACCCTCACCGTGGCTTCTTAGAAGCCCTCACTGGAAACGGGCTGTTTTCATGGCAGCCTGGCTAACGGGGTGAGGGATCGATGTGATCCCCATAGTTGTGAGCGACACACAGATGAAGCTAAGCATTACACAACCGCCTGGAGGACCCTGGTCTACTTTCATCAGCACGCTCAGGATGTGAAGAAAGCCACTGCAACCCGCCACTTAACGTCTTTCTTCTGCATTCATTCTCAATCTCCCGCTACCAAGCCCTGAACATGGTTTTGAAAGTAGCAGGATATAGTCCAGAGAACGGAATGCGTTGTATCGCTAGTTTACAGCATGACTGTGATATTTGCACCTTTCGGTCTGACACATCTGTCTTTGGTATCAGTTAAAGTCCTTTTCAGGACACACAAAAGAGTAAACTTACTCATTGTGGGCATTCGAAACAACTATCTTCAGCTTTCATTTCCCAATATGGAACTTGACAACATTATTCATTGAGAATAAAATTAGGCTGTTTAACACAAATGTAAAGTTGATCCTGGTATATGGCTCTGAGACCTGGCATGTCACTAAGTGCATCACATCCAGACTGCAGACCTTCAGAACATACTTAGTGTTAGATGGCCAGAGATAATGGCAACACACAGATCTGTGGGAAAGAACGTGGCAGCAACCAATAGAGCAGGAGATTGGAGGGAGAAAGTGAGCATGGATAGGACACACTCTCAGAAAGAAGCTGGACGGAACCCACTGGGAAGAAGATGAGTGTGGAATCCAAGAAACATTTAGTAACAAACGATCCAGGGGTGCAACACCTGACTGCAATAAGTCGCCTGTACCTACTCAGAACTATACAACTCATGGACCTCAGCCATCAATTGTGGTCACTAACGATCGACATGGCTGGTGCTTGTCGCCTGAACGGATTATTACTAATCATTTACAGTTCAGTTTAATTAATAACAATGGTTTATACATCTTCTTCTTCTTTCTTCTTCGTTTACTCTCAATCTCCCGCTACCAAGCCATAAACAGGATTTTGCAAGTAACAGAATGTAGTCCGGAGAACGGAATACGTTGTGTCGCTAGTTTATAGCTTGACTGCGATATTTGCACCTTTCGGTCCAACACATCCGTGTTCAGCAGGGTTTTTACACGATATGCTTGCCAGCCTCATGCACAACCCTCTTACTTAACATCTTTATACTGGCTTATAAGACTCTGCAGAGGCTATATACAGTTTCTTTTACATTCACTTGACCTAAAAATAACTATGGATGTCCAATCTATTCTTGAATGCATTAATTGACCCTGTCTTCAATATTTATAGACAGAGGGGGTTGGCGTGGGATTTTCATGTCTTCATGTGTGCCCCAATGACCTGATGGGTTACGAGATGAACTGAACTGAACTGAACTGAATGCATTCCAAGCATTCACCACTCTGACTAAAAAACAATGTCCTGGACCTTTCTGTCATTAATTTTTGGTTGTATTTTTTTTAAAAACTTGTTATATTGGATCTACCCATGTGGATGACTGTACATTTATCTACATTAAACTCTCATTTGCCAGGTCACAGACCATTCCTTAATTTTATCTAAATCCGACCTCACTGTATCCACTTTAGATGAGAAACTTCTGCATAGTTTTGTGACATCCGTGAATTTTGTAATCATTGATCTGATATCATTGTCCAAATCCTTTATATATATATCATGAACAAAATTTGTCCCAAATCCAAGCCCTGTGGCACTCTACTTTTAACCTCACACCACTTATGACATGCAAGGAAAGAAACAGATGCCCTATTCAGTGGCTCACTCAGGACTACCTTTAGTTAGTTGCTTATTGCAGGTGATGATGGTGACATCATCGGGCGGTTTTGTCTTGATGATGTAACTTGCGCTGTACCTGGATCATAGTGAGAAAGTAACTGCACTGGTCATCAACCTCACTCTCTGGTCCCTAGCTACCTTGGATCAGTGACAAGACATAAGTTGAGATGGCTGGAGGTAACTCAGGATGCAGGCACTCTGGTCCCATCACACTTGAGAGACCAGGGTCACCTGGAGACTCACGGATTTAGATCACCCACTCTGTCTGTTCATAACTTTGAGAGCCGACCACAGCACTCCAGAAGACTCTGTAGAGTCTGAAAACAACCATTTTCTCATTCCAGTAATGCAGTTCCACCACATAGTGACCAGCGAATGATTGAAATGTCCATGTCTCTCAAAGTCTCCCCCGCGCAGTCATGCTGGGGTCTGGGCTGATGGATAAGGGGTTGTCATTGGCCATCTCTTTCCTGATTGGAGGGCCAATACTGATCAGGGTTGTTGGTTTCGATACTACCTTTACTATTGTGCAAATGTTATCTCATTTGATATGTGATGTATATTTTATGTGCAAATTAGGAAATTCATAATTGATATTTACAGGCAGCAGGCAAAGCCTTAGAGGCTATGGAGTTGTACAGAAAGGCCTTCAAGCTGTCACCAGAACTGGCAGAGTCATATAATGGAGCAGACAAATAATTTGGATGTTGTTTTTATTTTCATGCACATTATTTATATTTAGCATCAAAGACAATATCAATGAGGATCAGCAGGCACAGGTTACCACTAAATGTACGTGTAAACAATATCGCACTTCATCAGAGACAGCTGACAAGGACCCAAGTCCGCCTCCATGCGGCTGCCCTGGAAACTGACTGCACTAGTATAGTCTGGAGGATAGAAATCGCAGTGTGAAGGCAAACCGGGTACCCAAAAAAAACCAGCAGCTGAAATTGAATGTGTTGGGTCAAAAGGTGCAGATATCGCAGCCTCGCTGTAAACTACGACTCAGCTCCGCACCCTCTGGCCAGGTCTGGCATCTCATTTCCCTATAGGTTGGGCATTCCTATAGAATAGGCTCAGGGTTCTAGCATCCTGTTCCACATGGGTACTCATTGGTGTGTGAGATCTTCAGTCGGTAAAGATGTTCTAGTAGTCTGCAGTGTCCAGTTCTCAGGCGAAATAAGGTAGTTTGTTGATTTTTTTTGAGTTCGTGAATTGGGTCTGGTGTACTGCTTATGTTTCTGTCTTCTCTCCATTGGTGTAAATACTGATTTCTGATGATGTTCTTGATTTCTCTGTGTGGTACTCAATGATTAAATTGTGCCTTTTTGCTGCCATCTTTTGCCAGAGCATCAGCTCTCTCGTTTCCCATGATTCTGCAATGGGATGGTAGCCACTGGAGCACTATTGTTGAGGATCTCTGGAGTTTTCCCAGTTCTGCTCTGATCTCTGATAACAGTGGTTCATTATTTGTTTTTTGTATTGTCTCTAATAGTACTCTGCAGTCCGTGAGTACAGCTATTTTTATTTGAGGTTGCCTTTCTGTTTGAAGTATTCTCAGTGCTCGCAGGAGGGCCATCGATTCTGCTCTGAGGTTTGTGGACAACTTTCCTGTTAGGAGGGCCTCTTCTGTTATATTTCCACTTTTGTGTCTCATGAATATGCCTCCTCCCCCATTTCGGCCTACCCCCTCTGCTGAACCATCTGTGTACACCTGTATCCATTCCTTGGTATTATATTTCTCCTCAATCATTGTTTGTGCTAGAATTTTCAGCTCGTGGACACTGTGTTGGCCTTTTCTTCTTATTCCTGGGATCTCTGTACTTATTTCGATGTTGTTTATGTTGCAGCTTGGCTCTTCATAGTTAATAAGTATTTCTATTTCTGTAGTTTGGTTGGGAATTAGTTCTCCATATTTTTGGTATAGGTGGTTTGATATATGAATGAAGTTCGTTCTCTTTAGCCTATTTTTAACTTGGTGTTTTAGTTTGATATGTATGGGATGATCAGGCATGCGTAGCATCTTTTCACTATGTGTCAGCACTCTTTCCTCTTGTCTAGTATTTAGGGGTCTTATATTTGTATATGTTTCCATTTTCTGGATTGGTGTAGTCTTCATTCCTCCTGTTATTTATCCTTAAACCTGAATTTTGAATTTTGGTTAGGCATTCCGTGTTTGTTTTTGATGCTGTGGTCCAGGCTGTCATGCCATATTCAAGTACTGGCCTGACTGTGCCAGTGTATACATTTTTGAGGATATTGCTATTTGCAATTTTATTGCTATTTTGTTAGAAGGACTTTATCCCTATTTTATTATTATGCTAGAAAGATATTTTTGTGTTTTTTTTTATTTAGCCAGGAACAAGTTACCATTATTTGTAATTGTAATTTATCTAGGAAATACTGTATAATCTTTTGGTAGCTAGAAACAAGGTAGGTTGTTGGATAATTTAATTCCTGATTTCGGCGCTGATCAAAGTGGGTAGTGCATAGTGCTAGCAACCTCATCACGTAAAACAAATTTCTACAGAAATCGCCACTGCAATATAAAATGCTTTGGTGCAGACTTCCTAAAGAAGGTTAACTGAGGCCCCTATACTCCGGCTGGAGTGAAAAACAGACAAGAAAGAGAAGTGAGTGAAGTATGAAAGCTCTTGTTGCTTTCTTTTGTTACATTGTTATGGACAAATTGTACAGAGAGCATGTAGTGATATTGTATGCTGTTATTGTACAATAAACTGTTGATTTTGTTATTTGTATTTTCTTGTTTATAATTTTTGTATTCTGAAAATGATTGACTATGAGAAAATCAGAAGATGGAACAATCAGCCTGCAGCATAATAATTAAATGTTGCAAAAGATGGCTAAAGAGGTTATGGAGATAGAGCTGCTAAGGAGGTTTATGCACAGGGATGGCTCAGGTGGTTTGTGGAGACAGAGATGTTAAGGAGGTTTATGCATACGGCTGGCTTAGCATGTTTGTGCACTGGGCTGGCTAAAGAGGTTTATGCATAGGAATGGCTAAGGAGGTTTATGCATGGTGATAGCTCAGGAGGTTTGTGCACAGGGCTTGCTAAGGAGGTTTATGCATAGGGATGGCTAAGGAGGTTTGTGCACAGGGATGGATAAGGCGGTTTGTGCATAATGATGGCTCAGGAGGTTTGAGCACAGGGCTGGCTAAGGAGATTTATGCATAGGGATGGTTCAGGAGGTTTGAGCACAATGCTGGCTCAGGAGATATGTGCACATGGCTGGTTAAGGAGGTTTGTGCACAGGGATGGCTTATGAAGTTTGTGCACAGGGCTGGCTAAGGAGGTTTATGCATAGGGATGGCTCAGGAGGTTTGTGCACAGGGATGGCTCAGGAGGTTTGTGCACAGGGATGGCTCAGGAGGTTTGTGGACAGGGTTGGCTAATGAGGTTCATGCACAGGGCTGGCTAATGAGGTTTGTGTGCATGGGTTGCTAAAGAGGTTTATGCACGGTGCTGGCTATTTCTTCATGTAAAATAATTACTACAGAACTACTATTGCTAGAGAATATAAATGATTCGGCACAGACTTCCTTCAAGGTTAATTACAGTTGTAGTACCATGCAGTTCTCATTTCAAAAAAGCTCACACCATAAGAGCTTTGGTCAAAAGAGTTTTCTTCGTCTTCGGCGTTGATCCCGAAAAGGACATTGTGTCCCAGTTTACAGCGAGGCTGCGATATCTTCACCTTTTGGTCCGACACATCTGGTTTTAACTGACTGGTTTGCCTTCCCAATGCGATCCATATTCTCTTAGACAGACTAGACTAGTGCAGCATGTTTCCAGGACCGCCACTTGGAGGTGGAGAATAGGGTCTTGGTTACCTGATGCAAAGCAGCCATCTTTGAGTCACTTGCTACTGTCAGCTCATTCACTGCTGCATCTTCAGCCTTAATCAGAATAGGGGTCACCAAGTCTTCTTCATCATGTTGTGTCCTAGTTTACAGTGAAGATGCAATAACTGCGCCCTTTGACCCGTCATATCTGGATACAGCACGGTAGAGTTTTGGAACGTTATACATGCCATACATGCCAAAGGCCAGACAAAGCAGATGCAGCTAGTCCGATGTGTATGGAGTAACAGCAAGATTTCTTTTAAAACAAAAATCTGCATGTGTCTTTCGTGGTCCCATTCCTATTTTACGGCTCTGAAACCTGGACATTATACAAACACGACATATTAGATACTAGAGGCCTTCCACATGCGCATCCAATGGCACGAGTACATCCGCAATGTGGAAGTCTCTGTTAAAAGAACAGCCGCCTCAGAGTTTCTTTGTTCGGTAATGTCTGACGACTTGACCAGGAAACCCTTGACAGGTTGATCATCTGCGCCAAAAGACTTCCCCCGACTGACTGGAGACGCAGAAGAGGCCATCCCCGCACAGTATGACCCCAACAACATATAGCAGTCTCCTTCTCCACTCTGGACAAGGCCTGGAGCCGTGCCACAGATGTGGCCAATCAACACAATGGACCTCAGACGCCTAAGAAAATTAATGACAATATTTTGACAAATGCATATGATGCAGCTTGGTTTGCGGTAATCCAAACATTTGTTCAGGACACATGTATCAGACAGAAAACGTCATCTGCAGCTAGCTCGGAGAGAGATAGTAACGCTGTGCAGAACAGATGCCTGGCGATTTCCAACAGAAGAATTTCTACTGCTGACAAGACATGTACTGTGCAGGGCTTGTCGGGTCCGTAGAAATTATACCAGCCTTCCATTTGCCAGTTCACAACTACTTGTTGAGCTTTGCTATACTGTCTGCCTTCATCACATCGTGTGACTAAGATCTGCTTGTTACAGCAACACCTAGACACGACACAACCAAACGCAGTCACACTCACTTGCTGGGAAACATGGCAAGTGACACAGACACCGAGAAGAAGAGCACATTCTCAAACACTGGAAACTCGCCAAACAATTTTCGAGAGAAGTGCTTTAGATTGATCACCAAGTGATGCAAATAGTAAATTGAGCATGTATTCAAGAATATTTTACTATGCTGCATCATGCACTTAATCAAGAGAAATTAAGAATAAAAATGAAGAGAATATAAACAATTGAGTATGAAACAATTAGTTTTATTCAGAATTTATCCAGCTTTAGTGGATAGGAAAACATTGTAACAATTCAATATTCTATATGTTTATGTCAACCGAGTACAGTTATCCCTCAGATTAGATCAATTTTCTATAGGTTCTTGAAAAACACAAACGAGCTATGATCAATCTCCTAGACTTCTGTTAACCCTTTACAGTCCAATCCAATATACCAAATGTGTGTCTTTACAGTCCAAGGCAATAGCTGCAACCTCTGTATGTCAGATAGTTTGTTTTTCAGAATAAAATTCATTTATATTAAACAAATTGAGCTAAAATTATGATTAACTCTTAAGATCATATAGGCATTATTCATTCTGGCCTGCAGAATCCTGAGTTAAATCAATGAGAAATAGGTCTTGTTTTATCTGTAACTTTTTTATTTGTTATGATATTGGAAGAAATTTTGAGTATGTTATGTAGGAACGGAGGAGTGTCTAAAACATAATGCTAGTGTGCAAAAAGTAGACATTGCTGTATGTGTGCTACAATAAAAGCCAAAAGCTCCATCCATCGTGAACAGTCCGCACCAAACATGCATCCCCTGCCTCGTTTACACTAGTGTCACTAGGCCTATGATTATCGTAAACTGACCCGACCATCAACGGTATCATTGTAATCACTCGCTATCTCAATATCTGATTGACTATCATCATAATCAAAGTCTAGAGGGTCAAATAAGTATGTACAGATTCCTTCTTGGCGGCCCTGCTCGCTCACTAACAGATAGATCATTTATTTTTTGAGAAAAATGTACTGGTTTTAACTTGCAAGCTGTTTTCGATACATTATCGATACTTTCTTCTTGTGTACCGATTCAAACCAGAAGGCAACAATAGGCGTAGTAACCGAGAAACGAACGCAATGAGAACAAGCCGTTATAGATATAGAATTTAAGGCCGTCAGCGGTATAGGATCTTAAGGGCTAATAGACCCCCAGACACATTATTAAATTATCTATAACATCTCTCTGTCCAGCCAGCAGTCGCCAGTGAAGACACTTCCCAGGTATGTAAACTTCATGTTACCTGTCTGTATGACATTGTATTCTGCATTTGGAAAAAACAACATGTACGATATTCTCGCTTTCAAATAAACCCCAGAACACCAAAATAAGTCTTAACGGCAAATATCTGCGGCCAAACGACAACCCAAACTACCTGGAAGTCACATTTGATTGGCGCATGACATGGAAAAGTCAGATCGAGAGAAACCGAATGAGAGCCAGACAAAGAATGGCAATCATGAGGAAACTTGCTGGCACAAGCTGGGGAGCAGACGAAAGTATACTAAAGAAATTGTACACTGGAATGAGGAGGCCGACAGTCTAGCCACAGAAGGACCGAAACTGATACAGGAAGAATACCTGGTCAACTATGAAAAAGCAAAAAACCATGATAAAACGGCAATACAATGTAACATGTCAGGAAGAACACCCAAAATACCATATAGATGACGGATACCACAAACTACCCAGAAAAGACCAAGTTTTCATCCTACGTCTCTGAATTGACCACAGTAGAATGAGATGCCTACTGTACACCAGATTCAAGACAGGCACCCCCATCCTATATTACTGTGGCCTTGCAAATATGACAAGCAGCACATGTATTTCAGTACTGCCCCCAGCACACACGTCCGACTTCCCTCAAGGAGAACCAGTATTGAGACCCAGAAAAAGGCAGCAGACGTTATTGAAGAACAGTTCCAGTCTAAGTGACAAATGATCACAGAAGAAGAAGAATTCTGGACAGTTTGGTGTATAATGTGTGGTATTTCAGAAAACCTCCACTAAAGATAAATAGGTGAAAACTAAGTGATTCTGTACTTGAGTTTTACATACAAAAATAAAGTGTGCCCAGAGCGTACAAATATTCTGGAATGAAACAGTTAAATCAAGGATTACCTGTACAATATTTCTTGAAATGAACAATTCATTGTATGTCTTATGTAAAAAGACAAACACATTAATGAAATATACTATTCAATGTCTTCTATGTGCACTGTTTATAGTCAAATTCTTCCAATATATGGGACAATAATTTGCTACCAAAAATGCCAAATAAGATGACTTGTGTCATGTAAGTCAAGCAACTTAATAACTGCCTTTGTTCAATATTGAAAAGATATCCTAGCAAATTATGTTTTTAAATAACTGTTTATCTGTTCATCTATGTCCTGCATAGTGAGCAGCAGTTCTGTGACTTTGGCCTCATCAAGTTCAAACCTAACAACTTCGGATCCCTGAAAAAAAGGAATGAACAGAAATGTCAGTAAAAGAAAAAGCGACCATAAAAAAAATGTGTTTAAAGGCTGAAGAATTTATAGATAAATAGCAAAAAAATCATAGCAATGTGTCCAGCATTATTAATTTATCAGAATGTGAAATCTTTCATTAACCTTGGTACCAATATAGACATATTAGGAGGTACTAGAATGGTGTTACATTAAGAATACAGAAGGCAAGGGGAGCTTTCATTGCGTTAATGACCTTATAGAAATTAAAACTGCCCCCAAATTAAAAATCTCAAACTTGAAGTTTAAACATAAAGTTTGTACTATTATTTGGCTCTGAAACATGGAGGACAACCAAAAAGGGACTTACGAAAAAGGTAGAGGTTTTTTTTTCATAAACGTTTGCATGCACAAAATACAAAAGTGGAAATGCTACAATAAGATCACAAATGTGGAACAGTTGGAAAGAACAAGACCAGATACCAGAGAAGCATGACAAACAGAGGATACACTGGATAGACCATGCATTATGGAAACCAGTTAACATTACAAGATGGTCTCTGTTCTGGAATCCACCAGGCAGGAGGAATAGGCGACGATCGGGACACTCATGGAAGAGTGAGCTGGGTGCCAATATCAGTTACAGAAGGCAAGGTGTGGATAGAGCTGGCTTGGATAGCACACGATAGGAAGAATTGGCATTTCTTTGTTGAAGACATGTGCTCCGCAAGGAGGGGCCAGGTTTTTGATTGATTGATTCTCAATTTAAATTAATGACAACCTAGCTCTTGTGAAAAGAAAAGATATAAAATTTGTGCAAAGTGCTTGCCTGATTAAATCATCTCTCAGGTTAATAATACATGTTAAGTCATCCTTGAGCTCTGTGGTAAAGAGATAATTTGTAACAGAAGGCACAGACAATGTACACCCAGTTATTTACATTCCTTAAAATCTATGTAGATGATGCTTCAAATATTTGTTTGCAGATAAATATCATCTGTCAACAATGGATGCGTAAATAGTGGTGTTTAATGACAGATAGTAGATATGGATATTAAGATCTTACTAAATATCAAAGATGCACGTTTGGAAAAATCTACAGATATTAAGGTCCGGCTAAGTATCAAAGATGTAGGAAAGGAAAGTCAATGAATATTAAGGTCCTGCTAAATATCAAAGATGCACGTTTGGAAAAATCAACAAATAATAAGGTTATGCCAACTATCAAAGACATAAGATAGGGAAGTCAATGAATATTAAGGTCCTGCAAAAAATATAAGATGCAAGATAGGGAAGTCAACGGATATTAAGGTCCAGTTAAATATCTGATATGCTAGATGGTAAGTTAACGAATATTAAGGCCCAGTTAATATCTGAGATGTAGGAAAGAAAAGTCAATGGATATTAAGGTCCAACTAAAGATCTAAGATGTAGGATAGAGAAGTTAAGAAGAGAATATATATTAAACAGTTTTCTGTGAGGTTTGAAACATAAATAGGCATTTGAAACAAAATCTTGTTCTCAACTAATGTGAACAACACTTGAGACATTCAGCGCAAAAGTGGACTAACTCCAGAATGCACAATGAGGAAATACGTTAGAGCATTTATATTCCGGTTTCTCCTTGACATAGCATTATCGCTACGTCTTGCCGGCCGCAATGTACAACGGATTGCCTACTCTGACATCACAGTAGATGCAATGGTAATTAATTTTGTATGATGCAGCAAGTTGAAAATAGTTGTGTTGACATTGAATTTCCAGATGGACAAACAAATGCATGCATTTTCTGTTTTATAGTTTAGATTAGAACTCACCTTTGCCTTGTTGAGGTTTTCAACAATATGCAGTTCCATAATCGCTGTTGGTGCATTTATTTGTTCAACAGTCCGTGATTGAGATTTAAGATCTACTCGCCAGGAAACTTTCTGTAGACTATTGCCCCACATGGTTTGAGACACTATGCTGTCATGAATTTTTGTTTTGTTTGCTTTCCAAAATTTTCGTAGGGCTGCTGCTTGATCTTCTGTCAATGCACCATCTTTACGCTTCATCTGAGCTGTTAGGAATACCTCCAACTGTGTCATGTCCATATCAGCTGACACCAGGCTCTATGAGTACAATACAAAGATACATTATACTTGGAGAGAGAGAGAGGGGTGGGGAGAAGAGAAGAAAGCCTCTTAAACTTGTTGTTTGGCTTGGCTTGGCTTCGTTCGTTCTCAATCCCCCGCTACCAAACACTAAATAGGCTTAAGTAGCAGAATGTAGACCAGAGAACGGAATGCATTGTGTCGTAGTTTACAGCTTGACTGCGATATTTGCACCTTTCAGTCCAACACATCCGACTTCAGCAAGCATTTTTTAAGTACCGGGTTAGCATTCCCTCTTTGTTCCCTTCTCCTTAGCCAGTCTGCTCTGTTGCAGCCTGTTATCCAGGATCACCGCATGGAGGTGTAGAAGGGTCTTGGCAGCTCTGGTTCGTTGGCCCTGATGCTAGCAGTCAGTTATATGTCACTGACCGCTGCAGCTAATGCGCTGCCAAACTTTTTGTTTAATGTCCACAATGAGTAGGTTTACTCTTTTGTGTGCCCTGAAAAGGATGTTATACGCGAGTTGTAGTAGGTTTCTTCACATCCCGAGCGTGCTGATGAAGGTGGACTACAGCCCTCCAGATGGTTGTGCTATGCTTAGCTCAGCCCTCCAGATGGTTGTGCTATGCTTAGCTTCATCTATGTGGAGCTCACTACTACAGGGATCACATCGATCCACATCTCATCAGCCAGGCTGCCTTGAAAACAGCTTGTTTCCAGGGAACGTTACATGGAAGAGAGATTGTGGTCTTTGTCAGTGTATTGACCCTGATGTGACGTCCTGGTCAGTATGTTTTGCCTGACTGGACTAGCGTCTCAGTTCCTCACCTCTTAAACTTATTTGTCCTTGATTATTATTGGACTACTTCATTTCCTTGATATTGACAATGGTTATGTACAGTTTGGGTGCCTTTTTGCTGTTATACACATATCGCCATGGATCTGTTCAACTGACAGGCAGAAGTGAAGTGCACACGTGAATTACATCTTAGCAATGGGGAAATCTCTAGGCCAGCTGTTCCAAAGAAAATATAATTTACAACATGATCTAGGGAAGGAGTGTGTAGTCTAGTCAACAGTGAGCTGGCTTGCTAAGACTAGGATTACAGTGTGCCAGGGTTAAAAATCCCAGACGGACAATAAAAAGATCAGGGTGTGGTTCGTTCCTGGTATGACCGCTCCACAAGTCAACCCAGCTGAAAATGGGTACCCGACATATGAGTTGAGGAAGGTATAAACAAAGAAGGGAACTGGCTACCCTACCTCACATAGGCTGCGACTTAGTCCATGAAGAGTTATCTTCATCATATAATACCAACGAGCTAGATTCATATCATGCTCTCCGAGGATCAGAGAGAGCAGATGTGGCCATCACCAGTGGCAACACTAGACAAGCTCTATAGCAGTGTCAACAGCCTCAGGATGACTGCTGCTTTTTTCTAAAAAATAATGGTTACTGTCTGACTGCGTACGAAGAAGATATCATGCTCTCTGTGTGACAGACAGGACATGTCGTGAGTTTTTTCATGGTGTGACAGATTCTCTTGGTCAACCCAGCCATTAATGGGTACCTGTCCAAGTCAGTGGAAACATTTGAGCCATTGCTGGAGCTATGGAGTTTGTGTTCTGTTGTCATTTTCAGCAATGAAAGAACTGAGCACATGTGGGTACCCCCCAGGTGCAATGAAGTTAGTTCTATGAGCCATTTTCTTTTTTCATAGCCAGCCCATGCTCAAACCTCCTTAATCGCAACTTATGACATGCCTGGCAGGTTACTCTGTTACTATTCATTGCTCCCCTTTCAGGCCCTGGAACACTTGTGTGTTAACATTTGTGGGCATATGTGATATAATATAGATTCAGCAGAGTCTTCTAGACCAGTATAAAGATGTTAAGTTAAATGCATATATTACATAAGGATTGACGTTTCTGCAACAAAGGCACTACGAAATGATAACCAATTTAAATGTCTAAAACATAATTGTGGGCGAAATGTTAAATTATGCTAAATATATTGCCTACATACATTAAACCAAATTAACAGTTTATGAAAAAAAAAGGAAAGTAATAGACAACCCACATTCTAACCACGCATCTCGGAGCGATGGATAAACATTGATGGAAATGGAAAGGAAAACTTAGTGAGATGATTAGATCAACTCTCAACTGAACTAAATACCACTCGCCACATAAAATAAAAAATGTAATTTGTAACAATATTATAATTATTATTAGTCATGCCGCTTTGTCTCTGTTAGTAACAGTAGACAGTCTGTTAGTGCTTACACAGCACTGTCAATACTGTATGGGATTTCTATACTAAGTGTTGACAATAGTAAACACAGTCGTACAGCACGTATAGTGCTTAAACAACACACACTAGTGTTTGTGTTACTGTTGGAGTTACTCAGTTAGTACCAGCCTACACACCCACCGAATTCTCGACGTTCCAATTGACATTAAATTAAATACCTTAATTAGCCCGGTGGTCCTTGAGATAATTCGAGCAAAATCTTCCTGTGAAATATCAGGGTAAATCTGTTCCTTGAGAACATCGTCTGTTAATTCAGAATTCCCATAATACAACCTTCTGGAAATACCGTTCAACAGAGCTAAAAAATACTTTGGGTCGTCTGCCATCTTCAAGATCATGTGACATTTGTGGGGTATTTAAAAATACTGAAAGAAAATTACGCAATACAAAACAATTTTCATTAAATGCAATTTATATGTCTATTATTTGTGACCGCATACATGTCGCAGGGTAGACTTTGTCATCGATGACGGCACAAATCTCATAAACATCATTATTAAACAAAACAAATTCTAAAAAAATGTTAGAATCAATATTTCTGGCATTATCACATACTAAATGATACTTGAAAACGCAAGTCAAAATTCATTGGACACAATAACAATTCAAATGATATAGTTGTCATTAAAAAACATACTTGACATACTATATGGGCTTTAAGCATATGCTACTTCGAAAGATGGGTCTGGTCATCTATGCAGCAAGGAAAACGGTTGATATCAAGAGTCAGAAAAGGCACAAAGAAAAAGATCATCTTAAGTGCTTGAAACGCTCATTTGAGTCGGCTTGACAGATGATTATGGAAGAATTTATCGTGAAATAGACTGAACGTTTTGAGACGTTCATGTGATAGTGAAAGTTTTATGGTCGATTAGAGATCTTGATCTTGATGATTCGTTTCTCAGCGTAGCTGCGAGTCCTAACTTCGTCTCCAGTGGACCCTGTCTTGTACCACGGAAGTCCAGTGCATGGTAAGCCCTCCTCCAGAGGCGTCTCGGATGTTGTTGTGTACAGCAAGGAAGTCTGACCAACGCATTGGAGGTTTTCACCGCGGTCTCTTCTTACCTTGGTAGTACCAGACTGCTGTCGCTGTGCACCATTGACCATCGTTTCGTCGCAACATGTGACCTGCCCATCTATATTTTGCCTTGTCTGCATGGATTACCGCATCTTTCACCGGAGACAATCGTCTTGTGTCAGAATTGTGGAGACCTTACATACGTTGGTTCCGGAGAGTGAATCCGACCAAGCGACTCTCAAGGGAGGCCTGGGTAACTCTCAATTTGTTCTCTAGTAATTTAGTCAGCGTCCACGTTCCGGCACCGCAGCACATCGCTGGGAGTACAGTGGAATGGAAGAGGGAGTCTCGTAGGTCTTGGTCATGACAACCGTCCAGGGCCGTGTTAATAGACGAGAAGACTGCCCAACCCTCGCGACGACGTCTTGTCAGTTCAGGTTTCAGGTTATTCTCCATATTGAGAAGACGTCCAAGATAAATGTCCTCTAATCGTACCTCGCCAAGGAAGACTGGATCAAAAGTGACGTAGCGATTGCGCAACACTTTGGTCTTCGAGACATTTATCCCCAGACCCGCTTTCTTGTTCTCTCCATCGAGTAGCTGCATCATTTGGTTGGCTCTACTGCGGACTCTGTAATGACCACTATGTCATCGGCAAATCGAAGGTGATTGGGGCGTTTGCCATCAATAAGGATACCAAAGGTGTCCAAGTTGCATCGGTTAATGAATTATTCCAAACATGCAGAGGAGAGAAGAGGTGATACTGATAGGATCGTCCTGGCGGACCCCCTTTTGAATTGGTACCACAATTAGACGTTGGAAGGAGAGATAGTTGGTGGAGGAGAGATAATAACAATAAATCAAATGAAAATTTTATAGCTATAGAAAGTTTGTGTATCTACAATTTTTTATTTGATTCATTTAATTTATGAAAGAACAGAACATAAATGAAAGAATGGAGTTTGAAGCTAAAGATTTTTGTTTTTTAAATAATCGTAAAACAAACCTAACAATTTTTACAGATCCGATAGACAAAATGGCGACTTTAGCCAACCGACAGATATCAAATATATCATTTGAACAAGAGCAAGATGCCAATTCAGCATTAGCTGAACTTGATAAAGGTATAATATCGATGGAATGCCAAACTGACACAATACAACGTAGCTAACGCAATTTCAACAATTTATTTGATATTCAGCTTTGAAAGTTCTACACTCCGAAATTTCACAAAATTCACACTACACTGAGTCAGTGACTAGTGAGTGTAAGTGTAACACTAACAGTACTAACACTGTACTGTAGAGTGTTTACAGAACACAAATAGAAAACAAATCATTTCAAAATGTATACAATTACCTAAGATGGTCTGAACACATAGTCTAGATAAAATAGATTAATAAGTTGGTAACATTTTCAAAATAATAAGCTAACGCCACTAACGGTTAACTTAAATCATTCAATCAAAAGCTTTCAGTTCACTTCAGCTCCCTGTGGTTGTGTGGATCACATTCTCATTCAGTTTCACAGGTCTTCAACATTAGACTACATAATTTATTACACTACAGTGTTGTTTGTACACACCAAGTTAGTTATATTCTGGACCAACAGTTTCCAGTTCTGTGGACATCTTATTTATTTCATGTATGTTTCATATTGTAATTGTTTGTGACTTTGTCTGCAGCTCTTCACCATCTCGGCATATATGTTTAGGTCTGCTTCTACTTCTCTTGTCCTGGGTATTCCAGAACATAGACTGTCTTGTAATAAATAATGCTATCAGCTGGTTTCCTTCTTAATGTATGTCCTATCCAATCATGTCATGCTCCACTGATATCTGGCCTGGTCTTTTTCAACAGATCCAGGTTAGTTATCTTATACAATTTTACTCTCTCTGTTCTGCGCATGCACCCATTTATGAGAGTCAGAACCTTTTTCATTGTTATTTTCCCAATGCATTGAATGCTCTTCTCACCTTTTGTATACTTATTTTGTTTTATCTTTATCTTATCTGTACCTCCTACTTTGCCTATATGGCTACAATAGGTCTATTACTATATATGAATGGTTCAACATCTTGTAGAAGTGTGTCTCTCAACGCGATCTGATTATCATGGTTGCATTTATTCTCCTAATCTTTCTTTTTTTAAAATCTGTATATCAGCTTCTGTGACCATCAAGTATCATAAGTGACCTGTTTCTCAACAAGGTGGTTAATCTTGTGTGGATCACAACGCTTTCTTAAATCATGTAGTTTTTTCACAACGTGACCAGTGGATGATTGGATTGTTCATGCCCACTGAAGTCACCCTTGTGTGGTCATGCTGGTGCTGTTGGGTTCTGGGGGTTGGTATTGGCTTTTTCTTACCTGATCGGCCAGGCTTGAGCAAGATTGTTGACTTCCCTACGTTTTGTCTGTCTGTTGTATTAGTGATCAACAGCATTCATGGACTTATTCCAAGAAGGAATCTGTACATACTTATTTGACCCTCTAGACTTTGATTATGATGATAGTCAATCAGATATTGAGATAGCGAGTGATTACAATGATACCGTTGATGGTCGGGTCAGTTTACGATAATCATAGGCCTAGTGACACTAGTGTAAACGAGGCAGGGGATGCATGTTTGGTGCGGACTGTTCACGATGGATGGAGCTTTTGGCTTTTATTGTAGCACACATACAGCAATGTCTACTTTTTGCACACTAGCATTATGTTTTAGACATGAACTCATGATGTTGAGCATTTGGTAGAATAAATTTAGTGTTAGAAATAACTAGTACACAGTGAAATGAGTGCATTTATAAAATTCGATGCACGAATCCATTTCAATTAGTGGCCAGCTCGGAGACGTAGTATGTCAACTTGGTCTTTTCTGGACAGTTGTGGTATCCATAATTTATGTGATATTTTGGGTGTTCTTAATGTCACATTACATTTTATTGCCTTTTTATTATGATTTTGCTTTTTTCATAGTTGACCAGGTATTCTTTCCATATCAGTTTCGGTCCTTCTGTGGCTAGACTGTCAGCCTCCTCGTTTCCTTTGATGTTACAGTGTGATGGTATCCACTGAATCACTGCTTTCTGGAACTTGTGAGACATTTTCACCAAGGCTGCTCTCAATACATTGAGTTCATTGTTCTTGTGGGATTTGATCACCATTATGGCTAACTGTGCTTACAGTTAGTATCACGATTTTCTCATACATATGGTTTTTGTATTGTAGAGCCATTTCTGCTGTGGTCTAAGAGCTTCAATTTCAGCTCTGAAGTTGCTTGAGAACTTGCTTGTGGTTATAAGCTTGGTTACCGTTTCCCTATTTATTTGTCTGATCACCACTTCTGCTCCTTCACTATCCCTGGTGGCACTTTAGCTGAGCCAGCTGTATAGGCATGTGTCCACTTATCAGCTGGATACTTAGTGTCTATGTACTCTTCTGTAATACATCTTATCTCCAGTTCTGTCTGCACTCCTTTTTTCTTTGACCCCCTTCTATTTTTCCTGTTAGCTCTGTGAGAGTGCATACCCAGGGGCGAGTAGTGCTAGCTGGTTGTATGGGTCTTGGTTTTGTTTGTGACAGCACTGGGTCCTTGAGTGTCAATTCCTTTAAGTTTGATGCAAAGTTAAACTTCTCTTAAGTCTGCCTTTTAATTGGTTTTTCATTCTTGGTGCACTGAGTGGTTCAGGAGTCTCTTGTAACTCTCTTCCTGCTGCATTAATTTTATGTCCCATCTATTCTTCATTGACTGGAGGCCTGTCATTGTTTCTAGTTCTGTTCAGAATTAAATGAGGAATACAGACATGTAACATAAAGTTTACATACCTAACTGATATTAGGAAATATTTTTTTAGTCAGAGAGTGGTGAATGCTTGGAATGCATTGCCACAGGAAGTAGCGGAGGCAGGAACAATTAATGCATTTAATAATAAATTGGATGCACATAGAAAACGATGCCTACCATCAACTCTCCAGGTGAGACCAGGTGATAATTCTCTGCTACGCACAGGTCACAACAGACTTAGATGCCATCTGTACAACAAGTTCAAGATTGGCACTACAGACTTTTGTGCCTGCGGCACAGCCCCCATGAAGGCAGAACATATTTTGCAGTCCTATCCACTGTATACCGACAAAAGAAGTAGCATTTGGCAACAGCCAGTGTCTTTCCACGAGAAGCTGTACGGGAGCGCACAGAGCCTTGAGTCGACTGCTGCCTTCGTTAGAGTCATTGAAGTTGAGGTCTGAAGATGAACGAGGAAGAAGAAGAAGAAATGGATTTCATGTAGATGTACATTTCAGCAGTTATGTGACCCTAACAAAATGTGAAAAAGAAGTATAAATCTTTTTAATATTTCACATTTATAATTTGCATATTTTTTAATGGAAAGGGAAAGTGTAGATACTTCCATCCTTCATTTAGAATAAATTTAATGTTTTGTTAATTTTTCTGCAGACAATAATTTAAAGAAAGTTTAATGTTTTCTTTTAGAAAAACAAGTTTCATCTCCTAGGAATGGATATTTGAAAGACATTCAGATAGTTGAATGGTATCATTACATTCTACATCCAAGGGCACATGTCATGAAATCAGAGACAAAATTCTATGTCTAATTCAATTTTTAACTTCTACCATTGTTTAGTAATGAGTGTGTCTAATCCATTTCTTGGTTTCTCATGATCATCATCATCAAGTGCTGTCACGCACCAGACTGGTACTTTTAGTCAAACTGTGTTTCCACCACATCCTGATGTTCTCTGTCCATCTGTACCCCTGTCACCCTTTGGCTCTCTTGCCGTCTACTCTGCCCTTCAAAATAACCTTTAGCAGACTCATTTTTATTTCCTTCAGAAGTGTCTGTTCCACTTGGAGTTGTTCCAGAACCTCATTGGTTTCCCTATCTTTTCAAGAAACTTGTGCAATCTTCTGAATACTCACATTTCAAAGGCTTCAATACGCTTCTCAATTGTCATTGTCAGGGTCCAGGTTTCTACTTCATACAATAAAACTGAATGCACATAGCATTTTATGATTCTCATTTTTAAGTTCTGAGATATCTGCTTTGACAGAAGTGTATCTCTCTAAGATCTGAGATATCTACTTTGACAGAAGTGTATCTCTCTTGCTGTTAAATGTATTTTTGGCCATTGCAATTCTTTTAATGACCTCCCTTTCACATTTGCCATCAGCTGAAATGAGTTGTCCAAGATATACATAGCTTGACACTTGTTCCAGAATTTCTCCATTTATGTGGATGAAAGCTTTTGGACTTCCTTTTTTAAAAAATTTGTTTACACGTCTTTTTGATGTTGAATTCCAACCCATATTGCTGACTTGGTTTCTACCCCTTTGTAATTAATGTGTCTAATCCAATTCAATTACTTCTATCATTGTGTAGTAGTATGTCTAATCCGGTTATTGGTTTCTGTCTAATTTCAATTACTCGTCTTAGTTGGTTTCTATAATTTTGTATGTATATTTTTTTCTTTTGTCTCTACTTCAGAGATTTATTATTATGTGTTGTCGATCTACTTTATTTCCTTCATGACCCGGTTGAGAACAGTTTATTGCTTGCCTTTTTTTTTAATACATATAATAGAATCGTGTCATCTTTTCATTATTTTAAATTATATGAGGTAAAATTATTAGCAAATTGTTGAGTAAACAAAAGTTCAGAACATTTTTTTCAGCTGCATTATTTATTGGTATGTTTTATATATGTTACCATTCACAGCTATTCGCTCAGGACAGATTGGAGTCCAGTGTGAGGCAGTTGTGAAGTCTCCCAGACTATTTGAAAAATATCCCTTTCCAATTCTTATCAACTCTGCTATGCTCAAAATAGCAGATGTCTTTCATGCAGGGTAAGTTTTTTTGAAACACCAGGGCAGTTGATAACCCAACTGAAAGGTCCACAGACACATATAAATTCATGAATAGGACAAAGGGGTCTGCAATGTGACAACATAAATATGTTTTATAAATATGAATATTCTTCTTCTGCCTTCTTTCTTAATCTCCCGCTACGGACCTTTGTGCCAGCGCCACAGCACCCATGAAGGCAGAACATTTTTGCAGTCCTGTCCACAAAAGAAGTAGCATTTGGCAATAGAAGGTGTACGGAAGTGTACAGGGCCTTGAGTCGACTGTTGCCTTCGCTAGAGACATTGAAGTTGAGGTCTGAAGATGAACAAGGAAGAAGAATCTCCCGCTACCAAGTCCTGAACAGGGCTTTGCAAGTAGCAGGATGAAGTCCGGAGAACAGAATTATTTGTGTTGCTAGTTTACAGCTTGACTGCGATGTTTACAACTTTTGGTCCGACACATCCGTCTTCGGCAGATGAATATTAAAATCATGCCTATATTTTATAGATCAGTTATCCTAAAGAAAAAGAAAAAATATTGACGTTATATAAATGCATACTTCTTTTTTCTGTGTAATGAATGCTTTTATTTGGTTTATTCATAATAATGCCATGTTAGGGATGTTAAAGGGACTTTGACCTACCTAGCAATTTCTGGTTTAGGACACCAGAGATTAAATTCTTGCTCCTTCTATTAGAAGGAACAAACCCGCTGTGAGAGGGCCATGATCTGGGCTTTTGCTATATATTGCATTTGTCTCGGCAGCACAAAGTTATAATTAAGGGCTCCAATCTTAAATATCACAGCATTTGTCACCTAACCTTGTATTTAAAGAACTAATCTTTACCTCAATAGTTTGTTTAGTCAGTTTCATCCTTTTTAATGCACTTACTACACCTATCGACCCAATTATGCACTGTATTGAAACTAAAAGGATGGGTAGAATGGGAAAGCCAAAGATCAACTAGCAAGGAATGGTGGAAGAAATTGGTGGCGCAAGCTCAAATTTGATAAGTGGAACTTAAGAAAACTCATAATAGGAATCAGCGGAGAGCATCCATTTTAGCTCAATTATCCAAAATGATTAAATCATCCAGGAGCATTGGGTCATTCTTCACAGTTAGCCTCCATTTAGTAGCCTTCCACACAACTTGTCTAATGCAAATACACCACACCTGATGCCAGGATCATGTCACTGGCATTGAGTTATTATATAATAAACGACTTGGATGGGTCAGACATTTTCTACGTATGCCCGACAAATGGCTCTAAAAGAGGCTTATGTACTGCGAGTTGAGGAAGGTATGGCAAAAAATAAGGCGTCCAAAGAAACCGTTTAAGGACAGTCTGAGGGGCTCACTGAAATGCTGCTAGATAGATGTTACCACCTGGGAGGGCCTTGCACAAAATTGATCTGACAGGAGAGGGGCAGTCAGAGCGGACGTAGCTGCCAGCAAAGATCACCATGTTTCGAGCAGCCCAGAAAAAATGTGAGAACCAAATATTATGCACTGCGGTATCATCAACACCATTTGCATATCTTGTGTGTCTGTCATGCAAACATTTTTTTTTATAAGCCCATTGACCTTATCGGCCACATGCACACCCACACCCCCTGAAATGTGCTGTGACAAGGACAATATTAATATTCCTCATCTACGATAATGGACAGTTATCAGAATGCCTGGGCCAAGACATTTATGTATGCTCCAGCAGGGATTGATAATGTAGTACTTGAAAAAAATGCAATGAGGTTGCCATTACCACCAAAGGGGAAGTGAAATCCCAATGATGTTTCAATTTAACAGCAGAAATGTATACATTTTCAACATTATAATGTGTCTAAATATTAACATGAATCAAACCAAGCTGTTTAAAATTAACACCTTAAGCAAAGAGCCAGTCATGCTTAGAGGTGAGTCACTGGAAAAGATGGACACCTTCACATATATCAGAAGCACCATTGATACTTAAGAGTGCACAGAGGCAGATTTAAGGGCTGGAATTGGAAAGTTGCTAAATACTATATGGAAAACCATGAAAATAAAGACTAATACCAAATTAAGATTGTTTAATTCTTATGTTGGAGCAGAAACTTGGAGAACAGCAAAGGCAATACAGGAAGAATTCTTATTGTTCATCAATAATGTCTACGGAGGATAATGAGTATAAGCTGGCAAGACATGGTGAGGAATGAAGACTTATGGGAAAGGAGCCAACAACAGCTAATGGAGCAGCAAATCAAAATGAAATTGGTTTGGACACGATCTACGAAAGCACCATTAAATGTGGCCAGACAGTCCATGACAAGAAATTCACAGGGGGAAAAGGAAGAAACATCTAGAGAAGAGACTGAAAATATACTTCAATCCTTGTACCTCAACTGAAGAGAAGCAGAAAAGGCAGCTCAGGATCAAACTTGCTGGAGTAGGGTTGTCAATGGCCTATGCCCCAAAAGGAGTGATGGGCATTGGTGATGATGATGATTATAATGTGTGTATAGCTCCAATTCTTCATTAATAAGTACATTGATATTCATATTGACTTATTTTGCAGGAACAATTTCATTAGGTTTTGCATTTTACGAGTGGTCCAGCAGAGTGAGAAACACCTAGACAAAATATTTACTGTTGATGAGTTCACCAGGAGAATTTTCGGAGTGATTCACAGTAATGACCCAGTAGCAAGAGCGATAACTCTAAGGTGAATATCCAGTTTTTTGTTTTAACATTCAATTAATTTGACCTTGGTTTGCATTATGTGATAATGACCGTGAATGTAATTTCCTAATACAATTACATCCTTCGTGCCTATATTCTGCTTATAGATATAATGAGACCTAACTTTCTATTGAATTTAGAAGCAAATAAACTTTGAAAAGATGTCTCCTTCCACATCTTTAATGCTTGTCATTACCTGGGTTTTTGCTGTGTTGATTTTCATTCCATATTTTCAAGAGGGGATATTAAACATATTTGTTTGTGCTAGCAGTTCTTGTTCACTTGCAGTCAGCACATTTACTGATGGTTGTAAATTTACAATTTATATAATTTCTTCTACCTTGGCTTTTATCCTGAAAAGGATGTTGTGTCTAAGTTTACAGAGAGGCTGCAATTTCTGCTCCTTTTGTCCTGATAAAAAGCACATTATTTTTGGGACAAGGCTTACCTTCCCTCTTCGGCCCCTATTCTCGTAGCCAGGATGCATGGTTTCAGCCTGTTTCCAGGGCCACCACTTGGAGGCAGAATAGGGTCTTGGTCAGCTATGGTTCACTGACCCCGATGCAAGCAACTAGTTATGAGTTGCTGGCTGCTCTCAGCTCATCTTCCTCACCTAATTACGTCTTATGGTTTTGCTCTAAGGTTCAAAGGGGTGGCTGACAACATAGAAGTGAAATGTGTTCATATGTCACATCCTAATCGTAGAGGATATAAACATACTTGAAAGAATACAACGGAGAGCAACAACATTTTTAATGGGATTCCAAATTTATAGTAATGTAGAAAGACTCAGAAAAACTGACCTAATGTGTCTAGAAATGAAAATAATTCAAGGTGATTTAATACAGATTTATAAGATAATCATGGGAAAGAATAAATAGACTACAAGTTTTTCAAAGTACAGTTGACTATAAGAATAATAGAGCACAGCTACAAATTAATTAAAGAAAGGTCCAGATGGGATATTAGGGAATATTTTTTTATTCAGAGAGTGGAGAATACTTGAAATGCATTGTCACAGGAATTAGTGGGAGCACAGTCAGTTAATGCATTAAAAAATAGTTTGGATGCACATGGTTAATTTTTAGATCAAGTTGAGTAGAAGAGACTAAGCTGGTCACTGATAAAAGTTTATGGTGATTATTTGTTGAGGATCTCTTGTTCGGTTGAAGGGTTTTGTCTTGATTTTGATTGAATTTTGGTGCCCAAAAATGCCATACTGAAGTTGGATGTGTCGAACCGAAAAGTGCAAATATTGCTGTCAAGCTGTAAACTACGACACCAACGCATACTGAGTGGTCTCGAGGTAAGACCTTGGGTGCTGGAGGGCACGGGTTCAATTCACGGTGGAGTCCTGGATTTTTTAACTTGGACTTTCTGGTATTTCCTCGGATCTCTGGACAGTAGAGATCGAATGCTTGCGTGCTGTGTCGTTCAAGTTAAAAATCTCTCAGCAGTTGGAAATAGAAAAAAGTAGGCTGAACAGCCGCTACCAGGGGAAAATTAAAAATTATGTTAAAAATCTATCCAATCTAATATAGGATCCACGACGGTGCTACGAAATTCGTGCATTTTGCTGAGATTCTCCAAAAGTAGGGAGAAAAACAGTTTACTTTGGGTTAAACCGTGTGCAATGACGTTGATTCCTAACTAAACAGCGCATTTTGTTCTCCAGACCACATCCTGCTACTTGCTAAGCTCTTTTCAGGGGCTGGTAGCGGAAGTCTGGGAATGAGTGATGAAGAAGAATAATTCATGATTTGAGGTACACCCTTTGTGTGTTCTTTCAGCTTTAGCAGCTAAGTTCTCTATAACTTGTCTATGATGTCTTTCTTGATCATAAAGAACAATTGAATGTTTATACATTGTCTGCTCTTACCTAAGATCCAAAAAACTATGTCACTTTAAATGTTTTTTCTGGGTGTTTTTGTTTGTTATATTTGTTCTTTATAATATTCTTATCAAAATCTGTGTTACCAGTTTTTTCTTCTACCTGTACAGTATAAACAAACAGGGAGAGCAGAGAGATTAATATATGCAACTATGCAGAATTCTTTCTAGAATGTAAGATTAGTTGTTGAACATTAATATTAGATTTAGTTCTACTATATTGCTTTCACTGAGTTTCTATAACACATACTCTGATAATGATGGAAACATTTGTTTGGAGTTGTAATAGGGGTGTCAAGCCAATCATATGAAAGTTAGTGCCATCAAATTTGCAGGTGATCAATCTATAGTGGGAGGATCAGTAGCAACATTGCAAAGGCTGCTAAAAAAAATAAACAGCATAGCCAAAGAGTTTGGCATGAGAATAAAAATATTGAAGGCAATGGTAATAGCCAAGCAACATAAGCAAAGGAGTATATTCATTATTGAAAAAAATAATGAAACAAGTACAGAGGTTTACATATCATCACAGAAGATTGCTCACAATGAGACGGAAATTAGGATAAGTATTGCGTTGACAAAAAAGGACCAGAGAGAAATGGACATTTGCTGACCAAAAATAATATGAAGATAGAACCAAGGAAAAGAATAACCACTACTTATGGGTGGATAATTGCAAATGGACTCTTTGAAATGTTTTTAGAGCTACCGTAGAATGGAAAGACTGAGTTGGACAGAAAGAAGATCCAATGACATTGTCCTCACTGAGGTAGACACACAAAGGCAAATATTGAAAATCTTACAAAAATGGAGATTGAGTTAGCTGGGATACAATATGCAACATGAAAGTCTTCTACAGAAGATACTAGAGAGCAATATCCAAAAAGCAGAAGAGGGCGACCAAGACTAACCTTTACATATCAGCCATGAAGAGACCTGCAGACGATAGGGTCAAATGGAGAGACATGCTCAGACAACCTAATAACCAGTCTTAAGACATCAACCAGAGGATAGGCTCAAATGGAAAGACATGTTCACAAAACCTTATAACCAGTCTTAAGACTGATGAACCAGATGATGACAGTTTTACTCAGAAGCATGGCAAGCAACTAAGAGTATCACACCTGGACTGCAGACATTCTTCAACAGATGTCACTGCCAGGTACTTTGTATCAGATGGCCAGTATTGATGACACAGACTTGTGACAAAGAGCATAGCAACCAGTACAGGTAGAGATTAAGTTGTCTGGCATGCACACCAAGGGACCCAACAATATTTGCAAGACAATGCGGCCTCCACTACTTCTAAAAATACAGTGCATTTTCTCATTTCGGCATTGTGGATTTGACCTCTGAACGAAATTCCGGGAACTCATCTTTCCATTACTCACTGGGTAACGCATCCATGTTGCGTATATTCCACACCTCATATCCGTAGGTCATGGCTGGGATGACCACAGAATAGAAAATGTGCGCTCTTGCCGTGTTGTCTTTCAGTTGCTATAGTATGGGCTTTATGACGTTGAAGCTAGGCCAGGCTACAGCTCTTCGTCTTCAGCACTATGTACCATCTGAAATCTGAAGGCAAAATGATTGAAAGTTGATTTTCACTATCTTTCTTTCTAGGGAACGGCATGGGCTAGTGATTAAGTGACATGGCTTACAACTCGTAGGTGCTGGGTTCGCTCCCCATCACAGCACCAGCCGTTACCCCGGGGAAGCAAACCCTTATAAAATGCAGGAGGAAGCAGACCTTTACATAAAATGCATGTCGAAGTCGGATGCACTGAGCCGACAGGTGCAAAATAAAAACAATGCAGCGCACACCGTCTTAGGGAATAGAAAAATAAGGTGAACGCTAAAAAACAAACTATTTTTCTTATTGTCCAACTCTTCACTCGTCACTTTCATATACAGCCTGTTGCAATGACATTTCTGGTCATTAATATATTTGATTTAGGACTCTTGGCAGTGTTGCAAGCATCATTTCTGAGAAAAAGAACGTTCACCACAGCATAATACTATGTCTTGACTCTCATGATGCCGTCGAGGTGGAAGCAGCAATATTTGCAGCCGAAAAGTTTTGTGAAAAATCCAAGTGAGTGCTATAGTCTTACCTCTTACTAAATGAATGATGTTGCTTGTTGGCATTTTGTGGTAGTTTTGTTTTTTAACTCAGATTGACCATGAATAGGTTATATCCAATTCCTTTGGAACATTCTGATGCATTCTCCTGTATGTATAGTAAAAATAAATTTTTTTCCCTTTGACTGCTTCCAATTTTGCCCCATGCGGATTCTCAGAACCCTAATAGGGAGGAAAAAATAGGAGCACTGTACCCTACTATCTGACTGACAGCTTTGGTATGCAAGCAGTGTTGACTTCTCTCACCCGTCCTGTAGATTTGATAAGGAAAAATATAAAATGACGGAAAGAGAACTGGTATTCAGTGGACACTGTGGTAAAATTGGAGAACCTGGATTACGTAGATGATCTAGTATTTTTGTCACACAGTCATAGCCAAATACTAGAGAAACTTGACAGGGTGCAAAGAACAATCAGCCAAATTGGGACTGAATATCAACATGAAAAAAAACCAAGCTTCTTAAAATACACCCCAATCAACAAAGAACCAATCAAGCTGAATGGAGAGCCATTGGAAAAGGTAAATGTCATTATCTATTTGGGCAGCACAATTGACACAACAGGGGGTACAGATGCAGATGTACAGACCAAAATTGTAAAGGCAAGAATGGTATTCCTGATACTAAACAACATATGGAGATCAAGATTAGAATATTCAACGGCAGTGTCAAGTCAGTGTTGTTGTGCAGAGCGGAGTCATGGAGAACGACCAAAGTTGTATAACAAAGACTTAGACTTTCGTTAACAGATGTCTCCCCCACCCCATGCCCCAATTCTATTGATACAACATTTTACCGTAGTCCTTCCCCTATTTGAATACCATTCTCTGTTATAGAATAATTCTGTGAAATTATTAAATTATTCTGTGCTGAGAGAACAATTGGACAGATAACTACAGCCTAGGTGATAGTTAAGGAAGATGAATGAGTCCTCACGGTGATAGAATGGCAGATTGCCATCAATTCATCGTAACCCTAGGTAGGGAATGCAGAGAGTGGTGCAATGGGAAAGTAGAGCACAAGGTTAACCAGCTAATAAATGCTAATACTTGGGAGAGTGGTACCATCATATACCAAGGGCTCAATGTTATGCAGTGGGAAATCTGGCTGTAGCTTCTCTGCCACAGCGTTAAGTTTGGTTGTTGTTGAGCAAATCAGGGCATACAAGACACTTACTTCACTATGAGAATGGAGATGAGGGGCACGACCTCAGATCTGGGATGGCTATCTGAGACCTCTTTCACAAGAGCAATCATTGTGCCAGACTCCCAACCTTTGCTTTGGAAAGTACTGAAGGGCTGGCTAAGGCATTAGTGGATAGGCACTGTAGAAGTCTCAAACCTCCAGGGAATAGTATATAACAGAGAATACTATTCAAATAGGGGAAGGACTACGGTAAAATGTTGTGGATCTACTGCCCTGGTAATATTGGGATTCAGGACAATGAAAGAGCTGACATCTTGGCTATGAAAACACTCATTATGGGTAGATTGGAGATGAAAATTATGGCATTTTGAAGTCAATCATTGACTGCCTGTTAGAACACTGCAATAGACGAATCAGCAATTCGGACAAATGAGGATCAAGCAGAATTGGGCGCAGGAGAAGACTGAGTGTTTTCAACCAACAAGCTACAGGAACTATTAGTATCCACAGCCTTTGCCATTTACTGAGAGAGACTGAGCACCTATGGGTATGCCCAGAGTGCAGTGAAGTCGATTCTAAAGAACAGATCTGTTATTGGTATTTTCCAGGTTCGTTCATTACAGATTTAGTTTATTTTTCTTTCCAGAACATTTGCTGCTAATGTGTGCAGCAAAATTGGTGTTATGATATCTGGATTAGCAACACCAACAGAAATGAAGCTGAGACTAATTCCCATACTCCAGCACATGTATCATGATACAGAAACAGCCATGAAGGTTCATTGTCTTGTTTTTCTCATCTTAATCTTTGTTCCTTCTTACTAGCTCAGCCGGGGAACTGGGATGTTAGTCCAGTCAGGTAGAACATAGCAATTAGGCCGCCGCGTCAGGGTCAGCAACAATATACTGACCAAGACCACTGTCTTAGAACATAGCGATTAGGCCGTCGCGTCAGGGTCAGCCACAATATACTGACCAAAACCACTATCTCTCTTCCATGTAGTGTTCCCTGGAAACAGGGCAGCCTGGCTGGCGAGATGGGGATTGACCCTGTAGTAGTGAGTGTCATGCAGATGAAGCCAAGCATAGCACATCCGCTGGAGGACCGCGTTCCACCTTCATCAGTATGCTCAGGATGTAAGGAAAGCTATTGCAACCCTCTGCGTCCTTTTCAGGGTACACAAAAGAGCAAACCTACTCATTGTGGGCATTCGAAACAACAACAATACTTACCCAGCCACTATCTCTTCTGTTTTTAATTACTGATTTACTCTGTCTAAACTCCTGTTTTAAATGTATTTATTTAGCTTTTGTCCCTTGTCCTGTTGTTTTGACTGTGCAGTTTGGGAAATTATGGTTCAAAAAGTGTATCGTTCAAAGATAAGAGACGTCACTAAGTTAAAACAACAAATTTTGGATGCTTGAAATAACTCATTCAAACCACAATCAACATTGCAATCATGCAAATTACACAAGCATCTGTGGACTTGTGTTTGCAAAAGGAGGATACTTTGAACACAAAATGAAATTGCCAACATCTTTGTTGGCTAGCCATACGAAATTACATTAAATTTTATCAACTAGTAATTGTTTTAGATTCTTTTTTTCCCCACTCTGTATGAATTTTGATTATCTAGAACATTCAATGCCTTTGTAATTTCCAAAATTTGTGTGTGCAAATCTCAGAGAGAGAAATATGTTTTCCCACTCCAAATTGATATAATCTCTGGCTGGCTGTGCCTCAATGCAGTAGTAGAGCAAACATTTTCTTGCTCATTGTTGCAGGCTATGGAATTATGTCAGTCTGTGCTGACAAGTTTCCCAGCTGTCAAGTTTGTGACACTCACCCTGCATACAATGACACAGCTAACTATTAAGTCACTGGTGAACTTACAAGATCATGTAACACAACTGCTCATATATCTGACCTCTGACCCCCGTAGCAGTGTCCGGGCTGTCTGTCTGGATGACCTTAGACTTCTAGCCGTGAGAGCAGCATATTTGTGGACAGCACAGAATCTTGAGGTAACAAAATAAATATTACATTCATTATTTCAATTTGTATTTTGATTGTGTTACAGAATCTTGAGATCATATATTAAACATTACATTCACAATTTATTGTATACAAGGGTGCTTCAATTGAGAACCTTACTTTTTTTCAACCCTCAACTATAATATATTTCTCATATTTGTGTGTATAATAAATAATTTTATAAAAATACCAGTTATCTCCTCAAAACATTCGGCACGAAGGGGTTACGCAATTTTTAATTTCCTTCTATTTTTGGCTTCATTAATATTTACTACCGAATTGTGTGAATTTAAAAATTATGTTATTTCTCAGCCGAAGCTGGTTATTACAGTGTGAAGGAAATAGACAAAGAGACAGGCAGGTTGAAGGGGGAAGAGATTCTAGGTTTTCGGGGGAGTGATTAGGTGATTGAAGAGGGATTGTTGGAGATTGGGGAAGAGATTTGCGGTATGGTGGAAAGCGATTTACTAATTGAGAAGAGAAGAAATGGAAGAGAGATAGATGGGGGTAAGGATTGAAGCTATGGCATGTCGATGTGGGTACAATGTGGGTATGATGAATGTGTAGTGTTTAAACAATTAACTATTTTATAATTATCTTAGGCAACACCAGATAAAATACTAGCAATTTATAAAGAAAAAATGGTATTCAACTGCTATCACTTTTTGTTGTAGTCTACATTGCCTTTGATACTACAAGTCCCTCACCACCTACAAAATGCATGAATTTTTCTAGGTAACGAGTTTTTGGTTGCGGACCTGAAACTCTTTCCTCTCTTCACTTCTGAGTAATCTAAAGACGTGACAATCACTTGGAGTGAGGTCTGACAAGTACGATGGAAGTGGAAGAAATTCAGTGTAGGTTCTAGATGGTTGCTATATGGGGCTGAGCATTGTCATGCTGCATCCTAGACTGAGAAGTCTACACTGGTTGGATTTGATTGCCCAGTGAAGATGATCCCTGAGTAGATTTGTATATCTTCTTCTTCATCATTCATTCTCAGGGATCAAGATGCTGAGCAGCACATGAGCTGCAGTGGTCAGCAACCCATAGCTGACTGCTAGCATCAGGGCCAGCGAACCAAAGCTGCCAAGACCCTTCTACACCTCCACACGGTGATCCTGGATAACAAGCTGCAGCAGGGCAGACTGGCTAAGGAGAAGGAATCGAAGAAGGAATGCTAACCCAGTACTAAAAAAATGCTTGCTGAAGTCGGATGTGTTGGACCGAAAGGTGCAAATATCGCAGTCAAGCTGTAAACTACGACACAACGCATTCCGTTCTCTGGACTACATTCTGCTACTTAAGCCCTTTCAGGGCTTGGTAGTGGGAGATTGAGAACAAACAAAGCCAAGCCATTCGTTCTCAAACTCCTACTACTAAGCCCTGAAAAGTGCTTTGCAAGTAGCAGGATGTTGTCCGGAGAACGGAATGCTTTGTGGCATAGATTACAGCTTGACTGTGATATTTGAACCTTTTGGTCCGATACATCTGACAGCGGATATTTTTTAGTATTAGGTTAGCCTTCCCTCTTCCATCTCTTCTCCTTAGCCAGTCTGCCTTGTTGCAGCCTGTTATACAGGACCACCGCATGTAAAAGGGTCTTGGCAGCTCTCGTCCACTGACACTAGAAGTTGGCTTTGGGTCACTGACCGCTGCAGGTCATGCGCTGCTCAGCATCTTGATTCCCTGATTTGAATATGTGACACCGGTGGCAATGTTCCCCCTGGGCATGTAGTGTTCTAAAATAAAGCCTCTTTCATCCAAGTCAGCATAACCTTCTCTGGTTTCATCGTCAGTAACAATTCTCATAAGTAAACCATCACCTTTCGCTTCAAATCTCCCTAAGGAGATTCCGTTCTCTGGACTACATTCTGCTACTTTAGCCCTTTCAGGGTTTGGTAGTGGGAGATTGAGAACGAACGAAGAAGAAGAAGAAGAAATCTCCCTAAAAGGCATTGGACATGCATCACCATGTTGTTTTAACCTGCCACCAAAGAAATATCAAAGGTTAAATTAACTGAGCACCAGTTCCTTACAACAGCAGTTTGCAAAATCTTAACTTATCAGTAGAACAAATCATATTGAGGACTCGCATGATATGTGTCATAGGTTCGCATGATATGGGTCACAGGGTCACATGTGGCCTCTGGGCCACAAGTTAGAACCTTGCATTGTATAGTTGACAGTTGTTAATTATATAGGGAGATTAATTCGGCTTTATCTTATAATCAACTGTTAAGGTACTTTTATCTCATGAAAAGGCTAACCAAGCAGCTAATCTAGTCAAGCCATGCTCCAGTCCACCCTGCTGTAAATGGGTAACTGGCTCAGTTAGGGTTAGACTTGACAATGCAGAGAGGAAGTGTTCTAACCATGAGACCTCACAAAAAGTAACTCTTCGAACCTGTTACACCGATGCACTGGTGCGTGTAAAATACCACATGCCCCGAGCCACCCATGATTCAGTGTGGCGGGTGGACCATTATTCTAAGGCGTATTTTATGCCATACTGCTTGGATTTTGGTAATATCGTGACGTGTACACGGTACACACATTTCCGGCGATAACAAATGTGGCGGCATCCGTTAAAAAATAAAATTTTGCGGATGAATTTGGTGATTTTCATGATGGAAAGTAGTTTTTAAAATTTGAGAAATGGCAGTTTAAAAAGGCTAACCACAGAACAAACCATTGAAAAGATTTAGATAGTATTTATTCAGAAAAGGATAAGGGATTATTTGAATGACGACACATGTCATCAAGCTAGAACTGTTTCTGTCCCTCGAAGGATCAGACTGCGGTCCAGGAGGGTGTCCAACATAATGTAGCAAATAAAATTTGATACAGGATGGTCTTCAATAAATATATTCCACAATTTACTGAAATGATAATTAGGAACATTGGAGATGATCTGGTCAGCCAATTTGAGATAGAATAATGAAATTAGAACCCATAGTTTTGTCATAGCAAATAGCTTTCCTCAGATGTCTACCTTGTGTGTATTGTCTCAGGGGAATAGGATTTTACGTACCTGGTGACAAGGGTCCAAAGGGCTATGGCCTGTACAGGCTCTAACAGCTTGTTACACCAAGATTACATGCTATGGGCTAACTTTGTCTTTGACATGCATGTGTTCTCAAAGAGTTCCAACACACTTCTTCTAGACACTTATTTTGAGCTTCGGAAAAATGTTATAAATTCTTATGAAAAAAACAAAGTGAAATAAAATTATTAATGGATAAAGTCAGATACCGCACCGAGACAAAAACACGAAATAAACCTACGTTATGACCAATAGGCCTTCATCAGGGACATCGAATGACAACAATAATTAACTAATGTATCAAAGAAGAAGGAATGAATACATTAATTGGGGGTTATCAATACATGGGGTGAAAAAAGGGTTTACTTAACTGAGAAAAAGATCACTCCTTACGAGACGTGGGCAGGAACCAAATGACGGACAAAATGACCAGGAGTGCGTAAGAAGTGGAAAAGGGCTGGGTTAGCCAGTGGCGGCCAGATACTGAAAGGCCAAAAAGTGATTTAAGTAGAGAGAAAGAAGTGAAAAGGGGTTAAAAGATAGATAGAATCCATCATGAGATGATTATAAATTCTTACATTCCTGTGTCAAATATGACCTATTGTGTCTGTAGATTTCTTTAAAATTCAGAAGGCTATTTCACAATTGCCATGTTTTTGCTCTGTGTGAATGGTGAGGTATGCAGTGAGTTAGTGAGTCTTTTACCCTAGTTAGATTAAACCACATTTTTATTCACAAAAAGACAAGGAGATAATAAATTGGCAACAGTAGTAAGACACGTGTGAGTCATGACTCAGTGGGGCTGTATTGTGCTGCTCACACACACATAAAAATATATATATATATAGTGTGGAGTTTTCCTATTCTCCACTATGTCATGTACAGAAACCTCCCTGAAACCACTCGACTGAACTAAGATAAAGGTAGTCCCATTGCAGACACAGCTGTCGGGGATGAAGTGTAAGAGACTTCATTGTACGAAACGGGGACGGCATGTGCCAATGGTTAAGTGACACGGCTCACACACCGGAGATGGTGGGTTTGCTCCTCATCACAGCACAGGCCGTTACCCCAGAAAAGCAAACCCTTAGAAAATGCAGGAGGAAGCAGACCCTTACATAAAATGTATGCTGGAACGGATGCACTGGGCCAACGCGCGAAATAAAAACATAGTGCAACGCACACCGCCTTGGGGAATAGAGAAAATAAGACAAACGCAAAAACAAAACAAAAATTGTACGAGACCACAGATTGTTTGGGTAGAGCGTTGGTCAGTTCCTTTCCATAACATTAAGTAAGCATTGTAGCCATTTACAGCTGGGTTGGGTGTGCTAGTAACAAGAGTTGAACTCTGCACCTTTGTCATGAAAAGCAAGTGGTCTACCACTACACTAATCAGACGATGAACTAGATACTTCAAAGTAAGTTGCATAGTCAGTTATTTGTTATTGATGAGTATTTGAATATTTGCATAGTCAGTTACTTGTTATTGATGCGTATTTGAATATTTGCATGGTCAGTTACTTGTTATTGATAAGTATTTGAATATTTGCATGGTCAGTTATTTCTTCTTCTTCTTCATCGTACGCAGTCAGACAGTAACCATTATTTTTTCGAAAAAAGCGGCGGTCATCCTGAGGCTGTCGACACTGCCATAGAGCTTGTCTTGTGGTTCCACTGGTGATGGCCACATCTGCTCTTTCTGATCCTCGTATGTCGGGCAGTTCTGCAGCAGATGCTCAGCGGTCATTTTCCCGGTACCACACGGGCATTCGTCGGTACCACCTATCTTCAATTTGTTGAATAGGTGGTACCTCAGTCTATTGTGGCCAATGCGAAGTCTGAAGACAACGACCTGCTCTCTTCTGTTCAACTGGTAATAGGCATAGTTTTTGGTGTAGCCGGTATGTTCAGTTTCCCATTTGGTCATGTATCTGGCTTTAATAAGCCGTTTTGACTCTTCGTACGTCATACTAGTATCTGTTTGTGGTAGTCTTGCACCTTCTTTTGCCAGCCTGTCTGCCTCCTCGTTGCCTTGGATGTTGCAGTGTGATGGGACCCACTGTACCATTACCCTTTTTGGTGCGGACTGCTGGCATAGTTGACAGAGTACTGCTCTTAAGTCATTAAGCTCAGTGTTTTTCTGGCTTTTTAGCGCTGTGACTACGGCCAGAGCATCTGTAAGCAGGACTGTATGGCTTTCATTTTCTTTATGTGTCACCATTTCTTCCACTGCCGCCCTCAGTGCCTCTGCCTCCGCTCTGATATTGCTTGTGTACTTACCAGTAGCGAATGAGTGTTATTTTTCTGCCATTTGGTAGGTTCAGGAATGCTCCTGCCCCTCCGTTCTGTGTAGTGTTTGTTACAGAACCGTCGGTGTATGCATGGGTCCAGTCCATGCTTGGGTAGCTTTTCGATATAAAGCTTAGGGTTGTATCTCTCCTTTCTTTTTCAGTCTGGCAGTTTTTGTTTCCAATACCTGGTATATTTTCTACCACCTCTGGAAATATATCCTGCCTCCAGGTAGGTTTTCGTACAGTAGTGATGGGCTTTGGTGTTGTTAGTGCGTTTATGGGATCTTCGTGCATCTTTGCTTTGGCTATTTCTGCAAAGTTTCTCCGCTTTAGTTTCCCATTTCCCAAATTGTTTAGTCTCTGGTGCATTGGATGGTCAGTCAGTCTTCGGAGTTTCTCTGACTGCAGCTGGGCTCTGCAGTCTCTTCTATCGGTCATGGATTGCAGTTTTGTAATCTTTTCAAGTTCTACAATTGTTATAACTCTCATGGATCTGTGCTGTCTAAAGCCTGCTTGCTGTGGAATTAGTATTCGTTTTTCTTCCAGATGCCACATCAGTCTGGTGTTTATCATACGTTCCATCAGTTTGCCGACACAGCTCAGTAGGCTGATAGGCCTGTATCCATTTGGATCTGTTTTGTCCTTTCCTTTCTTTGGTACTGGTACAAGTACTGTCTTTCCATGCCTGGGGTACAATACCCCTTTTCCAGCTTTGGTTCAAGACTCATAGCAGTTTCCTCTTCGCTGTTTGGCCCAGCCCCATCAGCATTTCGTTTGTTATCCCGTCTTTTCCGGGAGATTTCCTTTTCTTTAATGTTTTCATGGCCTCTTCCATTTCACTCATTGTTAATTTGGCCATCATATGCTCTTCTGGTGCCGGTCAGTTATTTGTTATTGATGCGTATTTGAATATTGGCATGGTCAGTTGCTTGTTATTGATGAGTATTTGAATATTTGCATGGTCAGTTATTTGTTATTGATAAGTATTTGAATAGTTGGATGGTCAGTTACTTGTTATTGATTTTTAGACAAAAATGTATAAGCTGACATTTGTTTTCCAGGACATAGCCAAGTTTTCCTTCAAGACATCATCCTCAGCTCTGAAGGTAAAGGCAGTTCGAGTTCTCAATGCTGTCTGTGGAAATGTAGCCGTTACCCTCATTTCTCTACCACCAGGTTAGTCATTGCTCATTTGCTGTTTTTTAAGCAGACATTTAAAATAATTTGTTTTCTTTGGCTTGAGTAGGAGGACTTCTCTTGATCTGTTTTACCACAGGAACTTAATGGTCTACACTTAAATAAGGAATGAGAAACTTTGTAAAAGTATAACATTGCAAGGTGTATTCTCTTCTTCTTTGATGTTCGGTTTGAAAGGATGTTGTGTCGTAGTTTACAGCAAGGCTGCGATATCTGTGCCTTTCGGCCAGGCAGATAATTTCAGCTAGCTGTTTTGGTATTGAGTTTGCCTTCCCACTGCTATCTCTATTCTTTTAGCCAGACTACACTAGTGCAGCCTTTTGCCGCTTGGCGGCAGAATTGCGTTTTGGCCAGCTCTGATTCGCTGACCCTAATGCAAGCAGTCAGCTATAAGTCAGTCCAACACATCTGTCTTTGGCAACAAATCAAGCCTACATTACAACCTAAAAGCTCTCATGTGGGACAACAAAAATATAAGCTAACAATGCATAGAGGGTAAAATGAACATATAAAATATATGAACACATAAATATGAAACGATACTTAACTAGATAGCACATGAGATCTCTCCACAAGTAAATCCCTATTGAAATTCACTTCATTTGTTCTGGACTTGGTGGTGATGCTGATGCCAGTGTCACAGGCATGGTCGCTCTAGTTCCTCGGATGGTCATCTTGAAAATAGACTGATCTCCCACATGGGCTGCCTTTAGCCGTACAGCATCAACATTTTCTATACCTTTATTTAGTCTTTATCTCCTCTCATCTTTCCTCCCTCCCACCCTCCTTCTCTTTCTTCCTTTTTATCATTTTATAGGAAACAAAAGGCAAAAGTAAAGTATATATATAACTGCAGATATTACATTCTTACCTTTATTATGTTCTTACAGATACAGCAGTTCTGGAGGTTTGTAGAGAGTTTTGTTACCATCAAAATACAGAATTGGCCAGCCAAGCTGTTCAGTTACTGACCAACCTATCAAAGTTTAAGTGTGAGTTCACTGTTCACCTCCCACATGTGTTCATCCTTAATTAATCTGATATATTATGAAAGCCAGCTATGAATTGGCATTATGAAAGCCATAGATGAAATGGTATTATGAAAGCCAGAAATGAAATGGTATTATGAAAGCTAGAGATGAATTGGCATTATGAAAGTCATAGATGAATTGGCATTATGAAAGTCATAGATGAATTGGCAGCACCGACAAAGTTAATCAAAGATCAGATAATGTTCAAAGCCTTCAGTGGTTTTCAACCTAGCCTGCAAGGACCCTTGAAAACTAAATCTAGAGTTTAACAGATTTTACTATTCACCTTAATATACACAATATTTTTATTTTACTGTTCACCTTAATATACACAATATTTTTATTTTACTGTTCACCTTAATATACACAATATTTTTATTTTACTGTTCACCTTAATATACACAATATTTTTATTTTACTGTTCACCTTAATATACACAATATTTTGCATGTACCTCTTTTGTTTCTTCTTTTATATTATTATCTGATTCATCATCATTAACCTGTTACTCCAGATTGAAAAGTATAAGTACGCATTGTTTAACTAGCCTTTAGGTAGTCCAGAATCCATTTGTTTATACTGTAGTTTCAGTAGTAATGGTTTTTGACATGGTGTGATTCCTAGCCCATGCACAACCTTCTCTAGTTGCATGTCACATCCTGCTTGGAAGGAAACAACGGTTATATTTTAATTAGTTCGGGGACCACTGAAGCATCCGTGCAAGCTGATGGCAGAGATGTTGATTGTCTTTGTACGAACAAACTTCACAGTCCAGGCTGGGTCCCAACAACTTACATCAATGTTCTATGAATCATTTGCTACTACCACCAAGATCTGCATCAGAGTATTATAACTCTTTATAGCTTCATTTGTCCTATGCCAACTGCCCACATAAAGCCATTTTCCACCCGATTACCCTACACTAACTTCTAACACGTGAATTACATTGTGTCATTTAGTTTACGGAATTCCATGTTTTGAAATCATCTGGGATCAAGATGCTGAGAAATGCATGAGCTGCAGTGGTTAGCGACCCAAAGCTGACTGCTAGCGTCAAGACCATCGAAGAGCTGCCAGACCCTTCTACACCTCCATTTGGTAATCCTGGACAGCAGTCTGCAACAGAGCAGAATGGCAAAGGAGAAGGAATCAAAGAGGGAAGGCTAACTTGGTTCCCTAAAAATGCCTGTTGAAGTTAGATGTGTCGGACTGAAAAGTGCAAATATCTCAGTCAACCTGTAAACTGCAACACAACACTTACATACTGCTACTTGCAAAGCCCTTTTCAGGGTTGGTAGTGGGAGTTTGAGAACGAACAATGAAAAAGAAATCATCTGCAACATTGGCGACATGTGCACTGCTGTCATTTAATGTAGAGTTATTTCCAATAGGTAGATATTTTTATCCATTTGAAAATGTGGTGAATCTTCAAAGTTGATACATTTAGACGTGAGGAAAGTTGGACTTCAATACCTGAGAAATAATTTATTATTTTATCAGACCAATGATCACACATCTGGATTACACATGGATATTCAACACACGTCATATTCAGACTTTGACTGGACACAGAAGAAAGGGACTTTGGTAATAGTATTGAAGAATTAACGCAGAAATACGCATGACATTTTGAGTAATAAAAAAAATGTTACAGAAGGAAGGGACTTTGGGAATAGTATTGAAGGATTAGCGTGGAAATACACATGACGTGAGTAAATAACAAAATGGTCATTTTATTTTGGTCTTTGTATTACTGATATACTAATGAATCAATTTTATTATGAATACTTCATGTAAATAGATAGTATCAATATATGTCTTAACATCTTTAGATTGCAATTTTAGCTCAATTTGTTTAATGTTAATGAATATTATTTTTATTAAAACTATTTAACCTTCTTGTTTCCATATTTTTAAAATTACGTCACAAACATATTAACCAATTTTTGGATACACCAGATGACTTGTCAATCTCCTAAATTGTGACAAAGAACTGATAGTGTTCTTAATCAGATCGACATATGTTATTTTCCACTACAGACGTATTTACAACATCTACATAAACAAACTAAACAGACCCAACCTCAGAAAAAATTGTTTAGTTTCTTTATGTAGCTGTAATAAATAAGTTTGTAGTGGAAAATAACAGATGTGCTGATCTGCCACAAAGCAATTTAGTGGATTTACTAGTCAGCTGGTGTACCCAAAATTTGGGTATGTCGAAATGTTTGTGACGTGCTGAAAATAATATGGAAACTAGAAGGTAATCATTGTCTTCTGGGAAGTCTGCACTCTTGAAAAGGTTTGGAACTTTTGTTCTATGGGATAATAGAAAGGTCTATAATAGTGGTCTTGAGGTAAGGTGCCTTGGGTGCCGCATATCGAGGGTTTGAATCATGGTGGAGACCGGGATTATTTTCACATGAATCTTCTGGTACAAGAAACTGGTTGTATGCTTCTAAACCAGTATAAAGAGTTGGGGTCGCTGTGGTCGAGAGGTAAGGCACTCGTCTCTCAAAGCGATGAACAGAAACAGCGTGGGTTCGAGCCCTGCAGGTTTCAAACGACCACTGGTCTCAAAGAGGTGGGACCAGAGTGCCTGCATCTTGAATTACCTCCAGTTGTCTGGACTTAAGTCTTGCCACTGGTCCAAGGTAGTTCGGGACCAGAGAGTGAGGTTGATGACCAGCACAGCTTCTTCTTCACTATAATTCAAATGCAGCGCAAGCTACATTATCAAGACAAAACCGTCTGATGATGTCGCCATCATCGCTTGCGATGGGCAACTAACTTTTTTTTATTAAGACGTTAAAGTTAAGTTAAATATACAACTTGTGTATTTTTCAAGAGATTCTATAGCAAAATAGTCAGAACATGTTTTTCTTATGCACCTATTCATTTGTATATAAAACTCTTGACTATCAGGTGTCCCATGTGACCTGACATCAGAAGCAGTTGGGGCTATACAAACTCACATATTGCTTTTGGCAAGCAGCACTGAGGAGCAGCATTTGACATACCTGAGAATGATCTTGAAATGTGCTGTTGAGATGTGCAAGAGTTGCACTGACATCAGTGACATGATTGTCCAGACTTTGACAAATCTCATAGGAATGTCTGAAGGTATTGTTTCAAATCATCTTGTCTTATTATGATGAGTGGTCAGAATGCTTGTTTTACTTGGTTACGGTATTAAGTTCACTCCCAGGTCATGACACCCGCTCCAGTCTACGTAGGTGTAAATAGATGTCTAACTGCAAGGAAAGGCAAGGCTGCGAAGAAGGGATCTGGTCCTCACAAAAAGCTGAGACATATATATGTGACATCTTTAGCACACGTCCCTGACGGGAGTGTCTGCTATGTGACTATGCTTGCCTTTCTTCCTTATTGTTGTGAAGTGTTTAATGCCTTTTTTTGTTGGCTATTTGTAGTAGGCTTGAAACTTTTGTGCGGCTTACTAGGCCTGGGAAAGGTGCAGCTCTGGAGTATCCAGCCTTCAGGCTTTCCCCTGTAATATACTGCTCAGCATTATGGGGCCTGTTTTCTGATGACGCTGGTGTCCAGGAAATAATTGTCATGTGCGAGAATATGCTACTGGATGGCTGCCATCATCCCTACATATGGGACATGTCAACAGTAATGTTGACGTCCTAACAGATGGCCTATGTGGCAGGTCTCGTTGCCGATTTGGACCAATTGATAATCCTATATGATGTATAATGTGTTCTATATATGGTGACGAGTAAATTTGATCACTTTAGTCTAATGGAAACTATATCTGAATGTAAATCCGTTAACGAATGCCACCACAAAAAAAAACATCCTCCATCTTGGAATCGTAATTGCCCAGCTTATAGAAAAGATAAACCAGGACTGCTCAACTGAGATCACTTTTTCTCACAATTTCTACTGAAAACTTTCTGTCCTAAGAGGGAACTGCAATTAGAAAATGAACTCATCAAAAATGTCAATGCGTATGTCTACCTTGACCAGGAAATCAACAACCACCACAACATTGATAAGGAGATCTCATGCAGTAGAGCGGCGGATTGGCTCAGCGTCAACCACATTAAACCGATACTCAAGCAGATTATGAACGTCAAGGCCAGGACTCAAATCTTCAATAGTATGGTTATCCCAGCAATGGTATACAGGTGTGAGGGTTGGAGTCTACGCAAATCAGATGCAGAGATGCTCCGTATTACTGAAAAATCAATGGGACCACATCTGAAATACCGTCATCTGCCACTAGAGTTTTAGTATACCATCAACTCTGCAATGCGTAAGTACAAATGGGCCTTCTTTGTGGTCTGCATAACTGACAATAGATGGGAAAGGAGGGTGTCATACAACTAAAAACGTCTGAGTGTCCGCCCACCAACGAGATGATCTGCACCATGCCTTTGTATCACCATAGTACACCAGGGCGAAAGACAGACACAGATCCAAGCTGTTTTTGGCATCTTGCCAGGGTTCAAATAATCATAATGCTGCATACATTTTTCACCACCCTTTGTAAAGATAGCACAATTTCATTTGTAAGTGTTTTAAACAATATATTTATTAAATTTTGTTCTTGTTTAAATCTGTCATTTATTTTTATGTGGAATGGCATATTCATGTCATCATTCCTCCAATGGAACACAGGGCTGCCACAGTCTCAGACCAGACTTTTCCACTTTGAGCTATTCTCTTGAGTTTTACCATTTGAATCCCAGCTACAATCCTCAGGAAGGAGGTACTTGAGAAAAGTGTTCCAAGTGACAAAAATGGACAACATTCATAACCAGACAATATGTCAAGATCTCAAAGCCCAATCCCTGCAGATCCGAGTGGAGCAGTCTCAGCTGTGATGGTTTGGCATGTCTGTAGAATGAGACAGAACTGGATAACCTGGCAATCAATCATAGGAGACCAAGAGCCAGAGATCCAGACCCACAAGGCAATGAGAAGACAATATGTTTGCCGACTCTAGTGCAAGCAGCCAGGTATGAGTTGCTCGCTGCTGTCAGCTCATTCACTGCTTCAACTTTAGTCCCAGAAGAGGTGTGACTAAGTAAGTAAAGTAGTTTGATACACAGTTTACAAGACAAATTGTGAATGCATGCAAAGAATGATATTGCTTGCCGTCTTTGCTGACTTCTCACAGAAAACAGCCAGCTTCACATCTGTGAGTGCCTGGCAGCTATTGGTTCTGAATGTCCTAGTGCCTTGGATGCAGTCTCACCACACATTCTAGCCAGCTTAACAACAGCAATCAGTGACAGCTCCAGAGAAATCACACAAGTTCAGGTCAGGCCACCATCATCCTTTCCTTTTAGCACTTCATCTTCCTATTCACAAGAAAATGAATGATTCCATTTTCTATTCTTGTATAATATACGAGGTATTGTTTCTAGTTTTCTTTCTTAAGTTATTTGCACATCAGAAAACTTTACGTTATTCATTTGTATTATATAGGGGACGGCGTGGTTAAGTGACACGACTCACATACCAAAGGTACTGAGTTTGCTCCATAATCACAGCACCGGCCGTTACCCCGGGGAAGCAAACCCTAGAAAATGCAGGAGGAAGCAGACCCTTACATAAAATACATGCTGAAGTCGGATGCACTGGGCCCACAAGCACAAAATAAAAACACAGTGCAACGCACACCACCTTATAGGGAATTACAAAAATAAGGCGAATGGATAAAAAAAATTTTTTTATTACAATTTGCATTATAATCTTCAACACATGAACCTTTAGACGGGTTTATAATGCTTTGGGATGTTTTTAAGTCAGTACAGCAGTAGCGTTATGTTGTTGTTGAATACCACAAGGAGTATGTTTTCTCTTTACACTCTGAAAAGGGTAAGTAGCTGGTTGCAGAAACTTTCCTCACATCCCCAGTTGTCCTGGGTTAATCTTTAGGCTGTGCTATAGTAATGTTCGCCTAGGCATCTAAGGCCCGTTGCGTCGATTGGCCACTACCATGTCCTACCACTGAGGCTTGTTCATGTGTAGTCTGTCGATCGAAATCCCTACAGACTTCCCAGGTGGAGATGAGTACTTCGCTGCCTCGGGATGACGGCCTCGAGGAGTGCGTGTTGGACCAATATCTGTGTCAGGCTTTCTTCATCAGTTCGTGTCTGACTCCCTGTTTTTTCGCGCTCTGTCCCTGAGGGCTCTGGATTATGTCCACCTTCAGGTCAGCATGACTTTTGCTGTGCTGGGAATACGAGGTTGGGAGAGGTATTGTGTAACCTCCTGTGGAGGGGGGTGGTAGGAAGTCGACTACAGTTCTAGCAGGACGGTCCTTGAGTACTGATAACCTGGGCTGAATTCTGGGGTGCAGTTAAGCAGAACGCCATCATGGGCTGATTTCTTGAGGTTTAAGCCAGGCACTTCTGCAGCAAGATGCAGCATAACAAACAGGATAACCGATCGAAAGTACATAAATTCCACAGAATAAAGTCCTTTACACCAACTGGTGAAGGAGTTGTGAATTATAATCTGAACAGGAACTATCAAACAGTAGAAAACAACACAAACACCAGAGTGAGTCGAAAGCACAGCCAGTCAGGCGCAACCAATGCTGTTTATTCAATATTTGTATTTTATTCTTTTAGGTTTTTTAACTCAAAATCACTAAACTAAAATGTCTGGGACTAGCCTAGTCCTACTAGTCCATTGACGGAACGCCACTGGTTCAGATCATACCTTATTCTTCTTTTAACACTGAAACTGACATGATGCTCTAACTGTTATACAGGTTCACATGTGTACATTGCTGTTCCAAGCCGGTTGTCAGAAGCCTATGAGTGGTCCCATCCATGGACAGGTCATGGCCTGCATCAGTGGGGCCAGCCCTTGGGTGGTTTACAAAGTGGCTCGTCAGGCAATGCGCTACTGCCAGTACCAGGTGGCATTCGACATTCTAAGCTCACTGAATCTGAAAGTAGGCAGTATTGTATGTTAAATTATTTTGTATTGTATTTAGGTATTTACTTAAATGGTTTTATATCGTCTTAGCTTTTATCACTTTGGAGATACAGGCCTTCAACCCTCTTCTAACAGATTGCTCCTGTGATATGTTCTCCAGTTTCTCCTTGATTTTTTATTGTATAAATCTCTATGTATCTTCTTCGTGTGTTCTGTGACCTTCGTTTACCTCTTAAACTTAACTTAACATCTTAACCTTTACGACTCAGGAGTCTGCAAAGCGGCGACGCCATTTTCATCATTAACTTTATCCGTGCATAACGATGGCCGCTTTAATCAAACTTGTACACGAACGGCTACGTAGTAATAATCTAAACAATACTGATCTTTTGATTGTAGAGATTTCCTTCTTCTGTAATATACGGTTAGATGCCAACAATGGTGATCGTGGTTTTATTTGTTTGAAATGATTTCTTCTGTTTTTCGCTTGGATTTGAAGATTTGAGAATGGAGAAGTCAAGTTTCTGCAACAGATTTTTCTGAGGTAGATCTTTTTAGATTGTTTATTTAGATACAATAATTACGTTTAATGTCGAAGTGACATAGTCATTATGGCATTGGTAATCCGTTGTCAGAGATTTATTTTTTGTTTTCAACCAAGGGGACCCTGAAAGCGGGAGAGTCTAAGTGTGCTATTTTTTTTTTTAAACACTATAGCCTTCATTTTAAGAAAATCTCAGAAACTAACACACACAACAAGAACAATAACATCAACAAATTCTTTTTTCCTTTGTTTCTCTGCTCACAAACAAATCATATCAATAGACCATCAAATAAAAATGTTACAGGCTTTCAAAGTAGCAACCATAGTTAAACGACGTTAAGGGGGACGGCGTGGCTTAGTGGTTAAGGGACACGGCTCACAACCCAAAGGTGCTGGGTTCGATCCCCATCACAGCACCGACCGTTACCCCGGGGAAGCAAACCCTTAGAAAATGCAGGAAGAAGCAGACCCTTACATAAAATGCATGCTGAAGTCGGATGCATTGGGCCAACAGGCGCAAAATAAAAACCACAGTGCAGCGCACACCGCTTTGGGGAATAGAGAAATAAGGCGAACGCAAAAAAAAAAAAAAACCACGTAAAGTCCTGAGAGAAAAAATGTAGATAATGTGGAAATTGCGTGCGTTCATTTGTTATGTACAGTGGTAAAGGTTAATACTGGTTTAGAAGACTACAGTCTGTATACAGCCAGTTTCTTGGAGGGTGGTTAACCTATGTGCGAGTGCATCCTAATAAACTCAAACACTAGACAAAAGTACACCTGCAGCCTGTTAGGTGCCATTTATATTGCTCTTAACAAACCACCTAACCATGGCCGGTGTTATGCCATGCCACACACAGCTAGTTGCCTCTCACGACATGCTCTCAGTGGTGCTATTTTTGTCTTTGTCATACACAAAGACCCCGGTGGACCACTCAATCTTCTTTCCTGTGAGTTTTATGCCAGATTACCTGACTATATTGGTTTAGGCTTTTGCAGTGTGTCCTAACCACAATAAAGTGAAACAATTAAGGCAAAACACAATTAAGGCAAAACACAATTAAGGCAAAGCACAGTTAAGGCAAAGAACAGTTAAGGCAAAACACAATAAATAAAATGTGCCCGTAGTTAATTTATTTCATTGAATAAATTTCAGGCAGTAACAGAACATGTGCACTACTGGCTTCTGGGTCTTCAACATGCATGTGCAGCAGAGAACAGGCTTAAGCAGGTCAAGGGGGATAACTCTGATTTGGCTTCATGTATTGCAGACGCGATAGAAATGTATGTGAAAAGTCATGTGACCTTGAAGGTGAGATGTATTCTTTCTAACATTTGAGTTTGCTTTTTGTTTTGTTTTTAAAAGGTTCAGATATTTTGAATTGTCTCTAGCCACATCATCCATTTGGCAGAGATGCTAAGGTGCTGGTCTCGCGCAGCAAAGGAATAAGGGTCACATCTACTTATGTATGCCCCAAATTTACCCAGCCATAAATGGTCAATTATGGTTCACTGACCCTTATGCATACAGACAGCTATGAATCGCTGGATACTGTCATTCACTGATGCATTTTCAGCCCTCATTGACATCTGTATAGACTGTCAAGACTGAGAATGGAGCCTGAAGCCTTTGCCTTGAGTGACAAGCACTCTTCTCCTTCTTGTAATCACATCTATAATGTATACACCACAAGATGATTTCCCACGGTGAACTCGACCATTGCCTGGAGCTTCTGTTTAGTTCTGTACAGATTTTATTTTAGTGTTGAATCATTAGTCCAGTGTATCTTCCTTCACAAGCACTTTAACCTTTACGTTGTCACATTATTTTTTCAACGCGTCACATTTTACTATGGTTGTTGGGAAGGAAGACTAACGTCTGGTCAGGCAAAATATTCTGATCAGACATGTTAGTCAGGGTCAGGCAAAACATACTGGTCAAGACCATCACATCGGCTTTCTTGTAGCCCTCCCTAGAAACGGGCTGTTTTCATGTCTAATAAGATGAGGGATTGGCGGGATCTCCGTAGTAGTGAGCAACACACAGATGAAGCTAAGTATAGCACAACCGCCTGGAGGACCCCAGTCCACCTGTAACATTTTTGTTTGTTTGTCTATAGATATGATTTTGTTGTGTGTAGAGACAAATTAATTTGTTTTAAACTTGTTGGTGTTATTGTTTTTGTTGTGTGTGTGTGTTAGTTTCTAAGATACAAGAAGATAAAGGTGATAGTGTTGAAAAACAGCACATACATTAAGACTCGCGCTTTCTGCGTTCCATGCCTGAAAAAAAAGAAAACGAATTATCGATGTTTACAAAATGACTGTATCTGTCAGTTTTCACTGTAAACATAATTATTATAGCTACATAAAAATTCTAAACAAATTTACTTCAGAAAAATCTGTTGCAAAATCTAAACTGCCCCATTGTCACTCATGGATGAATCTTCAAATCCAAGTGAAAAACAAGAAATGCTTTCCAAAAATGTAAAACAAATTTTAAAATCGCCATTGTTTTCTTCTAACCATACATACAGAAGTCGGAACTTACTACAATCAAAAGAGCAGTATGTTCAGCCGTTTTTACAGCATTAACCCGGTAGTTTATACCGTGTAAGGCGGTCACTTGTGACTGATGTATAGAACGCCTGTCGCTAATGACATGTTCTCCATTTCGTTGGCTGTGACACACGGTCAGCAGCGTGATGAAGGTTAAATGGGATCAGGGGCTGAATATGCAACAGTGCATGAGCTTGAATCAGGATGAGCGATTCAGAGCTGATAAAGACCCTAATCTGCCTTCCAAGTGGTTTTCCTGAAAACAGGCTGCACTAGTGAAAATAGGGATTTCAGTGGGGAGGCAAAACCAGTATCCAAAAAAGCCAGCTGAAACCTGATATATCAGACCGAAAGGCGCAAATATCGCAGCATCACTGTAAACTGCGACACAATATCACATCATCCTTTTCAGGACGAAAGTCCAAAAGATGAAAGAAATGGTATCTCATTCCATTGAGCGATGACCTTTCCAGTGCGTGAATCTGAACACAGCCAAGTTTGGTACATGTACCGGGTTACTAACCACTTGGTTATCTCACCACGCCTCCCACCCTTTGAAGATTTGAGGATACTAATTTCATGCTTACTTTCTGTGCCCAAGGCTGCAGGTACCCCAACAAACCCACTGGAGTTCTCATGTGCCTACGTCAACCTGCGAGTGCGCATCCTTCAGGCTCACCATCTTTTGCTGCTCTCATGCTTTTCCTTCAGTGCAAAGCCTCCACCTGCCATATCCACTGCACTGGCACACACAAACGGGCAGGAGGGCGTGCGGTGGACACATGTGGTCCAGCAGGTAAGGTCAATCAGATAATAGGCTATAGTTGCTATTGTCCAATTAGAAAACAAAATTCAACTCTTACAAGCTGGAATTTTTCACCAACATTTTTTTACTCTTTGAAACCCTGGTCACCTGGTCCATAAATCCAATTTCCCTGTCCTCCTGTGAAAATACACACAAGGTAGACATTTTAGGAAAACTATTTACTATGACAAAACTGTATGCTCTAATTTCTTTATTCTATCTCCAATTGACTGACATTGATTATCTCCAATGTCCCTACTTGTTATGCCAGTAAATTGTGGAATATATTTATTGAAGACCACCCTGAATCAAATTTACTTTATACATTATGTCGGGTACCCTCTCATCATAGTTGATTCTCTGAGGGACAGAAACAGTTCTAGCTTGATCACACATGTCATCATTCTAATAATCACTTGTCCTTTTCAGAATAACCACCATCTAAATTAAATTTATCAGCCTCCAAATCCCAGAGAATACTTTCAATGATTGTTCTGTCATTAGCCTTTTTGGACGACGATTTCCCAAATTTTCAAAACAACTTTCCATGATGAAAATCACAAAATTCATAGGCAAAATTTCCTATTTCGTTTCTGCCGCCATATCTGTTATCTCCAGAAATGGGTGTACTGTGTAGACGTAACAATATTATAGCCATAATTCAAGCAGTATGGCCCGAAATACACCTTCAAATAATGGTCCACCTGTGGCTCGGGAAATGGGGTATTTATACATTCATCGATGTTACATGGAATCCACAGGAGAAGAGAGAGAGATAGGTAGACCAGGAAACACCTGGAAAAGAGACTGAAAATGAACTTTAGTAGCTGGACCTCTGCTGGAGAGACAGAAAGGGCAGTTCAAGATCAAACATGTTGGAGGAGGATTGTCAGTGCAACGAGCATTGATGATGATAGACCTGTACTGGTTGTTAGCTTTCTCCCGAGTAGTACCATGACTGGAAAGAGCAAGTCCACTGTAACCTTCCAAGCATGGCTTAAAAAGGCAACTAAAGATAGTTGTCCATGGGGCTAACAATGTTATTCATTATGTAGAATTGTTGCTATTAAAACAGCCAAAAGCTTAGATTCAGGCTTACTGTAAGGAGCTAGTTGTCTCATGCTTCACGCAATGTAAAAAGACCAAATGGATCAGTGATATGAACCAACCTGGAAATTTGGTCATAATTATGATGCAGAAATACAGGCAATCAAGGTATCAACTGACATACCTTTGGACACCAATCTTGGTCTACAGCATGTAGTATCTCTGACTGATGCAAAATCAGCACTCCCAAGTGCTGAAGTTCGGGAAACTGCCAGGTCTACATGCTCTGCTGTTCAAACTGAATAACCAGCGCAAGATTGTCATACAGTTGATACCTTCTCATTGTGGAATACCAGGAAATGAGAGAACAGATCGACTGGCAAAGGAGGGGGCTGCAGAGAACAGCCAGATGTACCAGTTACATACCAACAGAAGAAAAAGTAAAGTAAGTAGCATGTCCTTCGCAGAGCACCACTCTAACAATTGCCAACCTATTTGGCTGTTATAAGTGTACAAAAAAATCCTATGTCTGCCAAACTGGACACCATGGGATTCGTATAGGTGTGTTGCAATTGTGAAAGGACATTTCACCCTTAGACCATACTGTCTCTAACAGAAAAAAAAGAATGATCAGTCCAGGTAGCAGTGAAAAGGGCAAATGCAATGTTAGGTATGATAAAAAGAAATATTAAACATAGGAGCAAGGAACTGATAGTCAAACTGTATAAAGCATTAGTTAGACCTAGATTGGAATACTGTGTACAGGTGTGGAGTCTTTATCATAGAGGGGATATAAACATGCTGGAAAGAATACAAAAAAGAGCGACAAAGCTGATAGTGGGATTCCAGAATTACAGTTATGAGGAAAGACTCAGAAAAACCGGCCTACAATATCTAGAAAAGAGAAGAATACAAGGTGATTTAATACAGGTTCATAAGAAAGGAACAGATAAATTAGAATAAAACTAGTTTTTTTCAAAATACAACCACATACAAGAACAAGAGGGCACAGCTACAAATTAACTAAAGAAATATCCATATTAGAAATTAGGAAATATTTTTTTAGTCAGAGAGTGGTGAATGCTTGGAATGCATTGCCACAGGAAGTAGTGGAGGCAGGGACAGTTAATGCATTAGGTTGGATGCACATAGCTTTTAGAGCAAGTAAATGAAATTGGTTTTATACAGACTTTGCAGAATCTTCTAAATCAGTATAAAGATGTTAACTTAAAATCAAATCAATCAGAGAGCCACCAGCATTAACACAAGACAGTTATCATAAGATAAGCAGACAACAGCAAACTGTTGTGTTGCGCCTTAGAACAGAACACAACTAACTCTGCAGCCACATGTACACACAACATTGAAGATTGTTATCTCTGCCATATATACCTTTGGACAGGCAACTGCAGAGCACATACTACAGAACTTCCCCAAAAATTATGTACATGGAAAAACCTACTGGCCCATAGAAATAACACTGGAAGAGAAACTTTGTGGACCTATATGTGAACTACACGAGACAGTGAAGTTTATACAAGAGAAAACTCCTGAGTGGTGCGCCAGGGTCTTTGTGTATGACAAGGGAAAGAATAGCACCACTGCCCCACAGAGAGCATGTCGTAAGAGGGACTAACTGTGTGACATGGTATAACACCGGCCATGGTCAGTTGGTGTGTTATGAGCAGCATAGATGGCGCCTAACAGTCTGTGGGTCTACTTTGTTCTAGCATTTGAGTCTATTAGGATGGACTCAAATCGTTTAGCTACCCTCTGTGGCACTTGTTCCAACGCAGTGGAGTAATAATCTGCTCAAGCCTAGTCCAGTAAGCAGAAAATCCTCCTCCCGGCTACATCCAGCTCACGCAAGAACTGGAACCTGCACAGGAGCATCTGCCTCTGTAGAAGTACAGGCGGACTAAGACTATGACAACATTATAGATATAGACATGATATTTTCAAGTGAAGTTTATACAAGAAACCACATAGACATGATGTTTTCAAGTGAAGTTTATACAAGAGACAACATAGACATGATATTTTTAAGTGAAGTTTATACAAGAGACAACAAAGATATGATATTTTAAAGTGAAGTTTGTGCAATAGACAACATAGACATGATATTTTTAAGTGAAGTTTATACAAGAGACAACATAGACATGATATTTTTAAGTGAAGTTTATACAAGAGACCACATAGACATGATATTTTCAAGTGAAGTTTATACAAGAGACCACATATACATGATATTGTCAATCAAATGAAAGTAGTAGTGATGACAGTGTTGCTGCTTGTGTTCCATTCTCTCATATTATGTCCGAATGATTCTCATCTCTTTCTATGCATGTCAATATCTCCATTGTGCTTTTTATATTCACAAGCTCAATAGATGATGATGTCCATGACATTCCCTTTAAAATAAATGTGTGTCCTGTGTCTGCAGTTGGAGAAGTGCCTGAAGGAGTACAAGGAGGCAAGCCTGCTAGCTTCAACACTGTACAAGTCAGCTTTCGACGCTGACCCAGCCTCTCTGTTAAACATCAACGTGTATCCTTTCAGTGTAGTTTGGGTTTCCTTCAGCTGTATTGTTGTTGTTGTTGTTTCAAATGCCCACAATGGGTAGGTTTACTCTTATGTGTGTCCTGACGTTAAGTGGCGGGATGTAGTAGCTTTTCTCACATCCTGAGCGTGCTTATGGAGGTGAACCCAGGTCCTCTAAGCGGTTGTGATATACTTGGCTTCATCTGCATGTCAATCACTAATACGGGATCACATCAATCCCTCACCTCGTTAGCCAGGCATCCATGATAACATCCTGTTTCCAGGGAGGACTATGAGGAAGTCTTGGGAAGGTGGGAGTCTTGGCCAGTATATTTTGCCTGACCCTGACTAAACATGTCTGATCAATATGTTTTGCCTGACCAGACATTAGCCTGACTAGACGTCTTCCTCCCTTCCTTAAGTGGTATTGTATGCTTCTTACATTCCTTGCAATGGCTTTCTTGACCCCAGAATATTCATGGATATCACTTTTATCTTTCTGCATTCGTCCTGAAAAGGACGTTGTGTTGTAGTTCACAGCGAGGCTGCGATATCTGTGCATTTTGGCCTGACACGTTCGATTTCAGCTGGCTTTTTTTTTAGTACTGGATTTGCCTTCCCACTGTGACCCCTATCCCTTGGCCAGACTACAATAGTGACTAGTGCAGCCTGTTTCCGGGGTAGCCATGTGGAGGGGGAATAGCGTCTTGGCCAGCTGTGGTTCGCTGACCCTGATGTAAGCAGCCAGCTATGATTCGATTGCTGCTGTCAGTCATTCACTGCTGCATCTTGACACCGGATGCCACTTTTGTAACCTTTGGGCTAAATATATTACTTAATTCTTCTGGTGTCTGTCTCTTTGTACGACAATGATCCTTGCCAGATTTCTTCATCGCATACTTCCTTTAAGGTTACAAGGTGGAGCCAAAGATGCAACACAGTGAATGAACTGATAAAGCCAGCAACTCATAGCTGGCTGCTGGCATCAGGGTCAGCGAAGCAGAGCTGACCAAGACCCTATTCCACTTGCAAGCAGTTGCATCAATATAAGCTGCACTAGTGCTGTTATGTTTAGAGATTAGGGATCGCAATGGAATGGCAAACCCGGTACCCAAAAAAGCCATCCGAAACCAGATATGTCGGGTCAAAAGGTGAAGATATCGCAGCCTTACTGTAAATTACAATACAATGTCCTTTTCAGGATGAACACAGAAGAAGATTACAAGGTGTAAAAGCAAGCAAACACAAATCTGTGATGAAGAACATGCCAGCAGCCACTACAGCTGGAGATAGGGAAGAGAAAAGTTAAGATGGAAAGGACACACCTTTGGAAAGCAACCTAACAATATAACCAGACATGCCCTGAGCTGGAGCCTGCAGGGACAGGCGAAGAGATGAATGGGGATGCCAAAGAACATCTAGCAAAGAATGATGGAACAAAAGACCAGTCAATTATGATGCTTCTCTGTAGCTCATAATTACAACATTGGCTGGCAACGATCACTGTCAAAGAAACGGGAGACATTTAAAGGATCAACTAATACATCTAGCATAGCGCTTCTAAAATTTGCATCATTTAATGCTCAGGGGGTACATAAAACTGCTGCAGGGAGTGGGACCCCCAGAAGACCAAGGTTTTAAAACAACTCAGTCAGCTAATTTATCTTCACTTTCATTGTCATTATCATTTTGTTCATTATCCCTTTCCATTTCGGAATAACATTTTCGATTTTAGACTTTCAGTCCGAGGCAAGTGGCGCAACCCCATATGACAATTAGTTTATTCAAAATAAATTTAGTTAATATTAAAGACTGGTAGTAGTATTTATACAAAGAGGAGTACGTCAAGGGGACCCCCATCTCACTGAGCCTTTTTTCCACATGCCTGAAATATGTCAGCCGGTGCGTCTTGGATACCTTTGGCATCAACATAAATGGTAGACTGTTAAATCACCTATGCTTTGCAGATGATCTAGTACTTATCACGGAGGCAGCCATAGACGCCAATGAAATGCTAGCAGCGCTCCACCGAGAGGGAAATAAAGTGGGACTCGAAGTGAACACATCCAAGGCGAAAGTCATGCACAATTGATTCGCTTCCCATAACCCAGTCTTCCTAGATGGAGAGAGATTGGACGATGGGGACGAATACATCTACCTTGGACACCTGCTCAACATGCTGAAAGACTTGAGCCCAGGGTTGATAAGATGGCATCGCACGGGTTGGGCGGCTTTCTCTTCGATAAAGCCGGTACTGGACAACATCTACGACCAGAGCCTGCGCACCTCTCTATTTAACTCCACAGTACTACCTGCAATATGCTATGCAGCGGAAACATGGACACTCACAAAAGAGATGGGAATCCAAACTCAGAGTGACCCAATCCTCCCTCGAGAGATGCATGATCGGCCTCACGCTTCATAGCCAGCCCATAAAAAGTCTTCACAACTCGGACGTACATCAATTCTCCCTGGTGGAAGATGCATTTAATGATGCAGACAAGATAAACATCGCTGGAGGGCCACTTACTACGAAGAACAGATGATCGTTGGAGCACAGCGACAGCAATATGGCACCATAGAAATAAGAAATGACCACGAGGACAACCACCAACATGTTGGTCTGACTCCCTTGCATCCCACAACAACATTCACAATGCCACAGAACGGTGACTCATTATCCATTGGTCCACTATAGCTCAAGACAGAGAAGTTATGACCCGCAGCGGTGTAACCGCTGCTGAAGAACGGGTCGTTGCGTAATTCAACAATATTAAATAAATCGAGCTAAAATCATGATATAAAGGTCTTGAGACAGATATTGCAGACTTGCTGTAAATTATGACACAATGTGCTTTTCTGGACAAACACCAAAGAAGAAGAAGAGGATGCTGACGGTAGAAAAACAAAACACCCTTAACTTTGTACCTAGACTCCAGCAGTGCTGTGACTGTATGAAATCCGTTATATCCACTATTATATCCAGCATACAGACAGTGTAAGTAGTGTCAGGTATTTGTCAACTTGTCATCTACCACTGATTCTGCAGCTGTCTGTCAACTTGTCATCTACCACTGATTCTGCAGCTGTCTGTCAACTTGTCATCTACCACTGATTCTGCAGCTGTCTGTCAACTTGTCATCTATAACTGATCCTGCAGCTGTCTGTCAACTTGTCAGCTACCACTGATTCTGCAGCTGTTTGTTAACTTGTTGTCTACCACTGATTCTGCTGCTTTGTGTTAACTTGTCAGCTACCACTGATTCTGCAGCTGTTTGTCAACTTGTCAGCTACCACTGATTCTGCAGCTGTTTGTTAACTTGTTGTCTACCACTGATTCTGCTGCTTTGTGTTAACTTGTCAGCTACCACTGATTCTGCAGCTGTTTGTCAACTTGTCAGCTACCACTGATTCTGCAGCTGTTTGTTAACTTGTTGTCTACCACTGATTCTGCTGCTTTGTGTTAACTTGTCAGCTACCACTGATTCTGCAGCTGTTTGTCAACTTGTCAGCTACCACTGATTCTGCAGCTGTTTGTTAACTCGTTGTCTACTACTGATTCTGCTGCTTTGTGTTAACTTGTCAGCTACCACTGATTCTGCAGCTGTCTGTCAACTTGTCAGCTACCACTGATTCTGCAGCTGTTTGTTAACTTGTCGTCTACCACTGATTCTGCTGCTTTGTGTTAACTTGTCAGCTACCACTGATTCTGCAGCTGTCTGTTAATTTGTCATCTACCACTGATTCTTAACTTAACTTCTTTATACTGGTTTAGAAGGCTCTGCAGTCTGTATACAACCAGTTTCTTGATTTAAAAATAACTCTGCATCAAATTTATTTGTTAATGCATTAAATGACTCTGCCTCCACTATTTCCTTGTGGCAATGTATTCAAAGCATTCACCACCCTCTGACTAAAAAAATATTTTTTAATATCTTGTCTGGACCTTTCTTTAATTAATTTGTAGCGGTGCCCTCTTGTGCTTGTAGCCAGCTGTACTTTGAAAAACTTATAGTATTAATTTTCCTTTCCCTTGATTATCTTATAAACCTGCATTAAATTTCCATGAATTCTTCTCTTTTCTAGACACTTGTAGGCTGGTCTTTCTTAGTCTTTCCTCATAACTATAATTCTACAACTGTCAACTGCCACTGATTCTAAAGACCTTCTCTAAATATTGTATATTACAATTTATGTTGAAAAAATTGTGAGATAGTTGCAAATACTGCTGTAGATGATGAAGTGTATGAGACTTCATTGTGTTATATCTTCAGCTTTATCAGGTGGGCTAACTGGGCCTTCTTTAACTCATGGCAGTTGGAAGTACCAATTTTGACAACATTTGAGTGAACTGGAATGTGCATACAAAACGTCATCTGTGAACTGGACATAATAGACTTGAGGGTCATACAGGAAGTGAGAAAACCATATTCGCCTCTCGAGACCTATGAAATGCAAATGCTGTACGAAGATAAAACAGCCCTACAAACAATGGGAACCTTTATAATAGGTATCAGAACCTTGGCCTTAGGATGAACAACGCAGAAGAAGAATGTGCATCGATTTGGTCATAGACCTGGTCAATATGCTTGGAAAAACATGAGTAATGTCCATTAGAATAGTAATCTCATTTGGCTCATACAACTTGTTGGGCTGTATTCTCCATGTGAAATAACTTCTGGTGTCTTTTGGAAATACAATGTTTATGGTGTTGTCAAAGAAACCTCAAGTCTGACTATCAACAATGTAGAATAACAATAGACCAGATGGGTAGAATAATTTAAGGAAATGCTTCAAAACACAAACTATTTAATACCAGTATGGAACCAGCAATGAAACATCTTATAAATGCAATAGATCATACAGACACTGAAATTGTTGGCAAATGGGAAATTGATTGGATGGAATTTCCTCACTAGATATTAAAACTGACAAAGACACTTTTTATCATAGTAATAAGGCAAGGCTGCGGCAGTACTGAGGATGAAAATAAGAATGGGACTGAAGATGTAACACAGTGGATGAGCTGACAGCAGCCAACGAGTCATAGCTGGCCGCTTGCATCAGGGTCAGCAAACCAGAGCTGACCAAGACCCGATTCCGCTTTTAAGCGGCGGCCCTGAAAACAGGCTGCACTAGTGTAGTCTGGCTAAGAGAATAGGAATCACAGTAGGAAAGCAAACCCAGTACACAAAAAAGCCAGCTAAAGTCAAAATTGTCTGGCCAAAAGCCGCAGATATTGCAGCCTCGCTGTAAACTATGACACTACGTTTCCTTTTCAGATGAGTACTGAAGAAGAATATTGTGATCTTTTGTTCTTAGTGCTTTGGTTAGGGTTCATAGATATCTGACACTGATAACATATGAATACTCTGTTGATAATTTGTCCACTGTTATCAGGCAAAGCAATCCAGGAGAGAAGCAGTACATGACACCAGGGAAAGAAGACAACCCATCATGCTCAGCATCCAGTGTCAGCACTGCCTTAGGTGTGGTGAGGGACATCTCAGCAGCCATGGACAAGATCTTGCCAGAGAGCAGTTCCTCAGCAACTATTTCCTATAAGGTTCATATGATAACTTGGATATCATTAGTAATATGATATGATAACAGCATGACTTGGATAATAGTTGTTGTCCATCACAAGTGATGAAGACCACTCTCTTTGTTCAGCCGTGTGGACAGTCGTATCTCTTGCTGTGTCCGCTGAAATGGGTGACTTGCGCAGTGATTTGGATTAAAGTGAGGAAGAAACTGCGCCTTTTGTCAACCTCACTCACAGAGCCTAAGCTACCTTTTGCCAGTGGCAAGACATTCATCGAGACGACTGTAGATAGCATAGGATGCAGATTTTGCCTCAGGGTTACCACTGAAGCCTTTCCGTAAACATGTAACCCGCAGGGTAGAAAGGTGGGATGGCATCTAACGCAGTTTGTCGTGCCTTTTCGATAACCACAAGAGGTCGTATGGACAACACTCAGCGTGTGAGTGGGTCTGGCATCTCTCCCCAGCTGTATTCAGCTCATCATAGTAGCATCTAAAATTCCCACACGCCAAATTCGTGAAGGTGAACCGGCAGAACTAACCCGTGAAATACGACACAGGTATAAGCGTAGTGCTATTCAGCTGGCGTCCAGACCAGGATAAATGGATGGAAGAAATCACAAAAAAAGAACGAAATAACAAGTCCAGATGGAAAACAACACCACGTTTCCGTGAACACAAGTGTAAGTCGTCGACTAGTGTGAATTCCAGGCAAATCCGAGGTCTGGCGGCATCCATAATGATCCAGAAGAGTAGAGAAATGTAGACTAACAGCCAGTTATGGCGCCATCTTTGCCAGATTTTTGTGACTTGGATGTCATTAGTAAAATATGATAACAGCATGACTTGGAATGAGTGTTGATCTTGCTATAACCCCTACAAGAAAAGATCCAAAATGGAAAAGGAAAGGGACCTAGGGGTTATAATAAATCATACAGGTAAAGTGAGTGAGCAAGTCCAGGTAGCAGTGAAAAAGGCAAATGCAATGTTAGATATGATAAAAAAGAAATATTACACATAGGAGCAAGGAAGTGATAGTCGGACTGTATAAAGCATTAGTTAGACCTAGATCGGTATGCTGTGTACAGTCATGGGGTCCTTATTTTAGAGGATATATAAACTTGCTGGAAAGGATGTAAAGAAGAGCGACAAAGCTGATAGTGGGATTCCTGAATTACAGTTATGAAAAAAGACTCAGAAAAACCAGCCTACAGTGTCTAGAAAAGAGAAGAATTCGAGGTGACAATACAGGTTTATAAGATAATCAAAGGAAAGGATAAATTAGACTATAACAAGTTTTTAAAAATAAAACCACCTACAAGAACAAGAGGGCATAGCTACAAATTAGCTAAAGAGATGTCCAGATTAGATATTAGGAAATATTTATTTAGTCAAAGAGTGGTGAATGATTGGAGTGCATTTCCACAGGAAGTAGTGGAGGTAAGTATAATTAATGCATTTAAGAATAGATTGGATGCGCATAGCTTTTAGAAAATGGAAATGTCAATGAAACTGTTTGTACACAGACTGTGGAGAGTCTTCTAAACTAGTATAAAGAAGTTAAGTCAGGAGTGTAGGGAACCTAATGAACCAGAGTAACATTGTGTTTGGTCAAAAAACCAGCGTAATGTTGTGTTTGGTCAAGAAACCAGAGTAATATTGTGTTTGGTCAAGAAACCAGAGTAATATTGTGTTTGGTCAAGAAACCAGAGTAATATTGTGTTTGGTCAAGAAACCAGCATAATGTTGTGTTTGGTCAAGAAAGTCTGAATCAGATGCGAACAATGGGCAGACACGTCATGATGGAGCTGCCAAATACAAGTTGCCTACATGTGCAGTCGTTTGTGTCGCACAGTATCATGAAGGTGATAGACGACCTTGCTCTATATTACCAAAAAGATTAACCTCAAACCAAACCCCAGCAAAACTCAAGTATTTGCTTACCATCTTAGAAATAGAGGGGCGAACAGAAAGTTGCAGATCAAATGGCAAGCACAGTATCTACAACACAGCACAGCCCCCAAATACTTGGGAGTAAAGTTGGACCGCACGATGTCCTATGACGCACATTGTCAGAAGACAAAACAGAATATACATGTGAGAAATAGTATCATACGAAAATTGACTGGCACAACATGGGAAGCAAAGCCAGATGTCCTCAGAACATCAACACTCGCTCTGTGTGTCTCTGTAGCTGTGTACGCCACACAAGGAAGAACTCAGCACATGTTAAACATATAGATATAGCAGTAAATGAGACAAGCTGTATAGTTACTTGATGCCTAAAACCTACACCAACCGAAAAAATAAACCCCATAATCGGCATAGCGCCACCAGAGATACGAAGGACTGTCGCGTCAGAGATAGAAAGAGAGGGTAAATGACCCAAGACATTGTGTTCATACATCAGGTGCAGCGCCCAAGACTAAAGTCAAAGCAAAGTTTCTTACAGTCAACCCCGCCTCTACAGACTAGTCCAGGAAATCAGCGCATCGAAAGTTGGAAACAGCTGACACAGGTCCCCTCGATCAAGTTACGGCAGGAACCTGCGCCTGGACATCCCCTGCCCTACTCAACAAGGAACTCACTACATAGACTTCGAACTGGTTTATCACGAGGCAGGAAAAGCCTGAAAAGACAGGGATAATGAAACATGTGAATGTGGAGTAGCACAAGACCAGGACCATCTGATGATCTACCCAAACCTCCTGGAGACTTGTAGCATGGATGACCTGTTGAGTGCCAGTGACAGGACAATCCACGTGGCTGAATACTGGAAGAATGATGTGTGACATAGTGCCTAGGACACGGAAAGTAAGTAAGGACCTTTGGTAATGTTTTGGCCTTGTGGAGCATGCTCGTGATATACCACCCAATGGGAGCACACAAAAAAACTGGTGAACATAACTTGGATGTTGGTGCGCACCTGCCTTGCTTTTTTGGCCTCAGGGTTGGAAAATGTCTTCACTGTGATGACTGCACCTTGATTTCCGTGTTGTGTTGTACCCGTAAGCCCACGACTAATCACCGGTGATCACAGTGTTCAGGAAGTCATTGGAAGTGTCTACGCAGTCCATCATGTCCTGCATCACTCCCAGATGAAGTTGCTTCTGTTAGCAGCTTTGGCACAAATTTCATGGACACTCTCCACATGTCCAAATCGTCACTCAAAATATGGAGTGTACTGAACCAATGTTTATCCTCCATCTTGTCCGCAAGTTATCAGATGCATGCATGATGGTTTTGCATGACCAAAGTCTGCATTTGGTTAATGACCTCATCACTTCGGCTTGTTGAGAGCCAACTGGTGTGCGGTCATCTTTGAAGTTTTTTTTTCTTTTTTGTTACGCTCGCCTTATTTCTCTATTCCCCAAGATGGCGTGCGCTGCACTGTTTTTATTTTGCATCTGTCGGCCCAGTGCATCAGACTTCAGCATGCCGTATATGTAGGTCCTCTTGCATTTTCTAAAGGTTTGTTTCACCGGGTGTAACGGGGGGTGGTGTGATTGGAAAGCGAACCCAGCACCTTTTGGTTGTCAGCCGTGTCACTTAACCACTAGCTCACGTCATCCCCATCTTTGAAGTGATTCTACCACTCCTTAATTTGTGTGATGCTCATGGCATCGTCGCCGAAATTCTGTTGAATCTTTTGAATGGTTTTCACTTGGACATCGCAAAGCTTTGGCAACATTTGATGCAATACTGTTGCTCAAGTCAATCTGATGAGTGTTCATTCACTCACATATTTACTGACATTCTCTGCCTGCGGGAAAACAAATTGCTGCATGTACATGAATGTCCCCTAAACCTTTCTGCTGAAAGATGGCTTCCGTGCTGCATTTGATTTAGCAGGAAAGATTTGGGTTTTTTATTATTTATTTATTTTTAAAAAAAAAATTTTTGCTATCACCTTATTTCTCTATTTCCTAAGGCGGTGTGCGTTGCACTATGTTTTAATTTTGCACCTGTCGGCCCAGTGCATCCGACTTTGGCATGCATTTTATGTAAGGATCTGCTTCCTCCTGCGTTTTCTGAGGGTTTGCTTCCCCGGGGTAACGGCTGGTGCTGTGATTTGGAAGCAAACCCAGCACCTTTGGGTTGTGAGCTGTGTCACTTAACCACTAGCCTACGTTGTTCTTAAATTAGGGCCTGATACATTTTTTTACAAACCTTGTGTGTTGTGAGTGTGTGTGTCTGTGTGTGAATTTATTCAAATGGGTATATTGTTATGTTGGTAATTTCAGCTGATGGACATCCTGTCATGGTCAGTGGCCAGTTTTGTGCGGTCATCGCCATATTTTCCAAGGTTTTTCTTCCAGACATTACAAAATACAGTGGTTAAGGTAAGTCTACAGTTTTATAGCAGTTGATAAGTGGCTGAGTGGGATGAACAAGATGTCAAAATAAGAATACAAAATGAGTTTTCATTGCATTGGAGAAAGTATGGAAATCAAAAGAAATTCCAACACAAAAAATCAAATTTGTTAACTACAATGTATAGATCATTCTACTTTATGGCTCTAAGACAATGACAAAAAATTACATATTTTGATAAATAGATGAATACGTAGAACAGAGGGATTGAAATGATACAGTCACTAATGTGGAAAGTTTTGATACAGCTATGCTGGTCGCTCAGGAGAAACCTGAATTAATTTGATTGAGTTTGTGGCCCCCAAAAAATCCAGATATTAACTTCGTGGACTATGGGATTTGGGGAGCTTTGCAAGAGAATGTCTACCGAAAGAAAATTGACAGCATGGATCAGCTAACACAGAGTGGATAAAGCAGGTATGGGATGAGATAGAACAGCGCACAATTGATGTGTTAGTGAGAAACTTTGCATATATGTTGCAGCTGGTGGGCGAACATTTTGAGCACAAACTAAAATAGGGAAAATCTAGGTAAACATTTTCTTATGAGTGTCACCAAATTTCATGATAATCTGGTCATTTCCAGCCAGGTTTTACAAAAGTTATTTAAAGGTCATGTATTTTTCAGTCTCTTCCTGTAGATGGCAGATGTAATAACAAACACAGATTTGTGGCGGAGAACGTGGCATCAACCTTTTTCGACGTTCGTTCTCAAACTCCCGCTACCAAGCCCTGAAAAGGGCTTTGCAAGTAGCAGGATGTTGTCTGAAGAATGGAATGTGTTGTGTCCTAGTTTGCAGCTTGGCTGCAATATTTGCACCTCTCGTTCTGACATTGAACTTCAGTGGATCCCTTCTCCTTAGCCAGTCTGTTCTGTTGCAGCCTGTTATGCAGGATCACCACCTGGAGGTGTAGAAGGTCTTGGCAGCTCTGGTTCGCTGACCCTGACACTAGGAATCAGCTTTGGGTCGTTGACTGCTACACCTCATGCACTGCTCAGCATTTTGATTCCTGTGACATCAACTAATTCAGCTGGAGATTGGGAATATGAAGTGGAGATGGATATGACACACCCTCAGAAATAGAGCCTAGCAATATAACCAAACATACACTGATTAGAACACACAGGGGAAAAGATGAAATGGGGATACTAAAGAATACTGGTAAAAAACGAGGAAAGAATAAGTCAGAGGATAAAATCAAATTGGTTTAAAGAAGTTAGAAAGCTGGCTAAGACAATTGAAAAGATACAAACAACACCACAGCAAATTCCAGGACATGTACCATATACATATGAAAATAAAAAAAGCACACACTAGCAAAACTGAGAGCAAGCATGGTTCAAATAAACACAACAGTCAACATACAAAAAGGAATGACTGAACTGGTGAACAGAAGGGTCTACTTGACATGTCATGTATAAAGAAATGGCACACTCAAACAAAAATGACAACGTCAACAAACTGCAACACAGTAAGCAGAACATAATCTTCTAACTTAGGACAGAACACATCGGACTTAACAAATATTTAAACAAGTTAGACCATGCACACGAACCTAACTCACAACTGCACCCATCCTCCGTATGAGATGTGCTGCTCACTTGTCGGGGACTTGCCACAGACAAGAGTCAAGTTATTGTCTGGCACCTCAACAATCACTAGTATGTTTAACAGCTCCACTCACCAGCAACAAACCACCTGCAAATTCTTCAACTTGGCATTGACTGCAAAAGAGCAAACAGCTCGGCAGACCTGGCTAGTTAACAAGTCTCATTGGTAGACTCAAGAAGTTGGCCAAAATTGGAAATCAATGGAGAGCATCTGTTGCACCTGCCCTGACATTCTGAGATCGTGTGTCACTAGTTCATTGGTAGAAAAACTAAGGCTGGACTTTCTACAAACAATTTGGTCTCTCACATCTCCTAGGAAAATGACTTTCACATTGGCACCTTCCATCCTTCGTGCCTTCCATCCTTCTCTAAACTAATCAATGAACCTGTTATAGAAGAGCTACATCCATGAATCTGATGAGGTATACAATGGCACATGAAACAGTATGCTTGCTTTCCTTTCATAGCTTAGCATTTGGTGGAGTTGACCTGAAGACGGACATAACGTTTTGACATTACAGCAATTATTCCCATTTGCTGGATCCACTGGAAGGTTTTATAAGACTGAGGAATAAAGGATGCTTATCCCTGCAGTCACCATGCAGTATAATGCCTGGTTTGGAACTTATGTGCCCTTGGTCAGAAGGCCTGTGTCCAAGCCGCCTGACCACCTTCTCCTCGGCTCCAACATAAAAGTTTGATGAATTGACTTTAACCATTTGAACCTGTGACACCCCATATATCAGTGTATGTGTGTGTGCGTGTGTGTGTATGACACCCATATATCAGTGTGTGTGTGTGTCTAAGTGTTAGCAAGGTGCTTCAAGAGTACGTGTGCATTTTCGCTGCATGGCGCTTTTGCGCTCATGTGTTGTCGGGAATAGGGGACGATAGGCTTAGAGTTCGACCAGAACTAGAATACGGCGCATTATCAGAGAGGTATATCTTATTTCACATACACTAATTGTACAGTGGTCATCATGGGGTGTTCTGTCGATAAAACACTTCTTGAATTCATTCGAGTTTTGGAAGAAGATGAAATATCATAAAATATCCAAAGCTGACGTGGCAGCGGCCAGCCACTGCGCTCGACTGGAAGATATAAATGGTCATAATATAGTGACATCTACACAGTACTCACATTTCAGGAAATAACAAATATGGCAGCGCACACATCAAAACACCTTTAGCAATGTTTCAAATGATTTTCTTGATGGAAAGTAGTTTAGAAAATTCGGAAAATGGCCGACCTGAATGGCTAACAACAGAACAAGACGTTGAAAGTATTCTCAAGGATTTTTAGGTTGATAAATTGGATTTAGATTGTGTTTATTCTGAAAAGTATGTGATTATTTGAATGACGACATTATGATCAAGCTAGATGTGTCTCTCGGAGGATTATATCCCACATAATGTATCAAGTAAATTTAATACTGGTTGTTCTGCAATAATATGTTGCACAATCTTCTGGAATAAAAAGTAGGAACATTGGAGTTGATCAGGTTAGTCAATTTGAGATAGAATAATGAAATTAGAGCACATAGCCTGCCGAAGACGGATGTTTCGGACCGAAAGGTGCAAATATCGCAGTCAATCTGTAAACTAGCGACACAGCGCATTCTGTTCTCCGGACTACATCCTACTACATGTAAAGCCCTCCCTGTTCAGGGCTTGGGGTAGTAGGAGATTGAGAACGAACGCAGAAGAAGAAGAAGAGCACATAGTTTTGCCGTAGCAAATATCGTGCCTCAAGTGTCTTACTGTAGTTGTTATCCCATAGCTGCCAAGCAAGCCTGCTCTTGGCAGCCCAATGCTATTCTTATATAATTACAGGTCCTCATTAATTGCTCCACTGCATCATAGTGTGTTGGTAATTGTCGACGGTGCTTGTAAGAATCTTTTTGTCATGTTCCCAAGTGCTTTGCACACAATGAATAGATGTCTGTTTCATCAGGGTGAGAGCAATGTCTGTACACAGGCAGGCTCTGAGGATTGATGTGGTTTAAGTGGCTATTGACTGGCATGTCCTGTTCAGAACTGAAAGATGAGACCTCGATTTCTTCTATTTTTACCTTGTACGTATTTTTTCAGGAGCACAGGGGAATGGAATTTTACAAACAGGGTGGTCAGGGTTCAAAGGATTAAGACAGATCATATGAGTTTGGAGTTGAGCATCAATAGGTTGGAAGTCTTTTCAAGGGCATGGATCATCTAATAATGTCAATTGTTATTCTTTTCAGCTGGCCGTGTCACCACAGCAAGGTCCAACACAAGAGCCAATCGCTCTACGTGCTGACACACACTTGTCCTTGAGAGTGGAAGGGGTGGTTCAGCGAGGAGAGCGGCCAGCACTTTTCAGGCAGGTCCTCTCTGTTGTGATCTCAGTCAGCACTAGCCTCGTAAGCCGCAGCAGCCCCGTTAACCCCAACGCTAAGGTGAGTGCCGCCATTGTTCGCTGATTAATTTGTATTTGTTTTACAAGGGCATGGGGATAGAAGCAAGAACTCGGAAACAAATGTGGGGATTTATTGCAACGGCTCTCTATCTCTCGCCGTGGTAGTGCACAAAGACAAACTGCTGCCCATCCATTGTTGAATGTTATCCTCCCATTTGCATCGCTGTCTACCTCGTATTCGACTACCTTCAACCTTTCTTTCTAGTTCAGATTTTAGAAGAGTGTCATGTCTTTTAATGGTGCCAAAATATATGATTTGTCAGCTTTCAACAGTTCTTTTTTTCATCCCGTTTCTCTGGGACCTCTACATTTGTGAGCTTTTGTTTCCATTAAATGTGACCCATTCTCCAGGACCTCTACATTTGTGAGCTTTTGTTTCCATTAAATGTGACCCATTCTCCAGGACCTCTGCATTTGTGAGCTTTTGTTTCTATGAAATGTGACCCATTCTCCAAGACCTCTACATTTGTTTCTATGAAATGTGACCCATTCTCCAGAACCTCTACATTTGTTTCTATGAAATATGACCCATTCTCAAGGACCTCTACATTTGTGAGCTTTTGTTTCTATGAAATGTGACCCATTCTTCAGGACCTCTACATTTGTGAGCTTTTGTTTCTATGAAATATGACCCATTCTTCAGGACCTCTACATTTGTGAGCTTTTGTTTCTATGAAATGTGACCCATTCTCCAGGACCTCTACATTTGTTTCTATGAAATATGACCCATTCTCAAGGACCTCTACATCTGTGAGCTTTTGTTTCCATGAAATGTGACCCATTCTCAAGGATCTCTACATTTGTGAGCTTTTGTTTCTATGAAATCTGACCCATTCTCCAGGACCTCTACATTTGTGAGCTTTTGTTTTTATGAAATGTGACCCATTCTCCAGTACCTCTACATTTGTGAGCTTTTGTTTCCATTAAATGTGACCCATTCTCCAGGACCTCTACATTTGTGAGCTTTTGTTTCCATTAAATGTGACCCATTCTCCAGGACCTCTACATTTGTGAGCCCTTGTTTCTATGAAATATGACCCATTCTTCAGGACCTCTACATTTGTGAGCTTTTGTTTCTATGAAATGTGACCCATTCTCCAGGACCTCTACATTTGTTTCTATGAAATATGACCCATTCTCAAGGACCTCTACATCTGTGAGCTTTTGTTTCCATGAAATGTGACCCATTCTCAAGGATCTCTACATTTGTGAGCTTTTGTTTCTATGAAATCTGACCCATTCTCCAGGACCTCTACATTTGTGAGCTTTTGTTTTTATGAAATGTGACCCATTCTCCAGTACCTCTACATTTGTGAGCTTTTGTTTCCATTAAATGTGACCCATTCTCCAGGACCTCTACATTTGTGAGCTTTTGTTTCCATTAAATGTGACCCATTCTCCAGGACCTCTACATTTGTGAGCCCTTGTTTCTATGAAATGTGACCCATTCTTCAGGACCTCTACATTTGTGAGCTTTTGTTTCTATGAAATGTGACCCATTCTCCAAGACCTCTACATTTGTTTCTATGAAATGTGACCCATTCTCCAGGACCTCTACATTTGTGAGCTTTTGTTTCCATTAAATGTGACCCATTCTCCAGGACCTCTACATTTGTGAGCTTTTGTTTCCATTAAATGTGACCCATTCTCCAGGACCTCTACATTTGTGAGCCCTTGTTTCTATGAAATGTGACCCATTCTCCAGGACCTCTACATTTGTGAGCTTTTGTTTCTATGAAATCTGACCCATTCTCCAGGACCTCTACATTTGTTTCTATGAAATATGACCCATTCTCAAGGACCTCTACATCTGTGAGCTTTTGTTTCCATGAAATGTGACCCATTCTCAAGGATCTCTACATTTGTGAGCTTTTGTTTCTATGAAATCTGACCCATTCTCCAGGACCTCTACATTTGTGAGCTTTTGTTTTTATGAAATGTGACCCATTCTCCAGTACCTCTACATTTGTGAGCTTTTGTTTCCATTAAATGTGACCCATTCTCCAGGACCTCTACATTTGTGAGCTTTTGTTTCCATTAAATGTGACCCATTCTCCAGGACCTCTACATTTGTGAGCCCTTGTTTCTATGAAATGTGACCCATTCTTCAGGACCTCTACATTTGTGAGCTTTTGTTTCTATGAAATGTGACCCATTCTCCAAGACCTCTACATTTGTTTCTATGAAATGTGACCCATTCTCCAGAACCTCTACATTTGTTTCTATGAAATATGACCCATTCTCAAGGACCTCTACATTTGTGAGCTTTTGTTTCTATGAAATGTGACCCATTCTCCAGGACCTCTACATTTGTGAGCTTTTGTTTTTATGAAATGTGACCCATTCTCCAGTACCTCTACATTTGTGAGCTTTTGTTTCCATTAAATGTGACCCATTCTCCAGGACCTCTACATTTGTGAGCTTTTGTTTCCATTAAATGTGACCCATTCTCCAGGACCTCTACATTTGTGAGCTTTTGTTTCCATTAAATGTGACCCATTCTCCAGGACCTCTACATTTGTGAGCCCTTGTTTCTATGAAATGTGACCCATTCTCCAGGACCTCTACATTTGTGAGCTTTTGTTTCTATGAAATCTGACCCATTCTCCAGGACCTCTACATTTGTGAGCTTTTGTTTCCATGAAATGTGACCCATTCTCAAGGATCTCTACATTTGTGAGCTTTTGTTTCTAGGAAATCTGACCCATTCTCCAGGACCTCTACATTTGTGAGCTTTTGTTTCCATGAAATGTGACCCATTCTCCAGTACCTCTACATTTGTGAGCTTTTGTTTCCATTAAATGTGACCCATTCTCCAGGACCTCTACATTTGTGAGCTTTTGTTTCCATTAAATGTGACCCATTCTCCAGGACCTCTACATTTGTGAGCCCTTGTTTCTATGAAATGTGACCCATTCTCCAGGACCTCTACATTTGTGAGCTTTTGTTTCTATGAAATGTGATCCATTTTCCAGGACCTCTACATTTGTGAGCTTTTGTTTCCATGAAATGTGACCCATTCTCAAGGATCTCTACATTTGTGAGCTTTTGTTTCTAGGAAATCTGACCCATTCTCCAGGACCTCTACATTTGTTTCTATGAAATGTGACCCATTCTCCAGAACCTCTACATTTGTTTCTATGAAATATGACCCATTCTCAAGGACCTCTACATTTGTGAGCTTTTGTTTCTATGAAATGTGACCCATTCTTCAGGACCTCTACATTTGTGAGCTTTTGTTTCTATGAAATGTGACCCATCCTTCAGGACCTCTACATTTGTGAGCTTTTGTTTCTATGAAATGTGACCCATTCTCCAGGACCTCTACATTTGTGAGCCCTTGTTTCTATGAAATGTGACCCATTCTCCAGGACCTCTACATTTGTGAGCTTTTGTTTCTATGAAATCTGACCCATTCTCCAGGACCTCTACATTTGTGAGCTTTTGTTTCCATGAAATGTGACCCATTCTCAAGGATCTCTACATTTGTGAGCTTTTGTTTCTAGGAAATCTGACCCATTCTCCAGGACCTCTACATTTGTGAGCTTTTGTTTCCATGAAATGTGACCCATTCTCCAGTACCTCTACATTTGTGAGCTTTTGTTTCCATTAAATGTGACCCATTCTCCAGGACCTCTACATTTGTGAGCTTTTGTTTCCATTAAATGTGACCCATTCTCCAGGACCTCTACATTTGTGAGCCCTTGTTTCTATGAAATGTGACCCATTCTCCAGGACCTCTACATTTGTGAGCTTTTGTTTCTATGAAATGTGATCCATTTTCCAGGACCTCTACATTTGTGAGCTTTTGTTTCCATGAAATGTGACCCATTCTCAAGGATCTCTACATTTGTGAGCTTTTGTTTCTAGGAAATCTGACCCATTCTCCAGGACCTCTACATTTGTTTCTATGAAATGTGACCCATTCTCCAGAACCTCTACATTTGTTTCTATGAAATATGACCCATTCTCAAGGACCTCTACATTTGTGAGCTTTTGTTTCTATGAAATGTGACCCATTCTTCAGGACCTCTACATTTGTGAGCTTTTGTTTCTATGAAATGTGACCCATCCTTCAGGACCTCTACATTTGTGAGCTTTTGTTTCTATGAAATGTGACCCATTCTCCAAGACCTCTACATTTGTTTCTATGAAATGTGACCCATTCTCCAGGACCTCTACATTTGTTTCTATGAAATATGACCCATTCTCAAGGACCTCTACATTTGTGAGCTTTTGTTTCTATGAAATGTAACCCATTCTCTAGGAACTATTCTATTTTCTGTCCAAGTCTCAGCACCAAACAGTAGTGTTGAGTATATTTATATAACACTTGATCATTCCTACTTTTAAGTTGTAGCCTACCTCTCTAGATGTGAATGTCTTCTTCATTCAGCTGAAAGGCCATGCCAATTCTCTTCTTCATTTCAGTTTCACATTTGCCACCATCAATTATTACATAACCACAATATGAAGAACTTACCATAGTACCTCTCCATTTACTCTAATGTACAATTTGGGATTCTCATTTGAACTGCTAGTGGGATCAAGATGCTGAGCAGCGCATGAGCTGCAGTGGTCAGCGACCCATAGCTGACTGCTAACATCAGGACCTGCGAACCAGAGCTGCCAAGACCCTTCTACACCTCCACGCGGTGATTCTGGATAACAGGCTGCAGCAGGACAGACTGGCTAAGGAGAAAGGATCGAAGAGGGAAATGCTAACCCGGTACTCAAAACATGCTTGCTGAAGTCGGATGTGTTGGACCGAAAGGTGCAAATATCGCAGTCAAACTGTAAACTACAACACAACGCATTCCGTTCTCTGGACTACATTCTGCTTCTTAAGCCCTTTCTGGGTTTCTTCTTCTTCTTCATCGTACGCTGTTTACAGCGATATTTACTTTGCACTGTTTTATTTTGTTATGCCTGTGGCTCAGTGCATCCGATTTCAACAGGCGTTTCTGTAGGGTTGCCCTCCTTAGCCTTTGGCTGTCCCCAGCCTAACTGCAAGGCAGCAGTTGTTTTTGGTCAGAGTTGTCTCTCTTGGGAAGTTGTCTTGCAGGACTATCGAGTCTTCCCTACTCGTGTCTATAGGGTTTGGCAATGATATGATGGACTATGTACTAGTTTGTACTATCCCGGAAGAGAGGCAGTCCAATGTGACTTTGTCCCAGGATCGTCACGTCCTGCCAGAAACGTAGCATATGCATGTGAGTGAGGTATCTCTTTTCTCCTTTCTGGGTTTGATAGGGGGAGATTGAGAACGAACGCAGAAGAAGAAGAACTGCTAGTTACCATTGTGTATGTAGTGGTAGACACAACAAAAATGCAGGGCTCAAATCCTGAAAGTGGAGCCCTCCAGTTGACCCAGTTGTAAATGAGTACGTGGCATACTGTTAGGGATAGAAGGAAATTGGCCACCCTACCTCATAAACAAGCTGTGGCCTTGTTCTGTAAAGTCTCATCCCCAACAGCATCTTCTGCTCTGGGACTACATTTACCGTACATATGATTTCAGCAAGGCTTTTTTGGGGCCGAAAAAGCGGTACAATGAATTAACTGACAAAGGCAGCCAGCAACTTCTAGCTGGCTTTCTTACATCAGGCTCTGGGAACCAGAGCTGACCAAGACCCTATTCTGCCTCCAAACGGCCCTGGAAACAGGCTGCACTAGTGTAGTCTGGCTAGGAGAAGAGGGATCGCAGTGTGAAGGCAAAACCAAAACAGCCCACCTAAATATTCTGGTCAGTATGTTTTGCCTGACCCTGACTAACATAGTCTGATCAGTATGTTTTGCCTGACCCTGACTAACGTAGTCTGGTTAGTATGTTTTGCCTGACCCTGACTAAAATATTCTGATCAGATTGTTTTGCCTGACTCTGACTAACATAGTCTGGTCAGTATGTTTTGCCTGACCCTGACTAACGTAGTCTGGTTAGTATGTTTTGCCTGACCCTGACTAAAATATTCTGATCAGATTGTTTTGCCTGACCCTGACTAACGTAGTCTGGTTAGTATGTTTTGCCTGACCCTGACTAAAATATTCTGATCAGATTGTTTTGCCTGACTGGATGTTAGTCTTCTCTCCCCAAGTCAGCTGGTAAGAAAAATACATTGTAACTCTCAGTCCTGCACGGCTTCTATTTACGCCAATGTACCACTTGTGATATAACAACATGTCTTCCTTACAAATTCCCATTAGCAATATTCTCGTTGGCTTCCTCATTCCTTCCAGGCAAATGAAACCACCAGCTTACAGCTCAGCCAGACAGTTCAACCTCACAACGATTATTTCAGCACCAGTTTTGTGCTGCCTTTTTCAGTCCTGGGTATCCATACTGCCAAGGTGAGTACCTTCTCTGTGAGAACTGACAAAACTACAATAACATTAATAATAATATTTAGTTGGCTTAGGTCACGGGTTCCCAACCCATGGGTCGCAACCACATTGTGCTCTGGTAAGGTTTTCTGTCGCTGGGTGAAACAGTGAAATTTAAAAAAAAGAATAATTTCAAAGCAATTGTTCATTTTTAATTGGTGTCTTAAAGTTTGAACATTATCATAATTTTTAAATGTTGAATATAACCCATAAAAATATGAGTAGTTTTATATTTTGTGTCTCCAGTGAAGCAACACATAGACATATACATAAAGGTGTGGACTCCCAGAACGTCTACATAAGCAGTTTTTGGAAAACAAAATATCATGTCATCGCGTCCTGAAAATATTTGTTTACGTAAGCTAATTCTACAAAATATAAAAAATTGTATGTTTCTGCCACCAATCAAATGAGTCGATTGTATAATCAAGAAATATGTCATAAGTTAAAATTATATTATACTGAAAAATCTATTAAAAAGCTTTTTTTTAAATATTTCGGAAGGGGACAGCATGGTCTAGTGGTTAAGTGAGGCTCACAACTCGAAGGTGCTCAGTACGCTCCACAATCACAGCCGTTACCCTGGGACACAAACCCTTAGAAAATGCAAGACAAAGCAGACCTTTACATAAAATGCATGCTGAAGTCGGATGCACTGGGCCTACAGGCGCAAAATAAAAACACAGTGCAATGCACACAGCATTGGGAGAATAGAGAAATAAGGCGAACGAAAGAAAAAAACATTTCAGAATCTAAGGTTGGGAATCTGTGCTTGGGTTTCTGAGGCCTGTTGGGCCGATCGGCACAACTCCAGGCCTCGTCCAGAGAGGAGGGGGAGGCTGCTATCTCCTGGAGCCATACTGTGCGGGGATGGCCTCCAGCCAGTCGGGGGAAGTTCTTTGGTGCTGAGAAACGGCTTGTGAAGTATCTTGTGGGCCTGGTTTCTTGGTCCAGTCGTACAACATAATCGAACAAAGAAGCAGCAATGGTCCAATATTTCCTGGTCCAGTCGTACGACATAATCGAACAAAGAAGCAGCAACGGTCCAATATTTCCTGGTCCAGTCATATGACATAATCGAACAAAGAAGCAGCAACGGTCTAATATTTCCTGGTCCAGTCGTACGACATAATCGAACAAAGAAGCAGCAACAGTCCAATATTTCCTGGTCCAGTCGTACGACATGACCGAACAAAGAAGCAGCAACTGTCCAGTATTTCCGAGAATGGGTGGAGGTCTGTTTTAGCAGAGACCTCCACATTGCGGTTGTAGTCATGCATCGGATGCCCAGTCAGTATACATCGTTGGTTGCGCATGTAAAAGGTCTTTAGTCATGATATGCCATGGTAGAGTAATGTCCAGGTTTCGGAGCCAGGACTGCTACCACTCAAGACTGCAAATTTTTGTTTCAAGGGAGATCTTGCCATTACTCCATATTTGTCAGAAGTAGTGCGTAGCAGATGCAGCTAGTTGGATCAACCTCTTGCTGCGCCCATCGGATGATATAATGCTGTCAAGATAGATGAATTCCGTAGTGCCCTTCGCCGTGTCGGAAATGGTGTTCTGTACATTGGTTTGAAACTACTCATTGTCCCAAATGTCCAGACTCGTAGGGAAAGTACTAATAGACGATACAAAGAAGAAAATAAATGGAAACCCCCTCAGCTAGTCAATTCAGTTGTGGACGAAGTAGTCTCTATGATCACCAAGTAGTCTCTATGATCACCAAGTGGTCTCTATGATCACGGGAAAAAATAAATGAAAAAAAATGTTAAAAGTTGGCTAAAGTTAAGTTTAATCAACATTTTTTAATGGGTATAGTCAGATATCACACGGAGACGAGAACACAAACAAAACCTACGTTACAACCAATAGGCCTTCATCGGGAACAGCAAATCAACATATAAACCATGATCTCTATGATCACCAAGACCAAATATTTTTGTTTCAAAAGACAAAAAACGATTTATTCCGTTTCCTGACTATATTCTTGACCGACTGACTCAATCCTTGTAATAATGATCTTCAATTAATGCTCTCCACCAATGACCAATTTGGGCTATCTTTTTTTTTAAAGCTCTGCCCATGAGACGCCAGCTGACCGACCTTACTTTCGACCCTTATTCACCAGATGTTCTGACCTCTTCTCTTCTCCTATATGGTGCTAATCAAGTGCATGTCTGGTTATTTTGTCGAGTTCCTTTCTGAGAATGTACCCTGTTCTTTGATTTGGTCTAACCACAATGTCGAGCAACTGTATTTGTTGTCGCGTCCATAGCTACAAATCAGCGTTTGTTACAACATCTGACCATCGATCTCAAAGGCAGACATCTTGAACAAGGTGTGCTGTCTAGATTTGTTACTAAAAGTGCCTTCCTTCCTTCTATCGACAGCATCTTTCTCTACTGATGGTCTCTTTGTTAGAGACTTGAGTATACCAAGCTACAGCTTGTGTGAATGAGGTGTGGTAGCCAGTTGCCTCCTACTGAGTGTATGATGGTCTCTTTGTTAGAGACTTGAGTATACCAAGCTACAGCGTGTGTGAATGAGGTGTGGTAGCCAGTTGCCTCCTACTGAGTGTATGATGGTCTCTTTGTTAGAGACTTGAGTATACCAAGCTACAGCGTGTGTGAATGAGGTGTGGTAGCCAGTTGCCTCCTACTGAGTGTATGATGGTCTCTTTGTTAGAGACTTGAGTATACCAAGCTACAGCGTGTGTGAATGAGGTGTGGTAGCCAGTTGCCTCCTACTGAGTGTATGATGGTCTCTTTGTTAGAGACGACAGTATACCAAGCTACAGCTTGTATGAATGAGGTGTGGTAGCCAGTTGCCTCCTACTGAGTGTATGATGGTCTCTTTGTTAGAGACGACAGTATACCAAGCTACAGCGTGTGTGAATGAGGTGTGGTAGCCAGTTGCCTCCTACTGAGTGTATGATGGTCTCTTTGTTAGAGACTTGAGTATACCAAGCTACAGCGTGTGTGAATGAGGTGTGGTAGCCAGTTGCCTCCTACTGAGTGTATGATGGTCTCTTTGTTAGAGACGACAGTATACCAAGCTACAGCTTGTATGAATGAGGTGTGGTAGCCAGTTGCCTCCTACTGAGTGTATGATGGTCTCTTTGTTAGAGACGACAGTATACCAAGCTACAGCGTGTGTGAATGAGGTGTGGTAGCCAGTTGCCTCCTACTGAGTGTATGATGGTCTCTTTGTTAGAGACGACAGTATACCAAGCTACAGCTTGTGTGAAGGAGGTGTGGTAGCCAGTTGCCTCCTACTGAGTGTATGATGGTGTCTTTGTTAGAGACGACAGTATACCAAGCTACAGCTTGTGTGATTGAGGTGTGGTAGCCAGTTGCCTCCTACTGAGTGTATGATGGTCTCTTTGTTAGAGACGACAGTATACCAAGCTACAGCGTGTGTGAATGAGGTGTGGTAGCCAGTTGCCTCCTACTGAGTGTATGATGGTCTCTTTGTTAGAGACGACAGTATACCAAGCTACAGCTTGTGTGATTGAGGTGTGGTAGCCAGTTGTCCCCCTCGCTGTTTTTGTATCCAGTAAGTCAGGTACCCATTCAATAAAAATAGTTGCCCATCGCAAGCGAAGATGGCATCAGACTATTCCTGCGAAATGTGTTCTCTGATGGTTGTTAAGATCAATCCTGGAATGGCACACCCTGCCACATTCAGGGCACACATGTGGGGAGCTGGCTGTGGAATCATTGTGAGCATTGTTATTACGGGCACCACGCTTGGGCTGAAGCTCAGTGATGGCTGTAATCTCTACAACCTGAGCACCATCGTTGATACTAGCTTGGAAGGTAGTACGGTTTTGTGCAAGCATCTCCCAGGCGGTAACATCAATATTGAAGCATTTCAGAGACATTTTCAAGGATGCTCTGTATTGTATCTTCTGCCCTCCTGATGAGCATCTGCCTGTTTTGAACTCACTGTATAACAGCTGCTTGAGCACAACATGTCCCGTCCAACATAACTGAGCAAATTTGTTATGTTTTTGTTTGCGTTCGCCTTATTTCTCTATTCCCCAAGGTGGTATGCATCGCACTACTGTTTTTATTTCCGCCTGTCGGCCCAGTGCATCCGACTTTGACATGTATTTTATGTAAGGGTCTGCTTCCTCCTGCATTTTCTAAGGATTTGCTTCCCTGGGGTAACGGCCGACACTGTGATGGGGATCAAACCCAGCACCACTTAACCACTAGCCCACGCCATACACTGGTTACAGGATTTGAACCCCGTACCTTAGCTGTGAAAAGCGAGTGTTCTACCACTACACATACCCACACATTTTCACATTATTTGTTTCATTTGCTGGAATCCACCAGGAGATTTATAGGACTGTTGAATAAAGAGTGCTTGCCCCAGCAGTTGTCACAGAGTGTGCAGGTTAGGTTTGTATTTCACCCCCTATGGAGTCAAACCGAATGTATATTTAAATAACATCAATTTGTCTATCCATCCATTCAAGGTTGAAGCAGGAGTAGTTGATGAGAATGGGTTTGTCTGGAACACTGGACCACGCTCAACAGTCACTGTGAGGTCTTACGATGAGAATATTCAGAGGCAGCAACACCAACAACAGATGAGAGCCAGAGCTCAGCATGCGTCTGGCAGTCAACAGATACATCATGCACAAGAAACACATGCGTGATTTGTTCGTTTCTTTACATAAAACACATTAATAGCATTTTTGTTTTATTGTTGGTTTTTCTACCATAGATCAAATCTTAAGTCTAATTATCATCTCTTTTTCCCCTTGACATTATTAACCTTTAAAGCTCGGGAGGTGAATTTATATCGAGGTGCTGCGGTAATTGACTTACATTATCTGTGCATAGCGACGGCCGTATTAATCAAACTTAAAAACGAATGGCATTCGTAGTAATAGTCTTCTTCTTCTTCGTTCGTTCTCAATCTCCCGCTACCAAACCCTGAAAGGGCTTAAGTAGCAGAATGCAGTCCAGAGAACGGAATGCGTTATGTCGTAGTTTACAGCTTGACTGCGATATTTGCACCTTTCGGTCCAACACATTCGACTTCAGCAAGCATTTTTTGAGTACCGGGTTAGCATTCCCTCTTCGATCCCTTCTCCTTAGCCAGTCTGCCCTGCTGCAGCTTGTTATCCAGGATCACCACGTGGAGGTGTAGAAGGGTCTTGGCAGCTTGGTTTGCTTACCCTGACGCTAGCAGTCAGCTACGAGTTGCTGACCACTGCAGCTCATGCGCTGCTCAGCATCTTGATCCCTAGTAATAGTCTAAACAATACTGATCTTCTGATTATAGAGAGTTCCCTTGTCCGTAATGTAAGGTTAGATTGCAATGGCGATTGTGGAATTAGTTTTAGGTGTTTGAAAATGATTTATTCTATTTTTAGCTTGGATTTGAAGACTCCCCCATTGTTGAGAATGGGGAAGTGAAGTTTCTGCAACGGATTTTTTGGAGGTAGATCTGTTTAGATTGTTTATTTAGATACAATAATTACGTTTATAGCCATTTTGGCAAACATCGGTAATCCGTTGTCTGAGATTTTTTTTAAAAAGGGACGCTGAATGTGCGAGAGTCTAAGTGTGAAGTTTTTCAACACTAACACCATAATTTATTTTTTTTTATCTCAGAAACTAACAGACACACACAACAAAAACAATAACACCAACAAATTCTTTATTCATCTATTTCTCTACTCACAAACAAATCACATCAATAGACCATGAAATAAAAATGTTACAGGCTCTCAAAGTAACAGCCATAGTTAAATGACGTAACTTCATGAAAAATAATTCAGTAGTAGTAAAATTGCATAATTTTATAATACAGATTGGTAAAGATTAACTGTTCATCTCTGCAGCACCTTATTCGCCCAGCCCAAAATCGTAATTGGTGAATTGACAAAAATTTGACCGAACTGAAAGTAGTTCACCCTTTACAGCTTGTATCACCCAGAATCTGCCTTTCTGGAAGATGTCACCGACTTCTAACACATGCCTTATGTTCTGTCATTTAATTTATTTTTGGTTTTTGCGTTTGCCTTATTTTTCTAATTCCCAAGGCAATGTGCGTTGCACTGTGGTTTTTATTTTGCGCCTGTCGGCCCAGTGCATCCAACTTCATGCATTTTATGTAAGGGTCTTCTTCCTCCTGCATTTTCTAAGGGTTTGCTTCCCCGGGGTAACGGCCGGTGCTGTGATGGTGATCGAACCCAGATCCTTCGGATTGTGAGTCATGCCACTTAACCACTTGCCCACGCCGTCCTCTCTGTCATTTAATTAATTCCATCCATTTAAAGCCTCGCAGTAATTATATATATTTAATTATGAATATTTCATATCATAGATAGTTTAATTATGTGTCTTAAAATCCTTAGATCGCAATTTTAGGTCAATTTGTTTATTAATTTGTCATATGGAGTTGTGGCACTTGCCCCAGACTGAAAGACAAAGATAAAAAAAATATTCAGAACTGGAAGAGGTTAAAAAAAATCTCAGATAAAAACTTGAAAACTGTTTATTATTGCTCTTACATAATTTCTCAGCATAATTTCCGCCAACATTGATACACTTATCCCATCATGTCATGAGTGCACCATAACCTGTCGTAGAGAAAGTGTTGTCTTATGGTTCGACCTCTTCTTCATTCGCAATATGTCTCCGGCCAAGGTGGTATCATGCATTATGATGTAGACTAAACCATGCGAACACCCTATTGCAGTTGTTACGCAGTCTATCGTTACTCCGCCTGTCAGCTCAAATGATCTCCAACACCTGCCTCACTTGTGTTGCAGTTGTTACGCAGTCTATCGTTACTCCGCCTGTCAGCTCAAATGATCTCCAACACCTGCCTCACTTGTGTTGCAATCTGAACAGGATGACCAGGTCGGCCTTCCTCAGCAGCATCCATGAGAAAATTGATCAACCTAGTTATACACTGTTTTACCCAACAAACTGGGGAAGAAGATGTCTGGCCAGGCAAACTATACCCATCAGACGTGTTAGTTAGGGTCAAGCAAACTATACTCATCAGACGTCTTAATCGTGGTCAGACACAATATACTGGCCAAGACCCTCACCTTGACTTCCCCGTAGTCCTCTCTGGAAATGAGCTGTTTTCATGGCAGCCTGGCAAACGTGGTAAAGGATCGATGTGATTCCCATAGTAGTGAGCGACGTGCAGATGAAGCCAAGCAAAGCACAACCACCTGGAGGACCCCGGTCTGCCTTCATCAGCACACTCGGGATGTGAGGAAAGCTACTGCAACTCGCCACTTAATGTCCTTTTCAGGGCGCACAATAGAGTAAACCTACTCATTGTGGGCATTCGCAAACAAGAACATCCCAACAAACACTTCCCACCGTAAACAGTAAGCATGCCCTCTGCAGAAAGTCATTTTGCAAACGCACCACAGCATGCTGCTCCTTGATTATACACTGATCACGGATGCCATTTTGCATCAGGGCTATGGTCATGCATACAACACCTAACATCTGCTATCTACAGTGACCTCAAAGCTGGATGTTGCTGCCACCTTCATAAACTGACTTACAGCTGGTTGCTTGCATTAGGGTCAGCTAACCACAGCTGACCAAGACCCTATTCCGCCTCCACGTGGTGGTTTTGTAAATAGGCTGCACCAGTGTCAAGTGATAGAGATAGCAGTGGAAAGGTAAACTCGGTACCCAAAAAAACCCAGCTGAAATCGGATGTGTCGGGCCGACAGGTGCAGATATCGTAGCCTTGCTGTAAACTACGACACGACATTCTTCAGATATTGCAGCCTCAATGTAAACTATGACACGACATTCTTCAGATATTGCAGCCTCAATGTAAACTATGACACGACATTCTTTTCTGGACTAACGTTGAAGAAGAGGAAAGAAGATATGTTTGCTGATTGTCCTGTCTGGAAATTTGTGTGACTATATTACAGCTTCGATTACAATCACTACGGTTGTTGGCAGTTATTTTTGCTCAAAGTTTCCGTTTTCTTGTTATATTCTGCAGACTCAATCTTTTTTTTTGTTCCCATTAAGAGCCTCTTTCCAGGAAGCCTGCCCAAAGCATTTTATTTTTTCTCACAGTGGTGGGTTTCAGCAGTGCCGTTGTTTTTACGTAACGCAATTGCCAACCTGTTACGTAATGCTTGGCATATTTCAGTGGTCCTATTGTTTCTGTGAGGTCAGGTGTCCGTCCACAAATGAGATTCAACATACTCAAATACTTAAAATAAAATTCAGGAAGATGATAAATATAATTCAATAAGTAAAGTACTATGGTAAGTAGCAAAACAGACATGAAGCCCACAGTAAACAGGGAGATATTGGAACAAGTGAACAGCTACTTGTACCTAGGGCAGATAATAACAAGTAATGAAAGGGAAGTGAAGAAGAGAACAGGAATGACCAAAAATGCATGTAACAGAAATATACTGGCATCCAGGAAATAACAAACTAAACCGTCATCAGGTGTTATGTATATATTCAGCATTACTATATGGTGCAGAAACGTGGATTATGAGCAAACAGTTAGATGACAATAGAGCCATTGAAATGTGGATGTACAGAAGAAAGGGTCTTTAGCATGGAAAGAAAAGCAAACAAATAATGAAGGTCGGATGAGATTAGGAAGGGGGAGGGAAATACTGAAAGACATACAAATTAGGCAGATAAAATATTTTGAACATATAAAGAGACATGATACACTGCTAAAAACACTGGAGGGAAAGGTTAAAGGCAGACGGGCAAGAGAACGACGGCACTGTAAGTGAGAGAGCAATATCAATGGACTAATAACAGTCTGTGGAAGCGTTGGTACAAGAATGTCGTTTTAAGGCAAGAAACAGCATTTTGGAGGTTCATTGCAGCCAACCTTCGAGGTGGAGACACCACTTGACTTAAATGATTTTCATATTAACATGTTAATTGTGTTAACTAAATGTCTTTATGCTGGTTTAGAATGGCTGCAGAGTCTGTATGCAACCAGTTTCATTTACATTTCCTTGCTCTAAAAGCTATGCGCATTCAATCTATTCTTGAATGCATTAATTGACTCTTCCCCCACTACTTCCTGTGGCAATTCATTCCAAGCATTCACCACTCTGTGACTAAAAAAATATTTCCTAATACCCGGTATCTTAGAGATTTCAGACATTATCCTAATCACATTGTATCTTTCTGTTTCAAACATCTTTTGATCACAGCTGCCCAAGAAATGGATTAAAACTTCTCAAAACAGTTCAAAATATTTTTTATTGAAATACACAAATGCAAAAAAAAAAAAATAGTAGTAGAAGAAACCAGTCCGGCAATCCAGCAAGACATGAACTTAATAAATAAGATCAAAAACTGAGGACATTTTAAAGAAGAATCCTGAACAAAGTAGTACAGAGTGAGGGTGAACGATTGAGATTATCTAGTTTCTGAAAAATTCAATTCTGCCACACATACAAGATGAAATCTTGATGAACATGCTTTCAAAATGGTCTTATTTCATTCATGTGGTAATTCGTTCACAGCATCTGTTGTTCTTGAAAGGGGGGGGCATTCAATTAAAAATATTTCGGGGAGAAAAACATTGGTACTGAAATAGAATATGTTACAATTCCATGTCAGAACCTGAAGTGAGCAAGTGCATTTTTGGACACGATGATAAACAATGAATGACAAAAAAATTAACATGGTTTCCCCCCCCCCCCCCCCCCCCTCAAATTTCTATCTTAACATGAAATATGAACTGAAAGTGACTCAGAAAAATCCACGCTGCCCAGTACAATACATTACACTTTAATCCAGAGCAGAGACAGAAAACAGATAATGGTCTGCTCACACCTCTGGTTGCTGGAGAAACAAAATTGTATATATTAACCAAACTATGACTGATACATGGATGAAAATGGTGCATGGGTACAGCCATAGTTAAGCTGTTGTGAAATCGGTCAAGGCATGACATGACAGTATGAACAAACAAAAGGTGTTTTACGATATCAAGTTTGCAAGCTGCCACGGACGCAGTGTTTCTCGAAATGTGCAACTAGGAAAAGCTAAAAGTCATGAATGTCAGAATTAAGAAGCAAAACATGGGTTATAATGCTCTGTCAGACCTCTCTTTCTCTCTCTCACTATTCCAACCATTTACACACAATCGGCATACTTCAAGTGACAAACTGCAACTAAATCAAATTAAATTACGTTTGAAAAAAGTTAGTTCTCTCTTACCCCATCCCCCCTATCTCTTTCATTCATTAACAAAAAAAATTGCATAAGTTTAAATAACACAACAAGAACATTCCATATCAATGACATTATTTCTTGCCTTCAGTCGAGTCTGCCCAGACAAATTTCTGATAAAGACTAGACAATGTAAAATGGTTGCTAATGAACTTGTATATCTTAATGACTGCAGAAAATTATTATGGTGGCTTACATCGGTCAAGTAGTTATAAATAGTACAAGGGAAGAGACATAGAACAAGAAACACACGGAGAAGAGACTGAAAATGAAATTCAGTCCCTGAACCTCAACTGGAGAGAGGCAGCTCGAACTTGCTCAATGGAGGGTTACCAATGGCCTGTACCCCTAGCAGAACAATGGGCATTGATTGATTGAATATGAACCAAAGACTGCAGTAACCTAATTGAAGAAATTCTCATTAGCAGGCTATCATCTATTTCTGTTTTTGACCATATTCTTGAGCTCTTGTGCACCTAGGCCCTTTATTAGCTCAATATTACCCTGAACTCTCAAATTATGTCTTGTCACTGGTCAAAGTAACTCAGGACAAGAGATTTGAGGTTGACAAAATGTGCAAATGTTCTTCACTTTAATCCAAATCACTGCGTAAGTTACTTTCACCCATTTCAGCAGACAGAGCTAAAGGAAAACTTGTACTTAAGAGATACAAAACCTATTTTTCTGCCAGAAATACATAATGGTACAAATGGCAAATGCTTGCCTCTCACCGTAAAACTGACCATGTTGCCTTACCAACATACCAGTCTACCCAGCACTAAATGAGTTCTAGCAGACCTGGCAAAGAACAAATCTACTGGTCCATCCCACCTCAAAGAATGCCGAGACTATTACCTGATTCTCTGGACTGAAGCATGCTAGGAGTCAGTCACCCAGTTATAGTTAGACTGAAGCATGCTAAGGAGTCAGTCACCCAGTTATAGTTAGACTGGAGCATGCTAGGAGTCAGTCACCCAGTTATAGTTAGACTGAAGCATGCTAGGAGTCAGTCACCCAGTTATAGTTAGACTGGAGCATGCTAGGAATCGGTTACCCAGTTATAGTTAGACTGAACCAAAAAATGGGAAGTTTACTAGCTAGGACTCATCATTTCTTGATGTAATTAAATTAATTTAACCAGTGATAGGAAACTATTCAGGGCATTGCGACACAAGACCATCTGATTATCAGCAGGTATGGTGGTGGGGTGTGTTCAGCCCTTTAACTTGGTGACCTGAGGTGGTTCTCGACTCCCAAGCTATGACTTGTCACCTCTTTTATATAGATAACAGCATTTAATCAGTCTACGAAACAACAAAGATGCATGAAATGCCAATGGAAGACAGAAAAATACTGTTTATCAGCTAGTGAAATACAAGATGTACAATTTTGTCATGAATAATATCACTCTAAACCAAGGATGAAATTAAATATATAAAGAGAAGTGACAGTTATACTGAATCATATGAATGGAACGTTTAATGTACTGCTCCCTCGTCCTCATTCATAACCATATATAATATTCCTGATGTACGAGATCTGGTCAAAATGTATTATTCTCTGGTGGAGAGGTGCAGGGGACCATCATGGAACACACACACACACACACCCCCCCCCCCCCCCCCACCAACAGAGAGCGTCCGTTGATCTGTGAATGAGTGGGTGTAGTGAACGCCTCGGATTTTCATTTGCCACAAAATGATAGAATGACTTTAGCAGCGGTTTGCATTAAATTTTACCAAAAGCTTGGCGATATCCAAGTGGAAACTTTGAAAGAATCAATATGCTTTTTGCGATGATGGCGTGAGTATCACACAAATTTAGGAGTGGTACAATCACTTCAAAAATGGCCACATATCGATGGAGTTAGGACCATGTTCCAGAAGGTTCTCATCAAGCTGGAATGATGACATCATTGACCAAGTGCAGACTTTGGTCATGCCGAACCGTCGTGTTACCATCCATGAACTAGCGGACAAGGTGAGGGTAGGCATTGGTTTGGTACATTCCATTTTTAATGAGAACTTGGCCATGCAGAGAGAGTGTCAGCAAAATTTGTGGAGAACATGCAACTGGAAGTCATGCTGGACTGTGCAAACGGCGAACCCTGACTTGCTGAACACCGTGATCACTCTGGTGACGAGTCATAGGTTTATGAGTACAACCCAGAAACCAAGGTGCAGTCGTCACAGTGGAGACATTTATCAGGTGCGCAGCAATGTCACGTTGATTGGTTTCTTTTACTTCTGTTGGGGTTGTGCATCATGAGTACGTACAACAAAGTCAAAATATTACCAAAAAGTACTACCTGGAGGTCATCCATCGCCTTGGTGTTGCTGTATGATTGAAAGTCCCGACCTGTTGAACTTGGTTGTTCCATCATGATAATGTATCCATCCAATTCAGACTTTCTTGGCAAAACAACATTTCTCTGGTCCGTCAGGCACTCTACTCACCCGACATAGATCCTTGCAACTTTTTTGCTGTTCCCCAAACTGATAATGCAGCTGATAAAAGTCACAAGACATTATGTGGAACACAACAGCCCAGTGGTAATCCATTACCAAAGAGACCTTCCTGAAATGCTTCCAACAATGGCGAGACCACTGGGAAAAAGTGTGTGCTCTCCCAAGGATAGTACTGGTACTTTGAATAAGTTTAGGGTTTCATGCCTACAAATGAGTTTTGCACTGTTCCTGGCCAAAGGTCAGATACATTTTGAACAAACCTCGTAGATATTGGGTTGCTGAATGCCATGTTATTTTGGCATTGTGTGGCTGGGATATTGGGGACTTCCTACCTAGCAAAGCGCATAAGCCAGAAAGAGGTTGCTATAGCACTAGTGGGAATGAGGGAGTGTATCTGGCTCAGCTTTGAAATTGACTTCATCAATAACAATAAAGAAAAATGTAAAGTCAAAATGCAGTTTGATATGAGAACAGTGCGAAGACTAATGTGTACACTTTATCAAGAACTGTTTTTTGGAAAAGGAATACAGCAAAATAAATTTAACTAGTATTAACTCTATCTCTCTCTCCGGAACAACGCCATTAGCATTTATCTGTTTCACACGCTATGCCGGACCAACGCTTTTGGCGTTTTGTCAAAATAATATTTAAATACAACTATTTAAGCTAGTCCATATTTTTAAGAACTGTCCCAAATATTCCCACATGAGTTAGACAGCCATTTCGTTACAAATTGTATTTGGAAAGGGTGTTGTGTGTGTTTATTTCAAAGCCTTTGGTGATAATCCTGTTTTTTTTCTCTTGTTATTTGAGACGTTAGTTTCTCACTTAGCTTCTTCTTCAAAGCCTCCTACTAAGGCAATGACTTTTCTGTAGACCATTCTTGATGAAGAAAATAACTTACTGGGATCAGACACTGGACAGTAGTTTTTCCATCTGATAATGAAAATGGCCTTTGGCAAAGAACAAAATTTTCTGTTTTTACAATTTGCTCATTATTATTATGTAGCATGTCCTTTGCAGAAAGTCGGTCTCACGACAGCCAATCTGTAAAACACTCTGGCCAGCTCTCTCGCCTCTGCCAGCTCCAGAGCCTCTGTAATGTCCCTCGATCTGCCTCTGCCGACAGGCCCCATACCCTCCGGTATAGTTCTTTCTAGGCCATTGTGGCCGAAGGATGTTAATTTCCTAAACGCAATGTTGTTTACTGACCATTTTTGTTCTATATCAAGCTTCTGTAGGATTTTACCATTTTTCTTTTTCGCTATCCATGGTATTTTGAGCACTCTCCTTTAGCATTTTAGCTTGAAGGATTCAATCTTCTCCCGTAGGGTATGTATGTTTGACCATTTCTCCGTACATTATCATCAGGAAGATGCAAGTTCTCAGGATTGTTATTTTTGTTAGTGTTCTGTCATACTTTTCATTTTAGTTTAACCTCTGTTGTCATATGGCCATTCTTATTATTTCTTTTTGGCAACCTCCATTGTAGCTTATAGTTGCCTCAAGATATTCAAAACTCATGACATTCTCAACCTTTTTTGGCAACCTCCATTGTAGCTTATAGTTGCCTCAAGATATTCAAACCTCATGACATTCTCAACCTTTTTGGGCAACCTCCATTGTAGCTTATAGTTGCCTCAAGATATTCAAAACTCATGACATTCTCAACTTTTTTTGCTTGTCTAGGATAAACTTTAGGGTCTGGTTAATTTTCTGCCTCTTTTACAATAGTATGGATTGTTTTTTATGTATGCTAGTTACTAGTAATTTAAAAAAATGTTATTCTGTCCTGTGCCCTTCATTTTGATATATAATATGTCCACATCCAAAAAACAATTTAAGTTTAAGCATGCACTCCACTGTTTACAATTCCGGTGCATACAAAAATAAGTGAATGCAAAATTAAAAGGAATCGTGCTGCTCTCTCTCTCTCTCATCACGACCTTGTTGTGGTAGAGCAGGTGATGTGTTCCTGTGATCAAAATAGACCTATACTGACACAGGTATAGCTACAAGCAGGGCCTCCCAAGCCCTACAGGTTGACAGGAGAGGGCCAAACAAATGGAGATGCAAACTTGTTGTCCACATGCGGCTGCTCAAGGCAAACCTGGACAGAAATTAGATGTAATGGCGTCCCCAACCAACCGTAACAAAGCAGTGCAAAGTATTTTCACTTGAACTGTACAAAGAGGAAAAGTTTTCTACCAGCAAGGATAGGATGTGCTGACATAAATCACAGCCTCATATCTGCTCTCGTGTCACACAGAATCATAACCCTGCTTGTCTTTCATTGGTTTTACCTCATTCCCAACACATAATCAAGAAAACAGCCCACATGGTCAGCTACCATCAACTGGCAGTACACAAAACCAAATTTGGAACTAATCAATCAAAGCCAGTCGCTTAGAATTGCATTGGAGAATTTCTTTTTCCTTGTCAAATGACTTATTAGTTGAACCATTCTTTTGATTTTGTACTACTGCTGTTGACTTTCAGCGTCGCAGAGGAGGTATGCATAGACTTCTGGTTTGCGCCAGGGACCTGCTGAACTTTTGAGTGTTTCTTTGATTCCCTTCTATCCAGGGTGTACCTCTTATCCGTGGCCCTGAAACCTCCATGTAGTATGGTCTCACAGCTGTTTGATCATGCTGCATCCTTGGTAAATGTCCAGAACAATTTATTTCATGTTTCTGAGAATCGATGTCACTGCACTCTGGACATACCCATAGGGTATGATGCAGGGTTTGGATGCTGATGGTCCATATAGCTCGCTGGTTGTACACTCTTCTGCTCCGTCCTCTCATGCGCCCAACTTTGCAGTCTGTAGATTGCTGCTTCATCTATTGTACTGTCCTCATCTAACGTCGTTGATTGATATCAAAATGTCACTCCTATCCATCACTAATGTGCCCATGACGGGAGCTTGTGAAGCCAAGATGTCACCCCTATCCATCACTAATGTGCCCATGACGGGAGCTTGTGAAGCCAAGATGTCACCCCTATCCATCACTAATGTGCCCATGACGGGAGCTTGTGAAGCCAAGATGTCACCCCTATCCATCACTAATGTGCCCATGACGGGAGCTTGTGAAGCCAAGATGTCACCCCTATCCATCACTAATGTGCCCATGACGGGAGCTTGTGAAGCCAAGATGCCAGCTCTTTCGTTGCCCTGAACCCCAGCATGACCAGGACAGTAGATACATGCCAACTCCTGACCTCAACAGCTGCTATCCACTCGTACCTCACCCATCTCGTCTGTACCTTCTGAAGTACGGCTTGCGCGTCAGCCACGATGATTGCCCCCGTTAAAGGGATATCAGATTATCTTAATGTTAATTTGTTTTCTGTGCTTGAATATAGTAATTCGCTACACCATTTTTCTCAATGGGCTGTTGCAATTTTTTCCTTCTGCACTTCGTTCACAACTCATCTTACATATCTCGTGCCTTTCTAATAGGGCCAAAGTTTGACACTGACAACATAACATAGGGCTGATCAGCGTCTGTTTAATGAACTGAATGACAGTTAAATGTTTCCATATTGGTGCTAGCTGATAGTTCACCTTTTTAATTATATTTTCTATCTCTCTGTCCAATCGGCCCTCATCAGTGAGGACACTTCCCAGGCACATAAACTCCCTCACCTGCTTTAGGGTTTTGTCATCGATGTCAAAACTGTGCTGTGTCGATTGACAGTTAATTGAAACATTGATCTACCCTTGTGATTTAACTAAACTGTTACTTCTATTTATCTTTAATTTTGTCACAATTTGTCTAATGAAAATAGATAAACTTTAGTATGAACAAAATGAAGGAATTAACTTATTAATATTTACAGAAAGAAAACACAAAATCAGTGCTACTGAAGTGGTGGTCAAAGAGAGGACCAATGCAGAGTTCAATCAAACCAGTCCTACTCAGTTAATTGGTGGGTCAGTGAGAGACCAATGCAGGGTTCAATTAAATATTAAATTCATCCACAAGTGTCTGAACAGCAGAGTGGTTGCTTCTCGCCGTTAAAGTACTGGGTTCAATCCACACCAGCGTACCGAGCTGCAAATGATAGGGAAGGGAAGACAAAAAGATAAGGAACTGGTCATCCCATTTTAAAAATAAAATGGAGACGTAGTCCAATAAAGTGTCTAACACTTCATCCATGATGGCAGCATTCACTATAGGATAACCCTTACCTACAATTGTTTGTGTTTTTCTCTCTCTGTATTTCATTTTCAATAAAGTTATACATAAAGTAGACTCAATTATCTGAGAAGGTATGGAGAACATCTCCACCTACAAAGACTTTTTTTTTTTTAATTTGAAAAATCGGAAGAAAGGTTAAAACAAAAACTAATAGCCAATCTTTTTGGAAGTGTCTTTTAATTTTGTTCATGAAACTACTACTAACTAAAAATATAAATAGTTTTAAAACTAACAATAAATCAACTGCTTACGCTCACGGAACATACAACTTTACAATTTTAGTATAATGTGCCCGGCAGTTTTGCCTCAAAGTATACACTTAATGTTTGAGTTATTATTATTTCTTTTTAAATAATCAGATGTTGCAACCACTGTTAGCCAGTAGTACAAATTTTTAAAATATTATTTAGTCAAATGCAAAATTATGTTTATATTTCGCTTTACATTTTTCATCAACACATACGGTATCAAAACGCTGAGCAGCGCATGAGCTGAAGCGATCCATAGCTGACTGCTAGCGTCAGGTCTAGGGAACCAGAGCTGCCAAGACCCTTTAAACCTGCACGCGATGATTCTGGATAACAGGCTGCAATAGAAAAGACTGGCTAAGTAGAAGGAATCAAAGAGGGAAGGCCAACCAGGTACTCACAAATGCCTGCTGCAGTCGGACCGAAAGGTGCAAATATCGCACTCTAACTATGCCACAACGCATTCTGTTCTCTGGACTACATTCTGCTACTTGCAAAGTCCTTTTCAAGGCTTTGTAAGAGGAGATACATACAGGTTTACTTGACCTCTACGAGAAGGAAGACTAACGTTGGTCACCTTGGCTTCCTTGTAGATCTTCCTGGAAATGAACTGTTTTCATGGCAGCCTGGCTAACAAGGTGAGGGATCAACGTGATGCCCGTAGTAGTGAGCAACACGCAGATGAAGCCAAGCATAACACAACTGCCTGGAGGACACAGGTCCACCTTCATCAGCACAATTTGGATGTGAGGAAAGCTATGACAACCCGCCACTTTATTTCCTTTTTAGGGCGCACAAAAGAGTAATCCTACTCATTGTGGGCATTCAACAGCAGCTAGGCTTCTACGGTTCCTTCGGTAGTTATATTAAACAAGCATGGCGAATCTTTCATTGAAATTTTATTAAATAATATTTTGAAATATTAAAATGTACAATTGTTTTTAACCATGCTAGTAAATCCACTCGCCAATTAATTGACAACCCATCCCACAAGAACTTATGTTCCACCACGCAGTGACATTGAACAAATCTCCCACACCAAATAAGTTTCAATAGCACTGCACTATATGACTTTAGCCTTTTCCAGCTCGCAGAAATGTCGAAAACCTAAAATTGCTGCCAGCTACGACCAAAGCTGACTTCTGAAACACACGTTTATGTTTTGGAATTTAGTTTTTAAATGACACTACACAATGGTGACATCTATGCATGTCCAATCCAATTGAACTGCTTGTAAGGTTATTCCCGATAGGTTACATTTGAAAATCGAAGTCTTCAAGACCAGAGAAATGATTTATTATTTTCATCAGTCCAATGATCACACATATAGATTGCTTGTGGATATTCAATATATGTTTGATTCAGACATTTGACACATAATATGAAATGTACGTGTAATGGAATTTTCAGATTTATCTGCGAAAAAACACAATATGGGTAGTTTTTTTTGCGGGTTTGAGATCGGGTTAAATTTCTTATTTCCATCTCAACACTTAATAATAATTTATAATCTTTATTGTGAATTCTTCATGTTATTGATAGTTTAATTATGTGTCTTAGGATGTTTAGATTCGATTCAATATTTATTTTATTTTGACTTACGGAACTTGGCCCGAATGGAAAGAGTTAATAGGAATGCAAGCTTATTCTCATTTTAGAAAAGTGGTCATACTGTACAGTGCCCAGGTCAATAACTAAAACAAAATCAATAAAATATATATAACCTTATATGTGCCACTGCAAGGTATGTATATTTATTTATAACTAATGGTTTATATTTCTGTAATTGATATCATGTCTGGTCCAAGTCAAAATGTTTATAGGTCTTAGCTAATTCTCTCTGCTACTTGTTCGTAAACCTGTAAAATGATACAAGGACAACATATACAAGGTGTACGAGCTTAACATATAAGGTGACTATTAGTGCCGTCCAATCTCTCTATGGTAGAAGACTCTCCAGCCCATGGGTTTGCACATTCAGCATTCATGCATGCCATAAGCCAGCTGGGTGTAGAGTACATTTCTGGGCTTGAGAGAAAGCTCTAGAAACATATATGATACTGGACCAACAAAGTGAATAACTTCCAGGGATTGGAATAAGAAAATTCAGCCATTTCTCTGTCAATTATATTTCTGTCCTTAACAAACATTGCAATATTAGCCTCCCCACCCATAGCAATGACATATCGTAATCTTAACGAGACATGAACTATATAACCTTGCAATAGACAGCTTTGGGATTCTGAAAATTACAAGAAAATTGGCCTAAATTTCATGAACTTTAAAAAGCCTCACATTTTTAGGGCTACAGAATCTTTGCATGAAAAGCTGAGAGATGACTTGGCTATAACAGAATCAAAATTATAAATGGAATATAACCCTAATGACAGCAAAACTAACGAAAGTGAAATTAATCAATGTCATTGATAGGATAACGCACAACAAACGCGAAAATTAGTACAATTATATGTTAATTTTGTTCCCCACATTAACAAAATATTAATGCATTCTGTTAGTTTTCAACATGTGTAAGCCTATGTGATGGATCATTCAATTATATTTTTCATAATCATAACTAACTCGGTGTTGTTAATGATTTTTAAAAAATTGTTTAAAAAATTTAGTGATATATTTTTCAACTTGAACATGTACGATAAAAATGGATAGGAAAATAAAAATGGTGTCAATAGGGTTATATAACAAGAGTTTTGTCAATTGGGCAGGACGGTAAAGGGTTAAACACAACTTCTATGGACAACTGTCACAGTTCTCCACATTCATCTAGTGGCTCAAATTAATTAACCCTTTTCAGCTCGGCAGAGCCTTATTCGCACAGGCTGGAAATTGTATCAGTGTGAAATCGCTCATTAAAGAGTAGAGTGGTTATTGTTGCATAGCAACAAACTCTCCTTGGTTAGAAAGACAATATTATAACCAAACAACCAGGACATATGACGCGACCATATTCTTAAAACTGCGTGTTGTTTAGATGCGCTAAAAAATGTTGACGAATTTTTCAGAAAGTTATGGATTATTTGCTTCAGAAATGATTTATTATTTGATCAGTTGTGATTACTCGTGGATATTCAACACACGCCCCATTCAGACATTGACTGGGACACATTAAGATAAGTGTAAAGAAATTGACTGATAAATCGACAAAATCATAATTTTAGCTCAATATGTTCAGTTAAATTTGTTTTTTAGAATAAAACTGTGATGCACGAAATTCCAACATTTTGGCAGACAGAAAGACGCAAATCGGCAAAATTAGCAGGGACTGAAAAGGGTTAATGATTCTCTCCTTAATATAACACATATAACATTCATATATTTTCTGTCAATATCAGTGGTATGAGTGCACAATTTTTGCCATGGACAAATAGTAGTAATGAATGCACAGCGGACACAAATGGTTATGAATATGAGAGATTGAGCGGGGCGGGGGTGGTTGTCACACCAGTCATTATCATATGCACACAACAGTGAAGACACTTTAAACCAGTGGTTCTCAACCTTTTTTGCTTCATCTAGTGTTTCCAAACCTTTTTACCCTCACGGACCGGTGAAAACAGGAAAAATTGTTCACGGACCGGCAGTGAAAATGGGAAAAATTGTTCGCGGACCTGTGAAAATTTTAAGAAGACCGCTCAGAAAGGAAAAAAACATACCATTATTTATATATTATTATGCCTATTAGTTATAATATTAGTCTTAACTAATAGGCAAAATACAATATAAATAATGAGATTTTTTTTTCTGTCTCATAAATAAAGGGATTTTTTTTTCTCTGATCAGTCAGCGAACAATTTTGTTCCTATTTTAACAGGTCCGTGAACAATTTTTACTATTTTCACAGGGCAGAAATTTTTTTCCTCTTAAAAAAGTTTGGGCAACACTGCTTTAAACATTGCCACCATAAAGACACAATCTAATTAACTCAAGACTTTACAAATGCACAAGTCTAACAAATTATGGATTTAATATATTTGTCACTATCTTCTTAATTTTGGGGAAATGGAAGGCAAACTCACAGAATTTCTGATCTACATTAATACCACAACTATTTTTATTTTCAGAAAAGGTATGAAAAATTTTGAAGTCCATGGTTTATCCTCGCTAACCAAAGATGTGTGTCAAGACATAATATTTGGAGACAATGAGTGAAGGCTATTATTTTATTTCTCAAAACATCTACCTTTTTTTTTTAAAACCAATCACAATAACGTGCAGTTACTGGTTAACATGAAATATGCTTGATAATTAACATCTGGTGCATGGAATCCAATCTTCAAATCCAGCCCATAAACAAGTGGGGTGATGCAGAAGCTGCAATACTCAATTGCATGAAGATACGGATAATGCTCAACAACAGTTACAAGGTGCACTGAGACAAACAGTGGACAAATATGAAAGGATTACCCCTTGCATTCCACAGTCATGCCAGCTCTCCAGATCAAGGGCATGGGTAGTGAATCAAGTATGTACATGTGATTATTTAAAGTCCACAATGAAAATATGAGTGTCGAGCCATTCACAAACAAAATCATCGTCATGCACAAATGAAAAGTGCCTCGTCTCAATAATTGCATGTCAGTGAAAGAAACTATGGGTTGCCCAGCATCCACAGGATATTGTAAACATAATCATGTTTAGTCTTTTGAAATGTACAACCTCGGCAAGTAAAATATTCTGATCTGAATCAAACTTCTCAAGTAATATCTGTAAACTGATGTCTCTAAATATAAAAGTTGGCAAGCTCGCTAGTAACTCGTGGCGCAAAAGCAGAAGCAAGCTATAAATGTCCTGATGATATGAAACATATAGTCAAACTATATCTCTATCTTGTAAATATGATTAAGGCAATCAGCACTATTATGTTCTGTCTTAACCCTTTCCAGCTTGTAGACGTGGAAATTGGTCGCTGTAAAACCTCAAATTGCTGCCAGTTATGACCGAAACTGAGTTCTGAAACATTCATTTGTGTTTTGTTCAATTTCATTTTCTTAACAGCATGGTGGCGTCCATTGACATTTAACTATTTGTGATTTGCAAAAGTTATGTTTGAAAGTCAAATCATATATTGCGTAGGAAAGTTGAGTTTCAATAGCCGAGAAATTATTATTTGATCAGTCTATGAACACGCATCTGGATTACTTGTGGATCTTCAACACCTGCCCGATGCAGCCTATGACTGAGATACATAATACAAAAGATGCGAGTATAAGAATTGACGTAGACGGAAAAAAATATATCAAATTTTTACCTTCGCATTAATGCTATTTAAAACATCATACTAACATATATTGAATACTTCATGTCATAGATCATTTTAGCTCAATTTAGTAAATAATAATGAATTTTATTTTGAACAAAACTAATTCCAGCCCAGATGGAAAGATACCAATCAGCAAAATTAGCACAGACTGTAAAGGGTTAAGAGCTGCTGAGGTTTGTTCGATGAAGTGTCTAACTTCTCTTTATATTTTTCTATAAGTAACATACTGTGTAATCATGTATAAATACAATTTGTTGCCATATTTCATGTGTTCAAATAATTGTCTTTACAACCTACCAGTCTTCCTTTGTCCTTTCAACTGAGACAAGTGACTGCCATTAAAATTTTGTCTCCCTACAGAAAACCTGCTTCATAGCATTTAGTGCTCTCATATTGTTGAGTTTGTCAGTCCTAGGTATAACCCTTCTCATTTGTCTTTTACGACATGCATAGTTGGGTTTCAGTGGTTCTAATCTGTCCTCCTCAACAAGTGGCCACTGGGTTACATCCAAAAATGATGATTTTAATAGCTTTTGTCTCTAAAGGATTTTCACAATCAATTCTACATCAAAGGATGCACAATTCTAGACAAACAAGTGAAATCAAATTCCAGTAAAGGACAAGTCTTGTTAAACGTGCTTTGAAAACAAATTAAACTAGATACATGTTGGAAAGGAAAAGCACATTCACAGACAGGCATTTCATGTACACACATGTGAGCATTTCAATCATCGAAATCAGCATGGACAGAGACGGCCAGCACACAAAACGTTCTGCCCATCAGACACGTGCACACCCACAAACATGCAAACCGTCAGCCATCTCTTTCATACATAATGCTACCATATAGTGAGGCACCAACACAGGCAGGGTTGTCCACGACAATGCAGATATATATATACATATGAAGAGAAAGCAAACAGTTGGTCTTCAGTAGCATGGCCTAGTTGCTGCGTTCTGCCTGGCAACGACAAGTCCCCTCTGCAGTTAGGTGGCAACTTCTGCTCATTCTCTAGGTAGTATACTCAACAGCATGCTGATCCATGCAACAAGCCCACAGCGTTGATTTCATTTACTCAATGTTATTTAGAGGGCAGTGTGTTCCTCACAAATTGGTGCTAAATATTTCCTGAAAAATTGAACATATTTTCAAATTAAAAGTAGCATTTTGTGGATGTTCTTGAAGGGTCCTACATGCATTAGGAGGATATCCTTCTAATAGCCCAATACACAGGGTCATCTTCATTTACTCTTAAAGTCTCCTACGCACATTACAATTGCTAGGAGTCATGTTATTTTTATATATGTTGTATGGTGTGACGAGTGGGTGTTTAGTCTGTATGTACAAGAGTAAGTCAGCATTTAAGTCACAACCTGATATGAGATAGTTGAAAAATATAGTTTGTAGTTTCCATGTTCTGTTAATCAACGTTATTTCACATGTGGGAATACTCTCATAGGTATATATATATATATGCCCTTATATTACCAAAAATCAATGAGAAAACACAAAGCGCAGACTGTTTAACTCCTATCAGCGATAACATATGGATGCAAAAGCTGAAAAATGACGAAATTAGTTTTGTTCAAAATAAAATTCATTATTATTGACTAAATTAAGCAAAAATGATCTATGACATGAAGTATTCATTATATGTTAGTATGATGTTTTAAATAGCATTAATGCGGAGGAAAATCATAGGTCTCTCATAGGTCCATCATAGCAAAGAGTGTAGATACTGATGGTTCCTGTAGTCCGCTAGCTGTATGTATACTCCTGATCCATCCTCTTAGACACCCTTCTCTGCTGGAACCACGTATGATTTCAAAATCTTGGAATCTCTGCATTACTGGTTCATCAACTACAGCGTCTTCACCCAGAAGGTGGGTGTTCCCGAGGCCAGCTCTTTCGTTTCCACAAACCCCAGCATGACCAGGACAGTAGATCCCCCCAAGTTCCTGGAGGTTTGAGGCCTCTTCCACCATCCACTCATGCCTCAGCTATCCCTTCTGTACCTTCTGAAACAAAGATTAAGAGTCAGAAACAATGACAGCCTTCATTAAAGAGGTCCCAGATGCCACCTCAGAGCCGAAGTCACTACCTCAATCTCCATTCTCATACTGGACAAGTTGTATGCACGTGTTTGTGTGTTCAGGTAGTCCCATATCAGACACTGCCATTGGGGTTGAAGTGTAAGAGCCTTCATTGTACTTGAATTTGCAAAAGTTAAATGTGATGCTATTATAATGGACCATCTTTGAAAAACTAAAATAAGAAAACTATTTTAGCTTTAAACTCAGTGTTACTTACTCATGCAGCATCATGGTTTAGTCCAAAACTACCACCTCTTGTTGCCCTGTTCGGTGGCCATTGCCCATGGATCCAGATGGTAATGGTGGCTTGATGTTGAGGTTCTTCCATGGATTGCGAGCCAGGCGCTTGAAGTCATTCGCCTGAAGCTGTTTACGCAGTTTTCTGTAAAATCATTTCAAAATGAGGATATCTCGGGAAATTTCAAAACCGAACTTGCAACAAAATTTATTTCAATGCATGAAATGAAACCTTTGGGAAAAGTCATTAATGTTATCAGAAAAGATGATGACAAATCTTGTTGGAACAACTACTTGTGTCCATTATTTCTATCTATGTTCTTTGAATGTCAAACATGGCACATAAGGCAGAAACAAGTGGTGAATGGTGTGACTCTACTTGTCTAATTCTTGTTTGTTGTTTAGACCCACAGATGAGTCCTCTCTGATGATCTTTCTGTGACGTCTCTATTGGACTTCCTCTCTTTTTTGTTGCCATCTGTAGCTCACATAACTGTATGTAGTGGGAGTCTGTTGCTGGTCACTCTAAGTACATACCAATGTATGTATACTGTTGTTTTTTTAAAATGATGCTAGAAACATATTGCTGATGTTTTCTCTTATTTGCTTGTTGAATTCTTCCCAGCCAGTGTTCAATAGTTTTCTAAGACACTTATTTTAAAAAGCATTCAGTTTATTTTCTAGTGTCTCCGACATTTTCCAGCTTTTTGCATCCATATGTTATCGCTGATATTACCAAGGAGTTAAACAGCCTGAGTTTTGCGTTTTCTTGTGTTTGATTTTTGGTAATGTAAGGGCAACTTAAAAAGTTTTGCCTTTGAGGAGATAATTTTACTAATGTGCAAGATTTTCACATGAGCTATAACATATGTCCAAGGCGCTGTTTCATATCCGGTGTCATTATGTGAGGTATCCATCTTACACACACTTTCCTAAACTCAAGGGACCCATCTCGCACACACTTTCCTGTATCCAAAGGACCCATCTCACACACACTTTCCTAAACCCAAGGGACCTATCTTGGAGGTGGTTGTTGTTGAATGCCCACAATGAGTAGGATTACTCTTTTGTGCGCCCTGAAAAGGATGTTAAGTGGCGGGTTGACGTAGTTTTCCTCACATCCTGAGTGTGGCTTCATCTGTGTGTCGCTCACTACTAAGGGGATCACATCGTTAGCCAGGCTGCCATGAAAATAGTCCGTTTCCAGGTCGGGGGGGGGGCCCTGCTAGGAAGCCAAGGTGAGGGTCTTGGCCACTATGTTTTGCCTGACCCTAACATGTCTGATCAGTATAATTTGTCTGATCAGATGTTAGCCTTGCTTC